>OY757011.1:21504390-22146250 GCA_963580285.1 Lucinisca nassula | reverse complement strand
ACATAATGATGTTCTCTATGACGTCATAACTTTTTATCTGTAAACTAGTTTCGGATGCGCCATTTGATCACATGAGTTGCGGGTGATTCCAACCAACTGTTAATCTTAGAAGACGAGTGAATGCTTTTTGTAACAAGAAAGTAAATTTTCTTTTTTTTTTTCTAAATGTCAGATTGATCTATTCTCGGAAGTTCACACTGGCCAATACATACGCACAGGCTGCGTAGCGGTGGCATAGGCTTCGTATTTTGGACGCACTGGCTTCAACGAAAAATGGCGGCTGACAGTTCGCCGCTGCAGGTAAGAAACTGTTTTACGTTAATCTAACTGTTGTATAGCATTGCCCAATACTGACATCTGCCTTACGGACCACTTTATTACGAGGACTGTTCAAATATGAATGCAAGTAGAACGTTTTCTAATGCACTAATGCGAAAATCACCTGGAAATAATTATCACAGCGTAGAAAAACACTTTACCTATACATTAATACCAAACCTGTTAAAATCCGTGCACTTTAGCCATGTATATCGTTCGATAAACACTGTCTACTCTTGTATACTAATACAAAAAATGGCTGGAAGAAGGTCAGAGTACGCCGTTGAAATCGATACGTAAATAATAGGATGCATAAGCGCTAAAAAAAAGTCTGCTATGCTCTGTTTTGGCGGGAAAAATATTTAGCGTCTGTATTTGACAATTACAAAGGGATTAATTGAGTCATAACTGGTACAAATATCTTGATTACCTAGTTTTCACACCTTTCACACTGTTAATTGCCGGCTTATAGATAAGCCTTAGGGGATTATTCACAGTTTAATAGTGTTTACAACTTGAGCAAGTAAGTGAGTATACAGTATTGTCTCAGCTAACGATGTTTTGACTGCCGAGTTCCGAGGAAAAGTGGGAAAACATTTTGACCGTTTTCAAAACTGGGGGGAAAACGAAATAATTGGAGCCACATACCAACAGCGTTATAACGAATTCCCCCCACCAAAAGACCACACAGAAATTCCGCATGCAGATGCATCACAAACAGCGTTTGCATTGCTCAGTTTGGGCGCGAAAAATACTTAGTGTATACAGTGTCAATTGGTAAGGGTTAGATTACTATCCTTAACTTAAGGATGTAACTGGAAAACAACACATTGATATTTTTGAACTATTAAAAATGTTGGGTACCAAGCACCGCACCCTGCAGTATACCGCATTGTATTCAAAATTACGGCCCAACTTTATCGGCTGACGATATTTTGACCGCCGAGTTCCGCGAAAAAGGGCAACAATTTTCGGCCAAACTTTCAAAACTGGGAGAAAAACATAAACAAGAGGGCCCAATGGCCCTATATCGCTCACCTGTGTACCAGAAAATCATTAGTGTAGGAGACCACTTGACTTTGCTACATACTAAATATCTAAGCTCAGGCAAAGTGGTGTCCATGCTTATAAACCCTATTGGATTCCTTGGGCGACAGGGCTTGAGATGTAATTTCATCTCAATGTCGGGTAAAAGTCCCACAAAATTGGAAGAGACATCTCCAAAATGACCTATACAGTGCTGACAGGGATATAAAACCTCAAATCAAACAAAATCTGTGCCTTATGATTTTGGAAAAGAAGATTTTTTTTTAAGTTTTTTTTTTTTCCAGTATAAGTCCATAGAAGCTAATGAGCATGGGGCTTGGCCAATTTTGACCCAAAGGGCATGGTTGGCAGGATTTATGTAGGCGACCATTTTGTGTTGCTATATACTAAATATCTAAGGTCTGTATGTTACCTCCCTTCCATTAGCTCAGGGGTAAGAGCAGTGGACTATCACCCAGGCGGCCCGGGTTCGAATCCCACCATAGGCGGGGATTTTTTTTCAGGCTATGCATCTTTCCTTTGTTACGGCTTTCAGGTCGTAAGACTGTATTTCATGGTTTCAAAGAAGATGTTTGAAGCTTTTTTCCATTATAAGTTTGTTGGAGTTAAGGGGCCACAGGATTTGGCCAATTTGGACTTAATATCTAAGTTCTGTGCTTCACAGTTTCTGAGAAATTGTTTTAAGCTTTCTTCCATTATGAGTATATGGGAGCTTAGGGGCACTGGGGCATGGCCCATTTGGACCCCAGGGGCATGATTAGCAGGAAATATGTAGGTGACCACTTGCCGTTGCTACATGCTAAATATCTAAGCTCTGGGCCTTATGGTTTCAGAGAAGAAGGTTTTTGAGGCTTTTCTCCATTATGAGTCTATGGGAGCTAAGGGGGTCCCAGGCTGTGGCCCATTTGGACCCCAGGGGCATGATTGGCAGGATTTATGTTGGTGACCACTTGTCATTGCCACATGCTAAATATCTAAGCTCTGGGCCCTGTGGTTTCAGAGAAGAAGATTTTTGAAGCTTTTTTCCATTATGAGTCTAGTGGAGCTAAGGGGCCCCGGGGCGTGGCCCATTTGGATCCCAGGGGCATGATTGGCAGGATTTAGGTGACCACTTGCCATTGCTACATGCTAATTATCTAAGCTCTAGGCCCTGTGGTTTCAGAGAAAAAGATTTTTGAAGCTTTTTTTCCATTTTGGGTCTATAGGAGCTAAGGGGCCCCAGGGCGTGGCTCTTTTGGACCATAGGGGCATGATTGGCAGGAATTATGTAGGTGACCACTTGCCATTGCTACATGCTAAATATCTAGGCTCTGGGCCCTGTGGTTTCAGAGAAGAAGATTTTTGAAGCTTTTTTCTGTTATGAGTCAATGGGAGCTAAGGGGCCCCAGTGCGTGGCCTAGGGACATGATTGGCAGGAATTATGTAGGTGACCACTTGCCATTTCTACATGCTAATTACCTAAGCTCTGGGCCCTGTGGTTTCAGCGGAGAAGATTTTTGAAGCTTTTTTCCATTTTGAGTCTATGGGAGCGAGGGGGCCCTGGGGCGTGGCCCAATTGGAACCCAGGGGCATGATTGGCAGGAATTATGTAGGTGACCACTTGCCATTGCTACATGCTAAATATCTAAGCTCTGGGCCCTGTGGTTTCAGAGAAGAAGATTTTTGAACCTTTTTTCCCATTATGAGTATATAGGAGCTAAGGGGGCCCCGGGGTGTGGCCAATTTGGACCCCCGAGGCATGATTGGCAGGAATTATATAGGTTACCACTTGCCATTGCTACATGCTAAATATCTAAGCTCTGGGCCCTGAGGTTTCAGAGAAGAAGATTTTTGAAGCTTTTTTCCATTATGAGTCTATGGGAGCGAAGGGGCCCCGGGACGTGGCCCATTTGGAACCCAGCGGCATGATTGGCAGGAATTATGTGGTTGACCACTTGCCATTGCTTCATGCTATTTACCTAAGCTCTGGGCCCTGTGGTTTCAGCGGAGAAGATTTTTGAAGCTTTTTTTTTCCATTTTGGGTCTATGGTGTGGTTTCAGAGAAGAAGATTTTTGAACCTTTTTTTTTCCATTATGAGTCTATGGGAGCGAAGGCCCCTGGGCGTGGCCCTTTTTGAACCCAGGGGCATGATTGGCAGGAATTATGTAGGTGACCACTTGCCATTGCTACATGCTAAATATCTTAGCTCTGGGCCCTGTGGTTTCAAAGAAGATTTTTTAAGCTTTTTTTTCCATTATGAGTCTATGGGAGCGAAGTGGCCCGAGGGCGTGGCCCATTTGGCACCCAGGAGCATGATTGGCAGGAATTATGTAGTTGACCACTTGCCCTTGCTACATGCTTAATATCTAAGCTCTGGGCCCTGTGGTTTCAGAGAAGAAGATTTTTAAAATTGTTCCCTTTATAAGTCTATGGGAGCTATATGTTGCCATGGCAACCAGAATTCCAATCTGATCAGCCCAAAAACCATATGCAGCCTTTCCCCCTACCTGATGATGCTTCACATGAAATTTGATCAAGATTGGCCATGGGGTATTGGAGATATACTTATTTTAAATTGTTTACGGACGGACGCACGGACGCACACACGACGGACGGCGGACAAAAAGTGATCCCAAAAGCTCACCTCGTCACTACGTGACAGGTGAGCTAAAAAAAAACGGGAGCCACAGACCAACAGCGTTATAACGATTTCCGCGTTTTAAGGGTCAGCGTTATAACAACTCTGCAGTGTACATAGGAAGTTGAAGAGTTATATATCAAGATAGCGAGCAGTGATAACACGAATTGGCCAAAGAAATCAAAGTGTAGCCGTGTTTTGACTTAGTTTTCAAATGCTCCTATGTAATGATATAGAATGTTTTGCCATTATGATAGCACACCCGTGCAACAGAGTGCATTTTTACATCTCCAAAATGGCTACTTTTCAGATTAAAATTAGTGATTTTCTTTTCTTATTTATACTGCAAAGATAAGTTGTGGGTGCTCGTTAGAACCGCCTCATTGAGGCGGTTCTAACGAGTACCCACAACCTGTTTTGGAAAAGTAATAAGTAAAATGATGTATACCCCCGTAAACCCCAGTTTTCTCTCTATAAAGTGGGGTTTAAGGGATGGTGGTGTTCATTTCGCAGACGCCCATTTGTTCCTTGTCTTATACATCTGCTGTACAACCGGCCTCGATAGCTCAGTTGGTAGAGTGTCTGCTCCGGGGAACGGGAGGTCACGGGTTCGATCCCGGGCCGCGACATACCAAAATCATTAAGAATGGTTCTAGCTGCTCCTCGCTTGGCACTCAGATTTACGGGGTAGAGCTAGGACTGGTCGACCCAGTGTCAGGATAATGTGACTGGGTGTGGTATCATGTAATGTGTCTGGGACATAATACTTCAGTGAGGCAGCACTATAAAAGTGAGCATTGAGCTCCCTGTCCCAACCAGACACCGTCGTGATATGACTGAACAAGAGGCCCATGGGCCACTACGCTCACCAGAGGTCATGTAGTTTACACCATATACAGACAAGGTGCCCATCTTGGTCATGTGACAACAATACCACGAATAATGTTCAATTGCCTCATCCCCATAGAGGCTTTTAATGTAATTTGGTTTCAATCATCACAGCTCTTCTACTGGAGAAGAAGATAAAATACTGAATCTGAGTTATCCAAGACAAAAGTCAGTAATGACCTTGACCTTTGGAATTGATTAACTTCCATTCATCTGATTGGAAATAATATTTATGATGGATCCGGCTGCCATGCAATCAGTAAAATCCACTGTATTGCTCTTTTTCGATACAAATGTCTAAGTGACCAAATTTGACCTTGACGTAAAACAGGTCAAGGTCAGCTAAAGGTCATCAGTTGAATATATTTGGTGGGGCCTGAGTCCCCAATGCTATATACCAAATTTCAAGGTCATCGGCTATTTGGTTCCTGAGTAGAAAATTCTTATTTTTTTAACATATATGAGCATGGCGGCCACACAGGTCAGGTGACCCAGTCCTTACAAACAAATTTCATTCCCCCTACCTATAGAGGCTCCAAATGTAATTTGGTTTCAATCATCCCACCAGTTTAAGTGGAGAAGAAGATAAAAAAAAAATAACTGAATCTGAGGCATCCCGGATAAAGGTCAGTAAATGACCTTGACCTTTGGAATTGATAAACTTCCATTCAGCTAACTGCAAATATCATTTTTGATGTCACAGCCTACCAGGCAATCAGAAATATCCACTATTTTGCCTTTTTTCCATACAAATGTCTAAGTGACCAAAGGGGGGGTCTCCATAAGGCCCATTTTCTGCCCCCTAGATATTTTGTTTATTTTTTGCTGATAGGTACCATAGTATGTCTGCTTTACTAAAACAATAGTGGGGTCGCGCATAGGCAGCTTATTTTGGAGTAATAAGACATGCAAAATGGGTGGGGTATTTCAGTATGATATAGCTGCTTATTTTGGAAGTTATTTTTTCCCCTTGAAACCATATTGAAAGTTTACATTTTTAATTTGGTCTTATAGGAATGTATCTGAACTAACATTCTGAGGCATTTTGCCCAGTTAAAATGACTTATTTTATTGTTATAGGCCGTTAAACTGAGTTAATCAATTTTAGCTATTTTAAAACATTTTTTGTTAAAATCAAATATTATTTGGTATCCAAGGAATGTCTGCCTAAGATATTACATATAAATCATTTGAAGTGATGTAAGTATGCCTTTTAAAACAAAGGGATGTGCATGCTGCACTCATTGTGCACATGAGCATGCATGATTTCCATGTGTTATCATGCAAAGCTCAATAACTCGGATGTGGTCAGTATCTCAGTAACTTCATGAGACGAGATAGTGATACCTTGCATATCTTTATGTTTTGGGAAGGGAAGTTCAATACATTGAATGATATCTGACAATGACCTACATTTCATGGCCCAATAAACACAGATTAATTGAGTCCTAAATCTGTGTTAAAGTGCATTTGTCCGTTACTTCAAGACCTTGAGGGCTGGAGCTTGATTAGCTTTTACATCTGGAGGCTATTGTACATATTTGACTTGCCAGACACAATAGTAAATTGATCCATGTGTTTTGTCAGGACCTCATCCTTTTCATTATTGTCTGGAGAACAGGTTTAAATGCATTACATACCGAACACATTATATGTGAGTGAGTGAGTGTTGGAGTTTTGAGTGTTGGAGTTTTACGTCCCACCAACAACTAAGGTCATATGGAGACGGGACCTCGGTTTAAAGACTCATCCGAAAGTCTGGAGAAGCCCGGGATCGATCCTGCGACCCCTGGTTTACAAGGCGAGTAGCGTAAACACTGCACCACAGAGGCTTCTACACATTATATGTACATAGTAAGCAAATGTAAGGTATCTGTGAAGTCGGCACCATATTTAATAGAACCTTCTACTATTTAACTCTTTCACTGACTGACTTAACCACCGACCTGTCACCTCACCTTGGTGACTTATTTTGTTTCCTTAGTCCCTTTAGTTGAGGCATGTGGTTCTCTCTACTAAAATCTTCAAGAAGTTCTGCCACATCTCTGAAACCCCTGTTGTTGCTTAGGACATATTACTTGTGAAGAGATTGTACAGACCATACCACTGCACTGGAGGAGAAAGGGACAACTTTTTTCAATATGTGTTGCAGATGACACATATAATTATGCAGAAAATATAGCAACTACAGTTTTCAGCGCCTGTCATTTTCAATACATAAGGATGCCCTCTTAGGAAATCAATGATGATGGTTGCACCTGATGGGTATATATTATCTGTTCATAACCATAATTGATAGGTGTGGAAGGTGAGTGGGGAGGGGGGGGGGGGGGCACAAAAATAACTGAGCACTGAAATCATGCTTCATTGCATTTAGCAAGGAGACTTGCTTGTTGTTGACAGGGGTTTCAGAGTTGTGGCAGAACTTCTTGAAGATTTTAGCAGAGAGAACCACATGCCTCAACTAAAGGGACTAAGGAAACAAAATAAGTCACCAAGGTGAGGTTGGTGGTTAAGTCAGTCAGTGGAAGAGTTAAATAGTAGAAGGTTCTATTAAATATGGTGCCGACTTCCCATATACCTTACATTTGCTTACTATGTACATATAATGTGTTCTGTATGTAATGCATTTAAACCTGTTATCCAGACAAGTAATGAAAAGGATGAGGTCCTGGCTAAACACATGGATCAATTTATTCTTATGTCTGGCAAGCCAAATATGTACAATAGCCTCCAGTTGTAAAAGCTAATCAAGCTCCAACGCTCAAGGTCTTGAAGTAACGGACAAATGCACTTTAACACAGATTTAGGACTCAATTAATCTGTGTTTATTGGACCATGAAATGTAGGTCATTGTCAGATATCATTCAATGTATTGAACTTCCCTTCCCAAAACATAAAGATGTGCAAGGTATCACTATCTCGTCTCATGAAGTTACTGAGATACTGACCACATCCAAGTTATTGAACTTTGCATGATAACACATGGAAATCATGCATGCTCATGTGCACAATGAGTGCAGCATGCACATCCCTTTGTTTTAAAATGCATACTTACATCACTTCCAATGATTTATATGTAATATCTTAGGCAGACATTCCTTGGATACCAAATAATATTTGATTTTAACAAAAATGTTTTAAAATAGCTAAAATTGATTAACTCAGTTTAACGGCCTATAACAATAAAATAAGTCATTTTAACTGAGCAAAATGCTTCAGAATGTTAGTTCAGATACACTCCTATGAGACCAAATTAAAAATGCAAACTTTCATTATGGTTTCAAGGGGAAAAAATAACTTCCAAAATAAGCAGCTATATCATACTGAAATACCCCACCCACTTTGCATGTCTTATTACTCCAAAATAAGCTGCCTATGCGCGACCCCACTATTGTTTTGGTAAAGCAGACATACTATGGTACCTATCAGCAAAAAATAAAGGAAATATCTAGGGGGCAGAAAATGGGCCTTATGGAGACCCCCCCTTTGACCTTGACATAAAATAGGTGAAGGTCAAACAAAAGTCATCATTTGAACAAATTTGGTAGGGCCAGAGTCCACGATGCTGCATACCAAGTTTCAAGATCATCAACCATTCGGTTTTTGAGCAGAAGATATTCAAAGGTTTTTAACCATATATGGGTATGGTGGCCATATTGGTCATGTGACCCAGTCTTCACAAACAAACTTTTGTTCCCCCATACCATAGAGGCTCCAAATGTAATTTGATTTCAATTGGCCAAGTAGTTTAAGTGACATTTCTGATGCCACTAGCTACCATGCAATCAGAAAAATCCACTGTTTTGCCTTTTTCCATACGAATGTCTAAGTAACCAAATTTGACCTTGACGTAAAAGAGGTCAAGGTCAACCAAAGGTCATAATTTGAACAAACTTGTTAGGGCCCGAGTCCCCGATGCTGCATACCAAGTTTCAAGATCATCGGCCATTCGATTCTTGAGAAGAAGATTTTTAGTTAATCAGGTCATCTACTCATCATCCCGAATCAGTCTGTAAAGTTTCAGGGAAATAGCTCAAATCGTTTTTGAGATATCTTGCTTACAAGCTTAAATTGCCCAAAGTTTCAAAGGGCCATAACTCGAGTAAAAAACTCAGATTTTTTTCAAAAGTTAATCAATTCATCTTCTCATCGTCCCCAATCAGTTTGTAAACTTACAGGGCAATAGCTGTAATGGTTTTTGAGATCTTGCTTACAAGCTTAAAATGGCCAAAGTTCCAAAGGGCCATAGCTCAAGAAAAAAAAAACAGTTTATCCACTCACCATCCCGAATCAGTCTGGAAAGTTTCAGGGAAATAGCTCGAATCGTTTTTGAGATATCTTGCTTACAAGCTTAAGGTGCCCAAAGCTTCAAAGGGCCATAACTCAAGTAAAAAAAATGAGATTTTTTTAAAGTTAATCAGTTCATTTTCTCATTGTCCCTAATCAGTCTGTAAAGTTTCAGGGCAATAGCTGTCATGATTTTTTTAGATATCTTGCTTAGAAGATTAAAATGCCCAAAGTTCCAAAGGGCCATAACTCAAGAAAAAAAAATCCTATTTTTTTCCAAAAGTTAATCAGTTTCAGGTGAATGGTTTTTGAGATATCTTGCTTACAAGCTTAAAATGTGCAGTGTTTCAAAGGGCCATAACTGAAGTAAAAAAATTCTGATTTTTTTTTCAAAAGTTAACCAGTTCATCTTCTCATCATCCCCAATCTGTATGTTAAGTTTCAGCACAATGGTTCTAATGATTTTTGAGATATCTTGCTTAAAAGATTAGGTATCTTGCTTACAAGCTTAAAACTCCCAAAGTATCAAAGGGCCATAACTCAAGTAACAAGAGGCCCATGGGCCACTATGCTCACCAGAGCTCAGGTGGGCACTGCCCAATGGCAGCCATATATTTTAACATGATGTCATTTTAATCTACCAAATGAACCCTCATGTCCAAATGATCACCCATGTGGACTCAGTACCTGAAACATTAGGCCTTTTATGAAGTAGAGGTGGGTGGGGCGTGGACCCAATGGAGCCCTGGTAAGTATCACTAAATGCGCCTTATCATAAGAAACAAGAATTTTTTGGTTTAGCAGTGGGGATCTGTAAGGCCTCTTAAGTGGTGGAGGGGTTGGGGCATGCCCTGTTGATCCCAGGAAAGTCCAAGATTGTTGGCCCTAAATGTGTCTTATCATAAGGACCAAGTATATGGTTTAGAGGTGAGAATCTGAATGGTTTCTGAGATTTGAGGCCCTTTTATGAAGTGGAAAGGATAGGAATGGCCCCTGCGGACCCCCCTACAGCATGTGCGCTAATAATAAGGAACAAGAACATAAATGATTATGGAGTGGGGATTTGAATGGTTTCTGAAATATAAAGCCATTTATGAAGGGGAAGGGCGGGGCACATTGCCTCAGCACAAAGAGACCCCCAGGTTGGTGTGATTGAACAAGTCTTATCATAAGGAACAAGTATATGGTATAGGGGTGGGGATCTGAACGCATGCCAGGGACTCCCAAGCTGGTGTCACTGACTGCGCCTTATCATAAGGAAGATGAATATATATGGATTTAGGGTGGGGCTAAGAACAGTTTCTGAGATATAAGGCCTTTTGTGAAGTGGAGGGGTGGGGCAAGGCCCCTGGAGACTCCCAGGTTGGTGTCAATGAATGTGTCTTATCATAAGGAACAAGAATACAGATGGTTTAGGGGGAGCCATCTGTAGGGTTTCCGAGATATTGTGAGATTATCAAATTGAGGGGGTGGGGCATGGCCCCAGCACATCCCTGGGGACCCCCAGGTTGGTGTCACTGAATGCGTCCTATCATAATGAACAAGAATACATATGGTTTAGGGGTGAGGATCTGAACAGTTTCTGAGATATATGGCCTTTTGTGAAGTGAAGGGGTGGGGCAAGGCCCTGGCGCATCCCTGAGGTTGGTGTCAATGAATGCGTCTTATCATAAGGATCAAGAATATATATGGTTTAGGGGCGGGGATCTGTAAGGTTTCCTAGATATTGGGCCTTTTATGAAATTGAGGGGGTGGGGCATGGCCCCGGCGCATCCCGGGGACTCACAGGCTGATGTCATTGAATGGGTCTTATCATAAGGAACAAGAATATACACATGTATATGGTTTAGGGGTGGGGATCTGAATGGTTTCCAAGATATTGGGCCTTTTATTAAGTAGAGGGGGTTGGGCATGGCCTCAGCACATCCCTGAGGACCCCAGGTTGGTGTCACTGAATGTGTCTGATCAATAGGAACAAGAATATATATGGTTTAGGGTACGGGATCTGAATGGTTTCTGTGATATATGGCCTTTTATTAAGTGGAGGGGGTGGGGCATGGCCCAGGCACAACCTGGGGGACCCTCAGGTTGGCATAAAAGCATATGGCTGAGAAGAAGTTTACTCCAGAAAAATTTCTAAAAAATTTTTGTTAAAATATCTGCAATGACTTGGCAGTAAATGCCATTTTTCAATTTTTCCCCAAGTCTATGGAAACTCTAAGTTGCCATAGCAACCAAACCAATGAGCCCATTTTCATAAAAAATACAAACTTTCAATCCCCCAGCCCAAGGATGCTACAGATAAAATTTGGGCCCAATCGGCCCAGTAGCTTCAGAGAAGTAGTTGTTTAAAAGTGTTGACGCCAGACATACGACGACGACGACGGACAACTTCCTATCCTATAAGCTAAAAAAATTCAGATTTTTTTCACAAGTTAATCAGTTCATTTTCTCATCGTCCCATATCAGTCTGTAAAGTTTCAGGGCAATAGCGGTAATGGTTTTTGCGATATCTTGCTTACAAGCTTAAAATGCCCGAAGTTCCAAAGGGCCATAACTCAAGAAAAAAAAATCGGATTTTTCCAAAAGTTAATCAGTTCATCCACTCATCATGCCGAATCAGTCTTTTTAGTTTCAGGGCAATAGCTCAAATCATTTTTGAGATATCTTGCTTACAAGCTTAAAATTCCCAAAGTTCCAAAGGGTCATAACTCAAGTAAAAAAAAATCAGATTTTTTTTTCAAAAGTTGATCAGTTCATCATCTCATCATGCCGAATCAGTCTGTCAATAGCACAATAGCTCTAATAGCACAATAGCTCATATAGTTTTTTAGATATCTTGCTTACAAGGTTTCATAGCATTTTTTTGCAAAGGGGCATAACTCCAGAAAGGGGCACAATCCTGACGAGAAAAAAAAACAAGGTATATTATTTTTTTTCATAAGGAATCCATATATGAAATTTCAAAAACCTAGCATGCACAGTTCAAAAGTTATGCTATGCAGTAAAAAGCGGGACAGACGAAGGACGGACGAACATGGCAGGAGCAATATGCCCGCACAACTTCTTCGAAGAGGCATAAAAAGTCTCTTAATGATTCGGTTTTCACCAAAGTAATTTAATACGTTCTGAAAGCTCCCAAAAACTGTACCAATAAAGTGCACCCCAAAGCAGGGGCATTTATTGCCCAATGGCTATACATTGAACAATTTTGGAAGAGGTCCACTGGATGAGGCTTAAAACTAAATACATGTATCAAAGACCTAGGCCTTGTTGTTGCAGAAAAGATTTTTAAAGATTTTCCCTATATAAGTCTTTGTAAAACCTGGGTCCTGGGGTCAGCCATTTGGCCCTAGGCTATAATTTGAACAATCTTGATAGAGGTCCATTAGACGAAGCTTTATACCAAATATCAAAGACTGAGCCTTCAAACCAGACAAGAAGATTTTTAAAGATTTCCGTATATAAGTCTATAAAAACCAAAGGGCCCAGGGGCGGGGGCATTTTTGGCACCAGGGCTATACTTTGAACAATCTTGAAAGAGGTCTACTAGACAAACATGATGAAATGTGCCTTGCAGTTTCAGAGAATATGTTTAAGATTTTCCCTATATAGGTCTATGTAGTGGGTCATGGGGCAGGGGCACTTTTGGCCCAAAGGCTATAAATTTAACAATCTTGATAGAGGTTCACTATACAAAGCTTCACACCAGATATCAAAGACCTGAGCCTTGTGATTTCAGACCAGAAGATTTTTAAAGGTTTTCCCTATAAAAGTCTCTGTAAAACCAAAGGGCTCTTGGGAGGGGGGGGGGGGCATTTTTGGCCCCAGGGCTATAATTTGAACAATCTTGATAGAGGTCCACAATTCGAAGCTTCATACTAAATATCAAACATCTGAGCCTTCTGGTTTCATACAAGAAGATTTTTAAAGGTTTACCCTATGTAAGTCTATGTAAAACCAAAGGACCCCGGAGCTCCGGGGGCATTTTTGACCCCAGAGCTATAATTTGAACAATCTTGGTAGACGTTCACTAGATAAAGCTACACACCAAATATCGAAGACCTGGGCCTTGCGGTTTCAGAGGAGAAGATTTTTTAAATTTTCATTAAAAAAATCTATTTTGGGCCCCTGTGACCTTGATGTGCAGCGGACCGGAACCGTTTGAATAACTTTGAAAGGGGACCACCTAAGGATCATTCCTGTGAAGTTTGGTCAAAATCCGATCAGTGATAGGAGGAGATGTCATTTGAAGAAATTGTTTACGCACTGACGCACGGACGATGAAAAGTGATCCCAAAAGCTCACCTCGTCACAACTAAAAATCAGCATGATTTCTATGTGAATAACTTGGTAGGTGATGCAAAAGCAAATCCCAGGGACTTCTACAGATATATCAATAGCCAGAAGAAAGACAGGCAAGGTATCCCGTCCCTTAATAAAGGAGGAGGGAACAGGGTTGCTGAATCAGACTCTGAAAGGGCAGAGGAACTAGTTGGTCAATTCAATGAGGCGTTTAATAAAAGGCTAACTCTCCGGTAATGGGTCACTTTTTGGTAACAAAATCATCATAAATTCAAAGTATTAGTATTAAGTTTTTCTTAGTATCATGGTGACTGCCCTGACCCAAAGTGTCTTTCAGCATGAAATGAAGACAAGACTCCTCATTTTGTTACCATGGCAACCATTTTTATGGCTCATTTGACGGACGTTACATGGACTAGAAAAAGTTACTTTTTTGATCATTTTATTGTCACAAACTAGAAAAAAATTCACATAAATTAATTTTTTATGAAGTTTCAAGACTATAACAGGCTTCAATCATATTGGGGCAGAGAAATAACCGTTTTGGAACCCATGTGATGTGTTTGAACAATAGCACCCTCCAACATGAAAAAACGTGTTCCAGATTTTTTATTTTTTTTTAAGATTAGATGGCTTTATCAAACAAATACTACTGGCAAAATGTCTATGGCAACACTAAAATTAAATCTGTTAGAAATATGTTTCTTAAATACAGCTATTTACGTCGCTAAATTAATCTGCAACTTCTACTGATGATGGACGTTATGTAGGACTAGAAATAACGTCCGAAACTAAATTCTTCCAATTTGGGTGCACTACATGATTTTCATTGAGGACTGTCAAGTTTTCAAGTTGCACACAAGCCAAATTTGACATCGATTATCAGTAACTGAGCGAACAGAAATTAGGAATTTGATAATCGATAAATATGGTGTCAATGATGGACGTTACGTAGAACGGGAAGTTTATGACGGACGTTATGAAGGACTAGAAGTTTATGACGGACGTTACGAATCACGTCCGACATACATTTCTTTCAATTCCGGCACATTTTACATGGTTAACGTCCTTGTTGGAGCGTGTTTTCAATTTGTGCACAATCTAAATTTGATATCGACAGAGACTGGGTAATAGAAAATAGAAATAACAAGATAAACAAGTGATGTTTAATGGACTCGGTATTGGATACAGAAAAATCCAGTCCTTTTGTTACGTCCGTCACTTACCAAATGTCGAACGTTATTTACCTGGACATCACGTGTTTTCTTTCTTCTTGCCTCCATGACGGTGCACAAATAAAGCTCAAAAACTGATGACATCATGAATAATTAATTTTTGCACACATAGCCGGTTGCCGATTGGTCGTTTGTCTTCCAATACAGTAATTTTGTCATGTTTTTGCGGCAAAATTCGGATGTTACAATGTGGACAGGATTTTAGCTTCTCGATAAAAAGTACATAATTTCTCATTATTAGCTCCCCTGGCTCATATTGTGTTATATGAATATCAGCGGAATACACATATGCTTTGATCATGATAGTATTGTTTACGATACATTGAACCGAAAAACAAGTATCAACTTTTAAAATTGCAACCATGTTTGGACAGGAAGAAGTAACGTCCGTCATACGTTTAAATTAGGCAAAAAAAAAAAAAACAGAAAATTGTAACAGAATCTCGTGAATGTACTTATAATCTGAAAATCGGGCTTCTTTTCCAACAAAAAGCTCAGGCCAAAAGGTTGCCAAGCAGAAGATAGACATAAAATAAAGTGAAAAACACACAGCCTATCCATGCTTGTTACCGTAAATGCCTTTGTAATCTGTAGGTTTTTGAACTTCATGATGTATTTTTTTTTTCCATTATTCGTTACCATTCTGGTTAATATTGTGTTTCTTGTTAGGAAAATTAGTGTTTTATGGTTATAAAATGGTAGATAACTAATATAAAGCCAGATTGGCAAAATACAGCATTTAGAAAACACCCACTATTTTCATGTCCAAAAGTGACCCTTTACCGGAGAGTTAGCCAAAACTGAGTTCACGGAGGTTCCATTGACTGGAAGATCGGTCCCATTCATGAATAATATTGTTGTGACAGCTGCAGGAGTGATCAAGTTACTTCAAGGCTTAAACCCCAGTAAGGCCTTAGGACCTGATGAGCTTCATCCTAGAGTCCTGAAGGAACTAGCAAATCAGTTGGGTCCAGTTTTTGCACACTTGTTTCAACAGTCTCTTGATACGGGTGAAATCCCCAAAGAATGGCTCTTAGCAAACATCTGTCCACTCTTCAAACCAGAGGACCAGTGGTCCTGTAAACGCTCACCTTACACCTGGTCCTGATGTACATTTTAATGTTTTTATATATGTATATAGCCTCAGAGCAGGGGTACACAACTTGTGGGGACAAAATTTTGATGTCTAACAATGTGATAAAACTTTCCACCTATTCCTACCTTTCTGACAGTTCGAAGGCCATGCTTTCATTATGGTTTATTCCAATTGTCATATTTTTTTTAACTTTTCATATTATTTAGGGAATGTCTGATTGACAATGTGCTGGGAAAGAGCACTTGACTCCTTGATTTTCCACTTGTACAGTTTTACTTAATACCATCTACATTATAGGTGTTTCTTTGCAGTATGGTGGCTGGGACACAACGTGAATTTGTTTTATCAGTTCCTGGTCATTGCATTTTATCTACTTTGTGACCAGAAACAGCAGATGAGACCTATTTGATTGAATTTTTGCATTAACCCCAATTTTGTATTATATATTCCTTCCAATTCGGTATTCTAGAAATTATGTGCTTATTTTTTAAATTAATTTTAGGAGAGATACTGGTCTAGTGGAATTCATTTCACTGACCGTTCCAAGGCGGTTCTTCTGTCCCGGTTTATTTTTGTTATGGTAAGTCTTTTGTGTGTGTGTGTGTATCGCTTACATTATTTTATTTTGGATAGCCAATTGGCCATTTTGTGGGAAAGTAACTGTCCTTTTGGCTTTCCACTATTGATGTTTCCATTAGAGTCTAGTTATTTCATGTTTGTGGTTTCCTAAATATTCATTATTTTCACTTTTTCCCATGCAAAAGCCCAAGTCTGCAAATTTGACATAGCCATAAAATAGGTCAAGGCCATCCCAGGGTCACCATTTTTACAAACTATGATGGGCTCAAGTACCAGATGCTACAAGCCAACTTTCAAGGTCATTGGCTTCATGGTTCTGGAGAAGAAGATTTTTGAAGGCTTTTTACCATATATGGGCATGGCTGCCATCTTGGTCATGTGACCCAGACCCCGCGAACAAACTTTCGTTCCCCCATCCTACTGAAGCTCCACATGAAATTTGGCTTTGATTGGCCTCCCTGTTTTGGAGGAGAAGATCTTTGAAAATGGTGGACGGACGGACAACGGATGGACGGACAACAGACCATGGCTATACTATAAGCTCACCTATGAGCCTAAAGGCTCAGGTGAGCTAAAAATCAATTATTTTCACTTTTTCCCAAGCAAAAGCCTAAGTCCGCAAATTTGACATTGCCGTAAAATAGGTAAAGGTCAACCCAGGGTCACCATTTGAACAAATTATGATAGGCCCGTGTACCAGATGCTTCCTGCCAAGTTTCAAGGTCATTTGCCTTACAGTTCTGGAGAAGAAGAATTTCGAAGTGTTTTTACCATATATGGGCTTTGCCACCATCTTGGTCATGTGACCTGGACCATATGAGCAAATTTTCATTTGTTCATCATATAAAGGATCCATATCAAATTTCACTTGAATTGGGCCAGCGGTTTCTGAGAAAAAACTGTTTGAAATATGGAACCTGGTTAATCTTGGTCCCAGGTCACTGAATGATGACTTTTCTTACCCATGAATCTTCATGTATTCAAATAGGTCAAGGTCAACCCAGGGTCAGCATTTGTAAAAACTATGACGAGCCCGAGTACCATATGATATATGCCAAGTTTCAAAGCCATTGGCCTTACGGTTCTGGAGAAGAAAATTTTTGAAGGCTTTTTACCATATATGGGCGTGGCGGCCAGCTTGGTCATGTGATCTAGACCGTACTGGCAACTTTTCATTTGTTCAACTCACAAAAGCTCCATATTGAATTTCACTTAAATTGGCTCAGTAGTTTCTGAGAAAAAATGTTTTTTTTTTTAAATATGAAATCGGAGTGACCTTGGTCTAAGGTCAATGAATGACCTTGACCTTTCATACCCATAGATCTTCATGTATTCAGTTACTTTACCTAATCTACAAATTTTGGTGACACTGTCTTCAATGGTTTCCCTAAATATCCATTATTTTCACTTTTTCCTATGCAAAAGCCTAAGTCAGCAAATTTGACATTACTGTAAAATAGGTCAAGATCAACCCAGGGTCACCATTTGAACAAATTACGATAGGCCCAAGTACCATATGCTACATGCCAAGTTTCAAGGCCATTGGCCTTACGGTTCTTGAGAAGAAGAATTTCGAAGTTTCTTTACAATATATGGGCGTGGTGGCCATCTTGGTCATGTGATCTAGACCATGTTGGCAGCTTTTCATTTGTTCAACTCCCAAAGGCTCCATATTGAATTTCACTTCAATTGGCTCAGTAGTTTCTGAGAAAAAATGTTTGAAATATGGAACCTGCGTGACCTTGGTCTAAGGTCAATTAATGACCTTGACCTTCTTACACATAGATCTTCATGTATTCAGCTACTTTACCTTATCTACTAATTTTGGTGACACTGTCTTCAATGGTTTCCTAAAAATCCATTATTTCCCTTTTTCCCATGCAAAAGCCTTAAGTCGGCAAATTTGACATTGCTGTAAAATAGGTCAAGGTCAACTAGGGGTCACCATTTGTACAAACTATGATGGGCCTGAGTACCATACGCTACATGCCAAGTTTCAAGGCCATTGGCCTTACGGTTCTGGAGAAGAAGAATTTTTAAGGCTTTTTACCATATATATAGGCGCGACGGCCATCTTGGTCATGTGTTCTAGACGGTATTGGCATTTTTTCATTTGTTCAACTCACAAAGGCTCCATATTAAATTTCACTTAAATTGGCTCAGCAGTTTTGGAGAAAAAAATGTTTGAAATATGGATCCTGAATGACTTTGGTCTAAGGCCAATGAATGACCTTGACCTGTCTGACCCATAGATCTTCATGTATTCAGTTACTTTACCTGATCTACAAATTTTGGTGACACTGTCTTCAATGGTTTTCCTATAAATCCATTATTTTCACTTTGCCCCATGCAAAAGCCTACTTCGGCAAATTTGACATTGCTGTAAAATAGGTCAAGGTCAACCCGGGGTCACCATTTGTATAAACCATGATGGGCCCGAGTACCATATGCTACGTGCCAAGTTTCAAGGCCACTGGCCTTATGGTTCTGGAGAAGAAGATTTTTGAAGGCTTTTTACCATATATGGGCATGGCGGCCATCTTGGTCATGTGATCCAGACCCCGCGAACAAACTTTCGTTCCCCATCCCACTGAGGCTCCATATGAAATTTGGCTTTGATTGGCCCTGCAGTATAGGAGAAGAAGATCTTTGAAAATGGTGGACTGACGGACGGACGACGGACCATGGCTATACTATAAGCTCACCTATGAGCCTAAAGGCTCAGGTGAGCTAAAAAGAAGATAGGGCTCTTGCCCGTAATTATCGCCCTGTGTCTCTGACGTGTGTTCTGTGTAAATTGCTGGAACATATAGTCTGCTCAACCATCATGGCCCACTTGACGAACAAAAACTTTTGGCAGACAGACAACATGCATTTAGGAAAGGAAGAGTCTAGAGTGCCGGGTCCGTCACCCAAGACTCAGAGGCTAAAGTGCCGGGTCCGTCACTTTAGCCATTCCTATTTGGCCAGGCTAGAGTGCCGGTAATACAATACTTGATAGTTATAATCCACCTGAGAGAATCATACTAAGAACTTATTAAAGAGTGAGTGAGTTTTAGTTTTACGTCCCACCAACAGCTAAGGTCATACGGAGACGGGACCTCGGTTTAAAGACTCATCCGAAAGTCTGAACTTATTAAAGAAAGAAAACATTCATCTTACATAATATCTAAAATTATCAACCATATTGGAGTTGCTTTGTTTGTTTTGAGGAGAAAGCTGAAGTGTGTGATGTGTTGGCGGTGATAATATAAGACAATAGGATCTTTTAACTTTAAGATGTCTTTAAGATGTCTTTACGGCTCAATCAGGTAACAAGTTGTATGTAGCACAACATAATTATTTTTACAACCGCGACAAACACTGGTAGCTATAATCCGCCAGAGATTATAGCTATCAAGTATTGTATGACCGGCCCTCTAGCCTGGCCACATAGGAATGGCTAGAGTGCCGGGTCCGTCACTCTAGACTCGGTGGCTAAGGTGACGGACCCGGCACTCCAGCCTCAGAGTCTAGGGTGACGGACACGGCACTCTAGACACTTCCTTTAGGAAAAGGCACAGTTGTGAAACTCAGCTAAGCACAGTTATTAATGACTGGGTAAAAATCTTGAACAAAGGGAGACAGGTGGACACATTTATTCTAGACTTCAAGAAGGCTTTTGACACCCCTCCTCATGAACTACTTAAATCTTAGTTATTTGGTTATGGGATTGGGGGAAAGACCCTCAAATGGATAGATTCCTTTCTTTGCTACAGAAAACAGCGATTTGTTGTTAATGGTGAATCTTCAGAGTGGTCTCCGGTTTTTCTAGAGTCCCGCAAGGGACCGTTCTTGGTCCACTTTTGTTCTCCCTGTACATCAATGATATTTCAACTGACATTGACTCAGAAATAAGACTGCTCGCAGATGACTGTGTTTGTTACCGGGAAATTAGAGATACAGATGACTCATTGAAACTTCAGGCTGACATAGATAGATCAGGATGTTGGGCACGTAAATGGGGCATGAGATTTCAGCCAGTTAAATGCAATATTATGCAGATAACTAGGAAGACAGCTAATAAAGTTGAGGCTTCTTACACCTTAGAGGGAACGGTCCTCGAGAATGTGGACTCCATTAATTACATTGGAGTGACAATCTCACACAACTTGAGATGGAATACTCATATTAGCAACATGTGTACTAAGGCAAATAGAACGCTTGGTTTCCTGAGGGGAAATCTTCATCAGTGCCCTCAGGATGTAAAAGTGGCAGCATATAAAGGTCTTGTTCGCCAATCTTGGGATATGGTAGTTGTATCTGGGACCCCAGTGGAGTGGTCCTTAACGATGAATTTGAGAAAGTTCAGAATAGAGCTGCTAGATTAACAGGCAATTACTGCTTTGACACTGGGAGCATGACTGGAATACTTGGAAATTAAAATGGGAGTCTCTCAAGAAAAGGAGAAAAGACAGTAGGCGCATCCTTTTATACAAAGGTCTAAAGGGTGCTGCCAGCATTCCAACAGATGACCTTGTTCCCCTTGCTAGACACTGTAGAAATCACCATTCGTTGGCGTTTCAAACCCTTACTGCAAGAACTGACATTTATAAAGAGTTGTTCTTCCCCGGGGCCGAGGGGCCTCTTGCATCAGAGGCAAGTGCACTAACAACTGAGCTCAGCTATCGCTCCATTCAATAACAAAAATTAAGAATAAATAAATAAATTCTCCTTTTATGCATTTCTTCTGTGCGGCCCCCGCTCATTTGGGCTCGAAGAAATATATGGGCTGCATGATGCTTCCACTCAGAGCTGAATCTGGCCCACACACTAGTACTGGTAAACCGCTTAGAGGATCTAAGCCTGTCCAGGAACCGTGGTGCGAGGCGGACCGTCCATGCTAATAAACCCTATTGGTTTCATTGGGTGACAGGGCTTGAGATGTCATTGCATCTCAGAGTCGGGTAAAAGTCCATCAAAATTGGAAGCAACGTCTCTAAAATCACCTTTACAGTGTTGACGGGGAGGTTAAACCTCAAATCAACCAACCAACCTTTCTTCTATTCATAGAGACATCCCTCACATGCCTTTCATGGAACTGGAAAATGACACCGAATCGGTCTGGGTTAAGGTTTTTGCAAATAAAACTTCCCACTTCGTAGCAAGTTGGTATCAACCACCAAATGGTACGATCGAAAACTTCCAGTTGTTTAAAGACCAACTGGCTTGCATTAAATCGCAGCATAAGGGTAAAAAACTCCCGGCTGTACACGTTCTAGGTGACCTCAACTTCAGAGACATTGCTTGGCCCGACAGGCTCAGCAAACAAGGCACAATGCTGAGTCAGTTGGAAGGACAAATATTAATTGACATTATGAACGATCATGGCCTTGAACAAATTGTTAACTTCCCCACTCGTGATAAGAACACATTGGATCTGATCCTTAAGACTTTGCCAGGACAATTCGAAAACATTCATTCCCCAGATCAACTAAGGGTGTTTTTGTTGTACAGAAACCAGTTTCGGTTCTGACCTGGTTTCGAAAACTATCTATTTGTTGATCGCAACTTTTTTGAAACCGAAACCAGTTTGCACATTTTTTTGGCTGAAACCGAAACCAGTTTTTGAAACTAACGAAAGGTGGTTTCGTCAGTTTCGCTCTGTCCAAATATATGCACAGTCAGAAAAAAATGGCGGAAGGTGAAGACCATGCACAACTGAAGCTCGCCATCGACACATATATTAAATAAGATATCTTATATGGTATATTAAATCTCTTATATTTTATATAAGTTAACTTATTTAGCATATAATATATCTTATTTAGTATGCTAAATAAGTTACCCTATATAAAATATAAGATATTTAAAATACCATATAAGATATCTTATTTAATATATGTGTCGATGGCGAGCTTCATTTGTGCAAGGACTTCAACTTCTGCTATTTTTTGTTTAGTACGGCCCCCGCCCATAGGGGCTTGAAGAAATATATGGGCTGCATGATGCTTCCACGCAGAGCACTAGTACTGGTTAACCGCTTAGAGGATCTAAGCCTGTCCAGGGACCGCGTTGCGAGGCGGACCGTCCATGCTAATAAACCCTATTGGTTTCATTGGGCGACAGGGATTGAGAAGTCATTTCATCTCAATGTCGGGTAAAAGTCCCACACAAATGGAAGCAACGTCTCCAAAATGACCTTTACAGTGTTGACGGGAACGTTAAACCTCAAATCAAACAAACAAAACAAACAAACAATCATATTTAGTATATTAGATATCTTATTTGTGCCAATATATAAGATATCTTATATATATTATATAATATATCTTATATGTTAAATAAGATATCTATTATAATACCACCGGTATATGATATCTTACATATTATTTAAGATATATCATATATTTGAACATGTAAGATGTATATATATATATATTAGATGTATGTTAAATAAGATATATATTTATAAGATATCTAATTTAATATATAAGATATCTATATGCAGAATTATATCAGATATCTTAATTACGATATTAGATATCTTATATAATTTGGAGTGGGGGGGGGGGGGGGGGATAAAATCATTGCAACCCATAGTCGCTCCCTGACACTCCAGGGTCATCAAAATGCCCGACGGATCAAAACTGAAACACAGCTTATGACTTCATTAAATTTTGTGAGATATAAGATATCCTATATGCCATATTGAAACTGTAAAAAGAAACCGTGTATTTTGTGCATCAGCTGAAACTAGTTTCGGTTTTTGCAAAACCAATTTCGGTTCTTGTCAAACCACTGAAACCAATAAAACCGAAACCGAAACCAGTTTGTGAATAACAAAAACGCTCTAAGTGGCTACGATATTGTCTCCAGATATTTAAAAATTCACATCCCACCAATAAAGAAACCTCGGGGGAAGGTGTACTCATATCGGAAAGGTGACTATGAAACTATGAGGAAGGATGCACTCAGATTTGCAAAGGAGAAATACTTGAATGGTCATTCAGATGCTCGGTCTGTACAGGAGAATTTTGATTTGATAACTTCTTTCATTCATACTTCGGCCGAAAATCATATCCCCTCAAAAACTAGCAAGTCTGTATCTTCTATTCCCTGGATCACTCCAGAGATAAGAAGAAAAATTCGCAGACTGAATAAGATTCATGCAAAGGCAAAATGTAGGTGACCACTTGCCGTTGCTATGTGCTAAATATTTAAGCTCTGGGCACTATGGATTCAGAGAAGAAGATTTTTTAAGGTTTTTTACCATTATGAGTCTATGGGAGCAAAGGGGTCCCCGCGTGTGGCCCATTTGGAACCCAGGGGCATGATTGGCAGGAATTATGTAGGTGACCAATTGCCGTTGCTACATGCTAAATATCTAAACTCTGGGCCCTATGGTTTCAGAGAAGAAGATTTTTGAAGCTTTTTTTCCCATTATGAGTCTATGGGAGCAAAGGGGCCCCAGGTTGTGGCCCATTTGGACCATAGGGGCATGATTGGCAGGATTCATGTAGGTGACCACATGCCGTTGCTACATGCTGAATATCTAAGCTCTGGGCCCTGTGGTTTACGAGAAGAAGATTTTTGAAGCTTTTTTCCATTATGAGTCTATAGAAGCTAAAGGGCCCCAGGGCATGGCCCGTTTGGACCCCAGGGGCATGATTGGCAGGAATTATGTAGGTGACAACTGGCCGTTGCTACATGCTAAATATCTAAGCTCTGGGCCCTGTGGTTTCCGAGGAGAAGATTTTTGAAGCTTTTTGTTCCATTATGAGTCTATGGGAGCGAAGGGGCCCCGGGGCGCCACCCATTTGGAACCCAGGGGCATGATTGGCAGGAATAATGTAGGTGACCATTGGCCGTTGCTACATGCTAAATATCTAAGCTCTGGGCCTTGTGGTTTCAGAGAAGAAGATTTTTGAAGCTTTTTTTCAATTATGAGTCTATGGGAGCTAAGGGGCCCCAGGGTGTGGCCAATTTGGACCCCAGGGTCATGATTGGCAGGAATTATGTAGGTGACCACTTGCCGTTGCTACATGCCAAATATCTCAGCTCTGGGCCCTGTGGTTTCAGAGAAGAAGATTTTTGAAGTTTTTTTTTCCATTATGAGTCTATTCGAGCTAAAGGGCCCCTGGGCGTGGCCCGTTTGGACCCCAGGGGCATGATTGGCAGGAATTATGTAGGTGACCACTTGCCGTTGCTACATGCTAAATATCTAAGCTCTTGGGTTTCTGAGAAGAAGATTTTTGAAGCTTTTTTTTTTCATTATGAGTCTATGGGAGCTAAGGGACCCCGGGGTGTGGCCAATTTGGACCCCAGGGGCATGATTGGCAGGAATTATGTAGGTGACCACTGGCCGTTACCCCAGCACTGGGCCCTGTGGTTTCACAGAAGAAGATTTTTGAAGCTTTTTTCCATAATGAATCTATAGGAGCTAAAGGGACCCGGGGCATGATTGGCAGGAATTACGTAGGTGACCACCTGCCGTTGCGACATGCTAAATATCTAAGCTCTGGGCGCTGTGGTTTCCAAGAAGAAGATTTTTGAAGCTTTTTGTTCCATTATGAGTCTATGGGAGCTAAGGGGCCCTGGGGCGTGGCCAATTTGGAACCCAGGGGCATGATAGGCAGAAATTATGTAGGTGACCACTGGCCGTCCCTACATGCTAAATATCTAAGCTCTGGGCCCTGTGGTTTCAGAGAAGAAGATTTTTGAAGCTTTTTTTCCAATATGAGTCTATGGGAGCTAAGGGGCCCCAGGGTGTGGCCAATTTGGACTCCAGGGGCATGATTGGCAGGAATTATGTAGATGACCACTTGCCATTGCTACATGCCAAATATCTCAGCTCTGGGCCCTTTGGTTTCAGAGAAGAAGAGTTTTGAAGCTTTTTTCCATTATGAGTCTATTCGAGCCAAGGTTGGTCGGTAAATACCGGTGGCGGGAATTCCCAGAGGTATTTACCGGTAATTACCGTCCTGGGAAATACGCCAAATTTCAGCAAAAGTGGGAAATACTGGGAAATAGTGGGAAATATGATTTTTATTTTAGATATGTAATAGAAAAACACTTAATATTTGTGTATATTAATTGAAATAATGAACAGTTTGCTGTTTTGCAATATGCCTCCCCATACATATGTCAGAAGTCTGCTTTCACTCAACCAAATACAAGCATTAACATAAAGTGATATGTTGTTATGCAGTGTGCAGTCACTGATAAAATGTCATAATGATCGGGATTGATCCCAATATTTGGGACTGATATGCCTGGGCAAACAGTGCAGACCCAGATCAGAATCACTTAGCTTCTTTAACCCATTTCAGACTGGAAACCCCTAAATGGGTACCGTGGCAAACAGTACAGGCCCAGATCAGACACCGCAGAATGCGGCGTCTGAGCAGGGCCTACACTGTTCGCGAAAAGTTAAGTTATTTTCCAAATCAATTTTGATGAAAACACAACCTGACCACCCTAAATTTTGAAATGGACTCCTGCTATATATAAGGATCGAGGAAGATTTAATTTGGTACAAAAAGGGTTAAGAGAGTGTGCATTTGGAACTACATGTTTTGTATGATTTAGTGTAACACTAAACCACACGGTTCAATGTTTTTGAGATTTACAACAACTCTTTGGATGTTTGAATTTTAAGGATGTTTACACTAGAAAAGGTTTGTTTGCAATTTTGTCAAGTAATCATACCCCCTAATGCTAAAAGGTGTGATAATTTAATTGTTTGTTTGAGACAGGTATTAAAAGAACACAGTTAATTTAAGCATAAAAGGTTTCTTAAATTATCTACAGATACTCACCTAAGTGTTAAAGTTACATGTATTTACAAGTCAAGGGAAATAGCTGAAAGTTAAAAACTAATATTTTAGAATCATGTACCGGTATTCATGTTTGAAAAGAAATTACATACATTCTATATGAAGCAGCTGATATGAAGGCAAGGGACTATAGATCTTTCAAGTTATTCAATATAAAAAGGGCTGGAAAATTCTTCAAAATTTCACACTTGTCCTGCATGACTAAGTGCATGTAAACTTTGGTAAATGTCGTAAGGACTAGACAAAATTTTTACTTGTCCTTCATTTTTTTTGTCTTTCCAAGCAGACAAGTGGAATCTTCAAGTCCTGCATGAACTTCAAATAATTTTGCTTCCAAATAGCTAGGTAGTTGGGGTATATTAAAGCAGTCTCAATTGGTACCACCTATGTAAATATATATTTCCCAGTATTTCCCGGGAATTCCCTGTATTTCCCGGGAATTCCCTGTATTTCCCGCCGTCCAGGGAAATATGAGTATTTCCCGCTTTTTTGCCAACCTTGATTCGAGCTAAAGGGCCCCTGGGCGTGGCCCGTTTGGACCCCAGGGGCATGATTGGCAGGAATTATGTAGGTGACCACTTGCCGTTGCTACATGCTAAATATCTAAGCTCTGGGGTTTCTGAGAAGAAGATTTTTGAAGCTTTTTTTTTCCATTATGAGTCTATGGGAGCTAAGGGACCCCGGGGTGTGGCCAATTTGGACCCCAGGGGCATGATTGGCAGGAATTATGTAGGTGACCACTGGCCGTTAATACATGCTACATATCTAAGCTCTGGGCCCTGTGGTTTCAGAGAAGAAGATATTTTAATTTTTTCCCATTGTAAGTCTATGGGAGCTATTGTTGCCATGGCAACCAGAATTCCAATCTGATCAGCCCAAAAACCTTATGCAGCCCTTCCCCCTACCTGATGATGCTTCTCATGAAATTTGATCAAGATTGACCTAGGGGTATTAGAGATATACTTATTGGAAATTGTTTATGGACGGACGGATGCACGCACGCACGACGGACAAAAAGTGATCACAATAGCTCACCTTGTCACTATGTGACAGGTGAGCTAAAAAAGGGCCATGGAAAGAGCGCCTCCTCGTGGTGTGGCCTGGATGCAAATGAATGCAAAGAGCAAAACTATGTTTTGTAATTTCCAATTGCTATGATCCATTGGTAACTGAACGCTCTTATAAAAGGTAAGTAAAAACCTTACCCCAACGCTCAATACACATAAAACAGTGTCGAGGGGTGATCATTTCATGTGCCGTTGTTAGTGCATGCGGTATGCGGCATCTTCCATAGGTATTAGGCTTAGTATCACTAATTAAAATAAATTGCAGTACCACTAATTAACATGAAATGTCTCTTTGATCTTTGAAATTATTTTTTTATCCTTTCTTCCATCAGTTTGTAACTAAATGCTCTTTTAAAAGTCCATTTTAATCCAAGAAAAGCATATACCGCAAGCCCTCATTTAAAATAAAGCAAGTGTCATGATGTGATAATTCATGTGCTGTTGATAGTAGAGGCTGTGTATACGTTTGTAATAAGGTTAAGTGTCACTAAGTAACATAAAATATCTTATATTAACCTCTGTTTTGTCTGTATATATCATAATTAAAGTGTCGTGGGGTGTCTTGGTGTGTCGTGGGGTGATTAGACCGACCCGTTCTTTCCCATGAACCATTAGAGATTGGAATGCCCTTCCCCACAGGAGCTTGACGTATTACAATATTAAAGGGTTCATCTCTACATTTCTATGTAATAGAAACGAAGGACGGACACCGTTTCAGAGATCTGTTGATTTTCATGCGAAAATCTCAACATCTACATATTGCTCCATTAAAGGTGCATTATTGAGCTATCGGGCTTCAAAAATGAAAAGCGTGTTTTTCGGTTTTATTTCTTCTATTCATGTAGCTTTGTCATTTGTAATCTTCTGAAACCAAATACCACTTCAGAACTTTGTGAAAATCGTCGTTTTCATTTTTGTTTATTTGTTGTTTTTGGGAATTTCAATCTAAAAATATTCCTGTCACGTGACAAAAAGCCGGGCACCATCACTGCGGCGAACAATAAGATGGCGACCTCCGGTTCATCTGAGGAAAGTAGAATTTTTAGTCCAAATTACAAGTATTTGACTTTCAACGGCACTGACACAATACTATCATGCATGTTAATCTGTTATCAAATGCTAACGCATCAATTTACAGGCAAGAAGATAATTTTGCCGTCAATATCTAAAGATGAATTTCTGAATCGATGAGAATTGACACGGGGTCGTTTCAAAGATACACAAAAACCGCATACATGTGAGAGTACATGTATGATGTGGGTATTTGTTAGAATTAGACGATACTAGCAATAACCTTTTGATTTGTTTGATTTGAGGGTTAACGTCCCAATTAACACTGTTTAACGTCCCCATCAACACTGTATAAGTAATTTTGGAGACCTAGCTTACAATTTTGTGGGACTTTTATATACCCGACATTGAGATGAAATGAGATCTCATTCCCTGTCGCTTACGGGCCTCCGTGGCCTAGTGGTTAAGAGCGCTGACTCTTGATCATTAGGTCTCCCACCGCTGTGGTTCGAGCCTCGCTCGGGTCATATGTGAGACGCCAAGTTCTGCAACGGAAGGTCAGATGGTTTTTCTCCGGGTACTCCGGTTTTCGCCCACCTCTGATTAACGATCGGCTCGATATGAGTGAAATAATCTTGAAAGGGCCGTAAAACCAAAACAAAAAAAAATCCCTGTCGCCCAATGAAACCAATAGGGTTTATATGAATGGGCGGACCGACTCGCACCGCTTTGCCTGGGCAGGCTTGTATCCTTTAGGCGGTTTACCAATACTCCTAAGCGGTCGGTTTAAGCTCTGCCTGGCACCATCATGCAGCCCACCTATTTCTTCAAGCCCCGCCATGGGAGCCGAGCAAGAACTTTTTAATACCGAAACAAAAGAGAAACACTATCCATATTCGCACCGCCCATCGGGGCTTGAAGAAATATATGGGCTGCATAATGCTTCCACGCAGAGCTGTAACTGACCCGCAAACGAGTACTGGTAAACAGCTTAGAAGATCTAAGCCTGGGCAAGCAAAGCGATGCGAGTCCGTCCATTTGTTTCACTGGGCGACAGGGTTTGAGAAGTCATTTCATCTCAATGTCTGGTAAAAGTCCCACAAAATTGTTATCAACGTCTCCAAAATGACCTTTACAGTGTTGAAGGGGACGTTAAACCTCAAACCAACCAAACAAACGTGCACCAGGACCTTTCTACTCACTGATACTGGGATCGTCCACATTTTACCATTACTTGCAGATTTACAGCACACATCAATCTTGCAATTACGGTAGTGGTCTTAACCTGCACAGCGCTGGCCTCGGTAGCTCAGTCGGATGCGCGTCTGACTGCTGATCATGGGGAAGCAGGTTCGATACCTGCCGGGGTCGGCAATATTCTTTCGCGGGGATTGATCATGAAATCTTTCCTACGGTCATTCTCTCCATTCCGCTGGCTCAAGAAGGGCAGTTGTCAGTTTCTGGCGAAAGAATGTGCACTCTCCTGGTTACCTCTTACGTATAAGCCTGCCCAGGAAAAGTAAACTGACAGGCTCAAAAACGGCCTTAATAGTGTTGACTTGGCCGTAAACCCCAAAACAAACAAACAGTTAACCTGCATAGGGGATGACTCTCCCTGAACAGGGCGCCTCCAGTTTGTTTGTTTGATTTGAGGTTTAACGTCCCCGTCAGCACTTTAAAGGTCATTTTGGAGACGTTGCTTCCAATTTTGTGGGACTTTTACCCGACATTGAGATGAAATGACATCTCAAGCCCTGTCGCCCAATGAAACCCATAGGGTTTATTAGCATGGGCGGTCCGCCTCGCACCGCGGTTCCTGGACAGGCTTAGATCCTCTAAGCGGTTTACCAGTACTAGTGTGCGGGCCGGATTCAGCTTTGCGTGGAAGCATCATGCAGCCCATATATTTCTTCAAGCCCCTATGGGCGGGGGCCGGTGCCTCCAGTTAAACGTTCCGATCCAAAGGGCGGTGCGCATTTTGACATTCATCGCTGTAAATGGTGTTCAGACACCGAAATAATCATCGCCGGGTCGAACCGAGGGCCTCTGGCATCTGAGTCAAGTGCACTAACCACTCTGGGCTTAACCACTGAGCTGTCACGCTCAGTTTATTACATAAACTCCAGGTTTGCAGGATGAGACTCTGCACAGTAATCGGCTCTTTCGCTGTACATTGGGTCGTTCTCCCTGCTCGGGGGGTGGGGGGGGGGGGTCATGTGAGTACCTGCTGATAGCATGCCGGCGGAATGAACAACTGACAGCACATAAATGTCATCCTACTAGATTTCAGTAAGGCCTTTCACGAGGTTCCGCACGATTTCATTGCTGATGGATACCAGAAAGTCGTAATTGATGATTTCTTCGTCTGCGCCCGTTACTTCTGGTGTTCCACAGAGTACAGTGCTCGGCACTCTCCTATTCCTCATATACGTCAACGACTTGCCACCACGCGTCTCCCCTGTTCGCTGATCACTGCCTGTTGTACCGAGTTGCTGTCGCTCAAGAGGACTTTAATCATTTACAAGCATGGGAGAGAGACTGATAGATGCGTTTTCATCCAGACAAGACTTAGTCTGAGTACATCAGAATCGGCAACAAAAGCAAGATAATGGAGTCATCATACAACATCCATTGCCAGAAGTAAAGCAAAAAACCTGGCTATAGACAGTACACTGGTGTGAAATAGTCACACTGACATGCTTAGACTAGCTTCTAGTCGGATATCATATTTTAAAGTTAATAAGTAATATTCTTCTACCCCTTATTTGATCTTGGGAAGATATACTCTGACTAAAATGCCAGTTTGCCTTATCAGTTGGTGTTCGGTAAGGGGTACAGAAAGGCAATAAACATTTCATGACTGTAGCTGTAATCAATCATTTACCAAGGATCTTGCGAGGTAAAATTCGCATTGTACTAGACCTTGGTGTCTGAGACAAGATTAAAGTCTAACAAGGTTTCATATTTGATAAAAATACACATGAAGGTTGGTAATTGGTAAATATGACATCAAGGTCTAGTAGCTAGACTATGACATGCTATCTACGACAGACAGCCAGACAGTTGCTTTCCTATCCTACGCAGGAATCTCTCTGCATGCCCAAAGGACATCAAGGCAACAGCATACAAGTCACTAGTTAGACATAAACTAGAATATGCTGCCACCCCCTGGGACCCCTACAAACAAACTAGTCCAGTTCAATCGCAATCTTCCGCTCACATCGTCTATCTTACTGATCATATGCATATTGGAAATGAAAAAAGGGAGGTTGGTAAAACCTAGTATTCCTTGAATTTCTCGAATCAAGGTCTGCTTTAATTAAGGAAATTTCGTAATCCCGGATCGTTTTGTTATTGACGAAGAGCTCTGTGTGAATGATCCATGTCCCTGTCTTGAGATAGATATAAGAGCTTTATTTGTTTAACCGTCATTCATGAAGGCTTACAAAAGTAGTTAGGCTGATGAAATAATTATATATATTTATTCGCTATCTATCTATCTATCTATCTATCTATCTATCAAAATGTTAAACACTCTGTCTACATGTGCAATTTATTAAAGTAAAGACTCATGTGGACAACTTTCAGATGGTTAGAAAAGTAGTTGTGTATAAATATGAAACGTTCGCTTTATAATGCAGTTTTCTTTCAAAAAACAAAATACAGAGGAGTACGGCAACTTGGATTTTTCAAGTACGGCAACTTGGATTTTTTTAAGTACGGCAACTTGGGAAAAAATGCTGAATTAACTGTACGGTTACTTGCGTCACAAAATTGCAAATTTGGAAACTACTGACACCATTTTGACATCGTTTGGAAGGAAAGGCCGTGGTTATTATCATGTTTGGTTTCATCACATAGGGATCGATTATAATGCTAGTGCTGATCGTAAATCAATCTATTTTTGCATGAAACAGATGGAGATGTGAAATCTACACCAGGGCCATATTTCCTTTTGAGAATTCTTTGTCGTTGCTTTCGCTTTGTTTCATTACTGAAAATACTTTGGAAGAAAGTAGAAGTAAAACAAAGATCAGGAATTGATACAATTAACTTACTCCACCCATAAAAGACACCAAAAGGACAGAAATACAAACATTAAGCAACCAGACCATAATGGAAACCTAAACAAAGGAAGGCCATAAGGACAGTTACTTTCCCACAAAATGGCCATATGGCCATCCAATCCCAAAAGACACAAGTGATACACACAGCAAGTAACAAACAACAACATAAATAAATCGCCACAGAAGAGCCGCCTTGGAACGGTCAGTGGAAGATTTCCACTGGGGGGCTTAAATCGATTTTACGTGGCCACAATCCTCGCCCTAACTTCCGTCGCGATTTAGACAAATAATTTGTTCAGTCCGCATGAAGGCCTCCTAACTCATCAGTGCAACATCTCCGTGAACACAAAAATCAAAGAACCACAGAGGTGAGACAACGGTGAGGACTCGACAGCAAGAAACCACTGAAATGCTGGAGCAAAAGAAAACCAACAGTTAGACTTCGATGAGCCCGACCAGAGACAGAGCATCAGGCACCAACCAACATTATCTCTCTAATTTTCAATAAGCCTTTACGTTGGAGCCGTCATAGAATCTGAGGCCTGACCCACCGGCGTGCAATTAAAGAGGGAAGCAAAGTTGCCAACCGTGATAGGGTTGACTACCATGCATGCAGTCTGTCGTATAAGTCTGTCCCCTATTGGTCCATTCAACGGAAGGAACTTTCCTTTCGTGATGGGAAGTTTTTCTTTTTCTTTTTCTTTTTGTTGTTTTTGTTTACGAAATAAAGTTTGTTTTTCAGTGAGCTGAAATAGTTTCTACTTCGTTCTTGTGAAACTTACAACTAGAATAGACGTTAGTTTATGCTTTGAGAAGTGTTTATTCCTTTGACGAGAGTTTATTCAAACGAAGGTCCTGTAATATGCATACTATACTCCAGTTATTTAAGATTATGAGTGAGGCCATTATTATTATTATTATTTTTTTATTATTTTTTTTTTTGCATTACGAAAACATGCCTACTCAAATAAATTGAACATATTTCCACCAAAATGAAAATGTTCAGATAAAAGATTCTGCTATTTTTCATAATTCAGCTCAAAACATAGATTTTGGGTACTCGTTGGAACCGTCTCGACCAGGCGGTTTCTGACGAGTACCAAAAATCTTTGTTTTGGGCAGAAATGCGAAAAATAATGTACACCCCTACAAACCCCATTCTACTGGATTAAAGTGGAGTTTTAGAGGGTCAAAATTGCATAGGCATGCTTTCATGATGGTCTTCTGTTTTTGTTTTTTTTTCGAAATCGGCCACGTGCACACATGTTGCAATTTTTATCTTGTATATTCTAACCATTTCACATTTGTACGGTTTAGTAACGCCACAGACAACAAAAAGCTATTTAAAGAAGGTGATTTAAGGTTCCTCAATACAGTTATTTCACTACATTTAAGGTACTGAAAAAATCATATTTGCAAATAGTTACCCAAACAGTTTTTTCATCAGATGGTAGTCCATGTAAATGTAAGAATATGAAAGCAAAATATTTTTATTGGAAAGTCACCATGTTAGTAATTTATTGCATTTTTCCATGGTTTTGCAAAAATGATATCTTAATCCACAGAACAAAAATGTGTAAAATACTATCATAGAATTGTGGCTAAAGGTTGCCTTTAGGCACTGCAAGAGTGGAATTTCAAGTAAAATACCTAAATAGTACTGAAAATTAATGATTCCTCCCCCACCCCCCAAAAATGTAATTATTTCACCTGGTACTATTTTTAAATTCAGTGTATGGTAGCCAAAAATGACCAGTTCTACCAAGTTGGCAGTAAGATCACTGATTGGGTTGAGGTGTTGCAATCTCTTGCATTTAGCTTGTAAAATGATTGACCTTCTTTGGTGCTTTTAGTATTTCATTTTATATATTTCATTCATGCAATTTATAACAATTTATGAATCACTGCACCAAAGTTTCACTGTATTATTGATTGTGTTTACTGGGTGGGTGATTTGATACTGGAATAAAGTCCAAAACCAAAAAAAAAAAAAAATAAGATAAAAACAGTTTATCCCCATATTTGAACTGAAAGAATGAAAGCAGCCTGTTCAGCACCAGGATTTTTGTGCAAAAGGCTTCTGATCACTTCCAATAACTGCTATGTTATAGCAGTGATTTTTACCCATTGATTTGTTACATCAGAATCAGAATTGACATTCATACACCAGGACCTGTGATATGGGAAGTTAGTCCCTAGCTCTAACCAAAGATGTAAACTTAGCTACACAATCATCAGCACCTTCCGCCGTCGAAATAATAGAATCCGGAAGGGCATTCCAATCTCTAATGGTTCGGGGGAAGAACGATTCTTTATAAATATCCGTTCTTGCAGTAAGGGTCTGAAACGTCATTGAATGGTGCTGTCTACAGTGCCTAGCCGGGGGAACAAGGTCATCTGTTGGAATGCTGGCAGCACCCTTTAGACCTTTGTATAAGAGTATGAGCCTGCTGTCTCTTCTCCTTTTCTTGAGAGACTCCCATCTTAATTTTCCTAGAATTCCAGTCATGCTCCCAGTTTCAAAGCAGTAATTTCCAGTTACAAATCTAGCCGCTCTATTCTGAACTTTTTCAATTTCTTCATTTAGGACCACTCCGCTTGGGTCCCAGATGCAACTACCATATTCCAAGATTGGGCGAACAAGTCCCCTGTATGCTGTCTCTTTCACATCCTGGGGACACTGATGAAGATTTCGCCTCAGGAATCCAAGAGTTCTATTCGCCTTTGTACACATATTGCTAATGTGTGTATTCCATCTCAAATCGTGAGTGATTGTCACACCAAGGTATTTAATGGAATTCACATTTTCGAGGACCGTTCCCTCTAAAGTGTAAGAAGCCTCAACTTTATTAGATCTCTTCCTTGTTATCTGCATAATATTGCATTTAACTGGCTGAAATCTCATGCCCCATTTTCGGGCCCAACATCCTAATCCATCTATGTCAGCCTGAAGTTTCAGTGAGTCATCTGTATCTCTAATTTCCCGGTAACAAACACAGTCATCTGCGAAAAGTCTTATTTTTGAGTCAATGTCAGAGGAAATATCATTGATGTACAGGGAGAACAATAGAGGACCAAGAACAGTCCCTTGTGGGACTCCAGACAAAACTGGCGCCCATACTGAAGATTCACCATTAACAACAACACGCTGTTTTCTGTTCACATGAGTCACCATAAACAAATAATTGATGTTTGGACATATTTATCTTATCCAATTAATGATCTGTTGTGTCACCTACTTACCAATGTGCGGGTTGGTAAAATTTCATAGAAGCCCAATGCTTTTAATATGTTTTACTGAAAGAAGTTAAAAAAGAAATCTACCCTTTTCAACTTGTTTACTTGGGAACAGGGGTGAACAACACAAACAGGACAATGTTACACGTAGAAACTAGTTCAGAAATGAAGGCATACTATTCATGAATTAACGAACAAATTATGTTAGAAAGTACGTGAAAGTAGGCGCAAGACAGTTTCAAATATGAATATTATGTTTTAAATTTAAAGCAATGGTGTACTATTGTTTTTTTGGGGGAAATTAGTTCCAAGGCGTATGAATACGTTTTTGCATTTGGCAAGATGGAAATCTCTTCAATTTGACAGCTACACTAATTTATCAGTGATGACAGGCTTCCAAGATAGGCAATTTCATTATGGTATACGCAGGAAGAAGGCTACATAGCTGACTTTTCAAGGTATTTTCATTGATGATGGAGAAAATAAAATGTGGAAGGCATAATTGATGAAATCTCAGCATTTCAGATTTACCGCAAGAAAAGGAGATGATGGCGCCCATCGAGAATAAACATGTCAAAAAAATCTGGTTTTCAATTCAGGTAGCCTTTTTGATAGAAAGCTTTGTCCGAGTCGTTAGTATTTGATGTGAACTATTGATCTGCAGCTGTTTTAGTAACTTTTAAAAAGTCTATAAAGCGGTTTCCTTTTTTCCTGGTAAAAGTGAAAAATACAGAATTTCATTTATTTTCAAAGGCACAGGGATGTTGCTAATGCAAGAAAGTACTTGCTGTAATAACCGTTTATACCTCCAAACCTTTTTCTTGTGGGACATGGATTTTTAAACGGAAATCAGGATTATATTTTGGGGAAAATCAACTTGCAAATCTTTCATCTATATTTTTCTTGTGCAAATGTATTGAGGAAACTTAAGATGTCCTGAGATAAAAGTACTTTCATAAATTTCTTTTCCGTTCACAAAAGGTTACTTTCGCTGTAATATAAAGGGCAGCTAAAATAATTTTCATCCTAGTTGTAATCTAAAACTGTTAGTTTAACACTTAAATACCAGCATTTTAAACAAGAAGTGCAGATCTGGTAAAACGCAGCATTATGCCGCCTTTCTATGTTTGGATTCCATGTCCCAGTGAGATTCTATGATGGGGCGGTCTAAGTCCCTCTGGAGGGTGACCGAATAATCAGGGAGAATTATGGTCAGGTACACCCCAGTGTCACCAGCAAATAGGCGAACCCGGGACCACACATTGTCGGGTAGGTCGTTAAGGTATAATAACAATAATATTGTGCCTAGAACTGATCCTTGTGGTACACCTGAAGTAACTGGAACCTCATCTGAGTACTCACATTCAAGTGCAACTGTCTGACTTCTCTCAATCAGAAAAGACTTAATTCACTGGATAGTTAATCCATGTACCAGTAGCTTGCGAAGAAGCTTCATGTGATTCACCTAGCCAAAGGTCATGCTAAACCCAAGATAAGATCTATTTGTTGACCATTTAATCATGATCTGGTAAGGTCATAAACAAGCAGAACCACATGAGTGTCACAAGATCTGCGCTCCCAGGCTGTTGAGTATTTTGTGATCATAAGGTATGTCCAAACCAAATCTTATGCGGCGAAATTTAGTTTCAACCTACAAAAATCCCTTTTTGAAGGATTTTCTGCTTGTCGGAATTTTGTAAACCTGTCCCCGTAGAAAACCTAAAGCAAATTCTTATATGCCCATTATGACATAAAGACCACATTGGTAATGGGAAATTGTTTTTAAGAAATAGGTGCGATATGGGCATAAGAGCAATTTACGAGCTCACTAGTGAGGAAGTGGTATTTTATAGTTTTGAACAGTTAAAGGCGAAATATGATATAAGGGCCACATTTTTAGACTACCACCATGTAGTAAATAGTATTTCTCAAGTATGAAAAGATCAAATTCACATGAATCGTGTATTTGCTGTTAAATTTAAACAAAATGTAGTTTGTAACATATACTTTCAAGACTTGATTAGTTCAAAGAAAGGGAGTAGACTATTTATGATATTTTGGTTAGAGTAAACGAATACATTACACAAACAAAATGGCAAACGGAGATAGGAGATAAAGTGGAAAAAGAGCATTAAAGACATTTCACGAGACAAAACTACGCGACTTTCAATACAAAATCAATAATAAAAATTTAGTAACACATTCATTTCTATTTAAAATTAATAAAATCAGGGTCTGGTCGGGCTCATCGGAGTCTAACTGTTGGTTTTCTTTTGCTCCAGCATTTCAGTGGTTTCTTGCTGTCGAGTCCTCACCGTTGTCTCACCTCTGTGGTTCTTTGATTTTTGTGTTCACGGAGATGTTGCACTGATGAGTTAGGAGGCCTTCATGCGGACTGAACAAATTATTTGTCTAAATCGCGACGGAAGTAAGGGCGAGGATTGTGGCCACGTAAAATCGATTTAAGCCCCCCAGTGGAAATCTTCCACTGACCGTTCCAAGGCGGCTCTTCTGTGGCGATTTATTTATGTTGTTGTTTGTTACTTACTGTGTGTATCACTTGTGTCTTTTAATTTTGGATGGCCATATGGCCATTTTGTGGGAAAGTAACTGTCCTTATGGCCTTCCTTTGTTTATGTTTCCATTATGGTCTGGTCGCTTAATGTTTGTATTTCTTTCCCTTTGGTGTCTTTTATGGGTGGAGTAAGTTAATTGTATCAATTCCTGATCTTTGTTTTACTTCTACTTTGTAGTTACTGTAATGAACAACCAGAAAAAATCCATTATTTATTTCTTAGATGCCCAAAAGTAAGAACGTTTTAGACTGAACTTTAATCATGGTTGACCACAAATGTAAATCCAGAAATATCGCTAGAGGATCGTAAAATACTATTTTCACACGGTGGTAAAGCAGAAGTGGTCAATTACATCTCTCTCTCTCTCTCTCTCTCTCTCTCTCTCTCTCTCTCTCTCTGTCTGTTTTAGCAAAATATTGTATATACGAAAACAAATTTGTTTCTATGAATAAAGTGCTTAGCGAGAGATACATTTCACTCATAAACAACAGGTTAGATAAATTCTTTAAGATTAAAGCCCCTCTCTCGCCCAGCCCAGTGGAATTCGTTTCACTGACCGCTCCAAGGCGGTTCTTCTGTCGCTGTTTATTTTTGTTATGGTTTGTCTTTGAGTGTTTGTATCACTTATTTTATTTTGTTTTGGATATCGAATTGGCCATTTTGTGGAAAAGTAACTGTCCTTTTGGCTTTCCGCTATTGATGTTTCCATTAGGGTCTGTTGTTTCATGTTTGTGTTTCTTTCCCCTTTGGTAACTCTGGTGGGAGCTGTGGGTAAATTGTGTCGATTCCTGATCATTGCCTACACTTCTATGTTCTACATATAACTACTTTTACCCAAACACTGATGATTCATGAGGCCTATTCCGACTTTATGTTTATGTTTGGTGTCATGGTTCTGTTTTCCATCGACTATCTGCCACACATATAGTGCAGTAGACTTGTACCATTAGCTATAAAAGGCACATCTTGTAGAAAATACATGTACATTGTTACTACAGTTTGTTTTCTGCTCTCCCATGAAAGAATTTTATTATTATTATTATTTTTTAAATTGATTATCATCGTCTATTAGCCATTACGATGTTACACCCGTATGACTTTGTGCATTCTTTCATATCTTAACAATATTTACTTTTCTGGTGAAAAATTGTGATAGTTTTCTCATTTATGCTTCAAACATGGCTGTTGGTGCTCGTTGGAACTGCCGCAGTGAAGTGGTTCTATCGAGTACTCGCGGCGTATGTCTTGGAGCAGGAATGAGAAAAATATTGTATACCCAGTCAGACGCGCATCCGACTGAGGTACTGAGGCCGACGATTATCATACGAGATATTTTGGCCAGCAATAATCGAGTGTATGTAAACGTAAAGTGCAGATAACTCCATGTCAACAGACATACAACGTCTAAACAACGTCGTGTCAACGTCAATGCAACATCACTGCGATGCATTGACGCTGACGCAGCAAATTGTATACCCAGTTACAAAATATTGTAACCCCCAGTTCTCTCTCTATAAAATTGGGTTTAAAGGGGCGTTCATTGCACGGACCTGTTATCGTAATGAATCGTCTTATTATTAACATTGCTAGAGATACTCGCCTACCAGTCGAGGAAGACAGAAGACCAACTTCTATCGTACATGTTGTCTAAACTGAAAAGCACTCACACAACCTTTCAATAATTCCCTGTCCCCTTTTTGTACTTTCTCTCATCTACTTACTTCTAAAATATGTTCTAGAAAGGGTTGTCCTTTGGAAACAAGGAATACACCACAAAACTGTAAACTAGATCGCGCAGTCGATGGCGCGCCATCGCAAATCCCCACGTTTTGACCGCTTCCAGGGACCCCTGGGGGCTGGTCCAAAAATTAATGTGCTCTTGCAGAAGCCATTCATGTATGTAACTCACACACCAAATTTGGTTGAATTCAAATGAACGGTGTAGGAGGAGATAGCCGGACAGACGGACGGACGGACGAACGGACAGACGGAGGCGATAACAATATCCCCACTTTTCTTCGAAAAACGTGGGGATAAATATGGAGTGTACATGTTTTCTGGACCAGTCTAGCTAGTTTTGCCCAATTAGGCCTCATCAGTGACCCTCAAAAATTTCAAAATTCGCCACTGGAAGGGCAAGAAAATATAAACTACACTATGATGTTGGGCAGGGAGACTTTTTACGACCTCCACACATTCCCAGACACCAGCTATAGCGACGTTAAATATGTTCTAGAAATGGTTATCCTTTGGAGTGAGTGAGTGAGTGAGTGTTTGAGTTTTACGTCCCACCAACAGCTAAGGCCATACGGAGACGGGACCTAGGTTTAAAGACTCATCCGAAAGTGTATATCCTTTGGAAGCAAGGAATGCACCACAAAACTGGAACATATGGAGTGTACATGTTTTCTGGGCCAGAATAGCTAGTTTCGGCCAATAAGGCCTCATCAGTGACCCTCAAACCTTTTCAAAGCTTTCCAAAATGTCTGCACAAGAATTTCAGAGAAAATAAGTTCAGTTAATATGGCATTAGGATAACACATCCGTGGGATATAGTAAATTTCTCAAACCTTAAAAAGGGCATCTTTTTCTGCTGAAGATTTGTGATATTTTTCCTATTTATACTCCAAACATAGGTTTTCGATGCTCGTTAGAACCGCCTCATTGAGGCGGTTCTAACGAGTACCCACAGCCTATGTCTTGGAGCAGAACTAAGGAAATTAATGTTATTCCCCGTAAACCCCAGTTTTCTTTATATAAAATGGGGTTTAGTGGGGTCTTAATTTCACGGACTTGTTCACGTGATGGGAAGTGGTTTTAGGTTCTAGCTTTACGTAATAACGCCAAATTAGGTCATTACCTGCCGTCCGTATTTTTTTATTTTATTTTATTTTTTTTGGTTTTGGTTTTACGGCCCTTTCAAGATTATTTCACCCGTATCGAGCGATCGTTAATCAGAGATGGGCGAAAACCAGAGTACCCCGAGAAAAACCACCTTACCTTCCGTTGCAGAACTTGGCGTCTCACATATGACCCGATCGAGACTCGAACCACAGCGGTGAGAGACCTAATGATCAAGAGTCAGCACTCTTAACCACTAGGCCACGGAGGCCCGTTACCGTCGGTATGATCATTTTCCACATTAATCTGGTACTTTTGAGTAACAAGTTCCGGAGCCGATGCTACACGCTATGTCAATTTCGTTGTTGCATCGACTTTGCTGCGTCAGCGTCAATGCATCGTTGTTTAGACGTTGTATGTCTGTTGACTTGGACGTTGTTTAGACGTTGTATGTCTGTTGACATGGAGTTATCTGCACTTTACATTTATATACACTTGATTATTGCTGGCCAAAATATCTCGTATGATAATCATCGGCCTCAGTACCTCGGTCGGATGAACGTCTGACTGGTGATCAGAAAGGCGCGTGTTCGGTACCTGCCGGGTTGGCAACATTCTTTCGTGGAGATAGATCATGAAATATTTTCCACGGCCATTCTCTACCACTGGGCATCCGCTGATTCAAGAAGGGCAGTTGTCAGTGGCGAAAGAGTGTGCACTGTACTGGTTAACTGCTGATGCCTCGGTCACAAATTCGGCATACCCCGGCCGAGCTATACTATACGTTGTGGTCGGCAGAGCAGTCCAAGCCGAGAAAAGGGTGTCTGGCTAGGTTTTGGGGCCTAGAGAGACATCCGTCGGGAATCGGGCGGTGTCAGCCTAAGTTTTGCGGGGAAGCATCGGCGTATACGCCGGGCGGAAATAGGCCGGTGCACTGCAGGTTACCGACCGTATACCGACCGTATACCCGGCGATTGTTACTAGTCCCCGAGCATCGGTCGATGTTCCGCAGATGTCCGCCCAGTTCCCGGCCGCCGGACAAGGGACGGGCATACCCCAGCCGGGAATTGTCCAGTTGTTCAGGGGTATATAAACTGCATCCTCTCCTGCCTATACAACAAATGGGTCAGCTCTGTTGGTGAGTGAACATCCTTTTTCTTGACGTCGAGGAAAACTTTCGAAGAAAAGCGGAACAAGATGCCTCTTATCCCACCACTGCACCTACCGTCACCCCAGGAAAGGATCCGGAGGTTACAGGAATGGCTGCTTAGGGCTCGGCACCGTGCCAATGTGGTCTTTGCAACCTTGTGTGCGGGAGAAGAACTGCTACCGCTGATGGTGGATGAAGCAATGGATCGTGTACCGTCCTTTGCATGGGCAGTTATCAAACGTTTATGTACAATGCTCCCTACTGGTCTGCTAGAAACTGGCACCCATCGGAGATCGGGCCCTTATATAGTCGAGCGTCAATCAGCGATCGAGCGGCGCCAGTCGAAACCGGGATTCGTCCAGCGGATTCCGCTTGATCATCTGTCGGGCCTCGGCCGATTACTACGCCCCCGCCCATAGGGGCTTGAAGAAATATATGGGCTGCACGATGCTTCCACGCAGAGTTGATACCGACCACACATTAGTACTGGTTATCTGCTTGGAAGGTCTAAGCTTGCCCAGGAAAACTGATGCGAGTCGGCCCGCCCATGCATATAAACCCTATTGGTTCTATTGGGCGGCAGGGATTGAGATGTCGCTTCATCTCAATGTTGGGTAAAAGTCCCACGAAATTGGAAGCAGCGTCTCCAAAATGACCTACACAGTGTTGACGGGGACGTTAAACCTCAAATCAATCAATCAAATCGGCCGATTACTGCCCGATTATCTGATTGGTCGGGGTCCGCTTTACGACTACCGGATGCCAGCCGATGCCATCGACATCGACGTCGGTACGGGCTCTGCTCGACTTTTATCGATGTGCCACCGACCCAGAAGTCGGTGAGTTTTCGGGGAGAATTTTAACTACGAGTTAAAATTTAACCGGGCCCCTCCCGACCACCACCGACGCCCCAACATCCGGCGGGACGCCGACCGGACTCCAGCCCAATCTCACCCCATCGCAGTCCCCGAGTAGTCGGGCGGGGATCGAATAGTGATTTGTGACCGTGGCTTTACGTATAAGCCTGCCCAGGAAAAGTGTGGACAGGTAAACTGACCGGCTCAAAAATGACATAAAATAGTGTTGACTGGGCCGTTAGTCCAATACAAAACTAACTAAACTGAGACAGGGGTCTTTAACTTTAATGGAAGACACCCAGTCAGCGTAGAATGTCGGTCAAGCGTCGGCCCGACGATATATACATAGAATATTTATTTTCTGTCTTATACCGTTAACAAATAACATTAGCCCTGTATGGCTTTTACTTCTACAAAAACAGTGAAGAAGAAAAACAATCTTTTTGGTGCTGTTTGGGCAGGATCAAGATTTTCACCTTACATCCTCATTCGAAGGATGGAGCAGGTCAAGGCATTCATCTCTGCAACTAAGTTTGACAACGCTGCCAGAGAGAGAGAGAATGAGAGAGAGAGAGAGACTAATGAGCAGCATGTAGGTAATGGTGTGTGTGTGTGTGTGTGTGTGTGTGTGTGTGTGTGTGTGTGTGTGTGTGTGTGTGTGTGTGTGTGTGTGAATCATCTGAACTACGCCTACTTCGGGCCGACAGCGATACGACATGGCGACGTCGTATCGCTGTCGGCCCGATGTTGGCCCAATGTGGTGCGCTAGCCCATAATGAGAGAGAGAGAGAGAGAGAGAGAGAGAGAGAGAGAGAAACACACTGAGCAACATGTTGGACATGGCACTTTCAGAGCCCATAGGGGCTTGAAGAAATATATGGGCTGCAAAATGCTTCCACGCAGAGCTGAATCCGGCCCACACACTAGTACTGGTAAACCGCTTAGACGATCTAAGCCTGTCCAGGAACCGCGGTGCGAGGCGGACCGTACACGCTAATAAACCCTATTGGTTTCATTGGGCGACAGGGCTTGAGATGTCATTTCATCCAAATGTCGGGTAAAAGTCCCACAAAATTGAAAACAGCGTCTCCAAAATGATCTTATGACCTTTACAGTGTTGACGGGGACGTTAAACCTCAAATCAAACAAAAACACTTTCAGAGAGAGAGAGAGAGAGAGAGAGAGAGAGGAGAGAGGGGAGAGAATGACGTCATTCACGGAGTTCTATATTTTTGTCGCGAAATTAAAAAAAGACCTAACTGGGATCCTCTGGCACCGTCAAAACCTAGATACCATGCACTTAGCTACATGCGCGTCACACTCAGAGAGAGGGAGAGAGAGAATGGACAATATGTAGGCCACGATAAGAAAGCAATGAGCAACATGTAGGCCACGGAGAGAGAGAGAGAGAGAGAGAGAGAGAGAGAGAGAGAGAGAGAGAGAGAGACTAATGAGCAACATGAAGGCCAGAGAGAGAGAGACGAATGAGCAACATGAGGGAGAGAGAGAGAGAGAGAGAGAGAGAGAGAGAGAGTAAATCGCCTGAACGGTGCGTCTGACCGAGAGCGATACGACATGGCGACGTCGTATCGCTGTCTGCCCGATGTTGACCCACTGTTTCAACATGTAGCCCATAATGAGTGAGAGAAAAAAACTTAGCAACATGTTGGCCATAGCACTTTCAGAGAGAGAGAGAGAGAGAGAGGGAGGGAGAGAGCACTGGGGAACGTGTACGCCATGGCATGCTGAGAGAGAGAGAGAGAGAGAGAGAGAGAGAGAGAATGACGGAATTTCACTCCATTTTACACATTGGAATTCGCATAAAAAGTTTAAAAGAATTTCACTATACTACGATCTACGATTTCTGTCACAAAAATTGTGTGTAACGATGTTGAGATGACCCCTGCATACCTTTCTGGGTATTTACCGCATGACGTCATTATTCACGCGCGTTGTAGTTTTGTCGCGAAATTAAAAATAGACTAACTGTGTTCGTAGCATAGTTAGGAAAACCGTCTCATAAAACTTAATCTGTGATCATAATTGTTCGCAATATTACATAAAACTCATTCATTTGTATTATTTAAACAAAAAATACCCGATATATGTAAAAAAAAAATTAAGCACTTTTTTTCCGACAGCTCAATAATGCACCTTTAAAATACAATATTGCTCACGTTAATGAACGAACCGTAAACCTTCCGCCGCCAATTAAAGAACTGCTTTGTCATATAATTCACCGTAAAGTGTGTGTTTCTTAAAAGTATCCCCCTCGCACAGCTGCTGGTTACGCCGCCAATCAGACAACGGGCATGGACCCACTCCGAGCAAACAAACATAGCGACGTAACCAGCAACTGTGCGAACGACAAATTCGAAAGAAACAGACGGATTGTCGTGGTTTCAAGAGTAGCGAAGTATTATTAGGTGCGGCGGAAATTATATTGCACATTAATTAAATGTTTTAACATTGCATTTCGACAGAGCAATATGTAGATGTTGATATTTTTGAATGAAAATCATCGGACCTCTGAAACAGTGTCCGTCCTTCGTTTCTATTATATAGAAACGTAGAAACGTAGGGATATGCCCTTTACGTCAAGCTCCTGTGCCCTTCCCGATTCGCACTGATTCGATTATTTCGACAGCTGAAGGTGCTGATTGTGTAGCTAAATTTACCTCTTTGGTTAGAACTAGGGACTAACTTCCCACATCACAGGTCCTGGTGTGTGAATGTCATTTGACGTGTCACCAGTAACAATTCTGATTGATTCTGATATTGTGGTCTACTTTCGGTTTTGGTCTCCCGCCATTTGGTTCCCGTCATTTAGTGTTTGATTGTTATGGAAAGGTGTACGCCGCTCTTTTTGTTGGGCTGAGGAGGACCAAACACGTGAGTTGCCTTACACTTCACCGAATCCTGAAATTCAGGCGAACGTGAGTTTCTGCCTGTCATTGGCTCTATATTCAAGCCATCAGAATCAGAACTGTTACTAGTAACACGTCAAATGACATTCATACACCAGGACCTGTGATATGGGGTATCTACAAGATACACTCTGATTCAGTGTCTATTGATAAAGATAGGTACTTGACCCCTGTAACACTGTCGACCCAAACAAGGGCATCAAAATTAAACGACTCACAATATCGTAGATACCAGTCCTATAGTGATGCCCTGAAGAACTCTTTTTTTCCTAGAACTATTCCCCAATGGAATAGTCTTCCCTCCTCTGCGGCGAATGCCAAGTCCGCAGAAGAGTTCAAAGCCCGCACAGTGTAAGATTGGGTCTCAGAGGTATGCGTTTTAGGATACCTCTGTTATGCAGATTGTAAATAGTTTTAAGGACGCATCCAGTGCCTCTCTTTTTTTTTTTTCTCTTTTTTTTTTTTTTTTTTTTTTTTTCAGCTAAATTCTAAATTTAGCCACCCAATCAACTGAGGTAATGGCCAGATATGACCGACTCAGTATAAGAAGATAGATAGATAGATAGGAAGTAAGCCCCTAGCTCTAACCAAAGAGGTAAACTCAGCACTTTAAGTAGAAGTAAAACAAAGATCAGGAATTGATACAATTAACTTACTCCACCCATAAAAGACACCAAAGGGAAAGAAATACAAACATTAAGCGAACAGACCATAATGGAAACCTAAACAAAGGAAGGCCATAAGGACAGTTACTTTCCCACAAAATGGCCAAATAATCGAATCGGGAAGGGCATTCAAATCTCTACTGCTTCAGGGGAAGAACCAATCTATCTATCTAACCTCTCTTACTAAGTCGGTCACGCCTAGCCACCACCTCAGCTGGGTGGGTGGCTAAATTTAGAATTTAGCATAAAAAATCATCTCTGGATGAGTCCTTAAAACTATTTACAATCCAAACATAGAGGTATCCTAAAACGCATACCTTTGAGTCTCAATCTTATACTGTGCGGACTTTGAACTCCTCTGCAGTCTTGGCATTCACCGCAGAAGATGGAAGACCATTCCACTGAGGAATAGTCCTAGGAAAGAAAGAGTTTTTCAAACATCACTATAGGACTGGTACCTACGCTACTGTGAGTTATTTGCTCTTGATGCCCTTGTCCGGATTGACACTGTTGCAGGGGTGAAATACATATCCTTGTTAATTGATACTGTACCAGAATGTATCTTGTAGAAGAAGGTTAAGGAGGACTGTTCACGACGGGTCTCGAGTGATGGCCACTCATCAAGCATGTCACCGACGTTATTTCTATTTCGCCATCGTCTGCAGATCAATCAAGCAGCTGTCCTCTGCACCATCTCCACCTGCTGAATCTGAGTTTTAACATATGAATGCCAAATGGGTGATGCATATTCAAGCTGAGGGCGAACCAATGTTTTATATGCAACATCCTTTGTATGCCGAGGTGCAAAAGCCAAATTACGTCTATGGAATCCTAATGTCCTAGTTGCTTTAGATGTTATTTCAGAGATATGTTGACCCCAACCGAGATCGCCAGTGATGGTGATACCAAGATATTTGGCGGAATGAACTTGCTCCAAAGTTTGCTGGTGTAGTGTGTAATCATACTTAATTGGCTTGTTCTGAAGGTGTCGTGACACCCTCATTGAATTGCATTTGGCTACATTGAATTTCATCTGCCAATCTGTTTCCGATTGTGAAAGTCGATCCAGGTCATCTTGTAAAATGCGGCAGTCAGAAGGAGAATATATGTCCCTATACAGGAAACAATCATCAGCAAACAAACGGACAGATGACCTGATATTATCAGGGAGATCATTGATGAATACCAAAAAGAGGACCGGTCCAAGGACCAAGTAGAGCGTGATAGCTCAGTGGTTAGTGCACTTGCCTCTGATGCTAGAAGTCCAGGGTTCGATCCCCGGCAGCGGCGATAAAATTTCGGTGTCCGAACACGCTCCATTGGCATCATTTGCAGGGATGAATGTCATAAAGTGCACCGTCCTTCGGATCGGGACGTTAACTGGAGGCCCCCTGTGCAGGGAGAACCATCCCCTAGGGAGGTTAAAGATCCCTGCCGTAATTACATGATTACTGTGTAGGCTTTCATCATGCAAAATCTGGAGTGTATGTAATATACACCTGCGGAAATGGTCAAATGTGACCGATGCAGTATCAGAAGATAGATAGAGATAAGGACCGAACCTTGTGCGACACCAGATAGAACAGGGACTGGATCAGACGCTTGGCCATCAAGTACAACTTGTTTAGAGCGCCCGGACAGCCATGAGCTAATCCAATTATGTGTGGATCCTCTTATCCCATAGTAGTCCAATTTGTACAATAGCCTTCTGTGAGGTACCTTGTCAAAGGCCTTGGCGAAATCCATGATGATCAAGTCAGTATGTTTGTGGCCACGATTTATGGCCCCATCCAGATTACTCACAATGTCATGGAAGAATTGAACTAGTTGAGTTTCGCAAGACCTATGACTTCGGAAACCATGTTGACAGTCAGCAAGAATGCATGTTAGCGACACTGGTCTATAATTTGCTGCATCGTATTTTTCACCCTTTTTATAGACCGGGGTAACATTGGCTTGTCGCCAATCATCTGGTGCAGTCCCTGGGCAAGTGAATCATTGAAAATAAAGGCCAGCACAGGAGAAATTTCAGCACTACATTCCTTAAGCACCCTGACATTCAGGTCATCTGGCTCAGATGCCTTATGTATTTTGAGCTTACCCAACAGTTTAGCGACCCCCTTGGGATCAACTGTTATGTCCCCCATAGTAGGGAAAGGACTATTACCTTTAGATGGTAGCTCACCGTCAGTTTCTCGCGAAAATGCAGATTGAAACTGTTTGTTGCATATGTTGGCCTTATCGCGCGAGTCTGTTTTCAGAATTCCGTTTTCCCTTAGCGAAGTGATCCCAAATGCGTCCTTTTTTAGGGATTTTACAAATGACCAAAACTTTTCAATCTTACAATTCTTATGGGGCTATCGGGTTCTATGTTGTCATCTTCGAAGGTAAATATGCTGGAAACATGCTTCCAATATGCATCTCTAATTACCTTTTGTACATGTGCTCTGAACCTTTTGTAATGGTTCTTAATGTCAGGGCTGCTAGACTTGCGAGCACGAAAATACATCCTATTACGTCTTCTAATGAGGTGTTTGATCGTGATATCGATCCATGGTGCACTATACTTGGTTTTGGTCATTTTTGGTGGAATAAACCTTTCCATTGGTGTGATTAATTCGGACTTAAAACTGACCCACATGTCGTTGACAGACATGCGTGAGAGGTCAGAGGAAAGGAACGAATCCTTAAATCGCGCCATATGGTCTCACAGACCATCCATATCCGCACGTTTGTATAAAAATATTTTACGCGGGGCTTGTCTGATTCGTTTAGCTTTTATATCGTATTCTGCAAGGACTATATATCGTAATTTCCTCTATTATATGGGCATGTTGTTTCAAATAATTGCCTTTGCTATCTGAAACAAGGATATGTTTATATTTCAGCGGTCCTACAAAATTAGTTGGGCGTTTATTATATTTCACCACTTTATATTTTCTCATAACAAATAATGAAAATGACTGAAATAATGTTGATAGATATTAAACTCTATTCAATACCATGTTGTTGAAATATGAAAGAACAAGGGTCTGAATCACAGTTTAGATAAACATATTTCTAATACAAAACAAATCACCTACCTCAGTTCACATAGTGTGAATTCACTGGATATTCAAGACAACAAGGAGGGGTAAAATTTCACTAGAACTAGGCTATATGGGAGTATGGCAACCTACAGAAGTAACATATAGAACCCCAAATATCACAGTCAGGAATTAATCTAAAATAATAGAATATGATTTTATCTTCCAGGCATCAGCATTTATCATGTGGAGTGAAAAGTGTGTCAGAAATAAGGCACGCAAAATAGGTGCAGTTGGGGAAAACATGCATTTACACTATTCCTTACAAAAACATAAAGTAGAAGTAAAACAAAGATCAGGAATTGATACAATTAACTTACTCCATCCATAAAAGACACCAAAGGGAAAGAAATACAAACATTAAGCGACCAGACCATAATGGAAACCTAAACAAAGGAAGGCCATATGGACAGTTACTTTCCCACAAAATGGCCATATGGCCATCCAAAATTAAAAGACACAAGTGATACACACAGTAAGTAACAAACAACAACATAAATAAATCGCCACGGAAGAGCCGCCTTGGAACGGTCAGTGGAAGATTTCCACTTGGGGGCTTAAATCGATTTTACGTGGCCACAATCCTCGCCCTTACTTCCGTCGCGATTTAGACAAATAGTTTGTTCAGTCCGCATGAAGGCCTCCTAACTCATCAGTGCAACATCTCCGTGAACACAGAAATAAAAGAACCACAGAGGTGAGACAACGGTGAGGACTCGACAGCAAGAAACCACTGAAATGCTGGAGCAAAAGAAAACCAACAGTTAGACTCCGATGAGCCCGACCGGAGACAGAGCATCAGGCACCAACCAACATTATCTCTTTAATTTTCAATAAGCCTTTACGTTGGAGCCGTCATAGAATCTGAGGCCTGACCCACCGGCGTGCAATTAAAGAGGGAAGCAAAGTTGCCAACCGTGATTGGGTTAACTACCATGCATGCAGTCTGTCGTATAATATCCATGTTGTACCCAATCTTTTATATCGAAGAATGATTTTACGAAATTGGGTGCTGAAGTCATTGCGGTTATATATTTTTCTGAATTTATATACTAAGTCACCATAAAATTCGGGTTCCGATAGACCTTGTTGCAGAAGAGATTTAAGTCCAATATTGAATTTTGAAATTAAATCAGAATGGCGTCTATAAAATTTTGAAAAGGCTTTGCGTAGTTTATGGTACCGATAACCCTGATTAAGGAGTTTAGCCGTTAATAATTTATTACGAGTGTTGAAGTCAGTTACATGACTACACACTCTAGCAAATCGAATTAATTGCGAAATATAAACGCCATAGGATGGCGCACGAGGAACATCACCATCCAAAAAAGGAAAATTTACAATCTCAAAATCAAAGTCATCGCGTTTATCATAAATTTTGCACGAAACAAATACATCTACAATAGATAGATGTAAATCCAAAAACGGGGCCTCGGTATCAGAAGAATTTGCTTTATTTAACTGAAGTTCTAGGGGGTAAATCTGACTGATCAAACCATCAAAATAGGTATTATCAATATTTAATAAATCATCTAAATATCTAGAAGTAGAGCTAAAAGCTTCAATAATTTCAGATTGGTTATCAATGGAAAGCGACAAAATGAAGTCTCTTTCATAACAATACAAGAAACGATCAGCCACAAGAGGTGCGCAATTAGTACCCATCGGAATACCCACAATTTGTCTAAATAACTTAGTACCGAATCTAATATAAATATTGTCAAGTAGAAAGGTGAGGGCATCACACACTTTCTGACATGACCAAAGTGTATAATTCTTATGCTCTTTAGAAGTGAAAAAATGCATTTCTGACATTACATGCAAGATAGAGAGAATCTTCTCTGTGAAAAGCCCATTCAATTAAATCATTAAGCTTTTCTTTTATAAGATTATGAGGAAGTGTAGTGTAAAGAGTGGAAAAATCGTAGGTAGACAGACTAGAAGCACGAAACTGTCTAGATTTCAATTTATTTAAAACCTCATTCGAATTTTTTATAGACCAAAACAGATTTCTTCCTGATCTTTCAAAGACTTTATCACAATATTTAATTACATGCGTTTTAATAGCAGTAAGACAGGAAGTTAATAATTTAGAAAGTTCAGTGGTAGTGCAAGAACTAGAATTTGCAATAAACCGTGCTTTGTAAGGTTTTTTATGAAGTTTTGGTAACCAGTATAGCGTAGGAAGCTTGTCTTGGTCTTCGTTAACACACACAGCAAACTTGGTGGCTGAAAGACAAACATGTTTATCTACTATAGCTCTCTCTTCAGCCAAAGGCTGAAGTTCATAGGCCTTAGTACCACCAAGCTCCTGCTTAAGCGTGTTAACATAGTGGAGCCGTCACACAACAACGACGTTGTTAGCGGCCTTGTCTGCAGGGGCCAAAACAAACTTCTTATGAAATTCTTGAATACCTAGTTTAAGATGACGTAAAGACGTCTTGGGCTTAGGAGGTAATAAGTTAGTATTTTGAGAATAGAAAGAAATGCGTTTATTCACTAGTCTTAAAATGCTAAGTTTCCAGTCCTTTAGGGCTTTACACTCAACATACTCTCGCTTACACCATCGATTACCGAATTCATTCAAGGAAGCAGCGATTTCATCTCTTCATTTACTGAAAACGATTTTAGAAGGAAACCGATATTTCGGTCCTTTAGAAATTATATTCCTTATCCTAGAATCAGGAATAATTTTCAAATTGCCAGTAATTACATGACCAGCAGCAGGATAGCAATACTTTGAGTTTTTACAATCACATGAATCAGGAGTATTAGTATCAATATCAAGATCTGAAACAAGTTTATTGAAATTAAAAATGATAGATCTAACAGGTTTGTTATATTTATAGCAAATTATAGGTGTGTCAGTATTTTGAAAATAAGCAGGAATGGAAGAAAGCACCGATCTCTCACGGAAGATACTGGGCAAATCTATAAAATCCATACCCTTATTAATGAAGGATATTTTGAAGAAATGACGTTTATGATTAATTTCAGAATCAATGTAAGGACGGAGAGTATGCTGAGTATAGCCTCTAGTTAAGAGAGCCGCATCATATAACTGATGAGAACTATCGTAGAATTTATTCGCCTCGGTGTCCAGAAGACGTAAAACAGAAACGGGTAATGAACTTAAAAATGAAAGCATAGAGTGGCGTCCATGATTTAATAATATAATTGACAGTCACTTCAGTCTAGTATTGTTTCGTTTAAACGCACGTGATTTACGTTTAAAGTTACCATTTTTCCTGGTGCCGTGAGATCTAGTTCTGCGTTTTCGACATTCCAGGAGTGAGAAAATATCAAAGTCCGGCATTCTGGAAATATTACCCTCATGATAAATGTTGTCATTAAATCCCAGTGGAAAAGGGGTCTGTAAAAATTTAATCCATTTCAGTTCAGCTTCATGTCTTTTGATTATTTTGAATCTAGATGTAGAATTTGCATCGTAATAAAGTTTTTCCACTGGTTGTATAATAATGTTATTTACAGAATGACCTGTACGTCGAAAGTGACGGTACAAGAAAGTGTCAGTTTTCTTAGGCTTACTCATTCTACGATAATGCTCGTTCAATCTAGTTTTAAGCATGCGGTTAGTTTGACCGACGTACTGCATATTACAGTTTGCAGCACGTCAAGTAATTAGATAAATTAAATCTGTAGACTGTCATGTCAAATCAGACATGTTAACTACAGAGAAGCGTCTACCGTTTACAGATGAAGAAACGGTAGACGCAGTGCTTAAATGCGAACAACATCTGCACCTCTTGGCATTGCACTTAGAAATACTAGGATACATTCCACTTCTTTTCCACGGATTAGTATATTTTCGAAGGATGGGTGATTTGAGAGGAGATAGTCTTATACGAAGACTACTCCCAAAAACATTGGTATTGCCTGCTCCTTTGAGATTAACTGAAGTTACAGAAGACAAATTTAAGGGTCTAACCAATACCGAAGGCAACATAGTATTAAAGTTCTTAATAGAATGGGGAATCCGTACAGAAGAAGCAGAGTGTAACCTAAGGGGTGACATTGATATTTTAAATGTATTTGTAATACTCATTTTGGTTAGTAAGGTTGTGATACCGTCAAAACTAAAGCGATGTTCATACCGGTTATTAAATAAATAAAATTACTGAAGAAGATTCCTTCGAATAGAAGGAAGGTACAACAAAAGCCCACAAAACATCCTAGTCTACTTAAAGTACAGGGATGTCAAACAAGCAGTTGTTATACAACGAGGAACGAACATCGGTTTAATAATGACCTTCAACAGGTATCTAAAGGATGTCAATTGATGGAACAGTGAAAAGCAATTGCATAAGCAATCCCTGAGGATTGGAAAAATAAGAGCATTAAATGCATGTACGGGGAGACCTTTTACAGCCGCCACACGGCACAAACAAAACAGCCCTGATATGCAAAGTAGAAGTAAAACAAAGATCAGGAATTGATACAATTAACTTACTCCATCCATAACACAGATATTTAGACCCCGGAAACAAGTAGGTGCCCCTCCATCAAAAGTACCAAGTCCCTGTCCAGACATAGATGATCTATTCATTGACCCAAATGGGGTAAAAAAGACTACTAGACCGTCTTAACCCCCACAAATCCTCAGGTCCTGATGACCTCAGCGCACGTGTATTAAAAGAATGCAGCGCAGAAATTGCTCCAGTCCTTGCCTGCATCTTCAACCAGTCCCTGGCCCAGGGTAGGGTCCCAGATGATTGGCTTCAAGCCAATGTGGCACCCATTTACAAGAAAGGGGAAAAGTATGACCCTGCCAATTATAGGCCAGTATCACTGACTTGTATTTGCTGAAAGTCTCTGGAGCACATCATCGTGGGCAAAATCATGCAACATCTTACAGTGCACAATATCCTTGTTGAGTCCCAACATGGATTTAGAAGCGGTAGGTCATGTGAGACCCAGCTTGTCCAGTTCATCCACGACCTACAGAAAAACCTGGACGGGGCCCATAATAGGGGTCACAAGCAAACAAACCTAATTATTATGGACTTCGCAAAGGCTTTCGATAAAGTCCCCCACAGAAGACTTCTGTATAAACTGGAGTACTATGGTATCCGAAATGATATCCTCCAGTGGATCTCTGCTTGGCTATCTGGACGAACACAAAAAGTCGTACTTGACGGTGTTTGCTCTGACCCTGCCCCGGTGCTGTCTGGTGTCCCACAAGGTTCCGTACTGGGACCGATATTGATTTTTATTTTTATTAACGACCTGCCAGACAACATCAACTCTACAACCCGCCTTTTTGCTGATGACTGTGTACTGTACAGAAATATAAGAGAGTCTGATGACCTACAGATACTTCAGGATGACTTGGAAAAGTTGGCTGCCTGGGAAGATGCATGGCTCATGAAATTTAATGTGGCCAAATATCAATCTATGAGAGTGACAAGGCACCCTCTCCATAAACAGATTGTCCATGGTTATACACTACATAACCAGGTTTTAGAGAACGTTTCTTCTGCTAAATACTTAGGAGTTCAAATCACTGATGACCTCGAGTGGGGTCAACACATTAATGAGATAACTAGTAAATAAGTTCTGAATGGTTAGATACTTTAGAAGCAAAGAATACACCAAATAAACGAAAATAGCAGACTCAGTTTTATTGAGTCTGTTCATGACCAGTAATGAAATGTGCAACACCGGCCACGCCATCTAGCGCCGGCTTAAGCAGAACTCTATTTTCAAAATGATTCAAAGTGATCTCAATGATCCTAAAGGACCAGAAAATATAATCTGCACTATGATGATGTACGGGAAGACGTTTTACGGCCGCCACACGGCTACTAAGACACTCGGTTTCCTTCGTAGAAATTTGGCTTTCGCACCGAGGGAAACCAAGGATGCTGCATACAAAACTTTAGTCCGCCCCAAGCTTGATTTGTTTGATTTGAGGTTTAACGTCCCCGTCAACACTGTAAAGGTCATTTTGGAGACGTTGCTTCCAATTTTGTGGGACTTTTACCCGACATTGAGATGAAATGACTTCTCAAGCCCTGCCGCCCAATGAAACCAATAAAGTTTATAAGCATGGACTCGCACAGCTCGAACAGCCCGACTCGCACAGCTTTGCCTGGGCAGGCTTAGATTCTCTAAGCGGTTACCAGTACTCGTGTGCGGGTCGGTTTCAGCTCTGCGTGGAAGCATCATGCAGCCCATATATTTCTACAAGCCCCGATAGGCGGGGGCTGGCCCAAGCTTGAATATGCAGCACCAGTTTGGATGCCCTATCATCAAAAGGAGACTAATAGAATAGAAAAAGTTCAGAGGACTGTTGCTCGCTGGACCTGCAGACGCTGGCGCAACCAAAGTCACGTTGGAGAGATGCTTGAAGAACTCCAGTGGCCGACTCTGCAGAAAAGGCGTGAGCAGGCTTCTCTGACTCTATTCTATAAAATCCACAATATTTTAGCCATTATAGATAAGAGTAGGTACCTATCTGAAGCCGGTGGAGGATGTAGGAGAACCAGGTCCCATCCCTTTCAGTATCACCGTCCTAATGCTTACACGGATGGTGTTCTTTTTCCATAGGACAATTGCAACTTGGAATGGCTTTACAATCGAAGCTGTCTCTTCTGAGACAGTTGATGGGTTTAAGGCCAAAATATAATATCCTAGGGTTGGGCAGGGGATAGGCATGGATTCCTTCCCCTGATGACTTCTTGTAAATAGTTTTAATCTGCTGGTGGTTGTGTCACAAAGCTCTTTTTTGGGGGTGGGGATTGAAAACTTTTTGTGCCACACCCCAAACCTGTTATCATGGTCAGAATTGACCGAAAACAGTATCGGGAGAAAGAAAGAAAGAACGTATCCAAATAATACAAACACAGACAGCTATATAATGTCTAAATAATGGATACACATAGACAACACAAAACATAATGATGAACTATAGACTACTCAACTAAACTTAAATTAGATAGAGTCCATCACTGACACATTCAAATTGTAATTTATCCCTGTTTGTAAATGCAACATTTCAGACTATGAAAAAAAAATCACGAAAGGTCTATGTTATATCAAGCTATCTGAAAATAAAACACTATCTATCTGCTTTACACCAACACAGAAATCCTGTTAAAATATAGCACAAGACACACACATTCATAGATAATTAATAATGGTAAGAGTTAAATAACTAGAAATGCGTCCATAGGACACGGATGCCCCCGCCTGAAAATATGTCTATGTTTGTATTCATCCATAGAAAGTTATTGACTGTGTTTAAGTTTTGGACCCTTTTTTCACGTTTGACCTCTAAGTATGACCTTGACTTTGTAGGTAAGATCCTTGGTTTTGTGTGAGGCAGATTGTCTCATGATGGCCAACATTTCTGCCAAATAATTTCAAAATCCATCCAGAGATAAGAAAGTTATTGACTGCGTTTAAGTTTCGGACCATTTTTTTTTACCTTTGACCTCTAAGTATGACCTTGACCTTGGAGGTACGGATCTGGGTTTGCACGTGACACATCGTCTGATGATGGTTAATATTTCTTCAAAGTAATTTCAAAATCCATCCAGAAATAAGTAAGTTATCGACTGTGTTTAAGTTTCCGATCATTTTTTTTTTACCTTTGACCTCTAAGTATGACATCTCTTATCGGAATTTTGAATCCAAATAAGGCAACGGGACCAGACGGTATAAGCAATTAAACGCTTAAAGCGGTAGCAGCTGAAATATCTATACCCTTAAATATTCTTTTCAATAGATCTTTCAGAGAAGGCAAATTTGCTGAGATTTATAAATACTCCAATGTTATACCGTTACCCAAAAAAGGAGATAATTCTGATCCTTCTAACTTTAGGCCTGTATCTCTTTTAAGCAATATAGGAAAACTTCAGGAAAGAATAGCTTTTAAACATATTTACAATTTCTTACACGAGAATGATTTACTTTATAAATATCAGTCTGGTTTTTTACCTAATCACTCCACAACGTTTCAACTAATAGATATATCCCAGCGGGCAATAATCGGTTGATTCAACGTTGAGTCAACGTTGAAGACAAACGTTGATTTTGGGTTGAATATGAAATTTGAATCAACGTTGCACAGTCAACGTTGATTCAAAGTTGACCATCCAACGTTGAATCAACGTTGATATTTCATTGTTGATTCAACGTTAATATATCAATGTTGAATAAACGTTGATATTCGGTTGAATATGAAAGTTGAATCAACGTTGAGCAGTCATCTTTGAACCATAGCTTAATTTTCAACCTTGCATCAACGTTGAAATATCAATCATTAAACCAAACTGATATAACAACAGAAACAGCGTTTAAGAAACCATGATTTATTAAAGAAACGACACTAACATGTAAATTTTCAAACTGTAAATATTTCATATATACGCACTCAAGGGCGCCCACTTTTTCACTTAAATTTGCTTTTAAGATATGTTATTACGAGCCACAACCACTGTTATACTTCAAGTTTGTAGAACTGATCACTGTTTTTTTTTTTTTTTTTTGTTGTTGTTGTTGTTGTTCGACATTTGCTGCCGCCTGTTCTGTAAGCTGTCTATTTTTTTTCTTTCTGTTGGAGTCGAGGCTTTGATGCTATTCATAACACTATCTGAAAAACAAAAAAGGCAATTCTTCAAATTACACCACAGATATATTTTCTCCTATAGATGCATGTTTAGTTTCTGGAAGGAATTAGTGGGTATTGTGTAGAAAATCCGTACACTTTAGAAATGAATTTTATCTTTCTGCTGTTTATGAAAGAATGAACGCAGTGGGTCGCATGCAAATTAAATGAACCCCGAAGGGGTTCGTGCAAACTTTGCAAGCGATCCCTGTCGTTCAAATTTTCAGGAAAAGTATGTATGTGTAAATGTTGTATGCTTTGAAGTATCGATACCACCTCACCATGAATGCAAGGCATGAGGATCGTTTTCTAAAAAGCCACCTCTCCTCAACAGACTGGTACGAGGATCGATCGAAAATTGAAAAAAAAAGCATGAGCATAGAGAAGTTTAAATTCTGAATTAGTATTGCTTGACTTCATGTGCTAATTTCTTAAATAATGAAATCATGCTTGTAAACCGAAAGTATGTATGTGTAAGTGTTGTATGCTTTGAAGTATTGATACCACCTCACCATGAATGCAAGGCATGATGATCGTTTTCTAAAAAGCCACAGGTCTCTCCTCAACAGACTGGTACGAGGATCGATCGAAAATTGAAAAAAAAAAAAAAAAAAAAAATGAGCATAGAGAAGTTTAAATTCTTAATTAGTATGCTTGACTTCATGTGCTAATTTCCTAAATAATGAAACCATGCTTGTAAACCCGAAAGTATGTATGTGTAAGTGGTGTATGCTTTGAAGTATCGATACCACCTCACCATGAATGCAAGGCATGAGGATCGTTTGCTAAAAAGCCACCTCTCCTCAACAGACTGGTACGAGGATCGATCGAAAATTGAAAAAAAAAAAAAAAAAACATGAGCATAGAGAAGTTTAAATTCTAAATTAGTATGCTTGACTTCATGTGCTTATTTCCTAAATAATGAAACCATGTTTATATTTTACTTTTGGTCCTTTGAGACCAGCGTGAATATTCTGAGAAATCAAAATAAATTATTAGTTTAGACTCTAATTCTAGACAGGTTTTTAGTTATTTGGACCTCATTTTGATGTATATCAGTCTTTGAATCGACTGCCTATTCGAAATTCGCAAAATTGCAGTATGCTTCCCCTGGCTTTCGTTGCCGGATCATTACAGGGCCACTGATGAGGCTTTATTAGCCGAAACTACGTAGTATGACCCATCTTCTTTCTTATGAATATTTTCATTGCTCTTAAAGGAACTCATTTTTGATTTTTATTTGCCTTCACTGCAGCTGGTGTTGTGCCGTGTGGCGGCCGTAAAACGTCTCCCCGTACATCAACTATAGTGCAGTTTATATTTTACTTTTGGTCCTTTGAGATCAGCGTGAATATTCTGAGAAATCAAAAATAAATTATTAGTTTAGACTCAAATTCTAGACAGGTTTTTAGTTATTTGGACCTCATTTTGATGTATATCAGTCTTTGAATCGACTGCCTATTCGAAATTCGCAAAATTGCAGTATGCTTCCCCTGGCTTTCGTTGCCGGATCATTACAGGGCCACTGATGAGGCTTTATTAGCCGAAACTACGTAGTATAACCCATCTTCTTTCTTATGAATATTTTCATTGCTCTTAAAGGAACTCATTTTTGATTTTTATTTGTAAACCGAAAGTATGTATGTGTAAGTGGTGTATGCTTTGAAGTATCGATACCACCTCACCATGAATGCAAGGCATGAGGATCGTTTTCTGAAAAGCCACCTCTCCTCAACAGACTGGTATGAGGATCGATCGAAAATTGAAAAAAAAAAAAAAAAAAAAAAACATGAGCATAGAGAAGTTAAAATTCTGAATTAGTATTGTTTTACTTCATGTGCTAATTACGTAAATAATGAAATCATGCTTGTAAACCGAAAGTATGCATGTGTAAGTGCTGTATGCTTTAAGGTATCGATACCACCTCACCATGAATGCAAGGCATAAGGATCGTTTTCTAAAAAGCCACCTCTCCTCAACAGACTGGTATGAGGATCGATCGAAAATTGAAAAAAAAAAACTTCCCGTGACAAAACATTTTTTTCGGTTTTACTTATCATGGTAGACTGGAATCAGTCCAAATGTTAGCTAATTCACTCTTGACCTATAAATGTCTCTCTGATTACCTATTCTATCCCTCTCGGAAACCTGTTCATTCATCTACAAAATTTCATTCATTAAAGAAGTCATTATTTATGAGAGGAGAGAAAGATAAATATGCTTATGAACAAAGCAGCTAAATAAATGAGTGTATCCAGTCTATTATCATGGCTGCATGCCGGTAATGTTTGTTAATGCCATACGCTTTGCTGCGCCTATACTACCTGACCATGAATGCTAAATATACTGTTATTGTCATTACCTATGGCACTGCATCGGAAATGAGGGCGAGGGTGGAAATTTCGTAAACTCCGGATTGAAACCCCATCAGTAGTTTAACTTCTGGAGGTCACATCATGTTAACAGGTCCATGCAATGATTACCCTTGCAAACACTACTTTAAATAGAGAAAAGTGCGGTTTACATATTTTACTTATTTCTGCTCCTGCTCATTTATTTATAAATGCGCTGTGATGCAGTGGTAAAGCATCGGGTTTGAGATCAAGAGGTCGATTATTATTATTATTAATTGTGGATACGCGTTAGAACCGGTTTTCTAATGAGCATCTACAATCTATGTTTGGAGCAGAAATAAGAACAAATCACCAATTATCATCTCTGGAGCCATAAAATATTGACCTGCATTACAAAGGCATGTTGTCATAATGATTCCGTTGCAGTTTCTGGTTTTGTACTATTGGTGCACGCACATTTCGATCGTGTATGTGCCGTCGTCTCATCTTTTCTAACTGTTATTTTGGTGGCTTGGGGTGGCTGTGGTCCTTGATTGTGGCTTTTCCTGCGTAACCTTTTCTTACTAAATAAAATTAATGTCTAACATGTTCCATGCATACGTACCCGTAGCGTGTTGATGCTTGTTGGAACCGCCTTCTAACGGGTACCCACGACCTATGTTTTGAGAAGAAATAAGAAAAGTAAATAATAATAATAATGCAGGGGTAGGCCTATGCTCCTGTTTATTTCACTATTAAAGTTTTTTTTCTAGATAAAGCGATATGATTTTAGTTTTCACATGTCTTGATTTGTTTGTTTGATTTGAGGTTTAACGTCACCGTCAACACTGTATAGTTCATTTTGGAGTCGTTGCTTTCAATTTTGTGGGACTTTTTCCCGACATTGAGATGCAATGATGCAATGACATGTCAAGCCCTGTCGCCCAATGAAACCTATAGGGTTAATAAGCATGGACAGTCCAACTAGCACCGCTTTACCTGGGCAGGCTTTGATCCTCTGAGCAGTTTACCAGTACTCATTTGCGGTCGGTTTCAGCTCTGCGTTGAAGCATCATGCAGCCCATTTATTTCTGCAAGCCCCAATGGGCGGGGCCGCACATGTCTTGTTATATGCATTTTTATTGTAAACCTGTTGGATTACACTTGCACATTACAATGCCTATATAGGGTACAATGGATGAGGTTCGGGCAAATAGTGTAGACCCACGTACTACTTGCACCCAGGGCATCTTACACTATTTGCATGAAAATATAATAACAGTAACATATAACAGGGAACGGAATCGTCCAAACTAACCATGTACAGGCATAAAACATATGGGCCGCCTTGGCCTAGTGGATGAGAGCGCTGAGTCTTAATCATTAGATCTCTCACAGCTGTAGTTCGAGCCTGGCTCGGATCACATGTGAGAAGCCAAGTTCTGCAACAGAAAGTCAGGTAATTTTTTCTCCGGTTACTCTGGTTTTCGCCCACCTCTGATTAACGATCGGCTCGATATGAGTGAAATAATCTTAAAAAAGGGCCGCACAATCCATCACGTGAACACGTCCGTGTTATTAACACCCCCTAAACCCGACTTTATTTAGAGAAAACTGGGGTTTACGGGGTTATGTATCAATTTTCTTATTTCTACATTTCTGATCCAAGACATAGGTTGTTAGAACCGCCTCTAACGGGACCCACAACATATGTTTGAAGTAAAAGTAACATAAATATCACATATTTTCATCAGAAAAGAAGCCAATTTTTGAGATGTGAAAAAATGCACTATGAAGCACGGGTGTGTTATCGTAATGAAAACCAAAAAAAAAAAAAAAAAAAAGGCATAAGCTGGGAATCATAACCACCAGACGCTCTAATTTGGACATATCCAAACCAAACCAAACTGTTTGAGACACTGATAAGCACAGTTATAAATACACACAGGAGTTAAATCGGAGCAAAACAAAATTTTAAGTGGTTGGCTGAAAATCACATATTTTCTGATAAGGTTTTCAGAGATTTAAACTAAGCATTAGATTGCCCTGCAGCTTGATTTTACTGTAAAGTAATAGAAAAAGAATCGTGCATTTTACCGGGCATTTTAATTTGTATATTTTTTCCTTTGACGGGCCAATTATATATTCATCATTGCACTTCGTTTCGTTCAATTTCAAAGTTTACTGGAAAAATGAAAAGTTTCTCTTCATTTAAAAGTCAATTTTAAAATTTATAAAGAACAAAGCTATTACAAAATCACTTTTAAATGATATTTTATATTAATTGCATGTTGATAATCCCGTTTTTGGTCGTCCATTTTCATAACTGCGCGTCTGCGCGCATGTGCTTGTAATGGGCACTTGAAAGAGCACTTAGATTAATGAAGAAATGGATAGGTAAATAAAATGAAAAAATGGATAGGTAAATAAAATGAAAGCAACTAACTAAAATGTAAAATAAATTTAAAAAGGTAAAATAACTCATAAACTGAAGTTAAATAGAAGTAATAACTAAAGTTGTATACATAAAAACTGGAAGAAAAAGGGTGGCTATATTGGAAAATAACCCGTGCAATAGCACTCCCGGTATCGCAATAGTGTTAGCGAAGTACAAGCACTCCCTTTTACAGGAGTCGTAATGAGTTGTGGTGTCAGTCTGGTCTTTTGTTTATATGTCATTCTAATAGAGTACTATTGTGTTTGATTTGATATGTTGCATTGATTAGATTAGCTATTTGAATGGTCTGGTGGTCTGACATGACATATGGCAGTTCCGTGGTATGATAGGTCACTTGAATGGTTTGGTGGTCTAATATGGTAGAATAATGGACATATATGGTATATGCCAATTGAATGGCTTGGTGGTTCAATGGTCTGATAGGTCACTTGAGTGGTCTGGCGGTCTGATATGGCATATGGTAGTACAATGGTCTGATAGGTCATACAGTTCAATAGTCTGGTGGTCTGATATGGCATATGGCAGCTCAGTGGTCTGAAAGGTCACTTGAATTGTCTGGTTGTCTGATATGGTAGGTAAATGGATATATATATGGTATATACTAATAGAATGGTCTGGTGGTCTGATATGGCATATGGCAGTTTAGTGGTCTGATAGGTCACTAGAATGGTCTGGTGGTCTGATATGGTAGGTTAATGGACATATATGGTATATACCAATTGAATGGCCTGATGGTCTGGTATGGCATATGGTGGTCAATGGTCTGATAGGTCATTTGAAAGGTCTGGTGGTCTGATATGGCATATGGTAGTTAAATGGTCTGATTGGTCAAATAATTTAATATGGCATACTAATCTGAGATATAATACGATTGATCTTTGGTCTGATATGACACACTGTTTTGATATGTCATATTGTAGCTCAGTGGTCTGATATGGCACATTGGTCTGATTTGTTATATTGGTCTGATATGATATATATGGCATCTCAATGGTCTAATGTTGTAAACCGTTTCAACCTGTCAACCTGATCCAATATTGTGTATGACAGTTCTATGAATTATGCCAATTGATTGGTCTGGTGGTCTGATATGACAGTTCTATGAAATATGCCAATTGATTGGTCTGGTGGTCTGATATGGCATAAGATAGCTCAATGGTCTGATAGGTACATTATTCCAATATGGCATACTTATCTGGGATATAATACGACAGATTTTAGTTCTGTGTTCTGATATGACATTATTTGGATATGTCATATAGTAGCTTAGTGGTCTGATTTTGGTCTTATATGGAATATTGGTCTGATATGGAACATTGAACTGTGAACCGGTTAAGGGTCAATGGTTTGGCTATGAATGACTGACTGGCAGTCTCTCGTTTATGGCTGGATCAACACGGTCCCAAGTCCGTGGTCACATTGTGCTCATTCAATGATAACTAACATGTCGACAAACGAACCATTTTATGCCCAGTCGACATCCAAACCACTGAAAGGATTGTATTTATCTTGTACGTGTATAATTATATATACTCGAGTCGTCGGGAAGCACGGTTATACAACATTTATCAACCATGGTTGACTCAATATGATGTTGTCGTTTATATATATGCTGTTATCAATGTTGTTTTACTACTTAACTGCGTTTTCAGCGTTGCTTCGACGTTGATTTGACGTTGAGTGTATGTTGGATATCATCTGCCTGGTATCACTCAGCTCACCCTTATTGAACACAGTCACTTTTGTTTCTAATGTCCCACAGGGCACTGTGCTCAGACCCACATTATTCGTTTCCAAAAATTACCTTGGTATCACTCAGCTCTCCCTTATTGAACACATTAATTTTTGTTTCTAGTGTCCCACAGGGCTCTGTGCTTAGACCCACCTTATTAATTTCCAAAAATTACCTTGATATGTTTCTAACCTGACTGGATCGCAGCACAGCTCATCATGGTTCCCCTTATAAGGTGTATTTCTATTCGGATGCTATGTACCTCTTGAAATGTGTATATTTCAAGAATTTTACCTTTAACTCCATACTAATATACAAGTACTGTATTTGGCTGACTCATTACCTTAAAACCGGACTGACACCACAGCTCACTACGGCTCCTGTAAAAGGGAGTGCTTGTACTTCGCTAACACCATTGCGATACCGGGAGTGCTATTGCACGGGTTATTTTCCAACAAAGCCACCCTTTTTCCTCCAATTTCTATGTAAACAACCTAAGTTATTCCTTCTATTAAACTTCAGTTTATGAGTTATTATACCTTTTTAAATTTATTTTACGTTTTAGTTACTTTCATTTTATTTATCTATTCCATTTCTTCATTAATCTAAGTGCCGAGATGGTCTTTTTAGTTGTGTGTCTCTATCTACATCCTAACGTTGTAGATTTTCATTTTCCACACTTTTTAGTTTATATACAACCAAAATAAAGACGGATACGACCAAGTCACGTTAAATCTTACTCTGAACAAAAATCTTGGTGCACGAGCATTTGGGCGTAGACCTACATGTACATAGGCTAAAACGGCAAGATGTAGACCTAGTCAATCCTAGATTTCACAGTATATCTCTTAAGGTTGATAAAACTCGTCAACATGCAAATATATACGTGAATTCACACGAAAATAACTCACATATTAAAAGAATTCTATAACAGGGGTAAGTTGGTACACTGTACCAATATGCCCCATGGTGCGTGTACCAACTTGCCCCAACCCTACATCACGTGACATGAATCAGGGTAGACAATTCAACAATAGCAAGTTTACTATTTTGAACCCAGCAAAATACACACAACACGATGTAAAGCTTTAATACCAAATCCCAATAGATTCTGTAAATTAATGGGTGTACAGTATGTATTTAAAAGGAAACCAAGAAAACTTACTTTTATTGATGAAATTGGATCTTTTCGCGAAAATTCAAAAACTACATTTCCTGTTCTCTCCAGACTTAGGGAAAAGATGGCGGACTTCAAAATACAAATATTCTTGGAACCGATGACGTCATAAACTACGTCATAAATACTATACAGAGGCTGCACCAACTTGCCCCGTGTACCAACTAGCCCCGGTCTCCCCTACTAAATTTATTAATCGAAAGTTTCTTCGTTTCCATTGTATTGTTCGTAATAACAGATGCTATTATAAAACTACATGCAGTAATAATGATAATTATAAACCTTACCTCGCACAATGAATACTGTTTTTCTTTTTTTTTTCCCCTCTCTCTAGTTCGTGAAAAAAATTACACGCTTTTTGGAGCATGCGTTATAATGATTTTCCCGGCGCGTCACGACACGACCAAAAGATGTGAAAATAAGATCCAACAAAGCCTAAAGTTTTTTTTTTTTTTTTTTTTTTTATAAGCATCATCTCATCAACTAGTATTCGTTTAGACGCAGGGTAAGCCAACAATGGCTAGGCCAGCGACGTACGTTAGGATAAAACTCTAATTACCTTTTTTCTGTTCGGCGCCGCCAATTTTTGTTTCTGCGAGCTTCGTGGGAAAGTTCTTTCTTTCTTTCTACTGATACTGCGATCGATCACATTTGACCTTTACTCGTAGGTGTACATAACACACACTCCAGGCTTTAGTCAATTCAAAACTTGCAAACTGGACAGATCCATATATAATTGGTATTTGACAAGCAAACAGCGTAGACCCTGATCGTTAGCCGCACCTGCGCGCCTTCTTGATTTTTATCCCAGTTGGCACATGACGTTTAGGTAACGTAGCATCCACGCCGATGCGACGACGTTGATACGACGTTGCCCCGACATGATGTGCCCTTTGGTATTTGCGAGTGTTGTTTTAAAGTAGTAGCAGCAACAGCAATAATAATAATAATAATATCGTTGTTGTTGTTTATTATGTCGTGATAACCAAAATTTTAATGTTGGTTGTCAGCCAAATTTCAACGTTGATTAAATTATAAGGACTTCAACGTTTAATCAGCAGAGCTATATCAACTAAAGTACAACTTTGCGGAATCAGTTGTTTATATACAACAACATATCAACGTTGATTCAACGTTATACTGCAAAAGTTTAATCAGTGTTGATAAATCACCGTTGAACAGAGGTTGATATAAGGTTGATCAACCAATCAACCTAATTTCAACCGAAACTCAACGTTGACTCAACGTTGAGTGCCGGCTGGGATACCAACATGTCTGTCAAACTTTTGACAATAATCAGTATTCATGCATGGTTTTCTTAGATGTATCCAAGGCATTTGACAGAGTTTGGCATAAAGGGCTTATATTTAAATTAAAACAGTTAGGCATAGAAGGAGATTTACTGGAATGGATTAGTGATTATTTGAATAATAGAAAACAAAAAGTAACTATAAAAAAAACTGTTCATCAAGCTTAAGGAGGATAAATGCCGGAGTACCGCAAGGATCTGTTCTTGGTCCATTACTCTTTTTAGTTTATGTGAACGACATATCTGACTCCCTATTAAGTCTGACTAGATTATTTGCGGATGATAGTTCTTTGTACTATTCTGCATCTTCTATTAATGACATAGAAGGCATTATTAATCATGATTTGCGGATTCTAGCAAGCTGGGCTTCACAGTGGCGTATCAATTTTAACGCTTTTAAAACTGAAGCTATTCTTTTCACTTTAAGACAAATTGGATCTCATCCTGAACTTTTTCTTAATGGGACTGCCATAAAATTTGTATCGGAACACAAACACCTCGGTTTAACTTTCAGTAACAATGGCATAATCACATTGATAATATTATCAGCAGCGCATCGAAAATTATCGGCATAATGAGAAAACTCAAGTTTTCTTTCACCCGTCTTGCATTGAACCAAATTTATTTATCTTATTTATTGCCGGTAATGGAATACTCATGTGTTGTATGGGATGGTTGTTCAGCTCAAGATTGTAATTCTCTGCAAAAAATACAAAATGAGGCCGCACGTATTGTTACTGGCTTGACCAGATCTGTTTCTCTTGTAAACCTCTATAGGGAATGTGGCTGGGTGACATTGGCAGAAAGACGCAGGCAGCAAAAACTTACCTTTATGTACAAGTCTGTAAATGGCCTACATGTAGTTCCTACTTATATATCAGATTTAATTCCACCGTCAGTTAGAGAACTTAATACCTATGCTTTAAGAAACCAAAACGATATAACAGTCCCTTTCTATAGAACTGAGATCTCAAGAAAATCATGTATTCCGTCTTCCATAGCATCGTGGAATTCTCAAAGTATCGATCTACGTAACTCTTCGTCTCTTGCAAGTTTCAAATACCAGTTGAAAAAACCACAAAACGCTCCAAAAGTTCGATCTAACTATAATGTAGGCAACCGTTATCTTTCAGTTTTACATGCAAGAATTAGAAACTTTTGCAGCAACTTAAATTCTGATCTTTACGCAAATCACCTGTTGCCCAATCCTTGTTGTAGTTGCTCCAATAACATTGAGGATGCTGAACACTACTTTTTCATTATTCAAAATATACTACACTCTTCCGATCTACTAGACATCTCCATCCATTAAATCTTCATGTTCTTTTGGTGGGTGACGATAATTTATCATTAGAAGATAATATCACTCTCTTTACTGCTCTACAGGCATTTATTAAAGGTACAAAGAGATTCATTAGTAATTAAGCCTTGCTCGCACACAGCCAGCCTGACATCACTTCATACTTTTATTTTATATACCTTCTTATTTTGGCTAATTTACATTATTTTGCCATCATGTTTTTTTTTTTTTTTTTTTTTTTTTTGTTTTTTGTTTTTTTTTGGTTTTGTTTTGTTTTTCATGTACTTAAATGCTCAATCGTTTGCCATTACCACATGTATGCATATTGTTGTAAACATCTGTAGGGGGAGGGCCGTAACTAATGTTGGTAGAACTTGTGGCCCAACCCCTTTGCTTGAAATACACAATAAAATATGTTTATACTGACATTGACCTTGGAGATACGGATCTGGGTTTGCACGTGACACATCGTCTCATGATGGTTAATATTTCTTCATAGTAATTTTAAAATCCATCCAGAAATAAGTAAGTTATTGACTGCGTTAAAGTTTCAGACCGTTTTTTTACCTTTGGCCCCTAAGTATGACCTTGACCTTGGAGGTACAGATCTGGGTTTGCACGTGACACATCGTCTGATGATGGTTAACATTTCTTCAAAGTAATTTCAAAATCCATCCAGAAATAAGTAAGTTATTCACTACGTTTAAGTTTCAGACCCTTTTTTTACCTTTGACCTCTAAGTATGACCTTGACCTTGGAGGTACGGACCTGAGTTTTGCACATGACACATCATCTCATGATGGTTAACATTTCTACAAAGTAATTTCAAAATCCATCCAGAAATAAGAAAGTTATTGACTGCGTTTAAGTTTCGGACCCCATTTTTTACCTTTGACCTCTAAGTTTGACCTTGACCTTGGAGGTACGGACCTGGGTTTTGCACATGACACGTCGTCTGATGATGGTTAACATTTCTGCCGAGTAATTTTAAAATCCATCAAGAAATAAGGACGTTATTGACTGCGTTTAAGTTTCGGACGCACGGACGGACGGACGGGCGGACAGGGGCAACGCTATATGCCCTTTCCACCATTCTTCGAATGGAGGGGGCATAATAAAATTATAAAACAATTCGGCTGTCATGTAAGTGCCGTAAATAATCAAATATGTAGGATCATCATCTTGACAGTGATGTCTTCAAATATCACTAGTCGATTACTAGTGTTTATAGATTCTACGCACAATGTAGTTACGCGTAAATTTATGAAAGCTTGCTTATATTAAACTTAAGATTTTGATTTTTTTTTCAAGACCGGCCATATTCGCGCACTGCAACAAAGATACGTTGTGAGAACTATATTTATCCCAGATACACGAATAATAATTCACAGCAGAGGACTCCAGACATCACGAATAATAACACACAGTGGAGGACATCAGACATCGTGAAGACACAGACATATCACATACAGCCAGAACACCCTCAATAGTTGATGTAGTGGATTCGACCCATAAAAGTGGGCGCCATGTGTTAGCTCTATCCAAATAGGATAGTAGAAAGAAAGATGGGTACGTTTACTCACCGGATCGGATAGGATGGTGAGTAAACACCGGATCACAACTTTTATTCCCAACCGAATTGTCCATTTACAACTGCTCATTAATATCACGTGGTTATGTTTGTTAAATTTGAGGCTTAACGTCCCCGCCAACACTGTATAGGTCATTTTGGAGACGTTGCTTCCAAAGGTGGGAATTTTACTCGACATTGAGATGGAATGGCATCTCAAGCCCTGCCACCCGATGAAACCAACAGGGTGAATATGCTTTGCCGGTCTGACTCGTACCTACTTTCTTGGACAAGCTTAATGTAGCAGTTTACCGGTACTCATTTGCGATCTATTTCTTCAAGCCCCGAGGAGCGGGGCCGACACGTATGTGGTGAAACGCTTCTTTAAAATCGTTGGACATGACGTTTGCTTATGAGATTTTAAAACAGAATGGTATATTTTCATTATTTGAACTTCAAAACAGATTGTGGGTTTTAGCTAGAAAAGCCCAATGGGACCATTCTAAAGGTTACCCAATTTTATATTTTGAGCAAGAATAAGGGCAATAATGTACATCACTATGGACCCCACTTTTCTCTGCATAAAAAGGCGTTTTTAAGGGTCTTGATCTGTCAGACGTGCTAACGTTATTTTAATTCTGAGTAACTATATTCGACCACGATGCCCAGGATCTGATCCTGTCTAAATATCAGGTTATTTTTCAATTTGGGGAGGTGATATAAGCAACAAGTCCTGTAAATTGAGAACCTGTGTAGATCTCCTTTGGCATCAGCAGTCTAAGATTTTCTCTGCACTAATGATCTCTAGAGCTACATGTTTCTGAGTTATTAATAGATGGAAATTCAAACTGATGTAAAAAAAAAAACAACATAATCAGTCGAAAAAGATAGCTATAAATACTATACAAAGGAAAAATAATGGTTCGATCCGGCCCGATCCGATGATTAAACGGACCGGTGAGGGAGGGTAAAAAAAAACTTAAAAAAAAAAAAAAAAAAACAGGTGACAGTATTTGTTTCCTCAGCCGAATTACCTCCTATTTTAGAGCTATTTCCCTTTTAATAAAATGACATTTACATTTAGTGTGCAAGATGTCTTAAAATGTGTTTGAGCCAGAGCCTTGATATTTGGTATAATGATTGGGACTGAGGAGGAGATCACATGGATTGTTGTTGCAGTTGGAGTAACAGCCCTTTGCAATTTCTGGCAATTTAATCTTGTTGCTATATTTTGCATAGCATAACTTGAGAACAATGTAACTTGCTAATGTTTGAAAGTGAAAATATGGATTTCCGATGACGAAATAGTTGACTCGTATTTTTTTTCTTATCAGAATTTATCTCCCATTTTATAGTTATTTTCCTTTTAATAACATAAATAAAATCTCATTAGTGAGTTATATGAAAACATATTTGAGCTAGAGCCTGATGAGTTAGGAAGCCTTCATGCGGACTAAACAAAATTAGTGTATACCGCGACAGAGGTAAGGGCGAGGATTATGCCCATGTAAAATCGATTAAGCCCCCCCCCCTCAGTGGAATTCTTTCAACTGACCGTTCCAAGGCGGTTCTTCTGTTGTGGTTTATTTATGTTGTTGTTTGTTACTTACTGTGTGTGTCAATTGTGTCTTTTTATTTTGGATGGCCATTTGGCCATTTTGTGGGAAAGTAACTGTCCTTATGGCCTTCCTTTGTTTAGGTTTCAATTATGGTCTGGTCGCTTCATGTTTGTGTTTCTTGCCCTTTGGTGTCTTTGATGGGTGGAGTAAGTTAATTGTATCGATTCCTGATCTTTGTTTTACTTCTTCTTTGATATTAAGTAAGATAATTTATTCGCAAAAGGCCTACCGGCCCATGAGCTACATAATGCACATAACATGCATAAATAATGCACGTGACACATAGCAAAAATAACAAAACATACCAGTGAATTTCATCAACAACAGTTCCTCTCTAGTATGGCTCACGACGACCACATTAACAATTCAGAATATCCCATTTATTCAACCCCCAGTATATAAACATCATCACATGTAGACCCTAACTGTCATATTTTTTTTTTCTTTTACGGGAGAAGTTTATAACTATCAAAATATACGTCATAAAATAGCGAGACAAATTTCCCGCTATTAAATTTAGCGTACTTACGAGCTACGTATAAAACACTCATTGTATGTTCGAGCAGCATCGGCTCAGGTCACACTTTGGATCCGCACAGTTCAACCAGAGCTGTTGCTGCTCGCACATCCGATAACACGCACTATAGGCTGTTCTTCACTGAGAACAAAAAGTACCACACTAAAGCGTTCAAGAATATTGACAGATAATTGTTCCTAGTGGCAAATATCGGTCAGATAATATATCTCACGACCAGGTTACTAAACTGTTGTACTCACTAGATAAGGGAGAATACTTTCAATATATTAACAATTTTATATAAATGTGCATATGAACCTTACACAACATATCAACATAAACACTTGACATGCTTAAGGCTTTAACGGAAATGACCTGTAAAAATGTTTTGTTTTGGTTGTATTGGAGTTTAACGGCCCAGTCAACACTATTTTAGGTCATTTTTGAGCTGGTCAGTGCACTTACCTGGGCAGGCTTATATGTATGCTGTCATCCAGCACAACGCATATTCTTTCGCCAGAAACCGACAACTGCCCCTCTTGAACCATCGGAAGGGAGATAATGACCGTAGAAAAGATTTCACGATCAATCTCCACAAAAGAATGTTGGCAACCCAGGCAGGTTTCGAACCCGCGTCCTCCTGGTCACCATTCAGACGCCCATCCGACTAAGCTACCGAGGCCGGCCAGTAATAATGTATAAGAATTGAAAGGAGTATGAGCAGCCAATGAAGCCCTAGATGAGAATGTACAGGCTCATCCAAACTTTCCCTGTCCGCGTGGACGGCAGTCACCATTCTCGTACAGACGTGTTAATAAATAAATGAATAAATAAATCAACCATATAAAGAGTTCCTTATTTTGAATGCATTTTCGACAAAACAAGCTAGCTTCTGCGTTATGAATTTTCTTTCAGTGGTCAACAGCTCAATAAATATAATCATATAAGGTCGTTTCCGCAATCGTTTCTTCATAAAGGGGGTCTTTCAAGGTATAGGAAATTTGCATTGGTTTCTGCCCACGCTTGGATTCTTATGAAACTATGCACAATAATTGCCTTGGGTATAACCATTATAATTACGATGCATTCACTTTTAAATTTGATTTCCATAGTAAATTTATTACATATTGTATGAATAATCACAACAGACAGTACTCTCATATAAACTTGTCTACAGTATTCAGAGTTTCATATAACTAAGGCTGATATATTTTATGAATTAAAGCCATAATTGGTGAGTTAGTTGATACTATGAATGACATCATATGTCTAGTAGTAGTGGCTGGGCATTCAGTTTTCTTTGATGGTGTCCCCATATTTCAGCTCTTATTTTTGTATTCATTAAAATTGTATATGCATTTTTACCATGTTCCAATTTTTGTCAAGACACCATTTTGGCATAAAAACTACCCACATATCTTAGGAACATGTTGATGAATTTTGATGGAAATTGAGGACCGGTAACATTGTGTTTTAACAGACTGAATACTGATAGTCCTGATTCTGCAAAATGTTAAATTATGTTTTGGTCATGCTGTTTAATAATACTTTACTATTGCTTTCAATTTGGATGGCTATAGTATAGTATGGTTTGTGTAAGTAGTTCATAGCATAATTATAAGTATTATTTCTAAACATCCATTTCGGTAAATTTGCCCCCTACAGAACTATACCGCAAAGGTTTAGATGACAAACATCATCAAACGCACCCATGTAATCATGTGCACAGTTTTCTTTCTGTCTTTCTTGTCTAATTTGGCAATGGTGCTAGCGTGATGTTTAGATTTAACATTCAAATCAACAACATACCAGTCACTTTAGATGTTGCTTCAGATTTTGTGAGATTTGTTATCCGACTCGAGATAAATGACTCTCAAGTCAAGCTGTTGTTTGTTTATTTAACCCTAACTGTCCATTTAAAAAGAAAGGTTTACTCTAGGGAAAATCAATAACACTTGAGATTACTTTTCCTGGACATTAAGTTTTCAGAATTTGTATCTGCATGGGCACTAGCCAATCTATCTTTTTTGTATAGCCCCTATGAACGAAATCAAACGGCTTCCTGAAGCTGTAGTCCAAAGCCATTTGATTTTGCTTTTAGAATTCACATGGTCGTATATTTGTCAGTGTTCCACAACTTATGTGATCATGATTGTGTTGTCTATATATTTGTAAAGGTCTTTCACTTCATTTACCTATCTCAGCAGTTGTTGCAGTAATTACAAAGCACATTATGTAAGATATCAAGAAGCATTTAAACTGTTGATAATAATTATTCAATCTGTGAGTAGTAATCGCATTACTCATAGGATTTTAGATTATTTTCAGTAAATACATTGTGATGCTTTATTCTGTCCAAACACTGCAATGCTCTTTCTAAGCTGAGAGATACATTGCACAGAAATTTACTGGTAATTATTAATGAACAAAAAACAAGAACAGTGCTTAAAAAAACAGTGAACTTGCATTCAGCAGAAACATTCAAGAAGTGGTTGAAAGTTTTACAACCAGAAAAAAATACTAAAAGCTCACTTCCGATAAATTAATCACTATATTGACAAAGTAAATAGAAAAAATAAGACACTAAAGAAACGTCAACAATTACAATACCAATGCAGAAAAGAGACATATTTATGCATGTGTACTATAAGGAAGGAAACTGTTTCTCTCCCTGCCTAATAGCAAAATTTCTCTAGGTCATGGAACAGCTTTGTTTATACCAAATATTCTGCGCCTCATCCATCAATGATATCTTTTGCAACAGAAACTCAATATCAGTGACATTTCGATTTTTGGAAAAACTAACCAATACTTACTGTAACTTTTTTGTTAGGATAATAATCCAGTGTTCATAAAGACAGTATATCTAAGGCTTAATCTGGCCATGGATTTATCAACAGAACTATTTTTACCAGTAACAACAAACCACTGACCATTGCGTCCTTGCATACCAGCTTGGTAGGGAAGTGAAAATAATGGATCTCCTTGCCTTACACCTATTTGAGTAGCATGACTTATGCAAAGTCATTAAATAAAGTTGCACGTGTTCACAATAATTTTGCTGCTAATAAAAAAGCAATATAAAGTTGTTAAGCCTAATTTGTTGATTAGAATATCTTTTGATTTAGTGTTTTACTATCTACTGTTTTGGATAGATCATAGTGTATAAATGAAAGAAAAATATCATAAATTCATGATATTTCAATAGTTTCTAAGCTAGATCAGCTCAATATGTATTCATTTTGATTTGTATAATCTCATTTTTATTACGTAAGTGTTACGAATTGCTTTTTTGTAAGATTCTTGGATGATTTCAATAAAACAGTAAATTTTGCAGAAACGACTTACATCCATTAAAGGTGTAAAACTACAGTGTTACCGGTTTCAGATTTTCATGAAATTTGGCAAGGCTAAAGAAGATACATATGGCAAGTTTTCCTAGCAAAATGAAATCTTGACAAAGACTAGAACATATTTATCTTAGGGACTGAATTTTGATAATTTTTTAAAATTTTAATAAAAAAATGAGATTTTTGATAATTATTTTATCAGAAAATGTAAACTTTAATTAATTCAAAAGGTTTTTTAGTATCAAAGGAATGCCTATTAAGTTCTGCATTCAATCCAGTTCACAGATCTTGAAACTAAATAAAACATAAGATTTAAGACGCACTTATTCAGAGGCAGACACCAGCTCATGGAGGGAGTCAGTTAGAGTGGCCTCCTGAGTCCTACTTTGATTTATATAATTTATTAAATACATTTTTATAGGTCGTATATGCTGAGTTATTAATATACAAAGTTTAAAGAAAAAACATGAATGGGCACAAATGAAAGACCCCCTTTGGCTCTTTCTTCGTTATACAACGTTCATTCCAGAATAAAATGGTACTCATCCCCAAGAACTCCACAGAAAGTACACCATCTTTCATTTAATGGTTTTCTTACTGGTCTGGCCCACCGGCCAGTCTCAACTTCGAGACGATGGGGTTAAGGTCTTAAGCGACACAGAGCTACACGAAATTTTCTTACTGTTACGGTATCAAGATAAGCTTTGAAACTAAATTATGATATATTTTTATCGCATAAGGCTCGGGTCGATTCATTTATGCGAGAGTTCCAGTTCTGATAAAGTTATCTGTTAGCCGCTGCCTAATAAGACTTAAAAATATGTTAACATTTTCGACACTTTGTTCAAACCAGGCATATTGCATCCCTAAGTTACACAGCAGATCTCGTACCAAACTCGTCCAATTAACTTGATTTGGATTTACCTGTTCATCTGCTCTAAGCAAGTTATAAAATGTTTTATAGACTTATTATCATTCGACATACATATTTTCAACCAGTATTTAATAATTCGTAAGTGACGTTCAACAACAAGCGATGTTCTGCCGAGTTCCCCGTATATAAAATCATTCTGAGTAGTTTGTTTAACACCTAATAACTGATTACAAAACTGTAAATTGACTCTCTCAATAACCATAGCCTGAGAGAACCCCCATACTTCAGAGCTATAACTGAGAATTGGTTTGACCAATTTGTGAAATAGGTCTAATACATGCTTAGATTTCAAATTAACGAACTTTCGGACATACTTGTTTAACGCGAAAATGGATTTGAGTGCTTGGCCTGCAAGAGCAGTGTGTGCCACAGCTAAAGACCCACCGACAGTAAACACTATATTCAGATATGTGAATTTGTTTACAATCTCAAGCTCTTAGTCCCCATATTAGAATCGTGTTTGTCTGCTAACCATCCCCCTTTGCGAAATATAACTTTTTTGCGCGTTGACAGTTACTTTCCATTTATTGCAATTGTCGAATAAAGCATCCAGCCCACTTTGCAACCCCACTTCCGTTTCTGAGAAAATCACTTTCATCGGCGTTAACAAAAATAACATGATAAAATGTAAATCCAAACCTTCTTCTCCCTTTTCTATAAGTTCACTCTCTAAGTTATTAATGAACAAAGGAGATAAGCATTCACCTTGACGGATACCCGTATGGTATATGAGTTCTTCCCTATTTTCATTATTAAATTTCACCTTTGATTTAGTATTACTATATATCGACATTATAACATTTAATTGTTTACCACGAACACCCAATTTAATTAATTTAAACCATAAACTATCCCTTACGACATAATCAAACGCCTTTGAAAAAATCTACAAAAGCAAAATATTACCTTTTGCTAGTATTGAGGTAATGTGGAATGATTCCATGTAAACTAAAAATATGATCTGTAGTACCCATTTCTTTTCTGAATCCCGCCTGGGCTTCAACATATATTGAATACTCCGCGGCCCATTCAGTCAACCTATTGTTTAAAATTCTTGTAAAGAGTTTATCAAATGTGCTTAACAAGGTTATGCCCCTGTAGTTGTCAACACTATTTAAACTTCCCTTTTTATGCAGTGGCACGATTTCGCCAACAGACCATGGAAAATAACCATTATCAAGAATAGTATTGGAAATTATCTCAATATATGGGGGGCAGAACGTGCTCTCCGTGTATAACAAAAAATCGTTTAGCAACCTGTCTGGGCCTGCTGATTTATTATTCTTAAGCTGCTTGATACTTTTTTGATATCTCACTTTGCGTTATAGGCAAATTCAGCGCTTCGAACATAACACCAATTTCGCCGCGTATAGATCGATCATTGTTTAAAAGTATGTCCTCATCAGCAACATAAAATCCGCTATCCGTGTTGTTTACAGCTTTAAAATAGCGTTCAATTTCCGTTAAAGGAATAATTGCTCTACCTGAAGTGGATAAACTTTTAAGCTATTTCAAATAATCTCGTGCATTCTTATAACGTAATTTATTTGACCTATCGGTTTGTTGTACATCATACTTATACCTAGCTTCTCGTAGAGATGCTTTATATTTGGAGCGTGCCTGTACCAAGTTTATTCTATATACTTCGGACTTATTTCCTTTAAACAGATTTAAGTGCCTGTAAAATAAGTAACGGTTATCTGCACATTCATTATTAAACCAAGAAGCATTACTCATATGAACCCTACTATCATCCTCAAGACGCTCATGTATATAGATATTCTTCTGAAATAGCGGCTTTGCACACTTTTCGACCACTGTTCAAAGTAAACGTTCGTATGCTGTCATAAATAGTATTTGAAAAAAATATTGGATTGCTCTAACTCGAGTTTCATATTATCAAGCAATTGCAAGAAATTTCTACTCATAAGAACTTAATCGACAATGCTTTGCCCCCTGCTTGCCGTACACGTGAAATTCCCGATTAATCCATCAACGCCACATCTACCATTAGCAATTCTCAAAGACGTCTGTTTACATAAATCAAAAAGTTGCAGTCCATTAGAATTGAAACCGTTTCTGTCCTGCAAAACTCGTGGCAAAATTTCTTCAACAAGTACATAGTCATCGAGCAAAGGAATATGCTGCAATGTATCATTGATTACATAATAGGACATTTCGCGAGTGCGAGCATTTATATCTCCGCAAATTATAAAGGGGGGCCTCGGTATGCTTGTTTTCACACTCGATAACAGTGTCCAGTAATCTGTCAAAGACAGATTCCTCGACTATGGTTGTTCGAGTAGTTTCGGCTGGCAACACATAACATAGTGCAATGTATGTAGGCTTATCTGAAATCACATTATCTTTAAGCTTAATCCAAATAATGTCATCATTTTCACATTTTACGAATGTTCTATTGTCAAAGTACTCAGACCTAATGTAAACTATTAACCCCCCCACCCCTCCCCCGAATTACGTTTCGTGCCAGCTTTTTTTCTCGGTCCTGTTTAAGATAATATGCTCAAACCCATCAATTGCTACGTCGCTATCATCTGATGTCCAACATTCAGTCAATAACAAGATATCATGTGATTGGTAAATTGATATAAATTCTGGCGATTTTATTTTACATGTACGTTCAGTTGTAAGTCCCTGTATATTCAACAACCCTACTCTCAAACGTTTTGACCTCTCCCCGTTGTCCTACATTGTTGGTCGTCCCGACCCACCACCAGGATCAGCCCCAGAGCTCTCACCAACATCCCCGTCGCGTCTGCGTTCTCCCCGCGCCCGTTCATCGCCCGGCGGCACTAACACATCCCCAGAGTCGTCACAAGCCCCGCTTATCGTAGCATTAGTGGATCCAGCCACAGTACTACTCGTAGTATAATCGCGCCGCACTGTTTCATTGATGGTTAGCTTAAATTTGTATTTGAACTATGGCCCTTTGATATTTCTGGCCTTTTAATCTTGTTTCTTTCTTGAACATTGAAATCTTGTTTATTATTATTATTTTATAATATCTTCAAGGACAAGCATATGGTTAGGGGCTAGTGTTTTATAAACACAATTTCTAGTTAAATGTTGATAGGCATTGGTATTTTATTGCTACCAAGATTGCACTTTGCAGTAAAAACAAGACAAACCTACGTTATACTGGTTACGACGGAAGCTTCTCAAAACACCTCACAAACTAGTCTTAGTTCATTTACAACCATTTTTTAATTTTTTGCCTCACTGCAGTTAAGAACCATGTAATAAAATATTGTTATTCAGTTTATGGAGAAATATACACAGCTTATTGTTCTATTAAAATTCAGGCGAGGTACTTGATTTAAATTAAAATCTAAAGTTTTTCAAACTTTCAGTTTGTCTATATGTGACGTTTCTACTCTTTACGTCACCGTAACTCATAAACGAAATAAAAAGTGCATATCCTCGTAAACATACCCGTTATTTTGCTAGTAATGAGAAAAGCGCCTTTTAGCTCATGGAGTGCAGAGAATACAATATGTGGTTTTGTCGAAACGCTTAGTTATCTTTTTGACATGGCACTTAATAGACAAACTGTGGTTTTCCCGAAGGGGACCCACTGTGATCTTGTCTTTTTGTTTTGTGTTTGCTATGCGATATGATATGTTGTCTCTATCAGATAAGAATCCGAGAACCAGACTGATGCTACTGAAGCTTTCAATTCAATGTCTTTGTAAATAACTAGAAATGTGTCAATACGACACGGATGCCCCCGCCTAGGGGCCCACCCCACCCTTTAAAATATGCAGCAACAACAGCAGCGGACAGCTGTCATCAGACAGCATAACTCACCTGAAATATAAGTGTCCTTAAGGTCATTGGCATAGCTGGGGGTATTGCCGATTAAACTGTTGAAAAAATAACTACAATATGAACTCAATCCATCAAATTGTTAACCAATAAGAAGTTCTTAAAACTTCACCGTTGAAAATTTCTAGTCTACCACGTGACTATCATGGTTCCAAATATGAATTATATCCATCATATGGTTTGGAAAATGAGCTCTAAATATATTTAGCATCAAAAATTTTTAAGTATGTGACCTTGACCTTGAAGTCAGGGTCAGGCGTATGGCTGAATTAATCTTCGGACATGTAAATTTCATCATACCAAATATGAAGCAAATGCGTTACATGGTTTGGCAAATATCAGCTCTTAACATACTTTAAATTTACTTTTTTTATGTCTGTGACCTTCACCGTGAGGTCATATGATGGGTGGGGTATTGTTGAATATCATTTTGGACCTGTATCTATCATCATACCAAATATAAACACAATCCATCATATGGTTTGGCAAATATTAACTATTAAAAGTAACATTCAAAATTTCCAAGCCTGTGACCTTGACCTTGAAGTCTTAGGCATGGGTGGGGGTATCTATCACGTTTGAAACTTAATCCATCATATGGTTTGGAAAATATGAGCTCTTCAAAACTTTTAAAATTAAAAATTTCTGAGTCTGTGACCTTGACCTTGTGGTCAGAGGCATGTGGGGGATGGGGCGGGGATATAGCTGAATATAACTTTCGACATATATCTATCATCAAGCCAAACATTAACCAAATAAATTAAAAAGTTCATATTCTACTATGTACAAATACCTTACCCGGAGTCCTTAACATTAAAAAATTCAGAGTCTGTGACCTTAACCTTGAGGTCATGGGTATGGGTGGGGGTATTGCTGAATAAAACTCTGGACCTATATCTATCGTAATACCAAATATGAACCAAAGCCATCAAATAGTTTGGAAGGTATGAGCTCTTAAATAATAAGGTTCTTCCTGGTACACATACCTTAACCTGAGCCTTTAACATTAAAAAATTCTAAGTCTCTGACCTTGACCTTGAGGTCGTGGGCATGGGCGGGGATACTGCTGAATAAAACTTTGGACCTATATCTATCATCATACCAAATATGAACCAAATCCAACGCATGGTTTGGAAAATATGAGTTCAGATTCTACCTGATACAAATGCCTTAACCGGAGTCTAACAGGATTACGTACATTCGTACGCACATACCCACGGAAAACCGAAAAACTATTTGCCCCCGGCATCTCCGATGCGGGGTCATAAAAAGATTGGATACATCATAAATGTTATACGACAGCCTGCGTGCATGGTAGTTAACCCAATCAGGGTTGATAACTTTGCTCTGGCGGGTCCGGCCTCAGATTCTATGACAGTTCCAGCGTAAAGGCGTTTAGGTATTTATCGGTTGGTACCTGATGCTCTGTCTTTGGTCGGGCCAAAGGGAGTCTTAACTGTTGGTTTTCTTTTGCTCCAGTATTTAAGTTATTTCATGCTGTCAAGTCCTCGCCGTTGTTTCATGATTATGTTCTCGGGAATGTAGCACCGATGAGTTAGAAAGTCTTCATGTGGACTGAACAAATTATTTGTATAAACTGCGAAAGAACTAAGGGCGAGGATTGTGGCCACGTAAAATCGATTTACGCCACCCCCATCGCCCAACACACACAAACACTTTTGTGTATTGCTTATATCTTTTTTATTTTGGATAGCCATATGGTCATTTTGTGGAAAAGTAACTGTCCTTTTGGCTTTCCATAAGGGTTTAGTTATTTCATGTTCGTGTTTTTAGCTCACCTGAGCCGAAGGCTCAAGGTGAGCTAATGTGATCGGTCAATGTCCGTCGTCCGTCGTGTGTCGTGCGTTGTGCGTCGTGCGTCTGTCAACAATTTACTTAAATGACATCTCCTCCTAAAACAGTGAATGGATTTTGATATAATTTCACAGGAATGTTGCTTGAGTGACCCTCTTTCAAAATTACCTAAATCGTTCCGCTCCGTTAAACAAAATGGCCGCCAGAGCTAAAAATAGAAAAACCTTTAAATGACATCTCTTCCTAGGCAAATGGCCCGATTTGAAAATAATTTCACAGGAACGTTCCTTGAGTGACCCTCTTTCAAAATTGCCTAAATTGTATCGCTCCGTTAAACAAAATGGTCGCCAGAGCTAAAAATAGAAAAACCTTTAAATGACATCTTCTTCTAGGCAAATGGCTCCATTTGAAAATAACTTCACAGGAATGTTCCTTGAGTGACCCTCTTTCAAAATTGCCTAAATCGTTCCGCTCCGTTAAACAAAATGGCCGCCAGAGCTAAAAATAGAAAAACCTTTAAATGACATCTCCTCCTAGGCAAATGGCCCAATTTGAAAATAATTTCACAGGAATGTTCCTTGAGTGAGCCTCTTTCAAAATTGCCTTAATCATTCTGCTCCGTTAAACAAAATGGCCCTAGAGCCAAAAATAGAAAAACCTTTAAATGACATCTCCTCCTAGGCAAATGGCCCGATTTGAAAATAATTTCACAGGAATGTTGCTTGAGTGACCCTCTTTCAAAATTACCTAAATCGTTCCACTCCGTTAAACAAAATGGCCGCCAGAGCTAAAAATAGAAAAACCTTTAAATGACATCTCTTCCTAGGCAAATGGCCCGATTTGAAAATAATTTCACAGGAACGTTCCTTGAGTGACCCTCTTTCAAAATTGCCTAAATCGTTCTGCTCCGTTTAACAAAATTGCCACCAGAGCTAAAAATAGAAAAACCTTTAAATGACATCTTCTTCTAGGCAAATGGCTCGATTTGAAAATAACTTCACAGGAATGTTCCTTGAGTGACCCTCTTTCAAAATTGCCTAAATCGTTCCGCTCCGTTAAACAAAATGGCCGCCAGAGCTAAAAATAGAAAATCCTTTAAATGACATCTGCTCCTAGGTAAATGGCCCAATTTGAAAATAATTTCACAGGAACGTTCCTTGAGTGAGCCTCTTTCAAAATTGCCTTAATCATTATGCTCCGTTAAACAAAATGGCCGCCAGAGCTAAAAATAGAAAAACCTTTAAATGACATCTCTTCCTAGGCAAATGGCCCGATTTGAAAATAATTTCACAGGAACGTTCCTTGAGTGACCCTCTTTCAAAATTGCCTAAATTGTATCGCTCCGTTAAACAAAATGGTCGCCAGAGCCAAAAATAGAAAAACCTTCAAATGACATCTCCTCCTAGGCAAATGGCCCGATTTGAAAATAATTTCACAGGAATGTTGCTTGAGTGACCCTCTTTCAAAATTACCTAAATCGTTCCGCTCCGTTAAACAAAATGGCCGCCAGAGCTAAAAATAGAAAAACCTTTAAATGACATCTTTTCCTAGGCAAATGGCCCGATTTGAAAATAATTTCACAGGAACGTTCCTTGAGTGACCCTCTTTCAAAATTGCCTAAATCGTTCCGCTCCAATAAACAAAATGGCCGCCAGAGCTAAAAATAGAAAAACCTTTAAATGACATCTTCTTCTAGGCAAATGGCTCGATTTGAAAATAATTTCACAGGAATGTTGCTTGAGTGACCCTCTTTCAAAATTACCTAAATCGTTCCACTCCGTTAAACAAAATGGCCGCCAGAGCTAAAAATAGAAAAACCTTTAAATGACATCTCTTCCTAGGCAAATGGCCCGATTTGAAAATAATTTCACAGGAACGTTCCTTGAGTGACCCTCTTTCAAAATTGTCTAAATTGTTCCGCTCCGTTAAACAAAATGGCCACCAGAGATAAAAATAGAAAAACCTTCAAATGACATCTCCTCCTATGCAAATGGCTCGATTTGAAAATAACTTCACAGGAATGTTCCTTGAGTGACCCTCTTTCAAAATTGCCTAAATTGTTCCACTCTGTTAAACAAAATGGCCACCAGAGCTAAAACTAGAAAAACATTTAAATGACATCTGCTCCAAGGCAAATGGCACGATTAGGAAATAATTTCACAGGAACGTTTGTCGAGTGACCCTTTTTCAAAATTGTCTAAATCGTTTCGCTCGTTAAACAAAATGGCCACCAGAGCTAAATATAGAAAAACCTTTAAATGACATCTTCTCCTAGGCAAATGGCCCGATTTGAAAATAATTTGACAGGAATGTTGCTTGAGTGACCCTCTTTCAAAATTACCTAAATCGTTCCGCTCTGTTTAACAAAATGGACACCAGAGCTAAAAATAGAAAAACCTTCAAATTCCACTACAATGAAAAATAACCTCCAAAGAAAAATCTTTGGTCCACATCTCCTTAAAGCAGTGAATCCTTCATTTCCATAAGCTTTGAAACATCTTGGATTCAGGTGAGCGATTCAGGGCCATCATGGCCCTCTTGTTTACCCTTTGGTGTCTCCGATGAGAAGTATGTGGTAATTGTATAGATTCCCGATCATTGCATTCACTTCTATTTTGATATCAGGATGACTTAATATACATAGAGGATCTTACACGAGTGTTCATGTAATATTGATATATATTAAACGAGTTTAGGAAAAGGAATAAAACGAGCTTAATAAATTCAATAATACATGAGCACGAATGCAAGATTCTATTTAACATATGACATTTAAAACGTATTTAATTCACGATTTTTGAACAAAAATGTCAATATTCCGCCATTAGTAAACGTGACGTCATTAAGGACGTCGTGCATGTAACGTTACGGGGCGTATCTAACTAATTTGCATATTCAATCCACTACTGGATTATCGAATGTATTACATGGCGTTGTTACACTCTCAGACGCGACGACATATGATAAATGTAGATAATGTACAGGCACTTGTTTCATAGAGAAAAAAATATCTACCCTCTAGGGTAGATTTTTTCTCTATGAAACAAGTGCCTGTGAGATAATGTGAAGTTTATTTTGAACAAATTAATGACCAGATATATCCTTTGGGACTGGAATATTTTGTTAAAAAAACAGTTTTTTTCTGGATTTAGATTTATTCAGATCTAATGTTCTAATTTAGTTTTATCATATGACGTCGCGTCTGAGAGTGTAATAACGCCATGTATTATTTTCGATAATCCACTAGTGGATTAAATATGCAAATTAGCTAGATACGTCCCGTAACGTTACAGGTACGACGTCCTTAACGACGTCGCGTTTACTTATGTCGGAATATTGACATTTTTGTCAATAATCGTGAATTAAATGAGTTTTAAATGTCAAATGATGAATAGAATCTTACATGAGTGGTCATGTATTACTGAATTTATTAAACTCGTTGAAGAAAAGGGATAAAATACTCGGCTGCAAAGCCTCGAATTTTGTCCCTTTTCCTCAACTCGTTTAATAAATTCAATAATACATGACCACTCATGTAAGATCCTCTATATCTTTTGGAAGCATGAAATACACCAAATGACTGAAAACTTGAGTGTATAAGTTTTCTGGGCCAGACTAGCTAGTCTCAGCCAATCAGGCATCATCAGGGACCCTCAAATTTTACAGAGTCAATGATCACAAATGACTAGAAAATAAAACACTATGATGAAGGGCAGGGAGACTTTTACGGTGACCACACAATCCCAGTCCCCAGCTGTAGTGAAGTTCCTGATTCCTGATCATTGCCTCACTTCTATTTTTCAGTATGTTCTATAAAAGCCTGCGCAGGCAAAGTGGTGCGAGTCGGACTGTCCCTACATATAAAGCCTTTGTTTGCGCGGCAGGACTTGAGATGTCATTTCATCTCAATGTCGGGTTAAAGCCCCACAAAATTGGAAGCAACATCTCCAAAATGACCTTTAGTCTTGACGGGGACGTAAAACCTCAATTGAAACAAACAATATCATAAGCTTGGTAAATACATGTATGTCTTATGATAAAGTTATTATTTGGAAGCAAGGACTAAAGCACAGAACTGTAAAGTATGGAGTGTTCAAGTTTTTCTTGACCAGACAAGCTAGTTTCGGTCAATTAGGCCCCATTAGTGACTGTCAAATATTTTCCGTATTACACAATGAAACCAATGGTCCCAAGAGACAATGACATATAAAGTAGAAGTAAAACAAAGATCAGGAATTGATACAAACTACACTATGGTGAAGGGCAGGGAGACTTTTACGGCCGCCATACATTCCCTTGACACCAGCTGTAGTGATGTTAAATATGTTCTATGAAAAAGTCATTCTTTTGAAGCAAGGAATACATCACAGAACTGAACAGTATGGAGTGTGCAAGTTTTTCTGGGCCAGGATAGCTAGTTTCTGTCAATTAGTTTTTCTGGGCCAGGATAGCTAGTTTCGGTCAGTTAGGTCTAATCAGTGACCCTAAAATATTTTCTGTATTCCACTATAGAATCAATGATCCCAAAGGACACTGGAATATAAACTATCACTATGATGAAGGGCAGGGAGACTTTTACGACCGCCACACATCCCCTTAACACCAACTGTAGTAAGTATGTTCTATGAAAAAGTCATCCTTTTGAAGCAAGGAATACACCAATGAACTGCAAAGTATGGAGTATACAAGTTAGCTAATTTCGGCCAATTTGGTCTCTTAAGTGACCCTCAAATATTTTCAGTATTCCCCAATGGAATCAATGATCACAAAGGACACTGAAATATAAACTACATTATGATGAAGGGCAAGAGGACTTTTTACGGCCGCCGCACGTTTCCTTAATACTAGCTGTAGTGACGTTATGAAAAGGAACTGAACAGTATGAACAGAACTGAACAGTGTGGAGTGTGCAAGTTTTTCGGGTCAGGATAGCTAGTTTCTGTCTAATCAGTGACCCTCGAATATTTTCAGTATTCCACAATAGAACCAATAATCCCAAAGGACACTGGAATATAAACTAACACTATGATGCAGGGCAGGGAGATTTTTATGACCGCCACACAAACCCTTAACACCAACTGTAGTGACGTTAAGTATGTTCTATGAAAAAGTTATCGAAGCAATGATTACATCACAGACCTGAAAAATATGGAGTATACAAGTTTTCTTGGTCAGACTAGCTAGTTTCGGCCAATTTGGCCTCATAAGTGACCCTTAAATATTCAATGATCACAAAGGACACTGAAATATAAACTACACTATGATACGGCCGCCACACATTCCCTTGATACCAGCTGTAGTAACGTTAAATGTGTTCTATGAAAAGGAAGCAGGAATACATCCCAGAGCTGAGCAGTGGTTTAAAAAGTGGTTTTAAAGTTCCAAAGTAGTCTTAATAAAGGAATTTACTGCACTTATGACATTGTGGAGACGTTGCTTCCAATTTTGTGGGACTTTCACCAAACACTTAGATGATATGACATCTCAGGCCCTGTCGCCCAAATAAACCAATGGGTTTATATGCAGGGATGGTCCGACTCACAACATTTCGCCTGGGCAGGCTTAGACCTAATCGGCTGATTCAGCTCTGCTTGGAAGCAGCAGCAGCGCAATCTATTTCTCCAATCCCCGATTAACGGGGGCCCCGCTGATTGAAATAGGAAGCCAGTTTGTATGTGAGCTGAAAATTATATACTGATTATCGTTACTGTCCTAAGGTGATGGTTCGTTTGTTGTTCTTCTACGTCCTCCATTGCTACATGGATGTTTTCATACAGATACAAGAGGACCATGATGACCCTATCTCGCTCACCTGAGCTAAGAGGTTAACATCATCATAGTGTAGATTATATTTTCTTGTCCTTTGGGATCGTTGATTCCATTGTGGAAATATATGAGGGTCACTGATGAGGCCTAATTGGCCAAAACTAGCTAGTCTGGCCCAGAAAACATGAAAACTCCATATTTTTCACTTCTGTGATGTATTCCTTGCTTCCAAGGGATAGCCCTTTTACAGAACATATACGTAGGACCCGGGGTGGGGCAATTTTAGGCCCAGGTCTATAATTTGAACAACCTTGGTAGAGGTCTACTAAATAAAGCTAAATATCAAATGTAAAATGCCTGGGCCTCTGGTTTCAAAGATAAAGATTCTTAAAGGATATTCCTACAATAATAATAATAATCAACCTTATTTATAGAGGGTAACACATTTAGTACTAGCACTAATCTTCCATGCGGCCCTCTTTTCCTGGGTAGGAACCAGTACTAAGCAATGTGGATAACGCATCTTGCTCAAGGAAACAATCTTTGGCGCTTGCGAGGATCAAACCAGCTACCTCTCAATCTCAATGCGATGCTTTACCTCTGCACCACAGCAATCCACATAAGCCTATGTCAAACATGTGGACCCCTTGGCTTGGCCGTTAATCTATAATTTAAACAATCTTGTAAGAGGTCCCTGGATGAAGCTTCATACCAAATATCAAAGATCATAGCCTTTTGGTTTCAGACAAGATTATTTTTAAATGTATTCCCTATATCAGCCTATGTAAAACCCGGGGCAGCGCCATTTTTGGCCCAAGGGCTGTAAGTTTAACAATCTTGGTAGAGGTCTACTAGATGAAACTTCACACCAAACATCAAATACCTGGGCCTTCTGGTTTCAGACAAGAAGATTTTTAAAGGTTTTCCCTATATAAGCCTATGTAAAACCAGTGGGCCCGGAGTTGGGGCATTTTTGGCCCAAGGGCTATAATTTGAACAATCTTGGTAGAGGTCCAATAGTTGAAGCTTCATACCAAATATCAAAGACCTGGGCCTTCTGGTTTCAGACAAGAAGATTTTTAAAGCTTTTTCCCTATATAAGCCTATGTAAAACCGCTGGGCCCTGGGGCTGGGCTATAATTTGAACAATCTTGGTAGAGGCCCACTAGATGAAACTTCAAACCAAATATTAAAGACCCGGGCTTTCTGGTTTCAGACAAGAAGATTTTTAAAGCTTTTTCCCTATATAAGCCTATGTAAAACCGCTGGGCCCTGGGGCTTGGCTATAATTTGAACAATCTTGTTAGAGGTCTACTAGATGAAACTTCATACCAAACATCAAAGACCTGGGCCTTTTGGTTTCAGACAAGAAGATTTTTAAAGCTTTTTCCTTATATAAGCCTATGTAAAACCAGTGGGACCAGGCGCAGTGGCATTTTTGACCCAAGGGCTATAATTTGAACAATCTTGGTAGAGGTCCACAAGATGAAACTTCATAACAAACATCAAAGACCTGGGTCTTCTGGTTGTAGACAAGAAGATTTTTAAAGGTTTTGCCTATATAAGCTTATGTAAAAGTAGTGGGCCCTGGCGCGGGGGCATTTTCAGCCCGTGGGCTATAATTTGAACAAGCTTGGTAGAGGTCCACTAGATGAAGCTTCATACCAAATATCAACGACCTGGGCTTTCTGGTTTCAGAGAAGTGGATTTTTAAAGCCTTTTCCCTATATAAGCCTATGTGAAACCGGTGGGCACCGACGTGGGCCCATTTTTGGTCCCCCTGGCTATAATTTGAACAATCTAGGTAGAGGTCCATTAGATGAAGCTTCCTACCACATATAAAAGACCTCGGCTTTCTGGTTTCAGAGAAGTAGATTTTTGAAGCTTTTTCCCTATATAAGCCTATGTAAAACCGGTGGGCCCGGCGCGAGGGCATTTTTGGCCCCAGGGCTATAATTTGAACAATCTTGCTATAGGTCCACTAGATGAAGCTTTATACCAAATATCAAAGATTAGGGCCTTCTGGTTTCAGACAAGAAGATTTTTAAAACTTTTTCCCTATATAAGCCTAAGTAAAACCGGTGGGCCTCGTGGCGGCGGCAGTTTTGACCCCAGAGCTACAATTTGAACAATCTTGGTAGAGGCCCACCAGATGAAGCTTCATACTAAATATCAAAGACCTGGGGCCTTCTGGTTTCAGACAAGAAGATTTTTAAAGCGTTTTCTCTATATAAGCCTATGTAAAACCGGTGGGCCCTGGCGCGGGGGCAGTTTTGGCCCCAGGGCTATAATTTGAACAATTTTGGTAGAGGTCCACTAGATGAAGCTTCATACCAAATATCAAAGACCTGGGCCTTCGAGTTTCAGACAAGAAGATTTTTAAAGGTTTTTCTTATTTTCCCCTTTTCGTTGCCATGGCAACCAGAGTTCTGCATGGAATGGAATTCTTTGAACAACTTTGAGAGAGGACCACCCAAAGATCATTTCTGCCACGTTTGGTCAAAAGCTGTTCAGTGGTTTAGGATTTGGTTGATTTGCAGTTTAACGTCCCCGTCAACACTGTATAGGTCATTTTGCAGTTGTTGCTTCCAATTTTGTGGGACTTTTACCCGACATTGAGATGAAACGACATCTCAAGCCCTGTCGCCCAATGAAACTAATAAGGTTTAAAAGCATGGACTGTCCGACTCGCACCGCATTGCCTGGACAGGCTTAGATCCTCTAAGCGGTTTACCAGTACTCGTGTGCGTATGGTTTCAGCTCTGCGTGGAAGCATCATGCAGCCCATCTATTTCTTCAAGCCCCGATGGGCGGGGGCCGTAGTGGTTTAGGAGGGATGTTGTTTAAAGGAATAGTGGACGGACGGACATACGTACGGACGGATGGATGACGACGACGACGGGCGGTGACCGATCCCAATAGCCCACCCGGAGCCTTTGGCTCAGGTGAGCTAACAAGAAAGCAGTCTGAGGGACAACCAAATCCCCCGCCGCACTTTGTATCAAAGCTCAACCTTGTGACCTTCACCTGTGACTATGACCTTGAGGTGGCATGGCTTATTTATGGGAACTTCACATCAGCTGAAGGGGTACATTTCACAAAAGTTTAATGGAAATCATTCCAGGGGTAAAGGAGATATGGAATGGAAACAAAATTCCAAGTTTCAAATTCGTGACCTTCCAGGTCGTTTAGCCTTAATTGCTTTTCGCAATTGTTTTAGCAGATCTGCATAATACTCCCCATCAAATCAAGTAATAAAGGTTTGGATTTAATGAATACAAAATTTCATGGCTGTTCGATGCCTGCTTCTTGGTCAGGCTCAGAGCTTTTCAGCCTACCCTCGTACCAAGTCCAATGTACCGCCAGTATATCTCAAAGGGTGTTTGAGTAAGGTTATATTATCAGGGTGGGGGGTAACTAAAATACCATGTTACCCAGAGTAGTGGCTTTTTTGCACATGATATGCCTTCTCAACCTCATGTACAATTGCATCCATCCATCAATAAACCTCAAAGGGAATTTGAATTATGGCGATCACAGGGTTATAATGTCAGGGAGATAACTAAAAACCATGGCACCCAAAGTTGTGGTTCTTGCTCAAGCCACACCTTCTTAACCAATGAACAACTGTACCAAGTACCATCAATATATCTCAAAGGATGTTGGAGTTACTGTAATCAGAACGTTATGTTATCAGGGGATATTTTGTTCGTTTGGCTTTAGGTTTAAAGTTTCCCTTTTCAATTAACTTCCCCGCGAAAACTATTTAGGTCATTTTGGAGACGTGGGATGTGTAAATGTGGGGCTTTTACCCGGCACTGAGATAAAATGACATCTCAATCCCTGCTGCCCTATAAAAACCAATAGGCCTAATTGGCCGAAACTAGCTAGTCTGGCCCAGAAAACATGTACACTCCATATCTTTCACTTCTGTGGTGTATTCCTTGCTTCCAAAGGATAACCCTTTTATAGAACATACTTAACTTCACTACAGCTGGTTTGTGGGAATGTGTGGCGGTGGTAAAACGTCTCCCTGCCCTACATCATAGTGTAGATTATATTTTCTTGTCCTTTGGGATCATTGATTCCTTTGTGGAATTTTGAAAATATCTGAGGGTCACTGAAGAGGCCTAATTGGCCGAAACTAGCTAGTCTTGCCCAGAAAACATGTACACTCCATATCTTTCACTTCTGTGGTATATTCCTTGCTTCCAAAGGATAACCCTTTTATAGAACATATTTATATGCATGGACTGTTCGACTCGAACCACTTTGCCTGGACAGGCTTAGACCTTGTAGGTAGTTAACAGTACTCATGATGCAGTTGGTTTCAGCTCTGCATGGAAGCATCATGCAGCCCAATCTAGATGGGCATGGGCAATAATCAGGGGAGATAACTCTAATACCATGTTACCCAGCGGTGCGGTTCTTGTGCACGACACCATTCTCAACCTCATATGTACCATCGTCTTTTGAACAACTGGACCCAGAGCTTGAAAATTAATACGAATGTCTCACTGATGAGGCCTAATTGGCCAAAATTAGCTATATATCTAGTTGGCAAAGAAAGCTTTATTTTTGTTTGTGTTATTATTAATATTATTATTCAATGTATTTAGCTTTATTTCCTACCATTTTCTGTGTCCTTCGTTGCCAAAGCCAACATTAGTAACTTTATTTCATTCAAAACTGTCAAGAGGGTTGCACCATGAAAGTTTGCTTCAAATGACCACTCAACCGGCCAGTTATTGGAACTTGACCGAGATTTTGTGGCTATCCCATATACATGAATCTGCATGTTTTGTGACATTATCAATACTACAATATTGTTACGGTGCAACTCCAAAACAACCAAACAAATACGACCAGTGTTCAAACACATATCCACAAAAGACACTAACCAACCAGTTTTCAAATTCCAATGACAACTGGAGGGTTACAATGTCAACTAGAGCTGCCGCCTAACGGGCGCCAATTATACCCCCGCATGCGTTTTCCGACAAATTTTTACAAGTATTTGACCTTGAGGAAGGTCAACGTAAAGGTCAAGGTCAGGTTTGTGTATATCAATCTTAAGTACTAGTGGCAAGGTGTGTGGTGTGTGAATATTAAAGAAATCGGTCAAAGAATAAGGAAGTTATGAGCAATGTTAGAGTTTTTTGTAACGGACCGACGACGACGACAAATTTTTACAAGTATTTGACCTTGAGGAAGATCAACGTAAAGGTCAAGGTCAGGTTTGTGTATATCAATCTTAAGTACTAGTGGCAAGGTGTGTGGTGTGTGAATATTAAAGAAATCGGTCAAAGAATAAGGAAGTTATGAGCAATGTTAAAGTTTTTTGTAACGGACCGACGACGACGACAGACGACAAGCTGACTCCTATATACCCCCTTCAAACTTCGTTTGCGGGGGTATAAATATTTCAGTTATCAAGTCTCTGTAATGAATATCCCTGTAAAGCCTTCGAAGGCAAAAGTGTGGTTTACAAGCGTATACATTAATTTTACCCAAAAAACAGAGATCATGAGAACTCGCTAGAACCACCTTTATCAGACAGAATCCCAAACAATCTATATATGAGCAGAAAGAGAAAATAGAAGAAGAAACAGTTGTAAAATCTACAGATGGATATAAAAGATGCCAGTGGTTGACTTCTCATAATGTTTTGACAGTCTAATAGAAGTGAAGGCAATGATCAGGAATCGATACAATTAACCCACAGCTCCGATCAGAGACACCAAAGGGAAAGAAGCACAAACAGGAAATTACTAGACCCTAATGGAAACATCAATAGCGGAAAGCCAAAAGGACAGTTACTTTTCCACACAATGGCCAATTGGCTATCCAAAACAAAATAATATAAGCGATACACACACCCAAAGACATACCACAACAAAAACCGTGACAGAAGAACTGCCTTGGAACGGTCATTGAAACGAATTCCACTGGGCGGCTCCAGTTTTACTCCAATACCAGAAATTCAACTTCGGTGAAGTTGATGTCGCACCTGCTCCCCACCTGCCCCACACAAAAAATATAAGTTTATTTAAGGCAGAAGAAATGAATATAGGGCTTTGAGAAGAATCCATAGCCTATATATGTGAGGTAAAAACAGACTAAGTTCACAATGTGGAAAAAGTGATAAAAATTGATCCCAAGATAAAGTCAAAACCACATGCACATCCTCATACCATAGCAAAAACACACACAAAGTTTTAAAATGATCAATATAAAACTGTAAGAGAAGTTGCGATGACAAGAGGTACCTATTGTATATCAACTGAAGCTTAAAATTGGCTAAGTTCACAATGTGCAAAAAGTGAAAAAAAAAATTCTGAGAATTATGTTGAAACCACATGCACAACCTCATACCATGGCGAAAGCACACGCAAAGTTTCAAACTGATCGGTATAAAACTGCAAGAGGAGTTGCGATGACAAGAGGTACCTATCATATATCAATTGAAGGTTAAAAATGACTAAGTTCACAATGTGGAAAAAGTGACAAAAAATGATCCGACGATAAAGTCCAAACCACATGCGCATCCTCATACCATGGCAAAAGAACACGCAAAGTTTCAAAATTATCGGTATAAAACTGCAAGAGGAGTTGCGATGACAAGAGGTACCTATCATATATCAATTGAAGGTTAAAAATGACTAAGTTCACAATGTGGAAAAAGTGACAAAAAATGATCCGACGATAAAGTCCAAACCACATGCGCATCCTCATACCATGGCAAAAACACACGCAAAGTTTGAAAATAATCGATATGAAACTGTAAGAGGAGTTGCGATGACAAGAGGTACGTATCGCATACCTAAAAATGACTAAGTTCACAATATGGAAAAAGTGACAAAAATTGATTTGAAGATTAAGTCCAAACCACATGCGCATCCTCATACCATGGCGAAAGCACATGCAAAGTTTCCAAATGATCGGTCTAAAAGTGTAGGAGGAGTTGCGATGACAAGACATCCAGTGTAAAATGTTGACGGACGGACGGACGGACGGACGGACGGACGGACGGACGAACGAACGGACGGACGGACGGACGGACGGAAACTTGCACGCCTATGTCTTCCTGCTAAAGCAGGTGCGACAATAAAGCAGGTGCGACAAAAACTCCAGTTTTACTAACCATTACCAATTAGGTCAGTTTTCAAACTGAAGATTTTATGCCTGTCCTAGATATCCGCAAGTTTTATCAAACTTGAGGAGGTATGGTGACATCAAATATTGCTTTTTTTGACATTCATTGTGGAACCAGGTCTGTTAACTATCCGATCTGTCCAGTTCTGGCACATATGAGATTTTAGGTCTGTCTCAGTCTGTAAAATTTCTTAATCAGTTGAGCAAAACTCTCAGCTGACCTTTTGTAATACCAGATGACGATTTTTTAAGCAGAATATTACTGTCTCAAAAGTGCAGTGGAATTATATAGAAAACCAATGATATTAAGCGTTTATCTTACCTCTTATTCTATTAACAGCTATTCAAATAAGATAATGCATTATATTTACTCACAGCTCCAGATAAGGAAGTATACTGATGATAGTTTTAGGACAATTTTTTAATATTTCTACACTAAAATGTATGTTGTGGGTACTTGCTAGAATCGCCTCGATGAGGCGATTCTAGCAAGTACCCACAACATACATGCTTCCGACAAAAAATAAGAAAAATGGTCCCTGAAGTTCCCTCATTTTTCCTCCGTATCTGCAGGACATATCCAACAACAAACCAATACAAAGAGAGCCAATGCACTGCAAAACCAACCAGACGTGACCGGAGACAACACAGACAAGTCTCCACATTTGATCATTCTTTGCTGTTAGCATAAGCCTTCTATAGACTATCTAACAAGAATTCTGCCAAAAGCTATGTTATGCCTCTATGGGCTGCAGCATTTGGGTGAATGCAATGGTTGTTGCAAGTGTTGACAGTTTGACAAACAAACAGGGCGGAAAACTGGACTATGTATTGATGGCTGGCTGGAAAACTGGACTCTTACATTGTGCCTTAAGTGTTCCTAAATATGTTTTTTAAATAGCTACTCAATGTTTTCATAGCTAAAAAGTAAGCAACAGAGTCTGAAAAATATATTTCTGGCAATTTTTACAAGGGTGACAGCAATTTGTGACTTAATGTTTGTATTGTGATAAATTGAGCATCTCTGAAACTTGGGTGTATCATTAAAGGCATTTATTCTGTAACAGTAGAAAACCGTGTGTTCATAATTGTTTTATTGCCCGTGATATACTGACTATAGAATATCAAAGGCGGCCCTTAATAGGGTGATTGGTAGCTCTTGTTGAATCCCCTGCCTGAGACACTAAAGGGGAAAATCAATAATGTACACCAGTCAACAGTACATAATTTATTAATTTTCCCAAAGCAGGCCCCTTACCTGTTGAAGACAGAGGTCTTCTCTTCAGTGAGCACTGAGGGCTACATAATATTATGTAACTTGAGAAAGCGACCTGTCGGTCACGTATACCCCCGGCCAGTGCCACCCTCTGATATATCTTTAAAGCTTGTATGTAACATGAATAAAGAAGTCAAGAAGCTAGAAGAATCTTTAATGTGTTTATAAAATCTAAACCAAACATAATCTTTCTTAATGGACCAAGGGAGTGAGAGCATCAAAGTTACTGAAGCAGTGGGGGCATCAATGTTACTGAAGCAGCAGGGTGGGGTATGCATCAATGAAATCTTTGAACTGGTATGCAACATTGATGCAAGTATAAATTGAATTTGTCTTAGAGTTTAGAACATTATGTAACAGGCATCTATAAACTCTGTCATAAAACTTTAACCAAATGTAAACTTTCTAAGTCCATGACCCTGAGGTCTAGGTCACTGTGGGTGGGGAAGCGACATGCATCTCAAAATCTTTGGACTGGTATGCAACATTGATGCAAGTATCAACTGAATTTGTCTTAGAGTTTAGAACATAAAGGCATCTATAAACTTTGTCATAAAACTTTAACCAAATGTAAAATTTCTAAGTCTGTGACCTTGACCTCAAGGTGATTGTGGGGGGTGAGACATGCATCAATGAAATCTTAAGACCAGTATGTAACTTCAGTGTAAGTATCAACTAAATCTATCAAAGGGTTCAGAGGATACAACCTCTTAGAAACTTTAACACAAAACTTTAACCAAGATGTAAAATTTCTAAGTCTGTGACCTTGACCTCAAGGTCACTGGGGGTGGGGGGGTGAACATGCATCAATGAAATCTTTACACCAGTATGTAACTTCAGTGTAAGTATCAACTAAATCTATCAAAGGGTTCAGAAGATACAACCTCTTAGAAACTTTAACACAAAACTTTAACCAAAATGCAAAATTTCTCTAAGTCTGTGACCTTGACAAGGTCACTGTGGGGGTGGGACATGCATCAATGAAATCTTTAGAACAGTATGTAACTTCAGTGTAAGAATCCGCTAAATCTATCAAAGGATTCAGAAGATACAATCTCTTAGAAACTTTAACGCAAAACTTTAACCAAAATGAAAAATTTCTAAGTCTGTGACCTTGACCTCAAGGTCAATGTGGGGGTTGGGACATGCATCAATGAAATCTTTAGAACAGTATGTAACTTCAGTGTAAGAATCAACTAAATCTATCAAAGGATTCAGAAGATACAATCTCTTAGAAACTTTAACGCAAAACTTTAACCAAAATGTTAACGGACGGACGGACGGACAGACGGAAGGACGGAAACACGGACGGACGGACGAACGGCAGGACGAAAACTATATACCCCCATAGCATACCTCGTATGCCGGGGGTATAATGAAATGATAGTCCTCAATAATCAAGAATAAATGCCTTTAAGGGAAACAGTTTACTCCCGAAGATAACAAGATAATAGTTTTGAATGCGTAGCCTCACCTGAAGGTGTAGCCTAAGAATTTGTCAGCGATCCATGAGCCATGGTAATCGGGCCATTGGTTTTCCGATGTCATGGAAGTTTGACTGTATCAAGGGCAAAACCCCCATGTAATGGCCTGCCTGATAATGGATTTTGCACCATTACATAAAACAGCAGCATTCATTCAGTGACTTTTTGATTTATTCTTGTCTGTTTTCAGTTTCTTTGCCAAGTATGTTTTCTTGCTGCTCTTTTCAGATTTCATGTTTGATAAACGTGTTTCCTTTTTATGTTTCTTCTCTTTTGTTTTAACAGTTTTTGCAGACTCTTCAATGTCTTGATCTATAACAACACTATTGTCATTCATGTTTGATTTAACCTTCCTTTCAAAATATCTTTTCTTGCTGGCCTTGTCAGATTTATTGTGTTGTAGACTTTTATCCCTTTTACGTTTCTTCTCTTTAGTTTCAGCAGTTTTCTCGTCATTTATATCAACACTAGTGTTATTTGCATCCTTAACAACTGTGTTATGATCTGTGGGTTCCTCTTTAATGTCCAATTTCTTCTTTTTCTTTGGCGACTTGGTAACATCAACATCATCTTTCTCTTCTTTTACACCTGGTTCTCGTTTGGCTTTCCTCTTCACCACCTTGACAATACCATCTGCTCTAACATACACAGGACCTTTCTCCACTGTTGTAACATCATCTACAGCTACCTGGAACAGCTTCTGTTTGTATTCTGGCATCTCAACTTCACCAGGATCTCCTGCAAGGACAACAAATGTGATAAATCCAGACTGTTAACATTAATACAACTGCACTAGGGCATTGCTAAATATGCAAAATGTTTTATTTGTTCACTGTCACATATACATTTCATTAAACAACTAGGTGCATGTATGTCTGGATAGTTACCCTACTTAAATATTCCTGTTCCAGCACTGACTTAAGACCTAACAAAGAGTTTATAAGTACCTGGTGTATATTCTTGTAAGTCTCTGGAAAGACAGTTTGCATGCACTTCAAGGGAACTGTTAAAAAGAGGCCCTTGGACTACTAGCGCCCACTAGAGCTAAAGTGGGCAAAAAAGGCACTGGCAGCAATGTTTCTTATAATGGCTTAGTAAAGGTCCAACCCACAATAACTACTGCTACTGTAGATTATTTTGAAATTGCACGACCCGCAGAAAAAGCGACCAACTGAAGTCCGTTGACTTTCTAGAGTGCCCTAAAATCACCATGTCATTCTGTCAGTCTGTCCGTCTGTAACCCGTTTGTGAAAATTGGTGATAGTGACTTAACCGCTTGGAATATTTAAACAATTTTTGGCATACTGATAGATATCAATGAGATCTAACCAATGAACTTGCGAAATATTACATTCCATTTAGTATAGCCACGCCGAGGTGAAAAATGTGAAAATTTTCGAAGTGCTTCTCCTCGGAAACCGTTGGGCCGATTGAAGTCAAATTTCATATGGAGCCTCTATGGGAAGGGGGAAACCAAAATTCTCTCATGGAGTCCAGGTCACATGACCAAAATGGCCGCCAAGCCATATATGGTCTGTTTGTCTGTCCGTCAGTAACCCGTTTGTGAAAATTCATGATAGTGACTTAACCGCTTGGAATATTTTAACAATTTTTGGCATACTGATAGATATCAATGAGATCTAACCAATGAACTTGCGTATTATTTCATTCCATTTAGTATATGCCGAGGCGAAAAATGTGAAAATTTTCGATCTGCTTCTCCTCGGAAACCCTTGGGCCGAATGAAGTCAAATTTCATATGGAGCCTCTATGGGATGGGGGAAACCAAAATTTGCTTATGGGGTCCAGGTCACATGACCAACATGGCCGCCAAGCCATATATGGTAAAACCCTTCAAAAATAGTCTTCTCCAGAACCACTGGGCAGATTTCCACGAAACTTAATAAATAGCTTCTGGGACGTAGTCCCATCATAAATTGCTAAAATGGTGACCCTGGGTTGACATTGACCTTCTCTGTGCCTAGGTCAAACTTTGACACATATGCTTTTGTATTGGAAAAGTGAGAATGCATTTTATCCTGCAAACCATTCAGAATGAGATCTAACCAATGAACTTGCAAAATATTACATTCCATTTAGTATAGCCTCGCTGAGGCAAAAAATGTGAAAATTTTCGAACTGCTTCTCCTCAGAAACCGTTGGGCCGATGGAAGTCAAATTTCATATGGAGCCTCTATGGGATGGGGGAAACCAAAATTTTTCATGGGGTCCAGGTCACATGACCAAAATGGCCGCCAAGCCATATATGGTTTGTCTGTCTGTCCGTCCGTAACCCGTTTGTGAAAATTGGTGATAGTGACTTAACCGCTTGGAATTTTTAAACAATTTTTGGCATACTGATAGATATCAATGAGATCTAACCAATGAACTTGCGAAATATAACATTCCATTTAGTATAGCCTCGCCGAGGCGAAACATGTGAAAATTTCAAACTGCTTCTCCTCGGAAACTGTTGGGCCGATTGAAGTCAAATTTCATATGGAGCCTCTATTGGATGGGGGAAACCAAAATTTGCTCATGGGGTCAAGGTCACATGACCAAAATGGCCGCCAAGCCATAAATGGTAAAAACCCTTCAAAAATAGTCATCTCCAGAACCACAGAGCAGATTTCCAGGAAACTTGATAAAAAGCATCTGGGACGTAGGCCCATCATAAATTGCTAAAATGGTGACCCTGGGTTGACCTTGATCTTCTTTGTGCCTAGGTCAAACTTTGACACATATGCTTTTGTATTGCAAAAGTGAGAATGCATTTTATCCTGCAAACGATTCAGAATACAGTACTTAAGTATAAGATATATTTTTGCTCCTTACGATAAGGCGCATTTATTGGGGGAACCGTTTTAGGTCCAGGTCACATGACCAAAATGGCCACCATACCCATATATGGTAACACTCATAAAGCTAAAAGCATCCGGCGGGTCGTGCACTTCAGCTGAAGCACTGGTTAATCACTAGTTTTTGAATAAGATCCATAAATCTAGATCAACCAAGGGTCATCATTTGGGTCCCAGTCTCCTAAGACTTTGGTATTTTACTTAAGTTCATTTACCAATAGCTGATCACATATATATCAATATATCAACTCTGAAGCCACATGCTGCAATGGAATAAAAAAAAACCCTTCAGATTTGCCATTTGAACAGTCTGAAAGACTGCTTAGCCTGATCATTATTATCCCCAAGCTTTTAAAAAACAGCGTTCCGGGATATTGTGAATGCCTCCGTCCGTCTGATCGTCCGTCCATCTGTCTGTCCGTCACGCTATCTCCTCCTTAACCACTGGTCGCAATGTAACCAAAGTTGGTACACAGCTTCCTTACATGATGAGGGTGTGCAACGTCACATTAATTTTTGGCCCCACCCCCAATATTATATTAATGATATATGTAAACATATTGAACAGGATTTTGGCTGCGACCCCTGGGTCATGCCGAAGGGGTCGGACTTGGGGGGGGGGGGGGGCGGTCAGGGGGTCAAAATTCAAATTTTACCGAATATAGTCATATGGAATATCAAATTGAAGGGGGTGATTATACAATCAAAAATACAATTCAAGTAAAATTTTGACTGGGGTCACAGGGTCAAAATTTAAGTTTTTTTGGAACATAGTCATGTGGCATATCAAACTGAAGGGGGTGATTAGTAAAATACAAGTAAAATTTTGACCCTGGGGTCAGATTGGGGCCCTGGGAGGGGGGGTCAAAGGGTCAAAATTTAAGTTTTTTTTAACATAGTCATGTGGCATATCAAATTGAAGGGCATGATTAGTAGAATATAATACAGGTAATATTTTGACCCTGGGGTCAAATTAGGGCCCAGGGTGAGGGGTTTTCGGTACTTGGCCCCTCTGTAGAAAGTGTGGGGATTTGCAATGGCGCGCAATCGACAGTATTCTAGTTTATTTTGAGGTTTAATGGCCCAGTCAACACTAGGTTATATCAAGCCAGTCAGCTTTCCTGACCACATTTGTCCTTGGTAGGCTTACGCATAAGTTGTTAACCAGTAAAGTGATCATTCTTTGCAAGCAGCTGACAAATGAATCAGCAGAACGTAGAGAATGACTGAAGAAATATTTCGTAATCTCCACAAAAGAATGTTGCCGATCTGGCAGGTATCAAACTCGCCACCCCCCTAATCACCAGTCAGAGGTGCATTCAACTGAGCTACACGGAATGGCAAACATATATATGCAGATATATTATCTTACCAAAATTCATATATATTGGTACAGCTGTGGTTGCTGAACATTTGATATGCAAATTTCTGATGTTAGCACCACCACCATGAACTTTCTCTGCCAGCTGATTGGCTGCTGCTAAAATATTGCTGACAATCTCCTCCTCTGACATCCTGTCATGGGCAACCTGAGCCATACTGAAAGAAGACAATACTCTTGACTTTAGTATGCTTTCATTTTGAACATAGCTCAAGATAAGGTGCTTTTAAACATCTAAAAGTACTGATATTTTTCTTATTTCTATACAAAAACGTAGGTTGTGGGTACACATTAGAAGCACCTCGAGGTGCTTCTAATGAGTACTCACACCATAGGTTTTTGTGCAGAAATTAGAAAAATAATGGGGATAATTTATGAACATCTTTTCAATATTTATCAAATGAGGGCATTTTGGGTGCAGAAATTAGAAAATAATGGGGATAATTTATGGACATCTTTTCAATATATATCAAATGAGGGCATTTTGTGTGTACTCATTAGAATCAGAATAAAGAAGCGTTTCCAATCAATGCAAACAACATACACTTTCATGATAAATTATGAAATATCCCCTTTAATTATCAATATATTTATAGGGACACAAGAACAAGTTCAAACTAGATCACGCAATCGATGGTATACCATCGCAAATACCCGCTTTATCTATTCTGATCTTTGACCTTGGGGCTATGTTGGGGTCAAGGTCACACAAAAAGTAGTCCAATATGTTCTACATTCCAAGGGCTATCACAAATCAAGTTTAGGAAGTGCAATTCCAACAGTTTAGAAGATATGATAAAGCCCTACTTTTTTACCTTTGACCCTGGGGCCATGTTGGGGTCAAGGTCACACGAAAAGTATTCCAATATGTTCTACATTCCAAGGGCTATCACTAATTAAGTTTAGGAAGTGCAATCCCAACAGTTTAGAAGATATGATAAAGTCCTACTTTTTGACCTTTGACCCTGGGGCCATATTGGGGTCAAGGTCACATGAAAAGTATTCCAATATGTTCTACATTCCAAGAACTATTCACTAATCAAGTTTAGGAAGTGCAATCTCAACAGTTTAGAAGATATGATAAAGTCCTACTTTTTGACCTTTGACCCTGGGGCCATGTTGGGGTCAAGGTCACATGAAAAGTATTCCAATATGTTCTACATTACAAGGGCTATTCACTAATCAAGTTTCGGAAGTGCAATCCCAACAGCTTAGAAAATTTGATAAAGTCCTACTTTTTTACCTTTGACCCTGGGGCCATGTTTGGGTCAAGGTAAAAAAGTAGCCCACTGCCATCTACATACCATGTACTATCCACATGCAAAGTTTCAAAAGTGTAACTTCAGTGGTTGCAGAGGAGATCAATTTACAAGAAATGTGACGGACAGACGGACGGACAGACACCCAATCAACTCTGGTACGAAAACAATATACCCGATTTTTCTTCGAAAAAGCGGGTATAATTATGGGTAGCCATGATACGTCAGATAACCAATGGTGCTGAACAGCTCACCCGAGTGCTGCTTGTATATGGAACCATTCGGTTTCTGAGTACATTTTTGAACGTTTTTACCACGGCAGCCATAGTAGTCATTTGAGCAAGCTTCTATTTCTAACGCCAAAAAGGCTACATATGAAATGGCTTAAATTTGTCCAGCTGTTTTTCAAAAGAAAACTTGATTTCCGAGTGACCCTGAACCCAAGGCCATGCAGCTTCAATACCTTGTTTAGCTGACTACATATACCCATACATATCCCCACTCCCCCAGATCAAGTGCAGAGACAAATTTACCAACTGGACCCTTTCCCATCAATGATACACCGGCCATTGTGAACAACACCATCTAACTGCTTCTTCAAGTCTTCAGCTCGCATGTTTATCTGGATTGGCCAGGTTCTGCAAAGAATTAAAACACACATGTACAAAACAGTAATGGCAATAGATAAAGTTAATGGATTTTCCCATTTTTAGTTTGCCTTAAAAGGGAGCTATTGCCATACCCCAAAATCTGCATTCTGTTAAAGTTCACATGCAAGCTCTTATTGTTATATTTCACAATTTTGTTTTCATATCAACTATAAAACAACAGAGTTAATAAAAAGAGGCTATGTTGTGCCGGATTGGGTGCTTAGTCACCTAGCCATGAAATGTAGGTCAAGATCAAATATGGATGCTTGCATAAAAGTTGCCATCCCCAGATGTATGTGTGTGAATTCAGGTTTAACGCTTTCAACAATTTTTCAGTCATATCACGACGGTGTCTGGTTGTGACAGGGAGCTCAATGCTCACTTTTATAGTGCTGCCTCACTGAAGTATCATGTCCAAGACACATTAAATGATACCACACCCAGTCACATTATCCTGACACCGGGTGGACCAGTCCCAGCTGTACCCCGTAAATCTGAGTGCCAAGTGAGGAGCAGCTAGTACCATTCTTAATGTCTTTGGTATGTCGCGGCCCAGGATCCAACCCGTGACCTCCCGTTTCCCGGAGCGGACTCTCTACCAACTGAGCTATCGGGCCAGTTCCCATCCCCAGATGTAGGTTTGTAGCAAGTATCATTAATAAAGCTCTTACATTTCTTGTGAAATGGACTTGAACATTAAGCTAAATGCTAGGGTTGACACAATTCATGTATTTAACAAAGTCAGTGAACCATGAAATGTAGGTCAAAGTCAAATATGGATGCTTACATTTAGTTGCCATCCCTTAGACCTAGATGCAAGTTTGTACCAAGAATCATTAATGAAGTTCTAATAGTTCTTGAGAAATGGACTTGAACATTCGAGAGAGCACCAGGCATGTAAGTCAAGGTAAAATATTGATGTGTGCCTTAAAATTGACATCTCTAGATGCAAGTTTGTGCCAAGTATCATTAATGAAGCTCTTACAGTTCTTGAAAAATGGACTCTTACATTAGGGTGAATGCTAGGGTTTACAAAGTCAGTGAACCATGTAATGTGGATAAATGTCAAACACGGATGTTTGCATTAAAGATGCCATCCCCAGATGCAAGATTGTAACAAGTATCATGAATGAAGCTCTTATAGTTCTTAAGTGAAGGATAAATAAATTAGGGTAAATCCTAGGGTCGATACAAAGTCACAAACCATAAAATGTAGGTCAAGGTCCAGGGCTCGAGAAAATATGGTTTTCCGGTTCTGAACCGATTTGGGGTTTACTGAACCGATTTTAACTGAAAAAGAAGTTTAAAAAATCGGTCCATAATTCAATAAAATTTTCAAAAAATCGGTTAAAAAATTATCGCTAAATCATCGTTGTAAAAACAAGCTGACCGTTTGCCACTGATAATTCAAGCATGTATACAAAATTAATCGCCTACAGCACAAGGTGTTAGTCTGGTTCATTATCTAACTAGGTGAAAGTCGGACAAGTCCACGTCGGGTTCTTTGATCTTATTGCAGCGAAGTTTGACCTGTGTGTTAAAATTATTTAACCGTGAACAATGGCCTCAGGCATTAACGGCATGCTAGCAGGGTGAGAAAATTAGGTCAATTAATGCAGGACATACACTTGTTTGTTTACACAAGTCATTAATTTATGGCTTACTATAGAACCGGTATTTAAATATATAATTGTTTTTTTTTTTCCACAGGGCGCAATTTTCAATACACACCTGTCATGTCTGTTAAGACTTCCAGAGAAAATGCCTTTATTTTCACCCATTCTAAACGATATTTCTATTTAAGAAATACGCTCCATTGAAACCAATAACATAAGTCACGTGTGTATTATGCCCTTGAATGAATTAAAATGAAACCGCATGACGTCATTTTCCGATCACGTGCCATCTATATCGGTCGACGTTTGTAGACAAAGCAATTTCTTTCAGGCTTGTGTGATCGTGAAATATATATTTATATTCTTTAGAACTCGGTTCGGCCACGTAAGATTTTCAATGACTCTCGTTCGGCCATGTTTTGGTTTGAGAGTAAAGAAATATTTTACGATTTTTTAACCCGTTCAAAACGATTTTTTTCTTTAGAAATCCGCTCTATTAAAATCATTGACATAAAACTGGTTTGTGTGTGTGTTACGTCCGTGACTGCATTAATGTGTATTGTGTAAAAGGAAACGGTATGACGTCATTTTCCGACCACGTGGCTGCAATTGGTGGCCATTTGTAAACAAAGCAATTTGGGCAAAATAAAGATGCGTGAAATAAGAGAAATATTTCAAAGATTTTAAAAAACGGCAAAAAATTTAGTGACCATCGAGCTGATCTTTGACTGCACCACGCCAGCGGTCTTCAGGTGCTGAGTGACCCGGATATTGGGAAAATGAAAGTAGATGAAATCTGGCGAAGAAAATGAAAGTAGATGAAATCTGAACTATGTGAGCAATAATTGCTGTTTATAATCGAGATACTGGTGCTTATATTCGTTGACAAGTGTAAGAGCAATATTGGTATGTCATTCGTTACGCTAATAACACATTTTGAAATTGCAAATCACAAAGGATGTTTACGGAAATTACCGAAACCGATCGGCAATTTCCGTAATTTTGTGCCGAAATCTGGCTGGACCGATTTGGATTCTTCAGTTTCTCGAGCCCTGTCAAGGTCAAATATGTTTTTGTTTGTTTGAATTGGAGTTTAACGACCCAGTCATCACTACTTTGGTCATTTTTGAGCTGGTAAGTTTACCTATCCACACTTATCCTGGACAGGCTTATACATGAGTGGTTAATTAGTACAGTGCACATTCTTTTGCCAGAAACTGCCAAATGTCCTTCTTGAATCGGTTGAAGGGAGAGAATGACCATAGAAAAGAAAGGTCAAATATGGATACTTGCATTTAAGTTGCCAAAAAATTTCAAAATGCAAAGACTTAAAACAGGATTTCTTATTCATTTGTTCTTAGGGATACTTTTTTTGGTTCTCTTTAAATGGCTGCAGTCTGTTTAGCTCTTTTACATAAGAAAATGGTTTTTTGGGGCAACAGAGGATGTGGTGTAAATGCCTCAACAATAGTGTTATAAAGCGGTTGTGCCGACATGCCTCAAGTGCACAGGTTGTGGTGAACATACCTTAACAACAGTGTTGTAAAGATACCTCAACAACAGAGCTTACGGTAGTTATATAAAGAGGTTGTGGTGAACATACCTTAACAACAGAGGCCCCCGCCCATAGGGGCTTGAAGAAATATATGGGCTGCATGATGCTTCCACGCAGAGCTGAATCCGGCCCGCACACTAGTACTGGTAAACCGCTTAGAGGATCTAAGCCTGTCCAGGAACCGCGGTGCGAGGTGGACCGTCCATGCTAATAAACCCTATGGTTTCATCGGGCGACAGGGCTTGAGATGTCATTTCATCTCAATGTCGGGTAAAAGTCCCACAAAATTGGAAGCAACGTCTCCAAAATGACCTTTACAGTGTTGACGGGGACGTTAAACCTCAAATCAAACAAACAAAAAACCTTAACAACAGTGTTGTAAAGATACCTCAACAACAGAGCTTACGGTAGTTATATAAAGAGGTTGTGGTGAACATACCTTAACAACAGTGTTGTAAAGATACCTCAACAACAGAGCTTACGGTAGTTATATAAAGAGGTTGTGGCGAACATACCTTAACAACAGTGTTGTAAATTTGTTGTTGTTGTTGTATATCTATAAGGCATTTTATCGCTGCCTATAGTCACTTGGTACTTAAATAAGTCACTTGTACATTTCACTATGTGAAAAACTCATGATATTAATATTACAACGCAATTTAAAATCTTTTTGTGCTCCTGATGAATTCCATCAGTGCATCTGTCAGTTCCTTCCTTCCTTGCTTACTAATGTCTTCAATCATGCCTGTCAACACTTTCAGGTTAATGTCTGTTACCATTTTCACCTCCTCTCTGCCCAGAATCTCTTCAACATTATACTCTAAAGTATCCCTTTCTGATTTAAATCTCTGACAGTGGAACAGAAAATGATCTACATTCTCTTTCATGTTGCATGTTTCGCACAAACTTGACAGATCTTTGTTTAACTTTGCCTGGTGATCATTTAAGATTGAATGTCCACACAGCAACTGATTTACTGCAGAAATAGTCCTTCTGTCCCTATCTCCATGGCAGATCCTTTTTCCCACTTCCCCAAATATTTCCTGCAATATGTTCACTTTGTCTGAGCACTTGTATCTTCTTTCCCATTTTTCCTTTCCCTGTGATTTACACTCCCGTACTGCTTCTTTCTTGTCCAGGGTCGGTTTTACCTCATTGTTTTTAATCATTTCTGATGCTGCCGCCTTCGCCTGTTGATCTGCCAACTCATTCCCCTCAATATCTTTGTGTCCCGGTACCCAATGAACTTTGACAATATTCTCCCTATGCCTTACCTTTGCTAAACACTCCTTGATACTGAGAACTGTTTCAATCTTGTTTGTTGGCATTTCAGTACTGAAAGCAGTCTTAATTGCTGGTTGACAATCGGTCAGAATATGGACTACTCTGCCTTTGAATTCTAGATCAACCAAGAATTCTAGCCCGATCTGTATACCTACCAATTCTCCAATATAATTGTTACCTATAGGAGAGACTCCCTTGTTCGTCAAAACTGGTGTGCTGGAGTAACCCTCTAAGTAGACCACAGCACCAGCTCCAGTCGGACCGGGAATACCTAATGCCATCTGTGAACATTAATACATCATTTTTATCACAATTGCTTAGTAGCTCTAATATATTTTCTTTCTGTTCTTCCTTGGAGAATGTGAATTCTTCTTTGTGTACACTTCCTGTCTCTTTCATGAGTCCCATCAATTCCTTAGTATATCTGAATTCCTTCTCAATGTTCTCAAACTCTAACATTCCCTTCAATTCCCTAAACCTAGACATCAATAAATGAAAAATAGTAGCTCTTCTACCCACAGTCTCCCCCTCTATCCATTCATCAAATTCTTCCCCGAGAGGATCATCTTCATACTTGGCACTGATTCTGATAACTTCTTGTGCTTGTCTTATCTTCAGCTGTAGGTCTATAGGCATGGTGTTTGTCAAGACTTCCAAAGCTTCTGTGCTGGTACTGTTCAAACAACCTGATGCCTTTAGCATCGCTGACCGCTGAACCTTTCCAAATTCCTTACTGCTTTCTGCAAGGGACTCGACTGTCACTGCTGCTCCATATTCCATCACAGGAAGAACCAAGGATTTGTAGAGTCTCATGTACACTGTCTGGCTGCATCCTCTATGTCCTTGAACGAAATTATCAAGACATCTCAAGGCACTGAAACCAGCCTTTGTTTTCTGTTGAATATGTTCGTGAAAGTTTAGTTTATCGTCTACTGTGACACCCAGAATTTTCTTTGAATTGGTTGTTTTTAAAATACTCTCGCCTAACTTCACCTTCGCCTCCACTTCTGAATCTCTTTCGTTATGTTTAAATACCATTATCTCTGTCTTATCCGGTGCAATCAACATATTCCATCTCCTACACCAATCTACCACAGATGCCAGTTTATCATTCAACACAGCACAACTTTCCGCCACTGATGTATTACTTTCCCAAACACAGCTATCATCTGCAAATTCCGCATGATTACCTACCACTTCCTTCATTGAATCACTTTCATACAGATTACACAGCACTGGACTGATAACTGATCCTTGCGGTATGCCTACTGCAGACTGGAATGTAGATGTAAAATTGTTCACTTTCAGGAAGTACTTCCGGTCTGTAAGGAAGTTTTTAAGGTATAGCCATAATCTGCCAGTAATCCCACTTTCAAATGCCTTTTTCAATAAACCTGCTCTCCATATTCTCTCATAGCAAGACTCATAATCTATCACTGCCAGCACTGTACTTTCCTTCCTATTCCTTGCTTCCGAAACTGAATTACACAGCCTCAAAAGAGACTGAACACATGACTTTTGCTTCCTATATGCGTACTGAGTTCTTGCAATACCACCTTCAATTTCCAACTTCAAGATCAGTCTTTTGCTGATAACTCTTTCCATTATCTTACCTATCACACTTTCTAAAGTAATTGGCCTATACGATCTAACACTGTTGTAGTTTGTCTTTCCGGGTTTGGGAAGCATTACCTTTGGGTCTAACTTGAAATCCTCAGGCAGTACACCTTTGGACCAGCTTTTCTGTATTAAATAGTGTAAACATTTCACAATGGCTTCACCTCCCCTTTTCAATAAAATATTAAACACTTTTTCTTCAGGGCTAGGTGCACTATTATTTTGCAGTTGAGAAATTGCTGCTTCCACTTCTTCAATTTGAATATCACTATTTTCATGACCACATGTTTCTGAGAATTTTTCCTCTTGAATCACCGTTTACTCCAACCTCAATCTATCCCTCACCTCCTCTTCCACTGAATTGAACCACTTTTCATCAAAATCCTTCACATCTAGATCATGTGATGTTGTAAAGATACCTCAACAACAGAGCTTACGGTAGTTATATAAAGAGGTTGTGGTGAACATACCTCAACAACAGTGTTGTAAAGATACCTCAACAACAGAGCTTACGGTAGTTATATACAGAGGTTGTGGTGTACATAGCTAAACAATAGTGATATAAAGAGGCTGTGATGTTACCATGTACATACAGTCGAACTTCGATGGCTCGAACACCGATGGCTCGTTTACCATGGCTGAGTCGAACACATTTTTGAGCCCTAGGGAATTCCTCTGCATAAGAAAAAGCGTGGGATAATTTAGGAGATTTTCGACTTTTATCTTGCAAATGTATGCTGTGTGTACTCATACGAATCGCCTCAATGAGGCGATTCTAATGAGTACACACAGCATACATTTATGTTACAGAACACCGAAAAGAAGTCCAAAAATACCCGTTATGTTTTCTGGAAGTATGCAACAGTGGCTCGAACTTCCGCTGTCTCGAACAAATTTCCATGGTCCCAAAGGGGTTCGACCCATCGAAGTTCGACTGTACCTCAACAACAGTGCAATAAAGACGTTTTCGTGTTCATACCTCAACAATAGTGATATAAAGAGTTTGTGGTGTACATACCTCAGTAATAGTGTTACAAAGAGGTTGTGGGGAACATATCCCAACAAAATGTTATAAAGAGGTTGTGGTGTTCATACAGTGACACCTTTTTTCTTTTTACAGATTGCTGTTAATGATTCTTCCAACATTCTATCAAAATGTACTACATGTACTTACTTTTTCTTAGCAAAAAATATTTTCCCCAGCACTCCTGGCAGTGTGCCAAATACTGTGCCATCTGCAAGGTAAAGCTCATACGCCTTGGCAAGACTTCTCTTAGCAGCATGCATACTGTAGTCAGTTCTCAGAGCTTTCAGAGGAATGATCTAGAATTTATAAGAACAACCTTATTAGTCCATTGTATATGGGGACTCTTCCATTGCTATATGTTGAGTGTGTGTGTGTTTCAGTTTTACATCGCACCAACAGCTAAGGTCATATTGAGAGGGGACCTCAGTTTAAAAACCCATCCGAAAGTCTGGAGAACCCTGGATCGATCCTGCAGTTCCTGGTTTATCAGGCGAGAAGCATTACCTGCACCACAGAGGCTTCTGTGATATGTTTGACAAGTCCATTTGTCATATAAGGGGTGTCAGGCTTATATTTTCGTTTTTATTCTATTTTGACTGAAAATTATGTCAGCAAACTGTGCAGGCCCTGATCAGACGTAATGCGGCGTCTGATCTGGACCTGCACTGTTTGCCAAGGTACCTTTAGGGGATTCCTGCATGCAATGGGTTTAAAAAATGTGTTTAATGACATTATTAGCCCAGATCTGAGGTTTGTTGTCTGTATAAATTTCAGCTTTCTTTCAGGACAAACAATGATGAGGCCAAATAAAAAATATGTATGGGTTTCATGTCAGAGTAAAATAGGCAAGATAGGTTACTAGGTGGGGGTTTTTAAACAAATATTTTGCTAGAAATATATCCAGATAAGAATAATGAGGATTATTTTCTTAAAATATGTTGTAAGTACAGATGACCCTCATTATAATGAGTTGATAAGTTACTTGCATCATTTGCATGTACCATAATGGATCATTATGGTACATGCAAGTAACTTTAATCATGAGAACATTTTTTTCTTTGTTGAGCTGAGTTGGAATTTGATGTGTGTGGACAGAGGTTACTCATACAGTTCTGTTTCCAACAAAGATTGACCATGAGGACAAAGGTTTGACCTTGTGGACTCTGCCTTCCTCATGTACCTGGGTGTTTAACCCATCTCAATATATACAGTTATCGACAAACCTCTGGCTATGGCAGTCTGCATATGTGTGTTAAACTTACAAAAATGTACACAGTTAACCTGTATCTTCTGAAAACCTTTCAGTTTGGATCTTAAATTTTCAAGATAGATTCTAGTACAGCTTTACAGATATGACAGACTACATGAACTACTTTTTCAGCAGACTTTTTATAAGTGTAAGATGAGGCAGATCTCTCTGTTATCTCACATTACATCAGCACAATGATCATTCGTGTACATAATTATTTATATGAACAATACTAAGAGGAATCTCTGGTGAAAATTACTATGTGACTGAAATCAGTTGATACTAACAATTACCTAAATTCACTCTGTTAAAACAGTCTGTTGTTGGCTGTTTCATAGAAATAGATGAGGTGGGTATTTGGTGATAATTAACCCTTTTTGTACCAAATGGAACATTCCACCTTATATATAGCAGGAGTCCATTTCAAAATTTAGGGGTGTCAGGTTGTGTTTTCTTCCAAATTTATTTGGAAAATGGCTAAATTTTTTAAAACAGTGTAGGCCCTGACCAGATGCCCCATTCTGATCTGGGCCTGCACTGTTTGCCAAGGTACCCCTTTGGGGTTTGATGGTACTGAATGGGTTAAAGGATAATTTTTGTCAGTTCTCTACATAAGGCTGACACGATTAATCGTATAATCGATTAATTGATCGATAAATTCCACAAAAATGATTATCAGTACTGATTTGCTTGTAATCGATTATTTGATAAGTGCAATTTACTACCCAAAGTTGCGGCGTCTCATCTGGGTCTTCACTGTTTGCTCAGGCCTGCTTGTTCAAATATACATATGGATTGGTAAAGTGCAACATATGGTAAGAGTTCTGCTCAGACAGAAAACCAGACAGGTAATATTATGCAGGGCGTCAAGTGATATTTGGAGTCAAAAATATAGGTTAGGTCCAGAAATATAGGTATCTAGTGACCAGAAATATAGGATATTATAGGTTGCCTACACTGAAGAAAAACAAACCAGCTCTTCTCTTTTATTAATAATACAACATATAGAAATGGATAAGGTGGTCAGCTGGTTATAATTAAGGAAAAAATCTTTAATAAATCTCCATAAAAATCGGTCCTTAGTAGATGATTCTAATGAATGCCCTCAATGTATGTTTTATACAGAACTGAGTGATCTACTTAAATATCAGCTGATAACCACCGTATATATTTCTTGGAACAAGAGATAACAAAAGCCAACTGTTGTCTATCTGACAATTCAGGCAGAATCAAAAATGGGACATTCTTCCCTTTAAACAAGAGGGCTTTGATGGCCTTGGATTGCTCACGTGATCCATAGTGTAAGAAGTAGGCCCTGTGGAGGGCCCATTTTGGCCCCAGGGCTATAATTTGCACAATCAAGGTCCACTATACAAAGCATCATACCAAATATCAAAGACCTGAGCCTTCTGGTTTCAGGTTTTCCCTATATAAGCCTACGTAAAACCAGTGGGCCCTGGGGCAGTGCCAGTTTTGGCCCTAGGGCTATAATTTGAACAATCTTGGTAGAGACCCACTAGATGATACCAAATATCAAAGACCTGGGCATTCTGGTTTCAGACAAGAAGATTTTTAAAGGTTTTTTCTTATTTTCCCCTATTTGTTTGCCTTGACAATCACCTGAAAAAATTCAGACATGATTCAACATGGAGTCTTTGTTGACAGTAACAGTCATCATGGTGGAACTCTTTTTTCCTGTCCACGGAATTTGGTTACAGATTCCACAAGGCAAATGGCCAGATCTTAACAGAAATGCTGCATGAAAATGTTAACCAAATTTCTGTTTAAAAGTCTGGCATGAAAACAGAGCATAATCACTTCCTGAAAAATAATATTTGGCGGGAGCATTCAGGGATGATGTGTTGCTTGTGTGTTGCTTTACAACTTTACATGTATAAAGCTGTTCTAAGGATTTACAACTATATTTTGGAAGACATTGAGAGTTACTTTTAGTATTTTAGATTAACAGTGTTTTAAATACTTAATAACTAGTGGGGTGTCAAAAGTTTTATGTTTGCAAACTGCAAAGATTGCACCCCACCCACATATTTATGAATGCGTTTGCAGACTGAAGCTATTATATTAGATCACCATGAATCTTTGGAAATCCAAGGATTCAAATTCAAGAGTTACATATAAGTAGCATGCAAGGTTTTTGTATGTTCTTTTCCATCACAAGTATATTCCGTCCTTATTGTGTATAGATAAAATCTCCAAATTTTACTGTGTATCTTAAGATGATTGTGTTATGTTAATGAAACTGGACCAAATATTTAAATTAGCAGGCATCCTGTAGGAATATACAGACAGTAATACTGTCACTAGCTCAGGCAGAAATCCTGTCAATAATTCATTCAGGATCCTGCAGGAACCATGAAGGAATCCTGTCAGTAATTTATACAGGAATCCTGGCTTGTTTTTCCTACAGGATTCCTGCATCAATTTTCCTGCTAATTTAAATATTTCACAAGTTTTTCTACACTGATTTTTAAGTGAAAATTCTTTGTGGAAATTCTATTTGAAAATTTTTCATACAGGTTTCATGTCAGAATCCTGTCACAATATTTCTGCAGAAATAGTGTAACTTAATTTCAAACGGGCCTGGAAGTATTCAGCATGGACTGAATTTTGTTGAACAACTTTGAGAGAAGACCACCCAAAGATGATTTATGTCAAGTTTGGTCAAAATCTATTCAGGGGTTTTAGATGTCATTTAAAGGACGCCGGACGGTGACAAATCGCAATAGCTTGCCTGCTAAAAAATGGCAAAACTTGTTTAATATTCAAAAAGAAACAATAGTAAAAACAATATCAAAATGGAACATTTCAAATGTAAAAGAAATAGCAGAATTTCCACCAGCTAAAGCTTTCCAAAAGCTGGGCTGGACTGGGTCACTACACCAAAAAGGAATACAAATTCCTAAAAAGAAACAGCTTATTAAGCTCAAATATTATAGACAACATCTACTGTCAAATTTTTTTTTAGAAACTTTGTATTCCTTGCTTACCAAAAATTCCAAATTATAGGTATTTATAGCTATTTTGGTAAAATATAGGATTTTATAGGTTATTATAGGTAGTGGCCTGAAATATAGGAAAATATAGGTAAATATAGGTAACTTGACGCCCTGTATTATGACAAAAACCTTAGCGATTACTAATCGATTATCGATCGCAGTGACAGGACTGATAATCGATTATCTTTTCAGCTCTGATTAGCCAGCCCTATCTCTACAAGAACCTATGTTGTGGGTATTCGTTGAACTTCAAACAAATACCCACAACAAAGGTTCTTGTAGTGAACCTATTTTGTGGGTGTTCATTTGAACCACCTCAATCTTTTGAACCGCCTCATCGAGGAATTTCAAATGAATACCCACAACATGGATGCTTGTAGAGAACAAAGAAATATTATCATTCAGTTATCACCTAGTACCCACTTTTTATGTTGATAATTTTTTTTTTCTGTCTTTTTAGTGTACAGTAAAATTTCTGTATTAAGACCACCTTTGGGACTGTTCAAAAGTGGTAAGACCACTTTTGAACAGTCCCAAAGGTGGTCTCTTTTTAGGAGACATTGGATGTAGAAAACACCAAGAAAGAATGACTGAAACCTTCTCAATAACCTATTAAAAGCAGATTTAGTCTTAATTTTAGGCAGTCTTATGGGGAATGGGAACACCTTCAGGGGAGGCAACTCCTGCAAAAGTATTTTTGTCTCCCATGTCAATAGGGGTCAACTCTTAAAGGAGAGAATTTTCTCCTCAGGAGCAAATTCTTTTCTTTAAGAGTAGACCCCTTTTTCAGTGGGACAGGGCTTACAGAAAAGCGTACAGGAAGTCCCAAACGTTGTCTCCCTTTGAAAAATGGATGAAAAATCGGCCAGGTGTTCCCATTCCCCTTAATAGCGGAATTTTACTGTATATTCTTTGATACTTCAGAAATATGTAGCTACCTTAGATATACTTGTGATTCCTTTCTGTCGGAGTAGATCCTGATAGTGCTGCACTGTTTTCTCATACTCTCTGTCATTCTTGTCCAGGTCCTTCACAAACAAACATACTTCGCGAGTGTCATGGTGGATGGAGTGAGGAAGATCTCTGAAACAAATATAAAGCATAGCTCCAGATTAGGCACATTTTTTTTATCTAAAAAGTATCAATATTTTTCTCATTTCTGTATGAAAACATATGTTGTGGGGACTCATTAAAAACACTTCGGCGAAAAAAGAAAACACTTACAAAATTATGCCCTTTTTGAATCAGCCTAAGGGAGGGAATGACAATAGAAAAGATTTCATGATCGATCCCCAACAAGGAAGGCTACCAACCCAGCAAGTATCATACCCGAGACCTGCTGAGCACCAGTCAGGGGAACATCTGATTAAGCTACTGAGGAAGGTACACATTTGGTTGACATACCCCTGTGAGATAATAGTATCCTCCAGCATAACTCCAGATAAGGTGCTTTTTTTCATCCGAAAAGTACAGATATATACAGTATATCATATCTCCAAAATGCTTATTTTCTGTTAGAAATTTGTGATATTTTTCTTATTTATGCTCCGAATGTAAGTTGCTCATTAGAACTGCCTCACTGAGGTGGTTATAACCTGTACCCACAACCAATGTCTTGGAGTAGAAATAATAAATAAGAAAAATTACGAATACACGTGTGAACACACGTTTTTTTATATATAAAATGAGGTTTAAAGATGTATTTAATACACAGACTTGTTAATTTGATGTCTCATTAGAACTGATACAAGTGCCTCACTGAGGCAACCCTAATGAGTACACACATTTTAGGGTTTTAAACAAATATATTAAAGCCCTTCTAAACCCCGCTTTTCTCTATATAAATATAAAGTAGAATTTACTAGGGTGTTCATTTCATCAACTTGCTCAGATAATGATTCTATCACTATGCTGCTTAACTCATTGTATACTAGTGGACTCTACCATTGCTATACGTTGGACAAGTTCATTTGTCATATAAGAGGTGTCAGGCCTATTTTTTCGTTTTTATTCTATTTTTGACAGAAAATTCTGTTAGCAAATAGTGCAGGCGCTGATCAGACGCCGCATTCTGCAGCGTCTGATCTGGGCCTGCAATATTTGCCAAGGTACTCCTATATAGATAGGGGTTTCCCGCATACAATGGGTTAACTAATTTTACATGTCAGCTGAAGCATTGTGGCTGATAACTTGGATCAGTCACAACATGGTCTTGCTCATTGTCACTCATTGTGAAAGCGTGTTTTGCAATCCTTACATTTTAATTTTACATGTCAGACAGGGCATTCTTTTTCTACTCACAACTTTATGATCTTGTGCTTGACTTTTGGAATGACCTTGAGGGTGAGCTGAAGGTCAATCTTCTCTGGCTGGTCAACAATCTTGGTTGATGTCTCTGTCTTCTTCAACAGGGTCAGGAGTGCTGAAACAGCTTTTTCAACCTACAACAGAGAGAAATCCATTCGCCAATTTCGGTAAAAGAGTTATTACAAGAAAATAGAACAATGTAGAGAGACGAACCTTCATGCAGTCATCAAATATGTTATAGGATTAGGAGCTTTTTTCGTGACGTACTTCCGGTTCTAAAAATATAACGGGAAAAGCCCTGGCCATCAACTGTCGTATAGCTTCAAGGCAGTGGGACAGATAAAGTGTTAATTACAGCGTAACACAGTGGAATTCTTTTTTAAGTTTGGCGAATTCTAATGTAAGATAATGGGAGAAACACTGATATGCTGCCAGGTGTGAAATTTCGCATTACAAAAACATGCATATACAAATACATTTTCAATTTAAAAAAACAACAACAAGATGTGTTTATGAAACACTGATGCCCCCAGACAGTGCATGTTAAATATGAAAGCAGTGTCACTAAGCAATTGAAAGGTATGGCCAATGTTCAAGTCTTAAAAAAGTAGGTCAAGGCCACAAGGTAAAAAAATTATGGGATTGTTGAAAAGGTCTTGTGACATAGTATACACATGTGAAATATGAAAGCCCTATCACTTACCAATTGAAAGTTATGGCCAATGTTAAAGTTTTTAAAAAGTAAGTCAAATGTCAAGGTCACGAGGTCAAACGTATGGTACCATACCACTGGTAAGGTCTTGTGAAAAAGAATGCACATGTGAAATATGAAAGCCCAATCACTTACCAATCAAAAGTTATGGACTATGTTAAAGTTTTTAAAAAGTAGGTCAAACGTCAAGGTCACGAGGTAAAGAATTATTGTACCACTAGAAAGGTCTTGTGACAAGAAATGCACATGTGAAATATGAAAGCCCTACCACTTACCAATCGAAAGTTATGGCCAATGTTAAAGTTTTTAAAATGTAGGTCAAACATCAAGGTCAAGGTCACAAGGTCAAAAAGTATGGCACCACTAGAAAGGTCTTGTGACAAGGAGTGCACATATGAAATATGAAAGCCCCACCACTTACCGATTGAAAGTTATGGCCAATGTTAAAGTTTTTAAAATGTAGGTCAAACATCAAGGTCAAGGTAAAAAATTATGGTACCACTAGAAACGTCTTGTGACAAGGAATGCAAATGTGAAATATGAAAGCCGTGTCACTTACAAATCGAAAGTTATGGCCAATGTTAATGTTTTTAAATTTTTTGAAAAAAATAGCCATCGGACGAGATGGCAAAGCCCCCGACCAAAAGCCAATATGGCCTTCAGAAGATTGTTTACCAATAGAAAGTGCACCAGAATTAAACCAGCAATATCAGCAATATATCACAAAAGTTTTGGAGTTATGGCCATCACAAGATTATACTGTCAGGGGAGATAACTAAAAATCCAGGGCACTCAGAATTGTGGTTCTTGCACATGAAATGCCTGCTTAAGCTCATGTATTTCTGTAGGAATTACCATTAAAATATGTCTCAAAGGGTATTGGAGATATGGTGATCACCAGCTTATCATACTGTTATATTGGAAGGGTAGATAAATACCACAGCACCAACTGTTTTGGTTCTTGCACTTGACACCCCTTCTGCACCTTGTATACAATTGCGCCAAGTTCCTTCAATATATCTCTAAGGGTGTTGGAGTTATGGCCATCACAAGGTTATATTGTCAGGGGAGATAACTAAAAAACCAGAGCACCCTGAGTTGTAATTCTTGAGCACGACACACCTGCTTAACCTCATGTACATCTGCATCAAGTACCACCAATATGTCTCAAAGGGTATTGGAGGTATGGTGATCTCAAGGTGGTCATACTGTTATATTGGAAGGGGAGATAACTCAAATGTCATAGCACCCACAGTTGTTGTTTTTACGCATCAAGCACCGTCTCAACCTTGTATACAATTGTGCCAAGTACCATCAATATATCTCAAAGGGTATTGGATTACGTGTATGGCCATCACAAGGTTATATTGTCAGGGGAGATAATTAAAAAACCAGAGCACCCAGACTCGTGGTTCTTGCACATGACACACCTGCTTAACCTCATGCACAACTGTACCAAGTACCATCAATATATGTTGTATTTTATTGCTAGGGGAGATAACTCAAAAACCATGGCACCCAGAGTTGCAGTTCTTGTGCATGACACACCGTCTCGGCCTTGTGAACAACTGTGCCAAGAACCATCAATATATCTTAAAGGGTATTGGAGTTATGGCCATCACAAGGTAGTCACTCTATTTTATTGGAAGGGGAGATAACTCAAAAACCATGGCTCCATTGTGGTTCTTGTGCATGACATGCCGTCTCAGCCTTGTGAATAACTGTGCCAAGAACCATCAATATATCTCAAAGGGTATTGGAATTATGCCCATCACAAAGTAGTCATTCTATTTTATTAGAAGGGGAGATAACTCAAAAAGTATGGCATCCAGAGTTCTGGTTCTTGTGCATGACACGCCATCTCAGCCTTGTGAACAATTGTGCCAAGAACCATTAATGAATCTCAGATGGTATAGGAGTTATGGCCATCACAAGATTGCGTCTACGGACGGACGCCAGGCTGATCGCTATATCCCCCGAACCTATTCGGTCGGGGGATAAAAAGTAGGTCAAGGTCAAGAGATCAAAAATTATGGTATGGTACCACTGGAAAGGTCTTGTGATAAGGTATACACATGTGAAATATGAAAGCTCTATCTATTACCATTCAAAAGTTATGCCCAATGATAAAGTTTATGTAGACAGACAAATGGACAAACAGACCAAAAACTATATGCCACGCAAATCTAGATTGCGGGGGCATAAAAATGGAAATTTTAAGATGAAAAATTGTGATATATTTTCCTATACCTGCTCAAAACATTGATTGCGGGGACTCGATAGAACAGCCTTGACGAGACGGTTCTATCGAGTACCCACAATCTATGTTTTTGAGCAGAAATAAGACAAATAATGTTCACCTCTGTAAACCCCAGTTTAACTATATAAAAGTGGGATTTGAGGGGGTCAAAATGGCAAAGGCATGTTTTTCATGACGACAAATCCCAAGTGTTATTATTTTAGTAAACTGCTCTTAAAGATATACTGTAGGTATGACCCAACAGGGTCCCCTCTCTCTCTCTCAGCGTACCAGCAATTAGCGAGCTTAGGTAAATGTAAATTACAGTTTGTCGTTAAATAACTCCATGTCAACCGACATGAAACGTGTCAACAACGTCGTGTCTATATCAAACCAACATCAAAGCGATGCACTGAACTTGACTTTGCATAGTCGATGAAACGTCAGAATGTTGCGTTGGCGATAATACAGCATTGCTTAATAAAATGTCATTTGCCCAGTGCTCGGACCCATCAAGACTCAGTGGGATTGGAACATAAAATTCAAAACAAATGTAGAACACCCTTTCAGTGCATGAGAATGAAACAGTCCTATTTTACCGTAAAATCTGGTAGATTAGTAGATTTGTTTAACCTGCCCAGCCCTTACATTAACCCATTTGGTACCAGAAACCCTAAAACAGGTACCCTGGCAAACAGTGCAGGCCCAGATCAGATGCCGAAGAACGCGGCTTCTGATCAGGGCCTACACTGCTGGCAAAAAGTCATGCCAATTTCCAAACAAAATTTGAAGAAAACACATCCCGATGACCCTAAATTTTGAAATGGACTCTTACTATATATACATGTATAAGAAGGAAGATTCCATTTGGTGCAAAAAGGGTTAATGGCTTATTAGCTTAGCTCTACAATATCTTCTTGGATACAGGAAGCAATCAATCCTTTCTCTCATCTCAACGGTCACATGACATTAACGTGAGTTGGAGTGAGTGTCTACGGCATGACGTCGAGCCAACGTTGACTCAACCCCCGTCTGTCAGTCCACTCATTATTTTTTTTTGACTCAGTATGTTTATTTGTCTGTCTAACTGTCCGTCCATTCATCTGTTTATCAGTCATCCTGTCTGTCTGTGGTCTGTCTACTGTCAATTTGTCAATCAAACCTCTCTCTCTCATCCCAACGGCCATGTGACATTGAAATGAGTTGGAGTGGGTGTCGATATTGTTAGCATTTTAAGACTCGCCAATACATTTGAATAGCGATTGCTGTTTCAACTGAGGCCAGTGCTTTGCGCATGTGCAAGAATGACGTCATAAACGGAATCCCTAAAACTAGAAACGATGTCGTTACCCAAATGGTTCCCCAATAAATTGGCCATATGACCGACATAGGGAGGTCAAGGTAGTGATTTTCATTTCTACCCTAAAACCTGCTATTCAAATATGCTAGTGCACCTGCCTCTGATGCTAGAGGCCCCCGGAGGCGGCGATTATTTTGGTGTCCGAACACGCCCCATTGGCATCATTTGCAGGGATGAATGCCAAAAAGTGCACCGTCCTTCGAATCGGAACGTTAACTGGAGGCCCCCTGTGCAGGAAAAGTCATCTTGTGTAGCTAAGTTTACCTCTTTGGTTAGAGCTAGTGACTAACTTCCCATATCACAGGTCCTGGTGTATGAATGTCATTTGACGTGTCACCAGTAACAATTCTGATCTCCTGTGCAGGTTAAAGACCCCGATCGTAAATACATGATTACTGTGTGGGCTACAACCCTGCAAACCTGGTGTGTATGTAATGTACACCTGGGAGTAATGGTCAAATCTGACTGATCGCAGTATAAGTAGAAAGAAAGAGTGTAAACAATTCGGGAATTCTGATCAAAAATGGTAACAAGACGTTTCGCCCCTGGTCATTTCGCCCACTTTTTTGGCCCCTATTTGTTTCGCCCCCACAACCCAGTTGTTTCGCTCCCAAAATATTTTCCCATATTTTTTATATATAAAAGATTTTCCATGTGTGACAGAGACAAAAGGAGAGAAAGAGAGAGAGAAAAAAACATGTTATTCAAATGAAAATGCTAATTAGGAATTAAGATAAGCATTACCTGTTTTGATCTATCTATCTATCTTCTGATACTGCGTCGGTCACATTTGACCATTACCGCAGGTGTATATTACATACACTCCAGGTTTTGCAGGATGAAAGCCTACACAGTAATCATGTAATTACGTTAGGGGTCTTTAACCTGCACAGGGGATGGTTCTCCCTGCACAGGGGGCCTCCAGTTAACGTCCCGATCCGAAGGACGGTGCACTTTATGACATTCATACCTGCAAATGATGCCAATGGAGCGTGTTCGGACACCGAATATTTATCGCCACTGCCGGGGATCGAACACGGGACCTCTAGCATCAGAGGCAAGTGCACTAACCACTGAGCTATCACGCTACCATTAATCACATTGTTTATTTGATTTGGCACATTAGTCACGCAATTGATGTTCTTTACCAGTTTTGTTTTAAATTGGTTGGTTGGTTGGTTCGTTAACAGAGTCGGCCAGCAAAGATTAATAGTGAGATGTGAAAACATGTGCTCTAAAAAAATTTATTGTCTTTAATTATCTCTTTTTCACCTTATAATTGGTCGCAGTGCCGGCAAGCAACGGTTGAAAATGGTAAAACTGTTACAATTTGTTTATCTTTTGTTTCTAGAAAATCTTTCAAATGCTGATGATAGGAATATATAAACTTTGCCAAACATCATTCATTTTTGAATTCGTTGTTTTTTGTTAATTGTACTCTGTTTTTGTTACAACATTATTTTTTTTCAGACAAGACAAAGTACTCGTGAAGCTGTATTTTGCAAACATAGGTTGTGGTAGAAATGAAAATCACTACCTTAACCTCCCTACTGTCGGTCAAATGGCCAATTTATTGGGGAACCATTTGCTTAACGACATCGTTTCTCAGGTTGTGGGTGCTTGTTACAGCCGCCATATTGGGACGGTTCTAACGAGTACCCACAACCTATGACTTTGAACGGAAATAAGTAAAATAATGAACACAACCGTGGGCGAAAAGACAAGGGAGACGAAACGACTAGGGGGGCGAAACGACTGGGGGGGGGGGGACGACCAGGCAGGAAACGTCTTGGGGGGCGAAACAACTAGGGGAGGAAATAGTTTGGGGGCGAAACGTCCCAGAACCATTAAAAATGTCTTTGTTGGTTTGATTTGAGGTTTAACTTCCCCGTCAACACTGTAAAGGTCATTTTGGAGACGTTGCTTCCTATTTTGTGGGACTTTTACCTGACATTGAGATGAAATGACATCTGAAGCCCTGTCGCCCATAGAAATGAGATCACTACCGAGTAACGATACTCGGTAGTGAGACACTAAAGTCTCTACAATACTGCAAAGGAAACGTGATTCACGTTGACATCAATTTCAAGACTTCGATGTGTTTCCTTAGACAAAAATACTGATACAAAATTAGTTTGATGTTTTCTCTTTCCACCGCAATCGTTTCTTTGACAAGAACTGACCTCTGAAAGGTTGTGTACATTATTTTTCAAAAGTGCTACCTTCCCCGCTTCGGTATGTCAGCCATCTTTGTTGATTTTTCACTGGTTCCCGTTCGTCATACTAATGTATGACACGAATAAATAGTCAGTCAAATGGTTGTCAAGTAAAGCGCCATGTAAAGTTAATTTGCAATAAATAGATTTTTAATGATATGAAATAGTATTTTGGCATTAAAATGAAATCAGATACTACTGACACACTCAAAACAAACACAAATTATATAGTATCACGCTTCAGGTCAGCCAGACACGAACCATCATGGAACTTGAAAATGACACCGAATCGGTCTGGGTTAGGGTTTTTGCAAATAAAACTTCCCACTTCGTAGCAAGTTGGGATTTATGGACATCTCGGCCCCTAACAAACTCCGCCCCTGACAAACCCGGCCCCTGACAAACTCGGCCCCTAGCAAACTCGGCCCCCATTCAACTCCGTCCCTAAAATCTCAGTCCCTAGCAGCATTTAAATCCTAAAATACAATGTTTTTGTTTCCGAGTATCAATTTGGAAGGTGGATAGGTAGTTTCACGGAAAGTTTGAGCATATTTATCGTTTTTCATACGAAACTTTATCCACGATAAAAAATCGTGGAAACCCGTGCTGTAATTGGGACGGTGTTGGAATTGAGAGTGGCATCACGAAAACATGCCTATATAATTTTGACCACCTGCAACCACACTTTTATACAGTAAAATTGGGGTTAACAAGGGTTTATATCAATTTACTTTTTTTTTCTTCAGAAAAAGTTCTTGTAAGAACCGCCTTTTACAAGTACCCAAATCCTTTGCTCAAAAACATAGATTGTTGATACTTGTTAGAATCGCCCTGTCAATGTGGGTCTAACAAAGTACCTAAAATCTATGTTTAAAACAGAAATAAGAAAAAATATGTTCATGTTTAATCTGTAAATTTTCATATTTGGCCGGTGAAAAATTCAATATTTTAGAATAGGCGTGTTTTTTGTGATATTAACATTTCCAGTGTAAAACCAAATATAAAACTATAGAAAACAATATTCGCCCTCGCCCATCGGGGCTTGGAGAAATAGTTTGGGATTCATGATGCGTCCACGCAGAGCTGAATCTGACCACACACGAGTACTGGTAAACTGCTTAGAAGGACTAAGCCTGTCCAGGCAAAGCGGTGTGAGTCAGATCGTCCAATGCATATAGGCCCTCTGGTTTCATCGGGCAGCAGGGTTTGAGATGTCCTTTCATCTCAATGTCGGGTAAAAGTCCCAAAATATTGGAAGCAACGTCTGCAAAATGACCTAAATAGTGTTTAAGGTATCGTTAAACCCCAATTCAAACAAACAAAAACAAAAAGAAAACAATATAGTTCATTATATACATGGATCTCCACGATCTGATTGCGCGTTGGCGACGTTCATTACGAAACCACTCCTACACAAATACATTGTCAATTTTTTTGGCCAAAAATGGAAATTTTCAGATGAAAAAGTGTGATATTTTTCTTATTTTTGCTCGAAACATAGATTACGGGGGCTCCATAGAACCGTCACAATCTTTTTTTTTTTTTTTGAGCAGATATAAGAAAAATACAATAATTTTTCTGCCGTTCATGGAAGTATGAATGACAGCGTAGCGCTAGCAAATTATATATGAGCCCCTTCTGCGTTAAGTTACCTTTGCAGGCGATCCGCTGCTTTCATACTTTCATGATTTGTTTTGTTTGATTTGAGGTTTAACGTCCCCGTCAACACTGTAAAGGTCCTTTTGGAGACGTTGTTTCCAATTTTGTGGGACTTTTATCCGACATTGAGATGAAATGATATCTCTAGCCCTGCCACCCAATGAAACCAGTAGAGTTTATAAGCATGGACGGGCCGACTCGCACCGCTTTGCCTGGGCAGGCTTAGATCCTCTAAGCGGTTTACCAGTACTCGTGTGCAGGTCGGGTTCAGCTCTGCGTGGAATAAAAATCAAAAATGAGTTCCTTTAAGAGCAATGAAAACATTCATAAGAAAGAAGATGGGTCATACTACGTAGTTTCGGCTAATAAAGCCTCATCAGTGACCTTGTAATGATCCGGCAAAGAAGGCCAGAGGAAATATACTGCAATTTGGCGAATTTCGAATAGGCAGTCGATTCAAAGACTGATATAAATCAAAATGGGGTCCAAATAATTAAAATATGTTCTATAAAAGGGTTATCCTTTGGAAGCAAGGAATACACCACAGAACTGAAAAAATATGGAGTGTACAAGTTTTCTGGGCCAGACTAGCTAGTTTCGGCCAATTAGGCCTCATCAGTGACCCTCAGATATTTTCAAAATTCTAAAATGGAATCAATGATCCCAAAGGACAAGAAAATATAATCTACACTATGATGTAGGGCAGGGAGACGTTTTACGGCCGCCACACATTCCCACACACCAGCTGTAGTGAAGTTAAATATGTTCTATAAAAGGGTTATCCTTTGGAAGCCTGTCCTTTGGAATTAAAAACCTGTCTAGAATATGAGTCTAAACCAATAATATATTTCTGATTTCTCAGAATATTCACGCTGATCTCAAAGGACCAAAAGTAAAATACAAACTGCACTATGGTTGATGTACGGGGAGACTTTTTACGGCTGCCACACGGCACAACACCAGCTGCAGTGAAGGCAAATAAAAATAAAAAATGAGTTCCTTTAAGAGCAATGAAAACATCATATATTTCTTCAAGCCCCGACGGTCGGGGGCCGTCATACTTTCATGAACAGCAGAAAATAAAATTCATCCTTAAATGAACACACCAGTACCTCATTGGCATTAATAGAAAGAAAAGGCTAATGGCTGTTGAATGGTCAAACCCTGCAAATGATAATAAAAACAAAATGGTTCAATTTTTGTAAGTACGCAACAGAACATACTACTAGTCTCTTTTAGTGGCAGAGATGTAATTACACGCCAATCAATCAATTTGTTCATTAATTACATCGGAAGGTGAGTAACAGTGGACCCACTGCAGCGTGTCATACACTTGTTCAATCAACGGCATTAGGTTCATTTAATTCATGTGAGATGGGTTACTCATAATTTCATCAAAATGAGTTCAAAAGGGAATTAGGCATATGTACATTAAAAATACGTGTAAGGGTTTGATAATAAGTCAATTCCAAAATTAATCTATACATATTTTAATTTTAGGGGCCGAATTTTTGTTAGGGGCCGAGATGTCCTGTCACCCAAGTGGGTATCGACCACCAAATGGTACAATCGAAAACTTCCAGTTGTTTAAAGACCAACTGGATTGCATTAAATTGCAGCATAAGGGTAAAAAACTCCCGGCTGTACATGGTGACCTCAACTTCAGAGACATTGCTTGGCCCGACAGGATCAGCAAACAAGGCACAATGCTGAGTCAGTCGGAAGGACAAATATTAATTGACATTATGAACGATCATGGTCTCGAACAAATTGTTAACTTCCCAACTCGTGATAAGAACACATTGGATCTGATCCTTACGACTTTGCCAGGACAATTCGAAGACATTCATTCCCTAAATAAACTAAGTGACCAGGAGAACTTTGATTTGATAAAGTCTTTCATTCAAGCTTCGTCCGAAAATCATATCCCCTCCAAAACTAGTAGGTCTGTATCTTCAATTCCTTGGATCACACCAGAAATAAGAAGAAAAATTCGGAGGAGAAATAAGATTCATGCTAAGGCAAAAAAGTCGGGAAGTGGTAAACTCAGAGCAAAATTTGAAAACTTGAGACGAGAAATTAAAAATGACATCAAACATCAGCATGATCAGTATGTAAATAACTTGGTAGGTGATGTAAAGGCGAATCCCAGAGACTTCTACAGATATATCAATAGCCAGAAGAAAGATAGGCAAGGTATCCCACCCCTTAATAAAAGAGGAGGGAACGGGTCGCTGAATCGGACTCTGAAAGGGCAGAGGAATTGGTTGGTCAATTCAATGATGCATTTAATAAAACTGAGTTCAACGAGGTTCCATTAACTGGAAGATCGGCCCCTTTCATGGAAAATATTGTTGTATCCTCTGCGGGAGTGATCAAGTTACTTAAAGGCTTGAACCCTTCTAAAGCTTTAGGGCCTGATGAGCTTCATCCTAGAGTCCTGAAGGAACTAGCAAAGGAGTTAGGTCCAGTTTTTGCTCATCTTTTCCAACAATCTCTCGATACGGGTGAAATTCCCAAAGAATGGCTCCTAGCGAACATCTGTCCACTTTTCAAAAAAGGGGACAGGGCTCTTGCTCGTAATTATCGCCCGGTGTCACTGACCTGTGTTCTATGTAAATTGCTTGAACACATAGACTGCTCAAACATCATGGCCCACTTGGATGAACATAAATTTTTGTCAGACAGACAACATGCATTTAGGAAAAGGCATAGTTGCGAAACTCAGTTGAGCACGGTTATTAATGATTGGGCAAAAATCCTGGACAAAGGGGGGCAGGTGGACACATTTATTCTGGACTCCGAGAAGGCTTTTGACACCCCTCCTCATGAACTACTTAAATCCAAATTATTTGGTTATGGAAACGGTGGGAAGACTCTTAAATGGATAGATTCCTTCCTTTGCTACAGAAAACAGCGTGTTGTTGTTAATGGTGAATCTTCAGTATGGGCGCCAGTTTTGTCTGGAGTCCCACAAGGGACTGTTCTTGGTCCTCTATTGTTCTCCCTGTACATCAGTGATATTTCCAATGACATTGACTCAGAAATAAGACTGTTCGCAGATGACTGTGTTTGTTACCTGGAAATTAGAGATACAGATGACTCACTGAAACTTCAGGCTGACATAGATAGATTAGGATGTTGGGCCAGAAAATGGGGCATGAGATTTCAACCAGTTCAATGCAATATTATGCAGATAACAAGGAAGAGATCTAATAAAGTTGAGGCTTCTTACACCTTAGAGGGAACGGTCCTCGAAAATGTGAATTCCATTAAATACCTTGGTGTGACAATCACTCACGATTTGAGATGGAATACACACATTAGCAATATGTGTACAAAGGCGAATAGAACACTTGGTTTCCTGAGGCGTAATCTTCATCAGTGTCCTCAGGATGTGAAAGAGACAGCATACAGGGGACTTGTTCGCCCAATCTTGGAATATGGTAGTTGCATCTGGGACCCAAGCGGAATGGTCCTTAATGAAGTAATTGAAAAAGTTCAGAATAGAGCTACTAGATTTGTAACTGGAAATTATTGCTTTGAAACTGGGAGCATGACTGGAATTCTAGGAAAATTAAGATGGGAGTCTCTCAAGAAAAGGAGAAGAGACAGTAGGCTCATACTCTTAAACAAAGGTCTAAAGGGTGCTGCCAGCATTCCAACAGATGACCTTGTTCCCCCGGCTAGGCACTGTAGAAAACACCATTCAATGACGTTTCAGGCCCTTACTGCAAGAACGGATATTTATAAAAAATCGTTTTTCCCCCGAACCATTAGAGATTGGAATGCCCTTCCCGATTCTATTATTTTGACGGCTGAAGGTGCTGAGGATTGTGTAGCTAAGTTTACATCTTTGGTTAGAGCTAGGGACTAACTTCCCATATCACAGGTCCTTGTGTATGAATGTCATTTGACGTGTCACCAGTAACAATTCTGATTCTGATTCTGATGTTGTCTCCGGATATTTAAAAATTCACATCCCACCAATAAAGAAACCTCGGAGGAAGGTGTACTCATATCAGAAAGGTGACTATGAAACTATGAGGAAGGATGCACTCAGATTTGCAGAGGAGAATTACTTTAATGGTCATTCAGATGCTCGGTCTGTACAGGAGAATTTTGATTTGATAACTTCTTTCATTCATACTTCGGCCGAAAATCATATCCCCTCAAAAACTAGTAGGACTGTATATTCTATTCCCTGGATCACTCCAGAGATAAGAAGGAAAATTCGCAGGAGGAATAAGATTCATGCAAAGGCAAAACAGACGGGAAGTGGTAAACTCCGGACAAAATTTGAAAACTTGAGACGTGAAATCAAGTTTGATATAAAAAAATCAGCATGATTTGTATGTGAATAACTTGGTAGGTGATGTAAAGGCAAATCCAAGATACTTCTACAGATATATTAATAGCCAGAAGAAAGACAGGCAAGGTATCCCGCCCCTTAATAAAAGGGGAGGGGACGGGGTTGCTGAATCAGACTCTGAAAGGGCAGAGGAACTAGTTGGTCAATTCAATGATGCGTTTAATAAAACTGAGTTCACGGAGGTTCCATTGACTGGAAGATCGGCCCCATTCATGAATAATATTGTTGTGACAGCTGCAGGAGTGATCAAATTACTTCAAGGCTTAAACCCCAGTAAGGCCTTAGGACCTGATGAGCTTCATCCTAGAGTCCTGAAGGAACTAGCAAATGAGTTGGGTCCAGTTTTTGCACACTTGTTTCAACAGTCTCTTGATACGGGTGAGATCCCCAAAAAATGGCTCTTAGCAAACATCTGTCCACTCTTTAAAAAAGGAGATAGGGCTCTTGCCCGTAATTATCGCCCTGTGTCTCTGACTTGTGTTCTGTGTAAATTACTGGAACATATAGTCTGCTCGAACATCATGGCCCACTTGGACGAACATAAACTGTTGTCAGACAGACAACATGCATTTAGGAAAAGGCACAGTTGTGAAACTCAGCTAAGCACAGTTATTAATGACTGGGCAAAAATCTTGGACAAAGGGGGGCAGGTGGACACATTTATTCTGGACTTCGAGAAGGCTTTTGACACCCCTCCTCATGAACTACTTAAATCTAAGTTATTTGGTTATGGAATTGGGGGAAAGACCCTCAAATGGATAGATTCCTTTCTTTGCTACAGAAAACAGCGGGTTGTTGTTAATGGTGAATCTTCGGAGTGGGCTCCATTTTGGTCGGGAGTCCCGCAAGGGACCGTTCTTGGTCCACTTTTGTTCTCCCTGTACATCAATAATATTTCCACTGACATTGACTCAGAAATAAGACTGTTCGCAGATGACTGTGTTTGTTACCGGGAAATTAGAGATTCAGATGACTCATTGAAACTTCAGGCTGACATAGATAGATTAGGATGTTGGGCACGTAAATGGGGCATGAGATTTCAGCCAGTTAAATGCAATATTATGCAGATAACTAGGAAGAGATCTTATAAAGTTGAGGCTTCTTACACCTTAGAGGGAACGGTCCTCGAGAATGTGGACTCCATTTAATACCTTGGAGTGACAATCTCACACAACTTGAGATGGACTACTCATATTAGCAACATGTGTACTAAGGCAAATAGAACGCTAGGTTTCCTGAGGCGAAATCTTCATCAGTGCCCTCAGGATGTAAAAGAGGCAGCATTTAGAGGTCTTGTTCGCCCAATCTTGGAATATGGTAGTTGTATCTGGGACCCCAGTGGAGTGGTCCTTAACGATGAAATTGAGAAAGTTCAGAATAGAGCTGCTAGATTTATAACAGGCAATTACTGCTTTGAAACTGGGAGCATGACTGGAATACTTGGAAAATTAAAATGGGAGTCTCTCAAGAAAAGGAGAAAAGACAGTAGGCTAATCCTTTTATACAAAGGTCTAAAGGGTGCTGCCAGCATTCCAACAGATGACCTTGTTCCCCCAGCTAGACACTGTAGAAATCACCATTCGTTGGCGTTTCAGACCCTTAGCGCAAGAACTGACATTTATAAAGAGTCGTTCTTCCCCAGAACCATTAGAGATTGGAATGCCCTTCCCGATTCGATTATTTCGACAGCTGAAGGTGCTGATGGTTGTGTAACTAAATTTACCTCTTTGGTTAGAGCCAGGGACTAACTTCCCACATCACAGGTCCTGGTGTATGAATGTCATTTGACGTGTCACCAGTAACAATTCTGATTCTGATTCTGAACCATTATACCTTACATGATGCAAGGCCGAAATGGTTCAGTTGCGAAACATGCGGAGGACGAATCTAGGATGCTGTTTATTTTGACGTTTCGTACATTCATAAAGTGTTATGGAGGACAAATAAATGTGTTTACTTAAGCGACAAAATTGTCTAAATTAAAAGAGTATCTGAAGAAGCATGTATCAATCATATGGATAAAAAAGTAGCCGCAAAGATATATGCAAAAAAAAAAAAAAAAAATCGAGTTAAGCCTTTGGAAGGAAAGAATATTTTTTTTTGTTGGATTTGAGGTTTAAAACGTAAAATCGTGTTAGCCTTTAGAAGCAAAGAATACTTTTTTGTTTGATTTGAGGTTTAAAACGTCCGTCAACACTATTTAGGTCATTTTGGAGACGTTGCTTATTTTAAGCGGGTTATCTAATTTATTTCAACTCTGCGTGGCAGCAAATATGCAGCCCAATTTATTTCTCCAAGCCCCGATAGGCGGGGCGGTAAGCAAAGAATACACCACAAAGTAAAAAGTATGGGCTCTTCATGATTTCAGGGCCAGATTTTTATTTTTTTTCGAAATTGTAAAGTATAAATAGAACTTCGCTATTTTCTTCAGTACAAAATCTTTCGGCAAAGTTTAATTGCAAACATAAACATGCTTTCTAAGGTTCTCTTCAAAAGCAGAGGGTTTTTATTATGCATCTATCAATGTTTCTCTTAGGCCTGTGGACGATGGACATAAACTGACAGTTACATATAATCACTGGGACAACATTTGAAGCAAATATATTAGTTAAAACTTTAGTCTCATTATTCGGAACCTGCCATACTTTACTAATTACAAATGTACATTTTGTTAAGAATGGGAGTCTCGACTTAACGAATTCCACCCAACTCCACCAGGCCTATACCCTCCTGGCCCAACACTTACCTAAAGCCTCCCCACCCCCCCCCCACCTCTACCCACTCCGCCTCAACACGTACAACATCCGACACTACCCTACCTCAACCCGACCTACCTTAACCAACAACTAACCTATCCTATCCAAACTGACGCCATTCGACTCCGCCCTCCCCTACGCCTCACCGCCTCTACCCTACCCTGCCACACCCACCATCCATACCCTACACAATTCTACCACACCCAACCTACCCCCTACCCACCCTTACCCTTATCTACCCTACTCGCCCTACCTTACCCTACCCTACCCTACTCCTACCCACTCCGCCCTACCCTATCTCACCCACCGCATCCCCACCACGGACGATCTTTATTTGGGTGTCTATCTTTTTTTTTTCTTTTTTTTTTTTTTTTGGTGGGGGGGGGGGGGGGGGGGGGGGTCAATTTCGCCTTAACCCCAATAGGTACTGTTACTAGGACTTCAGTACTTCTTGGACATGGTTGGTTTAGTTTTGTACCTGGGCGGACAGAGGAAGATGCTGCTTTAAAAAAAGGGTTCGTCCTCCACTTCAGTTGGCATCACCGATTTGTATATATTTGTTAAAAACTCAGGTTCAGGTTACGCAGGTCTAGAGAACAGCAGCTCGACGGACCTGTCAACGACGGCAAAAAAAAGTAATGTCGTGAGTTGTGGTAGCTCGGCAAGTGCACTTGCCTCTGGGCCCCGGTTCAATTCCGAGTAGCGGTGGAAATTACATGACGTGTATTGATTGGTACCGGAAAGTACCGGAAAGTACATCCACCGATACCGGATTTTCTGATTAACGCATTATTGTATTCGTGTCGCGAATTAAGAGGAAGTTTGTTTATTTATCAAAATGGCTGAAGTCGATCTGGAAATTTTATAGAAAAGTATTTAGTCGGCGTATTATGACTACAGCGAATAAACATTGTACATAATGTAATAATGTGAAAGAGGACAACATAAGGTTACTGTGTAAGCTACAGACATTTATGAATTTACGAATTAGTATTTGCAGCGTTACCTTGAATGCAGCGCATCGTTTCGTCAATATGGGCAAATCTAACAAAAATAAAAAAAAAGCCCATTTGTCGAAACGACATCGTTTCTATGTCGCCCAATGAAACCAATAGGGTTTATTAGCATGGACGGTCCGCCTCGCACTGTGGTTCCTGGACAGGCTTAGATTCTCTAAGCGGTTTACCAGTACTAGTGTGCGGGCCGGATTCAGCTCTGCGTGGAAGCATCATGCAGCCCATATATTTCTTCAAGCCCCTATGGGCGGGGGCTTATTAAAAATGTCACGAAAACTGGTGACAATCAGAAAATGAGGTCATTTTGCGAAAAATGACATCTTAGATCGCATGCACCAATAGAACAAGTAATACATAAAAAAGAGCCATATATTTTTTGTTGCAGGTTTGACGTTTATATACCTGGGGCTTGTCCAACATCTTACACGTGTTTTCCACTAAAAAAAAATTCTGATTCTGATGCACTTGTTTCCGAACAACGGAATTGGTGCATAGAATTACCGAAAAATAATTCTTTCTCCCGGGTATAGCTAAATGGAGAAATGGAGTTGATTTCACTAAATCATTTTTTTTTATTTATTTATTTTTTTTTTTTTTTTTTTTGGACGGAATCAACCGACAAAACTAAAATTTCGGGGCGCATGCAATCTTCTTTTGTCCACTCTTCAAAAAAGGAGATAGGGCTCTTGCCCGTAATTATCGGCCTGTGTCCCTGACTTGTGTTCTGTGTAAATTACTTGAACTTTAGGATTTCTTAGACGAGGGAAAGTATAAAACCCGGGAGTAACAGCCGGGAGCCGGGAGTAAAATCCGGGAGTAAATTTTGGCAATCGAATAAAGATATTAAACATTAACATATCTAGATGAAATTTTGATTAAAAGTAGAATATAGACTCCTCTTTAAAATGCATATAAGTTTTATAGTAATAATTGAGTACTTTTCATGATATGAACCGAAATATATGACCATGTCGCAAAAAATTCGCCCGGGAGTAGCTTTTTGCGGTATTGACGATGTCAAGCATTTTGAAAAATATGTTCAGTCTGGGAATGCTACAAGAATAAGTTTGTGTTTTATCAATTAAAACATATCAAAGATTAGAAAAATACAAAAATAAAGTTATTTCATCGCTCCGTGAAGTAAGTAATTGACCCGGGAGAAGGCCGGGAGTAATTTCTGGGTTGAAACTGGCCTTTATTGGCGTTATTGCCTATGTCACATACATTGTATTTATTAAACGTAGTCTTACTACCCTGACAGCTAAAAGCAAAGGCACTGATCAGACTGCGGAGGTAATTGTGTCATCGTTTCTACATTATACGGCCATAAAACAAATAGCGCCAAATATAAATGTCCCGGTCACATAAAATCATAGGGGCAGGAGCAGGGCGTGAGTTGGGTTGGGGGTTTGGATGTCTGTCGGGTCCCGATATGACAAGTAAATAAATTCATGTACGCCATGCTGAATCTTAGCTTTTCTTCTGACAAACGTTTAAGAAATACTATGTACATGTATGTGATAGAAGCAATAAGGCCGAGAATAAGGCAAATACACGCCGATTTCAACCCAGAAATTACTCCCGGCCCACTCCCGGGTCAATTATTTACCAGGCGGAGCGATGAAATAACTTTAATTTTGCGTTTTTCTAATCTCTGACATGTTTGTAATTAATAACACATAAAGTAATTCTTGTAGAACCCCCAGACTGAACATATTTTGCAAAATGCTTGACATCGTCAATACCGCAAAAGTTACTCCCGGGCGAAAATTTTGCGACGTGGTCGTATATTTCGGTTCATATCTTGAAAAGTACATGGTAATAATGTTAACACTTATGTGCATTTTAAAGAAACGTCTATATTCTACTTTTGATTTAAATTTCATCCAGATATGTGAATGTTTAGTACCTTTATTCGATTGTCAAAATTTACTCCCGGGTTTTACTCCCGGCTCCCGGCCGTTACTCCCGGGTTTTTTACTTTCCCCTTAGACGAAACTTGGCTTTTGCACCTAGGCAGACAAAGGATGTTGCATATAAAATATTGGTTCGCCCTCAGCTAGAATATGCATCACCCATTTGACATCCCTATGTTAAAACTCAGATTCAGCAGGTGCAGAAGGTGCAGAGGACAGCTGCTCGATGGACCTGCCGACGATGGCGCAATAGAAGTAGCGTCGGTGACATGCTTAACGAGCTAGAATGGCCGTCCCTAGAGGCCCGTCGTGAGCAGTCCTCTTTAACCTTCTTCTATAAGATACATTCAGGTACAGTGGCCGTTAATAAAGAAAAATACTTGACCCATGTGACAGTTTCAACCCGAACAAGGGCATCAAAAGTAAACAACTCACAGTATCATAGGTACCAGTCCTACAGTGATGCCCTGAAAAATTCCCTATTTCCTAGGACTATTCCCCAGTGGAATAGTCTTCCCTCTTCTATGGTGAATGCTAAGACTGAAGAGGAGTTCAAAGCCCATACAGTGTAAGATTGAGACTCAGAGGTAAACTACGCAAAGCCTTTTCAAAATTTTATAGACGCCATTCTGATTTAATTTCAAAATTCAATATTGGACTTAAATCTCTTCTGCGGCAGGGTCTGTCGGAGCCCGAGTTTTATGGTGACTTGGTATATAAATTCAGAAAAATAAATAAACGTAATGACTTCAGCACCCAATTTCGTAAAATCATTCTGCGATATAAAAAGATTGGGTACAACATGGATATTATACGACAGACTGCATGCATGGTAGTTAACCTAATCACGGTTGGCAACTTTGCTTCCCTCTTTAATTGCACGCCGGTGGGTCAGGCCTCAGATTCTATGACGGCTCCAACGTAAAGGCTTATTGAGAATTAGAGAGATAATGTCGGTTGGTGCCTGATGGTCTGTCTCTGGTCGGGCTCATCGGAGTCTAACTGTTGGTTTTCTTTTGCTCCAGCATTTCAGTGGTTTCTTGCTGTCGAGTCCTCACCGTTGTCTCACCTCTGTGGTTCTTTGATTTTTGTGTTCACGGAGATGTTGCACTGATGAGTTAGGAGGCCTTCATGCGGACTGAACACATTATTTGTCTAAATCGGGACGGAAGTAAGGGCGAGGATTGTGGCCACGTAAAATCGATTTAAGCCCCCCAGTGGTAATCTTCCACTGACCGTTCCAAGGCGGCTCTTCTGTGGCGATTTATTTATGTTGTTGTTTGTTACTTACTGTGTGTATCACTTGTGTCTTTTTATTTTTGGATGGCCATATGGCCATTTTGTGGGAAAGTAACTGTCCTTATGGCCTTCCTTTGTTTAGGTTTCCATTATGGTCTGGTCGCTTAATGTTTGTATTTCTATCCCTTTGGTGTCTTTTATGGGTGGAGTAAGTTAATTGTATCAATTCCTGATCTTTGTTTTACTTCTACTTAGTATACCTCTATTATTTAGATTGTAAATAGTTTTAAGGACTCATCCAGTGACTTCTTTATTTTTTTAGCTAAATTCTAAATTTAGCTACGTACCCAACTGAGGTAATGGCCAAAAATGACCGACTCAGTATAAGAAGATAGATAGATAGATCTTCTTCTTATTCTTCTTCTTCTTCTTCCGGTTTCGCCTTAACCCCAGAAGGGGACACAGACGGTGTATGTTACATACACTCCAGTTTTGCAGGATGAAAGCCTACACAGTAATCATGTAATTACGGTAGGGTTCTTTAACCTGCACAGGGGATGGTTCTCCCTGCACAGGGGGCCTCCAGTTAACGTCCCGATCCGAAGGACGGTGCACTTTATGACATTCATCCCTGCAAATGATGCCAGTGGAGCGTGTTCGGACACCGAAATTTTCACACCGCTGCCGGGGATCGAACCCGGGACCTCTAGCATCAGAGGCAAGTGCACTAACCACAGAGCTATCACGCTAACCAGTACTAGAACATATAGTCTGCTCGAACATCATGGCCCACTTGGATGAACATAAACTTATGTCAGACAGACAACATGCATTCAGGAAAAGGCATAGTCGTGAAACTCGGCTGAGCACAGTTATTAATGACTGGGCAAAAATCTTGGACAAAGTGGGACAGGTGGACACATTTATTCTGGACTTTGAGAAGGCTTTCGACACCCCACCTCATGAACTTCTTAAATCTAAGTTATTTGGTTACGGAATTGGGGGGGGGGGAAAGACGCTCAAATGGATAGATTCCTTTCTTTGCTACAGAAAACAGCGTGTTGTTGTTAATGGTGAATCTTCAGAGTTGGCTCCAGTTCTGTCTGGAGTCCCACAAGGGACTGTTCTTGGTCTGCTGTTGTTCTCCCTGTACATCAATGATACATGTAATTCCACTGACATTGACTCAGAAATAAGACTGTTCGCAGACGACTGTGTTTGCTACCGGGAAATTAGAGATACAGATGACTCACTGAAACTTCAGAATGACATAGATAGATTAGGGTGTTGGGCCCGAAAATTGGGCATGAGATTTCAGCCAGTTAAATGCAACTTTATGCAGATAACTAGGAAGAGATCTAATAAAGTTGAGGCTTCTTACACCTTAGAGGGAACGGTCCTCGAGAATGTGGACTCAATTAAATACCTTGGAGTGACAATCGCACACAACTTGAGATGGAAAACTCATATTAGCAACATGTGTACTAAGGCAAATAGAACACTTGGTTTCCTGAGGTGTAATCTTCATCAGTGCCCTCAGGATGTAAAAGAGGCAGCATATAAAGGTCTTGTTCGCCCAATCTTGGAATATGGCAGTTGTATCTGGGACCCCAGTGGAGTGGTCCTTAACGAAGAAATTGAAAAAGTTCAGAATAGAGCTGCTAGATTTGTAACAGGCAATTTCTGCTTTGAAACTGGGAGCATGACTGGAATACTTGGAACATTAAAATGGGAGTCTCTCAAGAAAAGGAGGAAAGACAGTAGGCTCATCCTTTTATACAAAGGTCTAAAGGGTGCTGCTAGCATTCCAACAGATGACCCCCCCTCCCCCCCCCCGCTAGGCACTGTAGAAATCACCATTCATTGGCGTTTCAGACCCTTTCTGCAAGAACTGACATTTATGAAGAATCGTTCTTCCCCCGAACCATTAGAGATTGAAATGCCCTTCCGGATTCGATTATTTCGACAGCTGAAGGTGCTGATGACTGTGTAAGTAAGTTTACCTCTTTGGTTAGAGCTAGGGACTAACTTACCATATCACAGGTCCTGGCGTATGAATGTCATTTGACGTGTCACCAGTAACAATTCTGATTCTGATTCTTACTATTTGACTTAATATATATTTATACACTACTGATCAAAATTTCTAACTGTTGGTTTTCTTTTGCTCCAGCATTTCAGTGGTTTCTTGCTGTCGAGTCCTCACCGTTGTCTCACCTCTGTGGTTCTTTGATTTTTGTGTTCACGGAGATGTTGCACTGATGAGTTAGGAGGCCTTCATGCGGACTGAACAAATTATTTGTCGAAATCGCGACGGAAGTAAGGGCGAAGATTGTGGCCACGTAAAATCGATTTAAGCCCCCCAGTGGAAATCTTCCACTGACCGTTCCAAGGCGGCTCTTCTGTGGCGATTTATTTATGCTGTTGTTTGTTACTTACTGTGTGTATCACTTGTGTCTTTTAATTTTGGATGGCCATATGGCCATTTTGTGGGAAAGTAACTGTCCTTATGGCCTTCCTTTGTTTAGGTTTCCATTATGGTCTGGTCGCTTAATATTTGTATTTCTTTCCCTTTGGTGTCTTTTATGGGTGGAGTTAGTTAATTGTATCAATTCCTGATCTTTGTTTTACTTCTACTTTTCATGAAAAATTATTGTGTTTTGGGGTTTCTTTTAAGCAAAATGTCAAATTTTTGCCCACGTCCGCGTACCGTGAAATTAATTTCTGTAAAGAAATAAAGTTTCTGAACACACGCATACTTAGGGTATAACTGTCATTTGAGTAGGTTAATCGGCGAGTTCATATTCGGAAATTTCCAGAATCAGAATCAGCATTGTTACTGGTGACACGTCAAATGACATTCATACACCAGGACCTGTGATGTGGAAAGTTAGTCCCTATGATATTTGATATTGATATTTATTTGGTAAAATCAACACAACATATACACATAAAATTGACAGGAATGGAATAATTTAAATAATATTACACTAATTAAGATTCAGTTAAAGGCTAAAGTGTAGTGAGAAAACAAAATTCACTGAAGTAAAATTAATAAGGCACGTATCATTTGAGTAGAATTATAAGTGGTAAATTTTAAAAATTATTAGAACAAAAATAAGATGACTGTATCCATTTAAGAAAAACCGAATTTTTGTATCACAGGTCTTTGTATAAAATTAAAATGCATTTAACGTATCACAGTTTTTGCAGGTGATATCACAATTAAATCACTAGAAGGTCGCGTGTTATGTTTACCTACCTGGGGACTTAAACTTATAACGAATAATTGTCCAATGCCACCGCACACGACCTGCCAGTATTGGACCCTAGCTCTAACCAAAGAGGTAAATTTAACATCGATGAAGGTGAAAAACTTACCATGGACAGGGCAATACAAATCGCACAAAATTATGAGTATTGCCAGCAGCAGCTGAGCTCGATGACCATGTCGAGCTCGAGCAACGTTGATGCGATCAAACGTGGGTCCAAACCAGGGGACGACAGCCAAACCAGACTAGGGAGAAACAGATGCAGCCGAGTAAACAATGCGGAAACTGTGGGACATTACAAAAGAAGGACAAATGCCCAGCATATGACAAGGTGTGCCATGAGTGCAAGAAAATGAACCATTATCCTAAAATGTGTCGTTCTAAGAAAACTGTGCACGAACTGGAAACAAATGGTGCTACCGGACATGATGTGAATTTCTATAACAAGGACTACATGGATTATTCCATTGACACGGTAAGCGCTACTGCTACATCTTCCCAAGACCGTGCGTTTGCAACATTGCTCCTTGGCCCCGCTAAAGAGCCCATTAGCTTTAAAGTTGATACCGGCAGTGCCGTAAACATATTGCCACTTTCCCGCCTCGCCCCATTGAGATTAAAACAACCCTTAGAAACCTCACAGCAGGAGCTGACGTCATACACTGGAAATCTGCTACCAGTGCAAGGAACCATTACATTGGATTGCTCATACAAAGGCAAGGTCATCCAAGCTCTGTTCTATGTAGTAGAAAATTCCGTTACTCCCTTGATTGGCTTGCAATCATCCATTGATCTGAGTCTGCTAAAGCTGACCTACTTGGTAGAGAGCTCCCCATGTAGTGCCCTCTGAGTAAGCAATCTGTTCAACATGAATATGCAGAACTGGTTAATGGTGTACTCGTGTTGCCGGGAAAATGTAAATTCTACCTGAAAGAAAACGCGATACCGGTAGTAAATCCGCCGCCGAAAGTCCCGGAGGCTCTCAATGCAAAGTTCAAAGATGAGCTCGACCGCATGGAAAAAGATTACATAATAGCAAGAGTTACGCAACCCGCCGATTGGGTAAATCCGTTGTCTTGGTCGAAAAGCCCGCTACAAACAAGCTGTGGAGCGCTGTGGTGCAGTGGTAAAGTTTCGGCCTCCGGATCGAGAGGTACCGGGTTCGAACCCCACGAGCGGCAAGTGTAGTTTCCTTGAGCAAGAAACTTTATCCACATTGCTTAGTACTGGTTTCTACCCAGGAAAAGAGGGCCACATGGAAGATTAGTACTAGTTTACTAAATGTGTTACCCTCTATAAATAAGGTCGATTATGATTATTTTATTATTATTATTTATTATTATTTTATTATTATTATTATTTTTATTATTAGGGTTTGCCTGGACCCGAAAGCGTTAAACGAATCAATAAGATGACCGCATTATCAAATGCCGACCCTAGATGATGTTGTGTCGCAATTGTCAGGCGCCAAAACATTAAGTAAGCTCAATATTGCACATGCGTATTGGAGCATAAAATTGTACAATGAGTCGTCGTACCTGACAACGTTTAGCACGCCCTTTGGCAGATACCGTTATCTGCGTTTGCCATTCGGTATTTCGGCTTCATCGGACCTGTTCATGCAGAAAATGGACGAAATATGCGAAGGCCTAACGGGTGTCAAGGTCATAGTAGATGACATATTGTGCTACGGTCGCTCAACGCAAGAGCATGACGAGAACCTGCGCAAACTGCTAGAACGCGCTCGTGAAAAGGGTGTACGCTTCAATCCCGAGAAATGCGCTATCGATGTGCATGAAGTACCTTTTTTCGGACATGTTATCAGTGATCAAGGTCTGAAGGCCGATCCGAGCAAAATTGAGACTATCGTTAATCTAGAACCTCCCGACAACAAAGAAAAACTTGAAACGCTGCTTGGGATGGCGAATAACATGTCAAAATTTGCACCTAGACTAGCTGACATTACTGCACCGCTGCGAGTCCTCCTACAGGACAAAGTCGCCTTTTTTGGGACGCGCCCCAGCAAAGTGCTTTCGACGAAGTAAAAGCTGTTATCACAAACAGTCCGGTATTAGGATTTTACGACCCAAGTGAACCTCTCATCTTGGAATCAGACGCGTCAAAGAATGGTTTAGGCAGTTGCCTTATGCAGAATGATCGACCGATCGCGTACGCATCAAAAAGCTTGACCAAAACCGAACAAGGATATGCTCAGATTGAGAAAGAGCTCCTTGCTATACTCTTTGGCTGTAAACGCTTTCACCAGTACACGTACGGTAGACCGATCAGAATACTCACTGATCATAAACCGATCGCGTCAATCATGAAGAAACATTTATCCGCAGCTAGTCCTCGTCTGCAGAGAATGTTATTACAGCTACAAAACTACGATCTTGATGTAAATTATGTGCGTGGCACAGATATTCCTGTAAGTGACTTTCTATCACGTCATTCGCTGACTGATACGCATCCGAAATTAATCGAAGGCTTGGATTTGCATGTGCATGCAATCAAGCAGCAGTTGTTTGTCACAGACAGTCGTTTAGACTCGAACAGAACTGCCATCAAGAATGGTACCAAAATGCATAAGTTGAAACAGACTATAGCGTGTGGTTGGCCTGACCTTCGCGCAGAATGTGACCCAGAAATCCTGGATTTCTGGAACCACCGCGATGAGCTTTCTTTTGAAGATGACCTCATTTTTTCGAGGTCAGAAGCTGCTGATTCCCCGCGCGCTTAGGCACGAAATGATTTCCAAAGTTCATACAGGCCATCTAGGTGTCAGCAAAACGCTTGAAAGGGCTAAGGATAATCTCTTTTGGCGAGGGATGTCGAAATATATAACAAAGCATGTGTTGCAATGTGCAACCTGCTTGAAACATCGCGACTCAAACGCGAGAGAGCCTTTGATTCCGGACAGGCCATACCAAAAGATTGATGTTGACCTCTTTCACTATGACTGAAAAGAACACTTATTGACAGTAGACTACTACAGCCGAGTTTTCGAGATAGATTACTTACCAGATACGCGTGCCGCAACTGTAATTCGGAAGCTTAAGGTACATTTATCACGCAACGGCTTAGTAGATATCTGCGTCACGGACAATGGTCCCCAGTTCTCATCTGAACTCTTCCGTGACTTTGCAAACGAATGGGGATTCGAACACAAGACCAGCTGTCCTTTACATCCAATGTGCAATGGTTTAGCAGAGAAAGCTGTCGGTATTGCGAAGAAATTGCTCATGAAGGTAAAAGAAAGTAATCAAGACCCGTACATCGCGCTTTTGGAGTATAGGAATACGCCATTGTTAGACTGCAACAAGTCACCTGCACAACTTTTATACTCGCGTAGAACCAAATCCATCGTACCGATCACAAATAAGCTACTTCAGCACCAGCCTGTTAATCTGTCAACCGTGCGAAAAAACATGCAAAAAGCCAAAGCCACACAAAAAGCAAACTTTGACAAATCAGCAAAACCTTTGCCGCCGCTCAGTATAAATGAATCGGTACGAATTCAAGCTGGAAAATTCTGGAGACCTGCAAGGGTCACCAAGAAACATGACACCAGGTCATACACAGTGCAAACAAAAGATGGTGCTTTATACCGCCGCAACAGGAAGCACTTAATGAAAACAGCGGAAAATTTCAGTGACTTCGCGTTCAATCCAAGTAGTGTTGTACTAGCACGCTCAGAAAATTCCATTTCTCCTCAAGAGCCCCCTCCTTCCATCTCCGCTAGCCCCACCCCTGACCGAATTCCTCCAGACAAGCATCCCGACGCACTTTATGTTACACGGTTTGGAAGAAAGGTGATACCAGCTAAGCGCTATACCGCTGACGAGTTGATAACCCAAGCAAAATGAACTTAACAACATTGAAATTTAATGCATGTCATTTCAAGCCTTTAAGTACATAAAGTATTTTAGAATCTAAAGTGTTTGATAATTTTTGCGTTTTAATTGCTTCTTTCATTAAAACAAGGGAGATGTTCTATAATACAGACTTTAACTTGTGCATGCTTAATAGATGCTAATATATTTCAGTCTTATTATTAAACTCATTGAATGAACACGTTTGTGTTGCCTCCCACTTGAGAAATCTTGCTAGGAGCTTGCAACTTATATATGCAATAACACAACAACAATCATCAGCACCTTCAGCTGTCGAAATAATCGAATCGGGAAGGGCATTCCAATCTCTAATGGTTCTGGGGAAGAACGACTCTTTATAAATGTCAGTTCTTGCAGTAAGGGTCTGAAACGCCAACGAATTGTGATTTCTACAGTGTCTAGCTGGGGGAACAAGGTCATCTGTTGGAATGCTGGCAGCACCCTTTAGACCTTTGTATAAAAGGATTAGCCTACTGTCTTTTCTCCTTTTCTTGAGAGACTCCCATTTAAATTTTCCAAGTATTCCAGTCATGCTCCCAGTTTCAAAGCAGTAATTGCCTGTTACAAATCTAGCAGCTCTATTATGAACTTTCTCATTTTTATCGTTAAGGACCACTCCACTGGGGTCCCAGATACAACTACCATATTCCAAGATTGGGCGAACAAGACCTTTATATGCTGCCTCTTTTACATCCTGAGGGCACTGATGAAGATTTCGCCTCAGGAAACCAAGCGTTCTATTTGCTTTAGTACACATGTTGCTAATATGAGTATTCCATCTCAAGTTGTGTGAGATTGTCACTCCAAGGTATTTAATGGTGTCCACATTCTCGAGGACCGTTCCCTCTAAGGTGTAAGAAGCCTCAACTTTATTAGAGCTCTTCCTAGTTATCTGCATAATATTGCATTTAACTGGCTGAAATCTCATGCCCCATTATCGGGCCCAACATCCTAATCTATCTATGTCAGCCTGAAGTTTCAATGAGTCATCTGTATCTCTAATTTCCCGGTAACAAACACAGTCATCTGCGAACAGTCTTATTTCCTTGTACAGCGAGGCGTCAGCGGAGTCGTAAGACGGTATTTGCGACCGTAAAACAGACGCGTTGCCGTAAAATGGAATTTGCGACCGCAAAACCGACTATATACATTATTTAGACAAAGTGTGGGTATTCCGATGGGTACTAACTGCGCATCCCTTGTGGCTGATCTGTTCTTATTTTGTTATGAAAGAGACTTCATGATGTCCCTTTGTAAACCAATCTGAAATCATTGAAAAATAGAAGTGGAGGCAATGATCAGGAATCGATACAATCAACTCACAGCTCCCATCAGAGACACCAAAGGGAACGACACACAAACATGAAACAATAGATCCTAATGGAAACACCAATAGCGGAAAGCCAAAAGGACAGTTACTTTCCTACAAAATGGCCAATAGGATATCCAAAATAAAATTACATAAGCGACATAAACACCCAAAGACAAACCATAACAAAAATAAACCGCGACAGAAGAACCGCCTTGGAACGGTCAGCGGAAACGAATTCCACTGGGGGTGGGGGGTGGGGTGGGGGGCTTAAATCGATTTTACGTGGCCACAATCCTCGCCCTTACTTCCGTCACGATTAAGACAAACAACCTGTTCAGTCCGCATGAAGGCCCCCCTAACTCATCAGTGCAACATCTCCGTGAACACAAAAATCAAACAACCACATAGATGAAACAACGGTGAGGACTCGACAGCAAGAAACCACCGAAACGCTGGAGCAAAAGAAGACCAACAGTTAGACTCCGATGAAGCCTTTAGCTCACTTTCTAGATATTTGGATCATTTATTAAATATTAACAATACCTATTTCGATGGTTTGATCAGTCAAATTTACCCCCTAGAACTTCAGTTAAATCAGTAAAGCAAATTCTTCTGATACCGAGGCCCCGTTTTTTTATTTACATCTATCTGTTGTAGCTTGGTTTGATTCCTACACATTTATGATAAACGCGATGATTTTGATTTTGAGATTTTATTTTTTTCTTTCTTGGATGCTGATGTTCCTCGTGCGGCATCTTATGGCGTTTATATTTCGCAATTAATTCGATTTGCCAGAGTGTCTAGTCATGTAACTGACTTCAACAGTCGTTATAAATTGTTAACTGCTAAACTTCTTAATCAGGTTTATCGGTATCACAAACTACGCAAAGCCTTTTCAAAATGTATGGACGTCATTCCCATTTAATTTCAAAATTCAATGTCGGGCTTAAATCTCTTCTGCAACAAGGTCTAACGGAACCCGAATTTTATGGTGACTTAGTATATAATATCAGAAAATTATAGACTTGCCATGACGTCAACGCCGTATAACATTTATGTTGTACCAAATCTTTTTACATCGAAGAATGATTTTAAGAAATTAGGCGAATTAGAAAAACCTGGATCACTGTCTAAATCTGAGCCCTCGGAATCTGTCACGTCCCTAAATCCTTGTTCACCAGAGTTCATATGGCTCTTAACACGCTTCTTAAGAATGGATATGTCAGAATCTGATGGAGCTAGATCACTAATACGCAGACTTTGGTCATTGATGAGGCTTAATTGGCCGAAACCAGCTAGTGTGGCCCAGAAAACATTCCACTCCTTATTTTCCAGTTCTGTAGTGTATTCCATGCTTCCGAAGGATAACCCTTTCTAGAACATATTTGGCGTCACTGCAGCTGCTGTCTGGGAATGTGTGGCGGCCGTAAAACGTTTCCCTGACCTACATCATAGTGTAGTTTATAGTGTCTTGTCCTTTGGGATCATGAATTCCATTGTTGAATTTTTAAAATATCCGAGGGTCACTGATGATGCTTAATTGGCCGAAACTAGCTAGTCTGGCCAAGAAAACATGTCCACTCCATATTTTCCAGTTCTGTGGTGTATTCCTTGCTTCAAAAGGATAACCCTTCTAGAACATATTGGAGTTTCCAGTTCTTTTTCACAATTGACTAAATCAGAAACACGCTCCGTTCAATAAGGACGGTGCCTTTCACATGCGATGCTGGACAGACAGAGGTTTTTGGAAAGCCAACCTTCATAGCTGCTTTTTTGTCCGTAAAACGCTGCAACCTGGCCTAATCTCGCAAAATGGTGCACGGTGGCTTCTTTTTCCGTTTCTTCAATGGTTACTGGCTCCGAAGTGAAGTTTCGGTAGACCCCTTACCACACTGGTAAAGGCAAGCGCGCAGGGCAAGGAACAAACCCACGGGATAAGGAAATTTTTCCGCTCAGGATAAGGAAGAAAATGGCGGAATCGGCATCACATGTGCAGGTTTGTTGTTGTTCTAGATCTCGTGTTATGGTTACTAATCAATACGGCTGCTCACATTAGCTTCACGGAAGACACATATATTTCACAAATTTATCTTCGATGGTTCGAATTCGACAGTTACAGCCAGTCAAACGGAGAACCGGACACATTGGAGCTACTCAACCACGAAATCTCATTATTTTACATGAAACGCTCTTCTGGGAAGATGGCGTGCACATTTTTGTTGGTTGTAGACATACAAATGATAAATCGGACTGTTGCAAATACGATTTAAGGAAAATTGGAAATCGGAAGGACCACAGTGAGAAATCCTAGTTCCATTTTCAATACAACGCCCACGGGCAAGGAAATGGGTACAACGCATATGATAAGACACAAAATTTTCCGGGGAAAATGGTTGTTGTATGGTCGTAGCTCTAGTAAATTTCCATCTCAGATTAGGTTTTCCGATATTAATAATTAGTTCTATATACTTTAAAGCACCATTTGTGACCTTTAGGAAACGTTCAAAGTTTGTGTGCCTTTTCTTGGCATGCGCATTGCTCTGGTTCTAGCAATATAATCATTCCCTATGTGGGATAGATAGATTGGGTTCATCGCGGTCATGAATTAGAGAAATGATATCTTTGTCCATGCAGTATTTTTTGGTAGAAAATTGGTCGACCCCGCCCATCGGGGCTTGAAGAAATAGATGGGCTGCATGATGCTTCCAAGCAGAGCTGAAACCGACCCGCGCACGAGTGCTGGTAAACCGCTTAGAGAATCTAAGCCTGCCCACGCAAAGCGGTGCGAGTCGGCCCGTCCATGTTTATAAACCCTATTGGTTTCATTGGGCGGCTGGGCTTGAGATGTCATTTCATAAAGTCCCATAAAAATTGGAAGCAACGTCTCCAAAATGATCTTTACAGTGTTGACGGGGACGTTAGACCTCAAGTCAAACAAAAAAAAAACTGGTAGAGCATTGTATGTTTGTTCTTTTGGCTGAAAAGAAGGCAGATAACCTCGCCAAATTCGTGAGACATACCTATTGCATGGCCATTAAAGAGCCTGATATGATTTGGCTCCTTTTTGGCCTCCATTCAAATCCTCTTCAGTGAACATCCTTTCACTTGCCAACAGGCTTAGTTAATGGAAACATACAGAACCAAGTTGTTTCGTCTTCATGTATATTCAGAATAGTCTGTATTGAGTTAATAAATTGTGACGAAAATAGTAAGAGAAGTGTTAAAAAGACAATAGAAAGTGCCTTTGGAAGCACCTGATTATATAGGTTTCAACTGGCGCATTAATAGATCAGGTAGCACTACTAACCATTGTACCCTAAGTGAGTTGTATCTAGTTACCCCACCCACTTGCATTATCATGGAGACATGCGAAAAATGAAACATTACAGGATCAAAAAGAAACAGGTTCCAAATTATTCATTGGGTTCTAACTAAGAAAATGAGGAATAACTACATATACGTATTTATCTATACTATGAACGGAGTTATGGCAATTTTTATGTTGAAATTTCTGAGAATTACAAAAAATTAAGTTATGAAAAATAAAAATATAAACACAGAGTCCACCTTTCATTTTTCTTTTTATTTTCACCACATGTTAACATATCAAAACTTTATTTGTATACAAAATATAAAATATGCACAAGGATGGCTAGGCTGGTATATTTTGAAAGCCACAAAGATGGTAAAAATTTTCAATTTTGGTCAAAATAAGCTGGGGGTAGTGGTAAAGTCATGGTAAAAAACATACCTTATTTGTGAATGACCAAACAAACAAAATTCTGTGAAGTTGTATCTTTTCATTAAACTTAATTTGGCTATCATCGAAAACATTTATGAAACAAATATTCAGTGGTGTGAGGAGCGTGTGTGTGTGTGTGTGTGTGTGTGGGGGGGGGGGATCTTACCAGGTACATGTATTGGTAACTGAATTTTTATGCCGGCCTCGGTAGCTCAGTCGGATGCACGTCTGACTGGTGATCAGGAGGACGCGGGTTCGATACCTGCCGGGGTTGGCAACATTCTTTCGTGGAGATTGATCATGAAACCTTTTTCTACGGCCATTCTCTACCTTCCGCTGATTCAAGAAGGGTAGTTGTGAATTTCTTGCGAAAGAATGGGCACTGTACTGGCTAACCGCTTACGTATACGCTTGTCCAGGAAAAATGTGGATAGGTAAACTGACCGACTCAAAAATGAGCAGGTCAGTTTACCTAAACGTAAGCGGTTAACCAGAATGGTGCACATTCTTGATCAATCTCCACGAAAGAATGTTGCCGACACCGATAGGTATCGAACCCACGTCCTGTCTTACGCGCATCCGATAGAGCTACCGAGGCCGGCCTAGAGAGGTAGGGGGGGGGGCAAAAAAATAAAATAAAACAGAAAATACTCAGATACCTTCAATTCATTTAATAAACAGTCAAACTTAATTGTGTCTAATTCATTCAAACTTGTGTAACTGACTTCAACACTCGTAATAAATTATTAACGGCTAAACTTCTTAATCAGGGTTATCGGTACCATAAACTACGAAAAGCCTTTTCAAAATTTTATAGACGCCATTCTGATTTAATTTCAAAATTCAATATTGGACTTAAATCTCTTCTGCAACAAGGTCTATCGGAACCCGAATTTTATGGTGACTTAGTATATAAATTCAGAAAAATATATAACCGCAATGACTTCAGCACCCAATTTCGTAAAATCATTCTTCGATATAAAAAGATTGGGTACAACATGGATATTATACGACAGACTGCATGCATGGTAGTTAACCCAATCACGGTTGGCAACTTTGCTCCCCTCTTTAATTGCACGCCGGTGGGTCAGGCCTCAGATTCTATGACGGCTCCAACGTAAAGGCTTATTGAAAATTAAAGAGATAATGTTGGTTGGTGCCTGATGCTCTGTCTCTGGTCGGGCTCATCGGAGTCTAACTGTTGGTTTTCTTTTGCTCCAGCATTTCAGTGGTTTCTTGCTGTCGAGTCCTCACCGTTGTCTCACCTCTGTGGTTCTTTGATTTCTGTGTTCACGGAGATGTTGCACTGATGAGTTAGGAGGCCTTCATGCGGACTGAACAAATTATTTGTCTAAATCGCGACGGAAGTAAGGGCGAGGATTGTGGCCACGTAAAATCGATTTAAGCCCCCCAGTGGAAATCTTCCACTGACCGTTCCAAGGCGGCTCTTCTGTGGCGATTTATTTATGTTGTTGTTTGTTACTTACTGTGTGAATCACTTGTGTCTTTTAATTTTGGATGGCCATATGGCCATTTTGTGGGAAAGTAACTGTCCATATGGCCTTCCTTTGTTTAGGTTTCCATTATGGTCTGGTCGCTTAATGTTTGTATTTCTTTCCCTTTGGTGTCTTTTATGGATGGAGTAAGTTAATTGTATCAATTCCTGATCTTTGTTTTACTTCTACTTTGTGTGTGCAGAGTGATTTGATCCACACTGTTTGCAAACATTATTCAAAACATTGTTGTGGGTACAGGGTAAACTGTTGCCTAATCCGAGGCGTTTATAACGTGCAGCCACAACATATTCTACTGACAAGAAACAAGCAAGTTTATCCAAACACATCCTAAAAAGGGTTTGTTTTACAAAATCCTAAAAATATGTTGTGGGTCTATGTTAAGAGTTAATGAAAAAGCTCACAATGTATACACAAGCAAACAAAACCAACACTTTTAGTGTGAAAAGGGTATTTTAGAAAGCAAGGAAACATAACCAGTCAACAAATGAGTCAGCCAGTTAACCAAGTGCTAATTGATCTTGTCTTCCAACAAGTTCATTACGATAACACACCCGTGCGACATAGTGCCGCATCTCACATCTCCAAAATGGCCATTTTTCTGATGAAAATCCGCGGTTCCAACGAGTACCCACAACCTATGTAAAAGTAAGAAAAAATGTATACCCCCGTAGACCGCAGTTTTCTCTATATAAAGTGGGGTATAGGGGGTCTACATTTCATGGCTTTGTTCACGTGATGTTAAACAAAATTATTAATCTTTTTTGTATAGTTATCATTATTATGTCTCCGCTACTAACGATTTTGGCCAGTTTTAATATCACAGGCTTTAAAAACAAAATAAATTTCTAATTGATTTTGATTAAAATCTTCTTTAAAATGTACTTTCCACAAACATTACTGAAAACAAACCCAACACAATAAATTGTCAATTGGAAATGGACATTATATTAACATGGCCAAATTGTCCTACTCAATATTTTTTGCTGGCCAAATTGTCCTAGGCCGAATTGCCCTAGGTCAAATCGTCCCGGCCACATCGTCCTAGATTCATAGTGGAGGGTGTTGCGAGATGGAATAGGAAACCTCTCTGGTGCTTATGCACATCTAAATTATTTTAGTAGGTATATGGTAGGGCGGTGCGAGTGAAATATTTCAGGTGAAATATGGTAGGCAAAATGTGCTGCTCCATGCACGAGTCATGCACATATCATACGATGTATGCATGAGTGGTTTATGGAGATCTGTTTTTACAATACAGGGGGCCGCTACAAGGCTGAGTTCTATAAAATTTGCCTAAAAATCGCCAACCGCCAAATTGTGCCATATGTGATTTTCATTCCCGTCACGTCCCCCAGGTATTAGACTTCCTGCCTTGCCGTGGCCCTGGGGGCTCAATTCCCACTGGGCACATTGCCGCTGTGGTCTCTGTGCCCACTGGGAAGAGCTAAAGGAAGTACCACCCGTTTGCCGTGGGTGGCGTCCTGTAAGCCGGAAGAAGGGATCCTGGAGGTTGAGGGTTACCTGAGGTGGCGGTGCTTCAGGTACCCAACACGCCTCTTTGGCCTGGCTTTTCGGTGTAGACGGGTGGCCGTGCGGTCCGGCACGGTCAATCGGCTGGTCACGCCGAGCCCTAGAGATACCGCTTTGCTTTCTCTTCAACTCTTTTTGTATCTTTCCTGATACCAACCATATGCCCATTTACCTTACCCTTTTCTGTCTTTTTATCTCTAGAAGGCGGTGGCTAAACGGATCAATCGTGTAGGCATTTTGTTTATGCGAGTATATCTCACGTGTATCTCTAACACCTGCGAGTTGGATAACCACTCCATTATGGTGTTCCCTTGTAGGGCTCCACGGAGGGCGGAGAGCACTTGGGACGAAACTAGAATTTTTTCCTTATGCCTCATGAAAAAAACATAACCGCAACGCAGCTAAACGTAAAAAAGACGAGGATTCATCCGGAACGGATGAACCCAGTCAACAGTCAAGTCAACAGTCAAGTCAGCAGTCAAGTCAGCAGTCAAGTCAGCAGTCTAGTCAGCAGTCTGAAACTCAAAAGCTTAACAATTTTCCACGCTTCTTGGTGATAACATCACGTGATGATACACGTACGGTGTCAGATTTATCACCTTTTGTGATCGAAAAGACTATAGTGTCCATTGCCGGACATCCAAAAAGTATCAAGAAATTGAAGTCAGGTGATCTCCTCTTGGAAATCGAGAGAGAACAGCAGGTCAAAAACCTGCTTGGTACCACAAAGCTCTTCGATCTCAACGTCAAAGTATCGTTGCACAAAACCCTAAATTCATGTAAAGGTGTCATCCGCAGCCCAGAGCTACGCCCGTGCAGCGATACCGAGATTGTTGAGAATTTGAGAGATGAAGGCGTCATTGGTGTACGTAACATCCAAGTTCGTAGAGGTGGTGTATTAAAGCCAACAAGTACCTACGTGTTGACATTTAATACACCAGTTCTGCCCAAGAAAATAAAAGTTGCATATCTATCTGTTAACGTAGAGGTGTATATACCAAACCCTCTCAGATGTTATCATTGTCAGGTTTTTGGTCACCACGAAAGCAGATGTCAGAAGAAACAACTCTGCCCAAACTGTGGTGAGGAAAAACATGTCGATAACCACCAAAACTGCAAAAATGAACCCAAATGCGTCAATTGTGGTGGCAAGCATGCTGTTTTCTCTCGAGATTGTCCGGCATGGAAAAAAGAAAAAGAAATACTCACTGTCAAATACCAAAGGGGGATAACATTCCCAGAAGCGCGGAAAATTGTTGATGAGCGATACAGAACACCAACCACTAGTTACGCCAGCATCACAAAGGGTGCTAGTGTAAAAATTTCTAGCTCCGAAACACAGACTGCTGAATCATACATAGCTGAACTGAAAAAATCTGGTGCATGGAGTAAATCCACTCCGGCACCACAAAGTTCAACCAGTTTATCAAATGGCGCAATCCAGGTTGCTTCGGATCGGTCGACAGCGACCGTACCGAAGCCAGCGCCGCATGTAAAAGAAAAACTCGACTTAGGTCGAACTAAGGGATCAGAAGATCCGAAGAAACAACACTTGTCTCAAAAACAAACAGACAGACAACGTAAAATGGAAAGAGACAATATAAAATTTCAGAACAGATTCGGATCTCTGAGTGACAGTGATATGGAGTTTGAAGCTCCATCATCACCAAGTAGCAATAACAGATCGAGGTCTGCAACACCACGAGCTGGTGGTAGCAGATCTATATCACCAATTGCAGCTCCAATATAGTTTCTAGTCTTAATCTCTTCATAAAATGGATTTAAAACACAAAATAATACAATGGAATTGTCGAGGTCTTAAATCAAATTATAACGAACTGTTATTACTTATTTCGTTATTAAACCCATCGGTTTTTTGTTTGCAAGAAACTTTTTTAAAAACTGATGACAACATTGATGTCAGGGGTTTCAAAACATACAACTATATCTATTCTGATGGTAACAAACCATCTGGTGGCAGTTCAATTTTTGTTAAATCATGTTTACCACAAAGAGAGATCAAATTAAAAACAGACCTACAAGCTGTAGCAGTATCGGTTTCTCTGGATAAAGAAACTACAATATGCTCTTTATATATTCCACCCTCATTTTCTTTAAAGCCCGAACATCTTGACTCATTGCTGAGTCAACTTCCATCGCCATATCTTTTAGTTGGCGACTTCAATGGTCACAATATTCTATGGGGCTGTAAAGATATCAATAGCAGAGGAGCACTTGTTGAAGATTTTATTGCAAAGAACGATCTTTGCTTGATGAATGATAAATCTTATACTTACCTTCACCCTGCGACAGGTCATTTATCTTCTTTAGATCTCTCTTTGTGTCACCCATCTCTCTTCTTAGACTATGACTGGTCTGTTCATGATGATCAGTGCGGAAGTGATCACTTCCCTGTTATAATTGAGAGCGTAAACGAACCAGATGAAGACTGTTACCAGAAGTGGAAAATGAATAAAGCCGACTGGGAATTATTCCATAATTTATGTGAAGAAGAGTTAACAGTTGATCACTTAAATGAATCATCCGACATTGTTTCTGATTTCACAGATACACTTATTAATATATCAGAACAATGCATTCCAAAGACCTCCACAAATACTAAGAAAAGCAAGCCTTGGTTTAATAATGACTGTAAAGACGCTATTAAAAAACGTAAACAGGCTCTAAATAAGTTCTGCAAAAGTCCCACTTCAGAAAAGCTAAACGACGTAAAAGTTTTTAGAGCTAAAGCTCGGCGAACAATCCGAGCTTCAAAACGAAAGTCATGGAGAGAATATGTCTCCAAATTGAACTACAAAACCCCCATTAAAAAGGTTTGGGATATGGTACGAAAAATTTCAGGAAAAACAAAGTCCTCTAGTTTTACACATTTAAATACTGAATTTGACACAATAGCTTCAACAAAAAAAGATATTTCAGATACTCTTGGTCACACATTCTTGAGAAATTCATCATCGCGTAATTATTCCGACACTTTTAGAAATTTCAAAAAGGACCAAGAGAAAAGAAATCTTAACTTCAAATCCCTTAATCACGAAGAATACAACACACCTTTTAACTTATCCGAACTCGTTGAAGCCATTGAAAAATCACATGATACGGCAACCGGCCCCGATGAAATTCATTATCAGATGCTTAAGCATCTGCCAAAAAGTTCTCTTACAACACTTTTAGATATCTTTAATAATATTTGGGAAACGGGGGTCTGTCCTGAGAGTTGGCGTGTAGCTACAGTTGTGCCAATTCCGAAACCAGGGAAAGATCATGCAGAACCTACAAATTATCGTCCGATAGCTTTGACAAGTTGTTTGTGTAAAACATTGGAGAGAATGATAAACAAGAGATTAGTCTGGTACTTAGAGTCCAACAACCTCATTTCAGAATATCAATCAGGTTTTCGTTCGGAACGTAGTACCAATGACAATTTAATAAGACTAGAAACATTTATACGAGATGCTTTTATTAACAAAGAACACGTAGTGGCTGTCTTTTTCGACTTGGAGAAAGCATATGATACAACATGGCGTTATGGAATATTGAAAGATCTACATAACATTGGCTTAAGAGGAAAACTTCCCAGTTTTATTGAAAGCTTTTTAGGGGAGCGCATGTTTCAGGTGCGTGTGGGGTCTACCGTGTCAGATTTCTATGATCAAGAACAGGGTGTCCCACAGGGTAGTATTCTTTCAACTACGCTATTTAACATCAAAATAAACAATATTGTACAATGTTTGGACGACAAAACTGATTGTTCATTGTATGTTGATGATTTTTGTATATGTTACCGTTCAAAAAATATGAAAACAATTGAACGAAAGTTACAACAAAATTTAAAAAGAATAGAAGAATGGACTGATAAAAATGGTTTCAAGTTCTCCAAGTCGAAAACGCAGTGTGTTCATTTTTGTAAACTACGGAAGAAACACGAACATCCTTCCCTGTTTTTATACGGATCACAAATTCCTGTTGTTGAAGAAGCCAAATTTCTTGGGGTCATATTTGATCAAAAGTTATCTTTTATTCCTCATATTAAATATCTTAAAGCGAAATGCTTAAAAGCTTTGAATCTTTTGAAAGTTTTAGCTCATACAAGTTGGGGAGCAGATCGGTATACTTTATTACATCTTTACCGGTCTTTAATAAGATCTAAATTAGATTATGGGTCTGTTGTTTATGGTTCTGCCAGAAAGTCCTATTTAAAATCCTTGGATACTATCCATCACCAAGGCCTTCGTCTGGCCATGGGAGCCTTCCGTACTTCTCCCGTATTAAGCCTTTATGTAGAAGCAGGTGAACCGTCTTTAACCTCGCGCAGAGAGAAACTTTCTCTTCAGTATGCTATCAGACTTGCTGCAAATCCATCTAACCCGGCATCCAAAATTTCATTTCCACCTCAATTTGTAGATAAGTATGAAACAAAACCCACAGCAATCAAACCTTTTGGATTACGTATTTTACCACTGCTGGAAAATTCAGGTATCGACCTTAAAAATATTCAAAAACATGAAACCGCCGAAGTTCCATCTTGGTGTATTAAACAACCTTATATTCTGTTCGACTTACATGATGGAAAAAAATCCGAATCAAATCCAATACTTCTCAAACAAAACTTTCAGGTACTGCAGTCACGTTACAATGATTACCAGCAAGTCTATACTGATGGTTCAAAAGAAGGAGATAAAGTTGGTTGTGCGTATGTTTCTAAAGATACGCACAAAACCATGCGCCTTCCAGATGGTTCATCTATTTTTACGGCTGAAGCCAAAGCAATAGACCTAGCTTTAGATTTTATCAGTTCTTCAACAATTCAAAAAGCAATTATATTTTCTGATTCACTTTCTGTGCTTAAGGCTTTAGACCATTCATCATCTAAAAATCCTCAAATTCAAAAATTGATCGAAAAACATCATGAAATTTCTAAAACACACCAAATCTTGTTTTGTTGGCTTCCGAGCCATATTGGCATTGTCGGCAATGAATATGCTGACAAGAAAGCAAAGGAATCGCTCAATCTTGATCCATCTGTTTTTAAAATTCCTTTTAATAATTTTAAACCATTTATCAACAGATACATCTTGTCGGAATGGCAAGGCGAATGGGACCGTGCAATAAATAACAAACTCCATGCCATTAAACCTGTCGTTAGTACAAAATGCTCTCCTCCACAGTTTTCCAGAAAAGAGGACGTAGTATTAACACGACTGCGCATCGGCCATACTAGAGTTACTCATTCTTATATTTTTAATGGTGATGATCAACCTTCTTGTGTAGGTTGTGATCAGCCATTCACTGTGAAACATATCTTAATTGACTGTGTTGACTTTTCACCCTCACGTATTTTATATTTCAAAGCTGACACTTTGCAACAACTGTTTCGAGATGTACCTGTTGGTAACATTATTTTATTCTTAAAAGAAATTGGTCTTTTTCAAAAGATTTAACTGTTTCAGATTTTTATACATTATCATTCTGACTTGTTACTTTTAATATCGTCATAATTATTCATGCCGTTTAACCATTAACCGACTGACGCTTATGACCCACCAAGAGGGTTGACGCGTCGTTAAACACGAAATCATCATCATCATCATTCCCGTCACGTGTTGTGTGGGTGTTCGTTTTGACAGGAGTCATGGCATTGATTTATAGGATCGTTTCATCAATTTTTCCTATGGGAAATATACTATTTGAACGCAAATCCATTATCTACTCGATTTTTGCTATCTAGCTTCAATTGTGGACGGTATCTCCACCTCGCCACGATTTTAGCAAGCTAATATGAGTATGCATGATTTTCCGGTAGTATTCATAGATATAAAAACCCTGAAAAAACGATCAGTCTTTAGCAGCAGGTCAAGTGGTAACGAATACCCACAACATTGAGACGGGAAAGTGAAAGTATATTGAAAGGTATGTTAAATCTATGTTTAGTATTATTTTTATATGAACATGCTTGTAGGTTTTGGAGGGGTTTACTTCTAGTATACCCCAACTTTCTGAAGCCTATTCTGAATTCACTGTTGAGGCCTGTAGTGATTAGGCTACTAGCTTTGCCAGCTAGACGTCGCAGGATCGATCCCAGGCTTCTCCAGTAGTAGAATGAGTCTTTCTAAGCGAGGTCCTGTCTCATTCTGCCCTAGATGTTGACGAGACGTAAAGTTTGGACACCCGCTCATTCTAGATTCATTTAGGCTTTTAGACCCCTTTTGTAGAATGTAATTAATAAGCGCCGGGTCACTTGTTTGATCCATGACTTTTGACTAGCTGTGGTTAGAAAACCGTGGTTCCGTCTCTATATGATATTAGGTGTAGAGGGGACGTAAACTTAAGACGGGTTTAACAATATCTTCATCATCAGGGCAAACTCTTACAAGTGCCTGATGATGAACCGTATTGAATTTTATTTTACAAGCGTGTTCAGGTTGAGTAGAAATAATTTTGTTCAAGAATAATTATAAGTTCATTTTGTAATGATGCCGTTTTTGTCTGATAACTCAGTTTGTGCATGTATGTACATATAAAGAACGTGATGATGATAAGTGGGAGTATTTGGTCGCCACACGTCATAACGGCCTGAGCGGCGGGGATGACGTCAGCTGCGTCATCGGCGTCGCGAGGACGGTTGTGACGGGGTGCCTACCAAATACAGAGAGAATTTACGGCAAACAGTGTTGGCCCTTATGAGACACTAACAAATGCTGTGGATTATAGATGAAAATCTTTCTGTTTGTAGTTTCTATCTGTTGTTAATATAATGAATTTGTGAATAGCTATATTTGTGAGCCGTGTCGCGGAGAAGGATATGAAATAGAGATTGTTATGTTTCCTGTAATTGGCGGCTGACCAGGTAGCGCAAAGGCGTGGTCTGTTCAATTGCCTCTTACTTGTGATAATGTAGTGAGCACAAATTTGATGAGTATTATGCTCAGTAGTAGTGAGCATTAATTGATTTCTGTAGTGCTCAGTAAGGAAACATGAACTTTGTGTATTCTTGTGTCAAGCGCTGGGTGCTGATAATTTGATGCACAGTCAAGTTGAGTTCTGCTGTACGGTTATTTGCCACATGCACTAATCAGCCTGTGTGTCTGGTCGGCGCATGCGCAATAACGGTATATGAGGATGCGGCGGATTATGATAAGTTAAAGGATGCTTTATTAAAGAATTTTGACATGACAGAGCGCGGATTTAGGAAGCAATTTCGTTATAGTAGGCCCGAGAAATCAGAAACGTTCATACAGTTCAGTAGTAGATTGAGAAGTTATTTAGGAAAAAGGCTTAATATGGCAAAGATAGAAAAATCTTTTCCGGCTGTCTGTGATTTCATGGCAAGGGATCAGTTCCTTGAGTCATGTAATAGAGAACTGTATGTACATCTGAAGCCAAAACAGTTTGGCAATTTAGATGAAATGGCTAGGGAGGCAGATTTGTTTGCAGAAGCGCGCGGGGGCGTATATAGTTGCATTAATAAGGGGCAACGCGATACTAGAGGCGCAGCGCAGGGTAAACAGGACAAAGTTGACTCTAACAAACCGAGTGGTAGATCGGATATCAAGTGTAGCATATGCGGTATGGGGCATTTAACAATTAAATGTTTTAAGAACCCCGACAGAAAAGAATTATATAGCGCAGAGGTAGGAGCAACTTGAGTTGGGGATAGCGGTGTTAAGGAAAATTTTAACACGCGCGTAGAGACTCAAGGTTCTCAGGTTAAGAATGAGAATACGCAGAATGTAGGTCGTGGTTATACACGTGGTCGTGGTAATTTTAGAGGGTCTTTTCGCGGACGCGGTAAAAAATAATAGCACACCACGTGGCGCAGCACACCAAGTTAGTTTTTGTCAAACGGAAGTAACTAGGAAAGGTGATGAGATTGGAAGTATTTTTGGAAATAAGGTTGGTGATCCTTTGATTTCGGATAGGGAGGAGTGTAGTAAGGAAACTAGGGAAGGTGTCTGTTACTTCTTAAAGGCAAGGTTACCGACGGCACAAGGATTGGTTAATAATAAAAGGTGGTTGTATTAAGAGATACTGGGTGTACAGGCTGTGTCGTTCGGAGAAGTTTGGTTTCGGATAGTCAGTTAATAGGGAAGGAATCAAATGTTACGTTGATTGATGAATCCACACAAAGGTATCCTTTGGGAAAACTGAAGCTTTGTGTTTGGATGATACGTTGTACGATTTGGTTATCGGTAACATTGATGGATCAAAACTTCCTGATATGTCTCATTTCTCAGCTGCGGCTGTAACTAGGTCTCAAACTAGGCAGGTTGAGAAGCCTTAAGAAAACTTAAGGTTCCCGATCAGATCATTAACGATGACAAGGAGGCTTTCAAGCAAGCTCAGGTTGATGATCCAACTTTGGAACACATCAGGAAAAGGGTTGTATCTGGGAACAAGACTGTGAGTCGTGGTTTAAACCGAGGTAAAACTAGGTTTATTGAGAAAAAAGGTTTGGCATATAGGGAGTTCACCAAGGGTACCAAAGTCTCTTTCCAACTTGTGGTCCCTCAAAGTTTCCGAGGAAAGGTGTTGAAACTGGCTCATGAAACGCTTATGTCTGGACATATGGGTATTAGGAAGACATTGGATAGAGTTGTAACTGAGTTTTACTGGCCCGGTATTTGCGGTGATGTCGCTAGATTTTGTAAATCTTGTGATATTTGTCAGAGAACCATTCAGAAAGGTCGGGTCACTAAAGTACCTCTAGGAAAAATGCCATTGATTGATACCCCATTCAAGAGGGTGGCAGTGGACATAGTTGGTCCAATTGAGCCTCGATCTGATAGGAAATCTCGGTATATTTTAACCATGATAGATTATGCGACAAGGTATCCAGAGGCGATAGCTTTACCGAGTATTGAGACGGAACGTGTCGCGCTTATTGAAATGTTTAGTAGGGTTGGCATTCCTGATGAAATGTTGACTGATTGTGGATCACAGTTTACTGCTGAGGTAATGAAAGAAGTCAGCAGACTTCTTTCTCTTCAACAGTTAACGTGTAGTCCGAGACACCCAATTTGCAACGGCTTGATTGAGCGTTTCCACGCTACGTTAAAGCAGATGTTACGTCGCATGTGTGCTGAATGTCCAAAAGATTGGGATAAATATCTTCCAGCTTTATTATTTGCGGTTAGGGAAGTCCCACAAGAGTCTTTAGGATACTCCCCTTTTGAGTTGTTATATGGACGTAACGTCAGAGGTCCAATGACAATATTAAGAGAATTATGGGCTGAAGAGGTACGATATGAGCAAGTTCTTTCGACGTATCAGTACGTTATTGAGCTAAGGGAACGGTTAGAGCAGACATGCAAATTAGCGCGTGATAATTTAAAGAAGGTTCAGATTAAGCAGAAAGCTTATTATGATAAAGGCGCGAGGTCGCGTAAATTTGACGTCGGCGATAAAGTGCTGTTGTTACTACCGACAGACAGTAATAAATAATTGCTTCAATGGAAAGGTCCTTATGAAGTGGTTGAGGTAGTGAACAGAATGGATTATAAGATTGACGTCAATGGAAATGTTAACACATATCACGCTAACATACTGAAGCAATATGTGGAACGTCAAAATGTGACGTCACATTGCTTGCTTTCTGTAGAGTCCATTCCGTCAACTGAAAATGATGACGTTGACGAATTCTCATTGGAAGATTGCGCTTTTCCTACTGCAAAGCAACCAGAGACGTTTAAGGACGTCAATATTTCAGAAATGTTAACGCAGGATCAGCGTAAAGAAATAGAGACGTTGATAAAAGAATACCCGGACGTACTGTCCAGTGTACCAGGACGAACTGACCAAATAGAACACGACATAAAGTTGCTGACGTCGGAACCAGTGAGGTCAAAAGGTTGTGCCATACCATATAAAGTACGGGATGTAATGGAAAAAGAAATTCTAGATATGTTAGATTTAGGAGTTATTGAGCCATCAATATCTCCATACTCATCCCCTGTAGTACTTGTCCCTAAAAATGATGGTTCGGTGCGGTTCTGCATTGACTTCCGTAAACTTAATAAAGTGACGGAGTTCGATGCAGAACCAATGCCAAATATGGAGGAGGTTATAAAAAAGAATGTCGGGGCACAAATACTTTAGCAAATTAGATTTGTCAAAAGGTTATTGGCAGGTAAAAATGACGTCCAAGGCAAAACCCCTAACTGCGTTCGGAACCCCCAAAGGCTTGTTTCAATTCAAAACTATGCCCTTCGGTTTGGTAAACTCAGGAGCAACATTTTGCAGGTTGAAGAGAATGATTCTGTCCGAACTTTCTAACCTGGAAAATGGACTCCAGTGAGAGGAAAATCAAGTGCAAACCAAAGTGGGACAAATGTGATAAAATTGTTTATAAACAGTCAGTCAGTGAACATCTCCGTCCTTTTTCGTCCTTTCAGATGTCATCTAACTCCGAGATAGATATTTTACACCCTTTGGGACATTTAAATACAGTTCTTAAGTTAGCTACTGCGGATAGCATACCGAAGTATAGGCCTGAAGTTAGGGTGGTAAAGATGAAGCAACGTCCATGGTCAGAGAAAATTCTCAAGGCTGTGCGAAATTGTAGACTTAAATGGTGGGAATGGAGAAAGTCTGGAGCTGTTCATGATCCTGAAGATGAGCATTACGTCGCCATGACAAAGGCCAGAAAGTCCTTAAGAAAGGAACAGCGACAAGAGGCCGCTAGCCTGAGGTGCAAGGAAACTGAGGAACTCATGAATGCCCAAAATGATACTAGATCATTCTTCAAACTAGTCAAACGTCAAAGAAAACGTGTATCAGCGCAGACACAGTGTCTTGTAGTTGATGGGAAGTCGTGTGAAACTGATGAGGAGATTAGCAAAGGTTGGGCTACCCATTTCCAGAAACTAGCCACTCCATTAGAAAATGACAACTTTGATTCTGCATATAAAGCGCAAGTGGATGCGGACATAGATCACATTGTCTCTATCTGTGAAAGTGAAAGCCAGCCTATCAAGACGATCTCAGAGAAAGAAGTGCACGGCGCGCTGAGAAGATTGAAGAATAACAAAGCTATGGACTCCTTAGGACTCACAAGTGAACACTTCAAGTTAGGAGGAAGAGATCTTGTGTCCTTCTTGACAGAATTCCTGAATCATATAATCAGTTCTAAGCACATTTCTGCTCTATTGAAGGAGGGTATTGTTACCCCCATCTTTAAGAAGGGTGATGACACGGACCCCGGAAATTACAGGGGTATAACTGTCACACCTGTCTTGCTCAAAATACTTGAACATATCCTCAACACCAGACATAATGAAATACTTCAGAAGACACAATCAAAACTTCAAAGGGGTTTCACTGAGGGTTGTTCCTCCATTAACGCAGCACTAGTCGTCACTGAATGTGTCCTGGAATCAAAAACTCAAAATCAAAATATTTTTTGACGACTTTAGACACACAAAAAGCATTCGATGTTGTAGACCAAAACTATCTTTTACGAAGGTTATTTTTAGATGGGGTACATGGTGACGATTGGTTGCTGCTGAAAGATCTATACACTGGCTGCTCTTCTAGAATTAAGTGGGCGGGGCAATTGTCAGATCCATTTTTTATCAAACAAGGGGTGCGTCAAGGGGGTGTGCTTTCCACAGCTCATTATAAACGGTACAATAATCCCCTGCTCCTCCATCTGGAAGAAACATACTCAGAAGTAAAGATTGGGTCTATCAATGTTCCGCACATCACGGTCGCAGACGATTTGGCAGTTCTTTCTAGAAAAAAACCACCATGCAAGTCATGATATGGGATGCAGGCGGTAATGCCAATAGAGAAAGATATTGCATTCACCCAACAAAGAGTAGCAGTCTTATGTATGGACAGGGTAGGAAAACAGAGTCTACAGATTTTGTTTTGGCTGGTCAATCTGTCACTTCTGAAACTAGTACGATACATCTGGGAATTAAAAGAGATGTTTCTGGTAAAGTGAATGTAGAAGAAAAAGTGGCCTTAGGCCGGAGGACTGCCTACTCATTGATGGGTGCTGGACTGCATAGTGGTAATGGACTCAAGACTGTTCAAAATGCCTATTTATGGTCAACATTCATTGTGCCTCGTGTTGTTTATGGCTTGGAAGTGCAGCTACCGAGCCGTAAGGAACTCGAGTGTCTTGAAAAATTTCAAAGGCAAAGTCTCAGACAAATTCAGGGGTTACCTGACAAAACCCCAAATAGTATTACCTTAGCCTTACTTGGTATTCTACCACTTGAAACTGTTATACACAAAAATGCACTGAACCTATTCATGAGCATAGATTCAGTTGAATATGAAATTGCAAAGAGGCAGTTAATCATGAAAGAAAAGCATGAGAAGAGTTGGTTTAACTATATTAGGGAACTTTTAGATCTGTATAATTTACCCTCAGTATTTGAGCTTTTTAATGCTCCTCCATCTAAGTCTGAATGGAAACGCCTTTTAAACAAAGCTATTAACTTAGTTATTGAAACCAAGTGGAAAGATGAAATTGAACAAAAGACTTCCCTGAAATATGTCGATCTGGAGGCAATTAAGGTTGGAAAGTGTCACCCGATTTGGTCGACGGTGAGAAATAGTATCAGTGACAGTAGAAGAGCTCAGCTCAAGTGCAAGCTGTTAACCGGAACCTATATACTTCAAGCAAACCGGACGATTTTTAACCAATACCAGGTTGATGCTACATGTAAGCTATGCTCTGCTGCACCAGAAACAAGACAACATTTTCTTGCGGAATGTGCTGTATTCAACGCAGATAGAAACAAGTACAAACAGAAGATGAGTTCCATCTCCCAAGCACATATAGATCTTCAGAATCCAGACGCATTCACAAGACTTGTTCTGGACCCTTCAGTCGCATTGAACAAAGGAATGACAGACAATGCTGAACTAGAACTTTATGCCAGAGAGTATGTACACGAGATTCACAAAAAGAGGGTTGCCAAGTTAAAAGCAATTTCAACCAGCTAAAAAAATAATAATACCACCTTATACATATTAATTTAGTAACTTTGTAAATAGCACAGTTATAACAAAATTCACCAGCAAAAGTTTCAGTGTAAAATAGAGCTCTTATACTTTAAGACATTCCCTCAACGCCGTACGGCGGTGGTCCGACAAATTACCGGACGAACTCTAAGAAGAAAAGAAGAAAGAAGATAGCTTCGTCGATGATATGTGGATCTTTACCGAAACTTGGAAAGACCACTTGACGTCATTACGTGAAGTTTTGGATAGACTTAGGACAGCCAAGTTGACGGCAAAACCTTCCAAGTGTATGATTGGGTATAGCAATATCGAATGTCTTGGTCACAGTGTAGCTGCTCAGTCAGTTAGACGCAAGAAGACAAGATACAAGCTATAAAGGATGCTCCTCGACCTTCCACTAAGAGACAACTAAAGGCATTTCTTGGGTTGGCTGGTTTCTACCGCCGTTTCATTCCAAATTTCTCATCTATTGCTTCCCCTTTGACAGATTTAACTAAGAAAAGTAGACCAAACAAGATCACAGACTGGCAGGACCATCATGAAAAGGCTTTCCAGACCCTGAAGAATATCACGTCTAGTCCTATTCTTCGTCTTCATATCTTTCATGATGGGAATCCGTTCATACTCCGGACGGACGCTTCTGATGTTGGTATAGGAGCCGTTTTGCTCCAAGAATTTGAAGGGAAAGGACGACTTCCCATTGCTTATGCAAGCAAGAAACTTTTGCCTCGTCTGTGATAGAGAAGGAATGTTTGGCTATTATGTGGGGTGTTGAGAAATTTCGCAAGTATCTTTACGGAGTAGAATTCTTGCTTGAGACAGACCACAAGACCTTGTCTTATATGCAAACAGCAAAAGTTCTCAATCCTCGAATTATGCGTTGGGCAATGAAACTACAGCCGTATAGATTTCGGATTATTGCAATTCGGGGCCGAGAAAATTTGGGGGCAGACTACCTTAGCAGGTAATTTTCGCACGGTTGTTGTGTAAATAGCTGTCTTGTTTAGACTTTGATTTTGAGATTGTAAATTTTCCTTTTTTGGATGGTGATGTTCCTCGTGCGCCATCGTATGGCGTTTATATTTCGCAATTAATTCGATTTGCTAGAGTGTGTAGTCATGTAACTGACTTCAACACTCGTAATAAATTATTAACGGCTAAACTCCTTAATCAGGGTTATCGGTACCATAAACTACGCAAAGCCTTTTCAAAATTTTATAGACGCCATTCTGATTTAATTTCAAAATTCAATATTGGACTTAAATCTCTTCTGCAACAAGGTCTATCGGAACCCGAATTTTATGGTGACTTAGCATATAAATTCAGAAAAATATATAACCGCAATGACTTCAGCACCCAATTTCGTAAAATCATTCTTCGATATAAAAAGATTGGGTACAACATGGATATTATACGACAGACTGCATGCATGGTAGTTAACCCAATCACGGTTGGCAACTTTGCTTCCCTCTTTAATTGCACGCCGGTGGGTCAGGCCTCAGATTCTATGACGGCTCCAACGTAAAGGCTTATTGAGAATTAGAGAGATCTAATTCAAGGTAATGTTGGTTGGTGCCTGATGCTCTGTCTCTGGTCGGGCTCATCGGAGTCTAACTGTTGGTTTTCTTTTGCTCCAGCATTTCAGTGGTTTCTTGCTGTCGAGTCCTCACCGTTGTCTCACCTCTGTGGTTCTTTGATTTTTGTGTTCACGGAGATGTTGCACTGATGAGTTAGGAGGCCTTCATGCGGACTGAACAAATTATTTGTCTAAATCGCGACGGAAGTAAGGGCGAGGATTGTGGCCACGTAAAATCGATTTAAGCCCCCCAGTGGAAATCTTCCACTGACCGTTCCAAGGCGGCTCTTCTGTGGCGATTTATTTATGTTGTTGTTTGTTACTTACTGTGTGTATCACTTGTGTCTTTTGGTTTTGGATGACCATATGGCCATTTTGTGGGAAAGTAACTGTCCTTATGGCCTTCCTTTGTTTGGGTTTCCATTATGGTCTGGTCGCTTAATGTTTGTATTTCTTTCCCTTTGGTGTCTTTTATGGGTGGAGTAAGTTAATTGTATCAATTCCTGATCTTTGTTTTACTTCTACTTTTCATCCTATTCCATCTCTGTACACAAAGAAAAAACATTTTTGATTGTTTTTTTCTCCAAAAGGGGAAACCTTTGTTGCGAGATGGAATAGGAAACCTCTCTGGTGCTTATGCACTTCTAAATTATTTTAGTAGGTATATGGTAGGGCGGTGCGAGTGAAATATTTTAGGTGAAATATGGTAGGCAAAATGTGCTGGTCCATGCACAAGTCATGCACATATCATACGATGTATGCATGAGTGGTTTGTGGAGATCTGTTTTTACAATACAGGGGGCCGCTATAAGGCTGAGTTCTATAAAATTTGCCTAAAAATCGCCAACCGCCAAATTGTGCCATATATGATTTTCATTCCCGTCATGTGTTGTGTGGGTGTTCGTTTTGACAGGAGTCATGGCATTGATTTATAGGGTCGTTTCATCAATTTTTCCTATGGGAAATATACTATTTGAACGCAAATCCATTATCTACTCGATTTTTGCTATCTAGCTTCAATTGTGGACGGTATCTCCACCTCGCAACGGTTTTAGCAAGCTAATATGAGTATGCATGATTTTCCGGTAGTATTCATAGATATAAAAACCCTTAAAAAACGATCAGTCTTTAGCAGCAGGTCAAGTGGTAACGAATACCCACAATTGAGACGGGAAAGTGAAAGTATATTGAAAGGTATGTTAAATCTATGTTTAGTATTATTTTTGTATGAACATGCTTGTAGGTTTTGGAGGGGTTTACTTCTAGTATACCCCAACTTTCTGAAGCCTATTCTGAATTCACTGTTGAGGCCTGTAGTGATTAGGCTACTAGCTTTGCCAGCTAGACGTCGCAGGATCGATCCCAGGCTTCTCCAGTAGAAGAATGAGTCTTTCTAAGTGAGGTCCTGTCTCATTCTGACCCTAGATGTTGACGAGACGTAAAGTTTGGACACCCGCTCATTCTAGATTCATTTAGGCTTTTAGACCCCTTTTGTAGAATGTAATTAATAAGCGCCGGGTCACTTGTTTGATCCATGACTTTTGACTAGCTGTGGTTAGAAAACCGTGGTTCCGTCTCTATATGATATTAGGTGTAGAGGGGGCGTAAACTTAAGACGGGTTTAACCATATCTTCATCATCAGGGCAAACTCTTACAAGAGCCTGTCGGGTTATCCGTGATGATGAACCGTAATGAATTTTATTTTACAAGCGTGTTCAGGTTGAGTAGAAATAATTTTGTTCAAGAAGAATTATAAGTTCATTTTGTAATGATGCGGTTTTTGTCTGATAACTCAGTTTGTGCATGTATGTACATATAAAGAACGTGATGATGATAAGTGTGAGTATTTTGTCGCCACACGTCATAACGGCCTGAGCGGCGGGGATGACGTCAGCTGCGTCATCGGCGTCGCGAGGACGGTTGTGACGGGGTGCCTACCAAATACAGAGAGAATTTACGGCAAACAGTGTTGGCCCTTATGAGACACTAACAAATGTTGTGTATTATAGATGAAAATCTTTCTGTTTGTAGTGTCTATCTGTTGTTAATGTAATGAATTTGTGAATAGCTATATTTGTGAGCCGTGTCGCGGAGAAGGATATGAAATAGAGATTGTTATGTTTCCTGTAATTGGCGGCTGACCAGGTAGCGCAAAGGCGTGGTCTGTTCAATTGCCTCTTACTTGTGATAATGTAGTGAGCACAAATTTGATGAGTATTATGCTCAGTAGTAGTGAGCATTAATTGATTTCTGTAGTGCTCAGTAAGGAAACATGAACTTTGTGTATTCTTGTGTCAAGCGCTGGGTGCTGATAATTTGATGCACAGTCAAGTTGAGTTCTGCTGTACGGTTATTTGTCACATGCACTAATCAGCCTGTGTGTCTGGTCGGCGCATGCGCAATAACGGTATATGCATGAATATATTCTAACTTCTCCGGGAGGGGGATCATGATATAGCATGTATGTTTTGTGAACTGTATCTTAGTCCAATTATCGTAATTTGCGGGCACAACAATGTGTGGTGACCTGCTGCTCCCTGCATTATAGCAGCAGGTACTGGTACGACGCTGGGGGTTAGGGTCCAGCAAGGGCGGACGAACCACCATAAACAGCTCATACCAATCTGAACGAATGTGAGACCATTCAAATGGAAGAGGTCCAAAAAATAACCTGCAGGCGATTCAGGCGAATCAAGCTAGTTCACGATTGCTTAATAGTACATATCAACCTGTGGTCGGCAACAATGTCGACAAACTAGTTTACACTAGTTCGCGAGAGGGAGATTCACGCGAGAGGGGGATTCACCCTAAGTTATAAACTGGCCAGTCGCGTCTTGTGTTGTTTCTTTTTTTGTTTTTGTCGTTGTTTTTGTTGTTTGCTTCTGTAGGTATTCGCGTCACCCGTTCCGAGCACAGAACATTGTTTTGCCTTCGGGGCGGACGTCGTGAGTTGGCTACAGAAGCAACAAATTGTGATGGTTTGTGTTAGTAAGTGTTGTATATAGATACTGTAAATAATTCATGTCATTCATCTAATATCTTTCTTGTGCCTTACCCCACAGCTGCCCGTACACCTGTCAGAGATCACGCTCGGTTGTCTTGTCAGCATGGGGGTTTGCGGGACGCCGTAAACCCACATGTAACAGGGGGGGGGGGGGGGGGTTGGTATTACATTGCTAGAACCAGAACAATGCACATGCCAAGACAAGGCGCACAGACTTTGAACATTTCCTAAAGGTCACAACTGGTGTTTTAAACTATGTAGGACTAATTATTAATATCGGAAAACCTAATCTGAGATGTTAATTTACTAGTGCTACGACCATACAACTACCATTTTCCCCCGGAAAATTTTGTGTCGTATCATATGCGTTGTACCCATTTCCTTGCCCGTGGGCGTTGTATTGAAAACGGAACTAGGATTTCTCACTGTGGGCCTTCCAATTTCCAATTTTCCTTAAATCGCATTTGCAACAGTCCGATTTATCATGTGTATGTCTACAACCAACAATAAAGTGCATGCCATCATCCCAGAAGAGCTTTTCATTTAAAATAATGAGATTTCGTGGTTGAGTAGCTCCACTGTGTTCGGCTCTCCGTTTGACTGGATGTTACTGTCGAATTCGAACCATCGAAGATAAATTTGTGAATAATGTGTGGACTGTGAAGCTAATGTGAGCAGCCATATTGATTAGTAACCATAACACGAGATCTAGAACAACAACAAACCTGCACATGTGATGCCGATTCCGCCATTTTCTTCCTTATCCTGAGCGGAAAAATTTCCTTATCCTGTGGGTTTGTTCCTTACCCTGCGCGCTTGCCTATACCAGTGTGTTACTGTCCTTGACACTACATCAAGATTACTTTTTTCGGGAAGCGAACAGCTCACAATGAGAGAAAATTTATCGTTTTTTTTTTTCCATTTCATAGGTTCACGGCCCCTGTCCAAGAGATTAATAACGTCAAGAAGTGCGCTGGGAATAAAATTGGTTCGAGGATGATCTCTTTTTTTTTCCATATATTATTTCCATTTTCACAACGAAGAGCGAAAACACATCAGCCAGGACAGGCCTATTTTGCAGGACAGGACCATTTTGCACAAGGCGACAAGCGTTGTGAGCTGCATTAAACCAAACGCCAGCCAATGAAAAGCGACGTTACGTGATGACGTGTTTTCCGACAGTATATCGCAGAATATACAGACACAAAGTCTTGACGTTATCCAATCAGACGTCGCGTTACATACGCAAGTGCCTTAGAATTTTGTTTTTTACTATAATATACCGAATGCATTTGAATAAAATGTCATGAAAAAAATATTGCATTCAGGGGTTGATTTTTAGTAAAACGTAATTTTTTGTCAATTTCTTAGCCTGCGAAATCTATTTCTTTGGACAAGAAAGCATATAAAAATAAATTTTCGGTACACATGCATAATGTTTTCTTACTATATGACTTAATATATATTTTTACCCTTTTGAGCAAAATTTCATGAAAAAGTTCTGCGTCCTGAGGTTGATTTTAAACCAAAAGTCGTCCTTTAGCCAAGTCCGTATACTGCGATAGACATAGCTTTGATCCGCCGAATAAAAATAAATCCGCTTTAAGCACAGTCATGTAAAATTTCTTTTCACTATCTTTTATGAGAGTGTGCACAATTAATTTTAACAAGGTTTTCAAACGGAAAACTCTGGTTATTAAAACAGACGGGTGGGCGTCAACATTTCGTTTCAGGAGCATAACTCTGCAACCGTGTGAAATATTTTAATGATACTTGGCATTGACTATAGAACAGGTCAGCGCGGAGTGTTGCGTGCAGGAATAACAACTCTGCTCGTTTTCTTTTTCGAAGTATGTCCCTGATCCATATTTTTCCTTCATTTTCATTCCCGGAGCACAGCTGCGAAACCGTATGAAATATTTTAATGACACTTGCAAGGACTATAAACCAGTCAGTGTGGAGTATCGCATGCAAGAATGACTTCATTTTCAAACAATGCCCTCTGATCTATATTTTACTTAATTTTTGTTTCCGGAGCATAACTCCGCAACCGTTTGAAATATCTTAATGATACTTAGTAGGATTATAGAACCGCTCAATGTGGAGAGTTTCGTGCAAAAAAAAAAAAAAAAAGAGAAACGATCAGGAACTGATACAATCAGATCCCAAATTCTTCCCACAATATCACTAGGGAAAGAAGTCGAAAACAGGGAAACAAAACGAACAACAGGTAAACCGAGTCAGCAGCTCTTTCCCAAACAGATGTTGACTCAGAATATCAAAACCTAACTAAAAAGGAGCAACATACATACGTGGGAAAGAATTAGAATCACCAAAATGACAAACATTAAACTGGAAGGACAAACGTAACTAAAAATGAACAACCGAAAAGGGGGAAGATTCAGAATAATTAACGTAACGAAAGAAAATCAGAACTACTTAAAACCGGCCTCGGTAGACCAGTCGGATGCGCGTCTGACTGGGATCAGGAGGACGCGGGTTCGATACCTGCCGGGGTCAGCAACATTCTTTCGTGGAGATTGATCATAAAATCTTTTCTAAGGTCATTCTCTCCCTTCTGCTGATTCAAGAAGAACAGTTGTCAGTTTCTGGCGAAAGAATGTGCATTGTGTTGGCTAACCGCTTACGTATAAAAAATGACGTGGAGGCAATGACCAGGAATCGATACAATTAACCCACAGCTCCCATCAGAGACACCAAAGGGAAAGAAACACAAATACGAAACAACAGACTCCAATGGAAACACCAATAGCGGAAAGCCAGTTACTTTCCCACAAAATGGCCAGTAGGCTATCCAAAATAAAATAATATAAACGACACAAACACCCAAAGACAAACCATAACAAAAATAAACCGCGACAGAAGAACCGCCTTGGAAGTCTGTCCGGGAAAACTGTGGATATGCAAACTGACCGACTCAAAAATGACCTAAATAGTGTTGACTGGGCCGTTAAATTCCCACACAAACAAAGAACCACCAAGACAAAACATGACGGAACCGCAGCAAAAGCACCGAATTGGAAGGTCAGTAAACTGTAATGGTGGGTTTAAGTTACTTTTGCAGCCCCCTCCCCCTCCCCAAATCGCTTTCACTGTGATTCAAACGGTATTTTTTTTGGTCCGCGTGAAGGTTTTCTAACTCATCAGTGAATCAACTCGGCAAACAAAGAATGACAACTCTGTTTATCTTCATTTTTGAATTATGTCCCTTGATCCAAATTTTCCATTAGGGACGTGTCATTTCATATTTGTGTTTCTTTCCCTTTGGTGTCTCTGATGGGAGGTGTGAGTTAATTGTATCGATTCCTGATCATTGCCTTCACTTCTATTTTGCATTAAGTATGTTAGAAATAATCTTTCTGTTTTGAAGTAAATGAAAATTAGGTTGATGTTTTGTCGTAAAATTAACCTCGTGGTTTGATGAAAAAAGTAAATCATCTTCTATTGCGTATTCTTTGGCAGACTCTTTGAAACAGGGAGTCTCGCATCTCACTTCTGGAAAGACCCCTATGTCATGATGCATATAACAGACATACACATAAGTACACAATATGAGTAAATGCAGCAATAAGTTAAGCAGTTACTCATTTTTGCGCCGGGGGTGTTGTTTATATCATCTTTGAAACTGTATGTGGCCGATTTTCTTGGATGAACTCGGAATAAGACGTTGAATGTATATCAGCGTTGTGCACCCGGTTGGATTCGAAGACTCCCCTTATTGACTCTATGGTCACTGTGTCCTACGTCAGTGTGTTGTGCACCCTGTGGGATCCAAAGGCCCCTCTTCCTGACGTCTGATACTGCAACACTGTGCCCTACGTCAGTGTGCTGTACATCCGGTGGGATCCGACCCCCACCCCACCCCTGACTGCGCTTGATATTGTATGGCACTGTAAACATTATGTCAACATGTTGTTTTCAGGGTAGACGGATTCCCATGAAAGTAAGATCCTTGCGTTGTAAGTAAAATCCCTATTCTATAAACGCACCATGACACAAAATTTATAATACAAAATACCATTAATGTCTTTATCATTATGACGTCGCCTCTGAGAGCCTAATAACGAGAACGAGGAAAAGGGATAAAATACTCGCACGACCTCGCATTTATCACGTTTCCTCACATCACGAAAACATACGAGGGTAGGCTGAAAAGTTCTGAGCCTGACCAAGATCCAATGGTTTGTCCATGTTGAAAGTGCCATATTTTTCAACATAGTCTCCCTTCCTGTCCAGACACTTCCTCCAGCGATGCTGGAGTCCTTGGATCCCGGTGGTATAGAAGGTCTCATCTTGGTCCCTGAAAAACTCCTCCACAGCAGCTATCACCTCCTCGTCTGACCGATAATGCTGCCCAGTCAAGTGCTTTTTCATGTTTGGAAACAGGAAATACTCTGATGGAGCTAGATCAGGTGAATACGGAGGGTGATCGACAAGTGTGAAGCCACAGTCATGCACAACAGCCATTGCGACAACCGATTTATGAGCAGGCGCATTGTCCTGATGGAACAAGACCCATTTTGTCAATTTTCCGGGTCGTTTAGCCTTAATTGCTTTTCGCAATTGTTTTAGCAGATCTGCCTAATGCTCCCCATTAATTGTTCTGCCTTTTGAAGGTAATCTATGCATATTATACCCTTGGCATCCCAGAACACTGATGCCATCACCTTCCCTGCAGAGGAGACGACCTTTGCCTTCTTTGGAGGGGGTGAGCCAGGGTGCTTCCATTGGATTGTCTTTTGGTCTCTGGCTCAAAGTGATGAACCCAACATTCATCCTGTCAAGAAAACCATCTTGGTCTGCTTCAAAAATAGCCAACTTGTCTTGTGACAGGTTCAGTCTGGTCAACTTTTGGTCAGGCGTCAAAAGCCGTGGCACCAATCTGGCGGAAACCTTCGACATTCCTAATTCACTGTGTAGAATGTTCTCTACTCGTTCACGGGAGATGCCAACACTGTTAGCTAACTGATTCACAGTTAAACGCCTGTCATCCATCACGGCCCTCTGCACTTGGCTGATGGTTTCCTCAGTTGTTGCCGTTGTGGGTCGTCCACACCGGTCATCATCTTCAAGGCTGTCCTTGCCCATCTTAAAATTTGCTGCCTACCTTTTTACGGTTGCATACGAAGGAGCATCATCCCCAAATGTAGCAACCATATCGGCATGAATGTCCTTAGGAGCTAAGCCCTTTTTACGGAGGTACTTGATGACACCACGATACCAGATTTTGTCAATTTTCTCAAAAACGTGCTAGTATCAATTTTCAAAGTCTAGAATTTCTACGTTCTTGCAGGTAAACTTGAACTCATTTGAGTCAAATCAAGTAATAAAGGTTTGGATTTAATGAATACAAAATTTCATGGCTGTTCGATGCCTGCTTCTTGGTCAGGCTCAGAACTTTTCAGCCTAACCTCGTACGCATATAACTTTGACCCCATTGAACCCCATTTTTATATAGTAAAACTGGGGTTTACAGGGGTAAACCTTATTTTTCTTATGTCTGCTCTAAAATATAGTGGTTATGCTACTCGCCGGATAAACCAGGGATTGCAGGAGCAATCCCGAGCTTCTCCAGACTTTCGAATCAGTCTTAAAACCGAGGTCCGGTCTCTGTATGAACTTAGCTGTTGGTGGGACGTACAACTTAAACCTAAAATATAGATTGTGGGTACTCGTTAGAACCGCATCATCGAGGTTCTTGAAAGGGGCATTATCCGGATGAAATAAAAATATGTGTCACCTATTACTTCACGAGGAATCCATGTATGAAATTTCAACATCCTGTCATACATGGTTCTAAAGATTTCTATGCATCACGAAACATACACTGTACAAATGTTCAAAGTTAAAAAGGGCCATAACTCATGAAGTCTTCTTCGGAATTCAGTCAAAAGTATATCAGGTCATCCACACATCACAACCCATTCATTCGCCTACTTTCAAGGCTCTAGCACCAATCGGTTTTGAGATATTTTGCTGACAAGATTTTATCAAAAAATTTTCAAAGGGCCATAGCTCTTAAAAAGGGCACGCTCCGAAAGAGAAACAAAACTGTTTCAGCTATTTCTTCATTAGGAATACATATATGAAATTTCAAAAACCTAGCCTACATAGTTCTAAAGTTATCCTATGCATCACATTGTACACATGTTTAACCATTACAGTGTTGACGGGGACGTTAAACCTCAAAATTAAACAAACTGTACAAATGCCCACAGTCACAAAGGACCATAACTCATGAAGTATTTTTCGGTATTTAGTCAAAAGTTAATCAGGTCATCTACTCATCATTACCAATCTAAGGCTCCAGCTCCAATAGTGTTAGAGATATTTTCATGACAATATGTCAAATTATTTTCAAAGGGCCATAACTCTTGAAAGGAGCATACTCCGGATGAGAAGTAAAATACGCGCCAGCTATTTCTTCATGAAAAAAAAAAAAAAAAAAAAAAAACATATGAAATTTCAAAAAATCCTAACATACATAGTTATAAAGTAATGCTATGCATCACAAAGCATGCACTTTACAAATGCCCAGTTACAAAGTGGCATAACACATGAAGTATTTTTCAGAATTCAGTCATATGTTAAACAGGTGATCTACCCATCAACACCAATCTGTTTACTGACATTCAATGCTCTAGCTCCAATAGTTTTTGAGATATTGTGCTAACAATATTTTATCATTTTTTTTCCAAAGGACCATAACCCTTGAAAGAGGCACACTCGGAATGAGAAAAAATATGTCAGCTATATTGCCAAGAGGAATCCATATATGAAATTCTAAACCCTAGCATAAATAGTTCTAATGTTATCCTATGCATCATAAAGCATACACTGTACAAATGCCCGAACGCCCCCGCCCATCGGGGCTTGAAGAAATAGATGGGCTACATGATGCTTCCACGCAGAGCTGAAACCGACCGCACACGAGTAGTGGTAAACCGCCTAGAGCAGCTAAGCCTGCCTAGGCAAAGCAGTGCGAGTCGACCGGTCATGCTTATAAACCCTTTTGGTTTCATTAGGCGACGGGGATTGAGGTGTCATTTCATCTCAATGTCGGGTAAGAGTCCCACAAAATTGGAAGCAACTTCTCCAAAATGACCTTTACAGTGTTGGCGGGAACGTTAAACCTCAATTCAAACAAATAAAACAAACAAAGTACAAATGCCCGAAGTTACAAAGGACCATAATTCATGAATTCCTCAGTAGAAAGTTAACCAGGCCATCTACTTATTGTTGTATAATATAACCGATGTATGCTACTGGTTACAACTGACTGGAGAGCGCACTGCGATGGAATATAAATACCCAATTACTAGTTAGACTATCTTACTAGATGTTTTCACCATGTGTGTGATTGAGTAAGATAGAAAATAGAAAGAACACTTCAGTCGTTCTTCAATTGTTGTTATCACAATATACCTAAGTGTATAACATAACATGGTGTCAGAATAGCGGAGTAATAAGTGATTACATAATTAACAACGTTTTAATCGGATAAACAAATTATCGAAGTTGACAAAATGGACTTATCAGGGATCCACAACCACGCATGGACTGGGAGTCGGGCAACCTTCCCGAAATAGAAATGAAGGCAATGATCAGGTACCGATACAATTAACGCACAGCTACCACCAGAGAGACCAAAGGGAAAGAAACACAAACACGAAACAACTAGACCTTAATGGAAACATCAATAGCGGAAAGTAAAAAGGACAGTTACTTTCCCACAAAATGACCAATTGTCCATCCAAAAGAAAAAAAAAATACGAGCGACAAACACAATCAAAGACAAACCATAGCAAAATAATGGTCAGTGAAACGAATTCCAGTGAGGGGCTTAAATCGATTTTACGCGGCCGCAATCCTCGCCCTTACTTCCGATTTAGACAAATGTTTTGTTCAGCCAGCATGAAGGCCTCCTAGCTCATCAGTGCAACATCTCCTAGAACACCAAAAAAAAACAAGCATGGAAAGCATTTAAACATGTTGAACTGGTGTTAATGGACCCATGAAGAACAAACCTGAAGATGTTATGGTGGCATATCTCCTTTTTTGGGTAGGAGAAAAAGGAAGAAACGTGTATAACACATAAACTCTAACGGCTGCTGAGAAAAAAACTACTTGAGCCACATTACACGAAATTTCTCAACCAAGTAAGACCCACACTGATGGCGGTGTTTCTGATAAAAAAGGAAAATGTCTGAGACAGACCACCAAGTAAGACCAAGTGAGTCAGACTCAGTGCCATATGTTACAAGATATGGGCGCACAGTCTGCCCAATGATCGTTAACTCAATGTAAAAGCAACAAGATGGCCAAGATGGCCCTGAATCACTCACCTGATATCAAGTTGTCACATAGCTTCGGAAAGTAATGTGGGTGACAGCCATTCCATCAAGCATAACTGTTGCACATAGATATATGATCACCTGGGCAACATTCTTGCAACGTTTGAATAAAACTGGCCTTTGTGTTTCTATGCTTAGCTATGTCAGCCATTTTGTTTATTACAACAGAAGCATTTTAGCTATTTTGGTAGAGGATTACCTAAGCAAGATTCCAGTGAAGCTCAATGAAATTGGCCCATTGGTATAGTAGGAGTTGTCGCTGAAGGTTTGTCGATTTTTATATCTGGCGCCCATTTTAATCATCAGAGCCGAACCCATTTAACTATTTTAGTAGAGAGTAATCCAAACAACATTCCTATGAAATTTGATTGAATTTGACCATCTTTCTATTTTTAGCTCTGACGGCCATCTTCTTCATTGCAGCAACACCGTTTTAGCTAATTTTGGTTGGGAGCCACCTAGGCAACATTTCTGTGATGTTTGAATCAAATATTGACCGAAGTGTTTAGGAGGAGTTCGAAGTTCGCATTTAAAGCAAACCATCGACAGTTTCTATTTTTAGCTCTGGCAGCCATTTTGCTCATCTGAGTGGACCATTTAACTATTTTGAAAGCGGGTTGACATAAGCGACATCCCTATGACGTTTGAATAAAATGTTTTTTTTTTTAGTTCTGCCGGCTGTATGTTCATCAGAGCGGAATGTTTTTCGCTATTTTGGTAGGGAGCCACCTAGGCAACATTCCTGTGAAGTTCGAATCAAATTGGCCCAAGGACTGAGGAGGAGCTCACATTTGAAGCATATACATGTTTTTCTATTTTTAGCTCCGGAAGCCATTTTGCTCATTGGAGTGGAACCGTTTTAGCTATTTTGGTAGAGCCTAAGCAACATGGCTATGAAGTTTGAATGAAACTGGCTCAAGGGTGAAGGATGAGTTAACGTTTAAAGACTTTTGTCTAGTTTTAGCTCTGGCGGCCATCTTTTCACCAGAGGAGAGCAATTTAGCTATTTTGGTAGGAAGTCACCTAGGCAAGGCTCCTGTAAAGTTTGAATCAAATTTGCCTAAGTGTTTAGAAGTTCCCGTTGGAAGCAAATTTACGATGTTTTTTTCTATTTTTGGCTCTGGTTGCCATCTTGTTCACCACAGCCATGATTTTAGTTATTTTGGCAGAGGGCCACATAAGTAATATTCTTGTGAAGTTTGAATCAAACCGGCTCAGGGGTTTAGGAGGAGTTCGCATTTAAAACATTTTTTTTTTCTATTTCTAGCTTTGGCAGCCATTTTGATCTGAGCAGAACTGTTTTAGCTATTTTGGTAAAGGGCCAGCTAAGCAACATTCCTATGAAGTTTAAATGAAATAGGCCCAATAGTTCAGGAGAAGTTCGTGTTTGAAACAAATTTACGTTCTTTTATTTTTAGCTCTGGCAGCCACCTTGTTCTTCAGAGCAGAACGATTTTAGCTATTTTGGTAGGGAGCCATCTGAGCAACACTCCAGTGAATTTTGAATCAAAGTCGCTGAAGTGTTTAAGGAGGAGTTTGCATTTGTAACAAATTTCTAGCTTCAATAGGTTTTGAGATATTTTGCTGACAATATTTTATCAAAAATGTTTTCAAAGGCCCATAATTCTTAAAAAGGGCATACTCCGAATGAGAAAAAAATATGCGTCAGCTATTTTTTCAAGAGGAATGCATATATGAAATTTCAAAAACCTAGCCTACATAGTTCTAAAGTTATCCTATGCATCACAAAGCATGCACTGTACTAATACCCAAAGTTACAAAAGGGCCATAACTCTTGAAAAATAGAGGTGAAGGCAATGATCAGGAATCGATACAATTAACCAACAGCCCCCCCCCCCCAAGCAGCGATACCAAAGGGAAAGAAACACAAACACGAAACAACCAGACCCCAATGGAAACATCAATAGTGGAAAGCCAAAAGGACAGTTACCTTCCCACAAAATGGCCAACTGGCTATCCAAAATAAAATAAACTAAGCGAAACACACACACTCAAAGACTAAACAAACCGCGACAGAAGAGGCATTTTTCGGAATTTAGTAAAATCTAATCAGGTTATCTGCTCATCACTATGAACCCATTCACCAACTTTAAGCGCCATAAATAGCAATAACTCTTGAAAAGCGCATAATCCTAATAAGGAAAAAATACGCATCAGCTATATGAAATTTCAAATCCCCAGCATACATGGTTCAAAAGTTATGCTATGCACAAAGAGCGTAACAGACGGACGGACGAACGACCCAGAAGCAGTATTCCCATCCAACTTCGAACCAACTTCGAAGAAGTTGGGGGCATAATGAATCCTATGAAGCAGACAAATCATACAGGTAAGAGATCTGGCAGCAATAAATTCTCCTCACTAGCATATCTTGTTGCCCTCAGGGCAATTTAAGGCTATACTACACCTTCGGACAGTTGTCATATTCAAATGATTCTTTCTCACCCTCAACATGTTACACACCAAATTAAAGCTAAGAAACTAAAGTTACATACACGCTATTTCATATATTCTAAATTGTATTTATTGTATATATTTTATATATTGTAAATTAAAGTTGTATTGATGTTATTAACTGAAAAGTAAAAACAAATTGCGTTTTATATTTTTGGATTCATATGTTTACCATTTCCATTTGAAAAACAGCCATTTTCCTTGGATAAGCATCACAAGTATATGCTCTACAGTACTTGATCACATATTTTTTCTAACATTGTTCAAAAGAAAGGTTTTTGCCATTTTTATTATCTGGAACGAAATTAATTGGTTAGTCTGAGCAAAAGTTTAATTTTATCCCAAATGGAATGAGATATTAAAATTTTATCATACATTTATAAATTTGTGACTTCGAAGAACATTTGCGCCAAATATTATGCAATTTTGGCCTTAATTTAAGAAACTGAATCACTTTGAAGACAGGCACCCAAACAGAATTTTCATTTTCAAATAGACTGACTGGGCTGATACAGCACCTCATTGGCTAATTTACCAATCACCGTTCACTTTTATTCTCGGTGTGTTTTTATTCATTAAATATGTATTTTGCTCAAAATTTACATTTTTCTACTCATAGACATTCATCAACTGCCCAAAGGTAAATGATTGACCATGATGCTAAATGGGTGCATACTGGCTTCTCAGACTTATAAAGTTATTGAAGATGAACCAAGGGAGTCTTATGGCAATTAACCGAGGCTGTGTCTAGTCTTTGATGTACACTATCTAATTTGTTCCAATAATTAAATGGCCAAAGCATGCTAATTTGAAAGAAAAAACATATCTTTGAGAGTTAAAGTTAGTTTTAGATGTCGTAAAATTGCAAACTTATTAAAAAGACAGAATGTGTGTGTGTGTGTGTGTGTGTGTGTGTGTGTGTGTGTGTGTGTGTGTGTGTGTGTGTGTGTGTGTGTGATTTCGGGTTTAACGTCGCTTTCAACAATTTTTCAGTCATATCACGACGGTGTCTGGTTGCGATAGGGAGCTCAATGCTCATTTTTATAGTGCTGCCTCACTGAAGTATCATGTCCCAGACACATTACATGATACCACACCCAGTCACATTATCCTGACACTGCGTCGACCAGTCCTAGCTCTACCCTGTAAATCTGAGTGCCAAGCGAGGAGCAGCTAGTACCATTCTTAACGACTTTGGTATGTCGCGGCCCGGGATCGAACCCGTGACCTCCCGTTCCCCGGAGCGGACACTCTACCAACAGAGCTATCGGGGCCGGTTAAAAAAAAAGACAGAAAGTCAGGCTTTTGACATAAGATGTGAAATATAAAATAGATTTAGGAAATGTAAAATGTGAAAAATGCAGAAAATTTTGATATCATGGTGTTGTCTTTTCTTAATATGTTTTGTTTAGCTTACAAAGCAGATAAGCAATCGTTCCTCAAGAGCAGCACGCCGGCCACGGTAGTTCAGTCGGATGCGCGTCTGACTGGTCTAACTGTTGGTTTTCTTTTGCTCCAACAATTATGTTGTTGTATGCTGTCGAGTCCTCAATCTTGTTTCATCTCTGTAGTTTTTTGATATGCATGTTCTCGGAGATGTTACACTGATGAGTAAGGAAGCCTCCATGCGGACTAAGCAAAAATTGTGTATACCGCGACAGAGGTAAGGGCGAGGATTATGGCCATGTAAAATCGATTTAAGCCTCCCAGTGGAATTCTTTCCACTGACCGTTCTTCTGTGGCGGTTTATTGATGTTGTTGTTTGTTACTTACTGTGTGTATTACTTGTGTCTTTCTATTTTGGATGGCCATTTGGCCATTTTGTGGGAAAGTAACTGTCCTTATGGCCTTCCTTTGTTTAGGTTTCCATTATGGTCTGGTCGCTTCATGTTTGTGTTTCTTTCCCTTTGGTGTCTTTGATGGATGGAGTAAGTTAATTGTATCGATTCCTGATCTTTGTTTTACTTCTACTTTCTATACCTGCCGGGGTCGGCAACATTCTTTCGTGGAGATTGTTCATGAAATCTTTTCTACGGTCAATATCTCGCTTCTGCTAATTAAAGAAGGGCAGTTGTCAGTTTCTGGCGAAAGAATGTGCACTGTACTGGTTAACCGCTTATGTTTAAGCTTGCCCAGGAAAAGTGTGGATAGGTAAACTGTCCGGCTCAAAAATGACCCAAATAGTGTTGATTGGGCCGTTAAACTCCAATACAAACAAACAAATCTTCAAGAGCAACTCTCTCCTTTATAGAACTTCAAACTGTATACCCCTGTAAACACCAGCTTTAAAGGTGGGGTTAAAGTGGGTCAAAATTATATAGGCGTGTTAACGTGATGACTTTTATGGTCACATTATGGTCACAAGTATGGCCACTGTATACAATGAAACGAGTGGTTTACAAGGGTAATACAGTAGTCTCATTTTCATTCCAAATTATTGACTGTTGATGTTCGTTAGCTCTGTCTCATTACAACCGCATTGAGGTAGTTCTAATGAAACCCAAATTTTTATATCTACATATGTGAAAAATTGACCTATTGGACGATAGGACATTATGCTAACCAATGTAATTTTAAATGGAATATAAAATCTATGGGTTTGGAAAAATGCACTATATCACACGGATGTTTTATCGTAATTCGGTTGGCTTTCTGTCGTTGTCTGTTGATGTACATATTATTTCGTGTTTTGTGTGAGCCTTTGTCATAAACATTCTATTCTTTCAATGACTCCAGATGACTGTGTCTTTGATCTTAGCTTAGTTTGTGTTTCTTTCCCTAGGTGTCTCTGATCGGAGCTGTGGGTTAATTGTATCGATTCCTGATCATTGCCTTCAATTCTATTTTCAAGTCTAACGTTTTCACTCTATCTTGAAGAAAAAGTGGTCGTTGAAAGCAGCGACTGCATAAACAGCGCCTTGTCGACTTAACAATGAATGTACATAAAAATGGCACCACATAGAAGCCAATATTGGTCCTGTTAGTAAGTATATTGCAAGGGCACGTCTACACGTGACATGAATAGTAATGAAAACGTTTTTAAATTTATGTATTTATTTATTTTACATATATGACCAAAAGTAATCGAAGAAACATGATCTCAAACTCCAAAGATCATTACGAAACATTCACGCATCTTAAACATCACAGAAAACGTCACGTCCGGTAAAAGTCAACCATAATGTTACAACCATCCCATAGATAGACCAGAGGTGACAACTATTCACTATTGTACACACTCGGCTTCCAGTGATTTTCCGTGATATAATGTGACTGGTCAGTGTCGCCCTCTGCACTACTAGCTTTGTCTGGAATACGTGGGAAGTAGTCTTCGAGGTGAAATGTGGAGCTGTTTGCAGGACATTCTACAAACGTGAGACGGCGGTCCGAATCTACTGGATAGATGATATTCAGGTACACAATACACATCTCAGCCACAGCGCTGTGCCTACAAGAGACAAACTCCTTGTGAAAGCAATGATTTACATGTGTTACGCCTTTTAGGATTTTAACATATGTCATTCGGTCTGATTGAATAAGAATGCACTCTGAATTATGCAAAAAACCGACTATGCTGATAGAAAATGCGTACGTCACTTACTTTTGTGGTGGTTCGAGCCTGGCTCGGGTCACATGTGAGACGCCAAATTCTGCAACGGAAGTCCGGATGGTTTTTCTCCGGGTACCCCGGTTTTCGCTCACCTCTTATTTACGATCGGCTCGATATAAGTGAAGTAATCTTAAAAGGGCCGTAAAACAAAAATAATAATAAAAAAATCTTTTGGGACCATGTGATTAACTGACCATTTACCCTCACCATGCTGAACCCGGATATATCCGTGTTCGAAAACAGTATTGTTTCAGATCAGCTGGCCTCCTTGAAGCCAGCTGATCAGGATTTATACTGTTTTCCATTCTGCTTCTAAATCCATGCTAAAAATTGAATTCATGCAAAATCAGGGAGGAGTGTAGCACAATGAAACATTTAACATGGTAAGGGTTAATTTCGTGTTCCGTTAATTCGACATGTTTTAATTGGTTTAAAAATTTCGATCACTGATAGGCGTTGCCGATGAACTATTAAACTCGTGTAAAAATATAATATAAGCCCCGCCAAGCGAATTTGTGTCTTCGAGCATTCCGTCATGACAAATTTTAACTGCGCATGCCCACCCATGCAGAGGGACCAGGGATATGGCTTTCTGTCTGAAGGTTCCTCTTGATTCACTGTTTGTATGGGCGAGCAGCGAAGGTTCTGGCGAGACTGCGCGGATACGCAGGCTCGCATGAACCTTCGCTGCTCGCATAGGCGATAAGTACCAAAATCGCTTGACGGGGCCCATATGAAATGGACACACTTATAAGATCCATTGTATCTGTTGTATTCGGTCTATGCTTGAACACAAACGAAGAGTAATACAATTTATCACTTACCCAAAAGGTACTGGCTGGTTATCGTTGATGTCAAACGTGCATCTACTCACCTGAAATATATAATGCCATTAATGCTCTGCATGCTGGGTATTTTTTTTTACAGCAGATGACATTTTGAGGTTTTCCTAGGGAAACAGGATTTGACATTTTATGCAAATTTTCTCCTACGGAGACAATTTGTACAAGATGTCAGGTCGTGTTATCTTGGAAAAAAATAAGAAAAGTCTCAATAATTTTTCGTCTGCTGAATTAGCTCAGAGGGTGGTTCGAGGGTCAGTCAATAAAAAGCGAGACTAGTTTTTTACAACATGAACTCTTCATGCTCAATTGGATAAATGTACTGTCTTATTAACCTATTTGGTACCGAAAACCCCATAATGGGTAGGTGGCAAACAGTGCAGGCCCAGATCAGACGCCACAGAACGCGGCGTCTGATCAGGACCTCCACTGTTTGCTAAAAGTTCAGCCATTTTCCGGATAAATTTTGATGAAAACACAACCTGACACCCCTAAATTTCGAAATTGGCTCCTGCTGTATATAAGGAGGAAGATTCCATTCGGTATAAAAAAGGGTTAATAAATATGAAATTTTATGTACCAGCAGGCAAAGTCATGTAGAGTTCATGCAGCAGACTATGTTGTCATGGTTTGTTAACCAGTGACCTGCTGAATATTCAAATATGCCACACCCACCAACGATTATCAACCAATCAGATTACTTGATGCAAATTATTGCAACAAATTCACAATCTGAATGGCAAACAAAGTAGATCCTGATCAGATGGCTTCTGACGAAGCCATCTGATTTGGATTTTCATTGTTTGGAAAATAAGGCATATCCGGGCTCAGCAGGACAAGCGTTAAGCTGGTACCCTGTTCTAACCATGTCCACGGTTATGGTCATTTAGCTTGATATAAAATCAATGAGGAACTTTAATGTCATTCTGTTTCGACACACATTCGGCCATTCCTATTCTTTTTTGTCTATTAATAAATTCAACTTCACTTCTGAAATATTTTGAGATCTTTCTACCAAATCCTTTAGCCACCGGTTGCCTAGCAACAATAGTTTTACTCTTTTTTTATATTAATTTCAAATTTTATGCATTCTTCTGTTTGTTACTTAGCAACATGTTGGAGTTATACATTATTTTTTAATGTTTGTCGACTTAGCTGCTAGTTACATTATCATTCATTTTAAATCAATATAGTTGAAGCTGCCCTTGAACATTTGCCATATCACAACCCCATCCACCATTCCACATGCTGTATTTTGCCATTTTTTTGCCTTTTGCCAAATTAAAAAAAAAGTTTGATTTTTCCAACATTGAACTGAGTAGTTAATTACACCAGTCCATTTGGGGGCGATTTATGATACTGTATTTATAATGCAATGTTTTAACTCAGTCAGATCATTCTTGTTACCATAGCAGAGAGTAAATCGTATGTGGTAAGCATTCCTTTCTTGTCTAGCAACGGAATACACAATTTGGATTTAGCTTTGAATATACTTTTCATAATATGCAATACTAAGTTTAAACAAATAATAAGACTAGATTCATTTATTCTTGACTGAATCTCGTAAAGTTTAAATTCAGAAAGAAAATATTTTAATCAAAATGTAAGGACTTCTGCAGAAGAAGAGTTAATAGGTTCCTGTGAATGAAGGATGTCACCAGTAACAATTATGAGTCGAATTAAAGAGAAACTTGTCAAATCCGGAAGAGAACGGCACCTAAAGCTTACTGTGACGGTCCCATCTTGATAGAAGTGAAGCCAATGATCCGGAATCGATACAATTAACGCAATCCTTCCAGAGAAAGAAACACAGACATGAAATACTAAACCCTAATGGAAACATCAATAGCGGAAAGCCAAAAAGGACAGTCACTTTCCCACAAAATGGCCATTTGGCTATCCAAAATAAAAAAGATATAAGCGATACATATATTCAAAGACGAACTCGCAACAGAAGAACGGCCACTGACAATATTTCACTGGGGCGCTTAAATCGATTTTACGCGGCCGCAATCCTCGTCCTTACTTTCGTCGCGATTTAGATAAATAATTTGTTCCGTCCGCATTAAGGCTTCCTAACTCATCGGTGCAACATCTCCGAGAACACAAAAACCAAACAACTACAGAGATGAAACAACAGCAAGAAATAACTGAAATGCTGGAGCAAAAGAAAACCAACAGTTAGACTCCGATGGGCCCGACCAGAGACAGAGCATCAGGTACCAACCAACATTACATAGAAATAATTACATTTTCTTAAGAGCGGTGGAATCCGATGTTTTTATAAAAGACAGAAGTAAAGGCAATGATCAGGTATCGATAGTATCCTTTTTTATACATTCTTGCTTTGAAAAAAAGCTGGGGGTATATTGGTTCAATTCTGTCTTTTCATCGATCTTCCCTCCCTCCATAAACCATTATTTTTCGAAAAAGATTTCTAAAGAACCATACAAGCTAGAATCCTGAAATCTGACATAGTATGATCTGCATTGTGCAAGAAAAAATGGGAGTTTTCTGCTAATTTGTTCATGTATTATTTTACTTTTTTCTCTCCATATCCAGACCCATGTTTTCGTCATTTGTCGTCAAAAATAATTTAGGAGCAAGAACCCTCAAACTTTGTATATTTTGCACATTTGATGATTACGTGTGTGTGTGAATTCGGGTTTAACGTCGCTTTCAACAAATTTTCAGTCATATCACGACGGTATCTGGTTGCGACAGGGAGCTCAATGCTCACTTTTATACTGCTGCGTCACTGAAGTATCATGTCCCAGACACATTACATGATACCACACCCAGTCACATTATCCTGACACTGGGTCGACCAGTCCTAGCTCTAACCCGAAAATCTGAGTGCCAAGCGAGGAGCAGCTAGTACCATTCTTAACGACTTTGGTATGTCGCGGCCCGGGATCGAACCCGTGACCTCCCGTTCCCCGGAGCGGACACTCTACCAACTGAGCTGTCGGGACCGGTCGTTGATGATTACGTACATCGTTTATGAGACAATGGATAGTTCATCTATTCTTTCGTTTTTCTTTCTCACTATGTACTATATTTTTAGCAACAGTACTATATTTTTAGCAACATTGACCTTGACTTGACCCACATGAAATTTAAGTCACGCACATCTACACCACAATGTGAACGCATATGCAAAATGTGAAGACAATCGGTGAAGAAATGTGCAAGTAGTTCGCATCACAAGATTTTTGCCATGGATTTCTGTTCTATTTTTAGCAACAGTAACCTTGACCTGGACTTGACGCATATGAAATTTATGTCATGCACATCTACACAATATTGTGAATCCATACGCAAATGTGAAGTCAATCGGTGAAGAAATGTGGAAGTAGTTCGAATAACAAGAAAAATGTGTCGTGGACAGATACAAAGACCAACCAACCAACCAACCAACCAAAAGACTCCTTCGTTCGTGGGGAAATAATTTTTTTTTTTGTGGCCACGTAAAATCGATTTAAGCCCTCCCCACCCCCCTGAAATACATTTTACTGACCGTTCCAAGGCGGTTCTTTTGTCGCGGTCGAGGTTTATTTTTTGTTACAGTTTGTGTGTATTGCTCATATCTTTTTTATTCTGGATAGCCGTTTGGCCATTTTGTGGGAAAGTAACTGTCCTTTAGGCTTTCCGCTTGTGATGTTATCATTCGGGTTTAGTTATTTCTTGTTCGTGTTTCTTTCCCTTTGGTGTCTCTGATGGGAGGTGTCGATTCCTGATCATTGCCTTGACTTCTATCTTCGTGAAGGAAACGATTCTTGTTATGTTTTAATTATGGTGCCACTGCTTCATATATGTGCTTCTTTCCCTTTTGTGTCTTGGGTGGAAGGTAATTCATTACGAAAATACGCCTATCTTGGTAAAATTTTACCTCTAAAAATGATTATTTTCTAATAAAAATCCTGATATTTTTCATTTTCTGCTCAAAACATAGAATATGGGTACTGGTTAGAACCGCCTCGGCGAGGCGGGTCTAACGAGTACCCACAATCTATGTTTTTGAGCAGAAATAAGAAAAAATATGTATACCTAAGTATACCCCAGTTTTACTATAAAAAAATGGGGTTCAAGGGGATCAAAATTATATTGGCGTGTTGCGTGATGGTATCGATTCCGGATCATTGCAATCACGTCTATTTTATACATGTTAAGCGCACAATGCACATTATTTCGCTAGAAACTGGCAACGCCCCTTAAACAGAAGAAGGGAGAGAATTATCATAACATATTTTATGGTCAATGATCACGCATGCTGGAAAAGAAGTTGTTACAGATTATCTCTAAATGAATTTTAGGTAAATCTATAAAGCCAATATATAGATCATTGACTAAAAGAATCTTAATGGTTAGTCTGAGTTTCGATGTAAGGGCGTATTGCATGCTGAGATTACAAAAGAACGGATCTTAAAATAGAAGTGGAGGCAATGATCAGGAATCGATACAATCAACCCACAGCTTCCAACAGAGACACCAAAGGGAAACACACACAAACATGAAACAACAGACCCTAATGGAAACACCGACAGCGGAAAGCCAAAAGGACAGTTACAGTCCCACAAAATGGCCAATAGGCTATCCAAAATAAAATAACATAGCGACACAAACACCCAAAGACAAACCATAACAAAAATAAACCGCGACAGAAGAACTGCCTTGGAACGGTCAGCGGAAACGAATTCCACTGGGGGCTTAAATCGATTTTACGTGGCCACAATCCTCGCCCTTACTTCCGTCGCCATTTAGACAAATAGTTTGTTCAGTCCGCATGAAGGCCTCCTAACTCATCAGTGCAACATCTCCGTGAACACAAATAATCAAACAACCACAGAGGTGAAACAACGGTGAGGACTCGACAGCAAGAAACCAATGAAATGCTGGAGCAAAAGAAAACCAACAGTTAGACTCTGTCTGTCATAAAAAAATCCAACTTCCCTGGCTACGGTTTGAGGTTATAGGTTTCTTTGTAGAAAATACAGTCTAATTGGGAGGTAATTCGTATCTGACCCTACCCCCTCATTTTACTGTTTAACTTGTAATTTTTTATTTGGCTTTCAATATTGAAATCATGGTGCCCTTTGGTGGGAACTGATCTTTTTAAGTGGCTTTTTCTAGGCAGTCGCTCAGAGGTTTTCAACGAGAACCAACACAATATGTTTGAGACAATAAGCGCAAAAACAGTGAATTTGAATATTCACTCGAATAGTGTCATTCCTAAGGCGATGAAAGACACCATTATGTCAAAATAGGAGGATAAAATAGAAAAATCTACTTACGACTTGATCTCCTGGTTGAATTGTCAAACCTTTATGCGGAATCTCCATCATAATCTAAAATAACAATAATGCTGAATAAATTAATTTAGCCTACTGTCAAATAATCATTTTTATATAATTTATTCCTATAAATTCAGCAACTGATTGACAAAAAAATGAAGTCCCACATAACATTACTTCCATCTGATCTGGATTTACACTCTTGCAAAAGGAAAAAATATATATCAAGTAATAAATCACTGTTGATCTAGGACTCTTCAATGCGAATCAATTCGTTACTGTCATTAAATATCGGTGTACAATAGCACTGAGGCGAGGCTGGAATATATTCATAAGCCCAAGTTATTTTCTGCAGACCGCGCCATCGCAGTTTCTTATATGCTACTTAGCTCCTCTGTGTGTGTGTATGATCTTATCCTGCTGATTAATTAATTTTGGCACACCCGTTTTGTCTATCAACCGATCAAATTACTCGATTATGTTCTTTTCAATTGAATTCGCAAACTAAATGACAAACAGTATAGATCCTGATCAGAGAAGCCATATGATCTGATTCTACACTGTTTGCAAAGATAGGAGTTGTTGTGTTAAGCAGGATAAGGATTAAGCCTATCCCTCTTTCTGTGGTTTGCGATGCCTGAGTTTCTTGTTGGTGGCATTTCCTGAATAGTTGTTTTTTTCTATTCGCATGAGCAGCAACTACTGTTTTTTTGCCTTACATGTAGCTAGGATAAAATAAAAGTTTTAAAATAAAACGAAACCGTCAACAGTTTTGCATGATAGTTCACATTTATGCTCTGATGAGATCAGATCTAAACAAAAAGAAGCATTTTCTCTGTGAAGGCAATTTATGAACAGTAATATTTGTAGCATTGTAGCAAACGCATGTCTTAATGTTTATTGTCCAAAATGCATAAGAGCTTGCAAATATATAATTTTACCTCTGGGTACTGTGGATTGGCTCTTCCTATCTCGATCCAGTTATTGTCACGATAGATGTAAGAGGAAACAGCTTTTCCTGGAAATACACAGATACATAAATATGTCTATGAGTCTTGACAAGACTCCCTTGTGAGCTAGAATTCCTCTATGCAGTTCATTTTGTTATATGACTTCGAATAGGGGCGACAATGGAAGGCCAAAGTAGTTTTTTGCTGATCCAGCCAAGGCGGTCGCTCCTTTACTTATAAATTTTGCTGTTGTGTTGTTGTTGTGTGTGCTTTAGTCCAGTACAATAAGACCCTACTGACGTTTACTGGGTAAGATCACCAGGATTAGAACTGAATTTCTAGCCCAAGCTAAAACTATGGATTTCCTTATCTGATGTGCAAGAACGTTGTTAGATCCGCAATGACGTTCTGACCCGTCATAAAATTTTTAAAAGATTTGTTCACGGCGACAACGTTACGTCACTCAATGTAAGGTAAACAAAGCAATGCCAATCTTGTGATATCAAAACCCATATTCAAACAGCGTGCGAATTTCACGATGGGTTTTGTTGCAAGCCCTTTCAACAATAGCTTCAAACAGCTATGTTTATAGGATTTTATGCGAGAACGTTATTTCAAAATTGACTCAACGTTGAATCAACGTTGAGTGCCTGCGGGGAAGAAGCATGAATGTAAAAATATGCAAATACTTGTTTTATAACGCTATAATGGCTGCCTTGTTAAACAAAGAAAACATTACATCTATCGACACCCTTCATTAGCAACTGTGAAGTTTGCAAAAATTACGCCCCTAACGTGTACTTTGACAGTACTGTATTTCTAACTTCTAAAATTAAAATAATTCTAATCAAAATAAAAATATAAACTGCACTGTGTTGAAGTGAGACGAGACGTTCTACCACCCCAAACGGCAGGTAGCATCAGCTTCTGTGAACAAACTTATGTATACTCTTTTCTAAGGTATGATTCAAATTGGAATACAGACGTACGCTCTGATATGTGCTTAACTATACTTTCCTGGCGATATTGCTGCCTGCTTACAAAATTATTGAGAATGAAGTAGTGATAGTGTTTTTCCTCAACACGAAAACACGCCTGTATAATTCTAACCAATTGAACCCCACTTTTATATAGTAAAACTTGGATTTACAGGAGTAAACCTTATTTTTTATTTCTGTTATAAAATATAGGTTGTGGGTACCCGTTAAAACCGCCTCAACTAACGTGTACCCACAATCTATAGTTTGAGCAGAAATAAGAAAAATATCGCAATTTTTCAACGGAAAGTTTTCATTTTTCAGCGGTTAAATTTTCAATGGATTTGAATAGGCGTGTTTTCGTAATGCACTGAACTTATATGTTTAATACTTAAGACTGAATATACTTTGAAATTGTTTCTTCCATATTCTTTTAAGATTTTTGTTGCATGAACCGAGAGCCATTTGCACTGCGTTAAAATAATATATACCTCTCTTGTGGGTATGGACCAAATAGCCGTAAATCATAACAGTCGTGTTGAAATTCCATTCACACGCAGCATCCGTCTTGACACCTGTTCGAAAAAAGAAAATATTGAGATTAAACAAGAAAGAGGCAAGATACCTTTACGTCCAAAATGAACAAGTTTTGTTACTTTTAGCTCCCCTTCATTTAGAGAATATTGAAAGTTATAACGATGCGTATTGTTTTCCTTATTGTGGCCCCAAAACATTGATTGTGGTACCGTTTAGAATGGTCTCAATGATGTGGTTCTAACGAGCACCCACCACCTATATTAAAGAGTTAAATGGGGATAATTGCCATCGGGGGTGGGGGTAAATCTACTGCGACCCGTGGCCGTAAAACAACATTTCCGACTGTAAAACCACCGATTTACCTCCCCAGCTGTCAATTTTGAACAGGTCAACGCAGATGCCAGTTAAACTAAAAGTGACCCTCAAACCACTGGACATCAATCTTAGTTCTTGGGAATAACTTTCACAGGATCAACCAGCTTGGCGAAGCAAAATCGCAGCCTGAGCCCGTGTATCAGAGACCAAATGCAGTGCAGTGGTCCAGCCTCGAGCCACCTCCGCTTCCACGTCAACACCCATCCATATGTGTCCCAAATGCGGGAGAGCCTTCCGGGCCTGGTTTGGCCTCACCAGCTATATCGGGACACATAATCACAGATTGAAAACCTAATATGGAAGTCGTAGTCAACTTCGAATACGAAGGACGCACATTAATCAATTAGTCAGAACCTGATCAGAAGCTATCAATTAGATCCTGAACAGACGCCATCTGGGCCCCGTCAAGCGATTTTGGTACTTATCGCCTATGCGAGCAGCGAAGGTTCAGGCGAGTCTGCGCATCCGCGCAGACTCGCCAGAACCTTCGCTGCTCGCTCATACAAGCAGTGAATCAAGAGGAACCTTCAGACAGAAAGCCATATCCCTGGCCCCTCTGAATGGCTGGGCATGCGCAGTTAAAATTTGTCATGACGAAATGCTCGAAGACACAAATTCGCTTGGCGAGGCTCATCTAATCTTGATATACACTGTTTGCAAGGTCAGGGGTCATCGTGTTCAGCAGGAAAATGGTTGGTTTAAGCAGATTTATTATGGTAGCAGTAATACCATTAGTTTTAGGGATAGAAATAAAGCACGAGTATTTTATCATATGGCATCGCGCCTGGGAATGTAATAATGTCATGTAATAAATTCGGTAATCCACTAGTGGAATAAATATGCAAATTCAGCCCCCGCCCATCGGGGTTTGAAGATATAGATGGGCTGTATGATGCTTCCACGCAGAGCTGAAACCGGCCGCACACGAGTACTAGTGAACCGCTTAGAGGGTCTAAGCCTGCCCAGGCAAAGCGGTGCGAATCGGACCGTCCGTGCTTATAAACCCTACAGGTTTCATTGGGCGACAGTGCTTGAGATGTCGGTTCATCTTAATGTCGAGTAATCATCTCAATTTCGAGTAAAATTCCCACAAAATTGGAAGCAACGTCTCCAAAATGACCTATACAGTGTTGCTAGGGACGTTAAACCTCAAATCAAACAAAACGAACTATGCAAATTAGTTAGATATGCTCCGTCACGTTACACGTGCGACGCGTTTACTAATGGCGGAATATTAACATTTTTGTACAAAAAATAGTGAATTATATACGTTATAAATGTCATATGAAAAATAGCATCTTACATTCGTGCTCATGTATCATGGATTCTATTATTAAACTCGTGGGGGGGGGGGATATGCTCGGCGAAGCCTCGCATTTTATCCCTTTTCCTCAACTCGTTTAATAAATTTGAAAATACATGAATACTCCTGTAAGATCCTCTATATATAGTTCTTCTCCCAGGAAAAGGGGTTAACAATGTGAATACCTTTTGTGTTAGCTGGCATAGTCCCATAGTTTCCAAGTTGAACAAGACCAAATTCAAACTTCGGTCTGCAATAAAAGAGTGTAAAATTTGATCTTTTGCGAAAAAAGCGCAGTTGTGCAAAGGTTTATTTCTGACATGAATAATTTGGCACTATGGAAATTTGAAAAGGAACAAACATAAGCTAACCAAGTGAAAAAAGCAAAGTAATTTCATTAAGCGCATGCCTTGTTCTGCTGAATAAATTAACCATTGTATGTTTAGGGAAGGACTATCAAATGTTGTCATAATTTGTGTCCAATCCCTTTGTGAATTATGCAATAAAATATGTTTGATCTAATAAATTAATTTTGCTTCAACCATCTCTGACTTGCAACCAATCAGATTACTTGATGTGATTTATTTCTACAAATTCACGAACTGTGAAACTACCCCCTTCAGAAGCTGTCTCACGAGTGGTTATCAGGGGAACTAGCTCGAAAATGAGTCAATGGAAATTTGTTCCCTCGACACATCCGGGAACTCTCGAGCTAGCTCCATCACCAGGAAACTTGTAAACAAAGGTAGGTCTCGAAGAGTTGTATCACCCTTTTTCTTTGTGAGCGGTTTATAGAAAATAATCCGGCAATGGAGTGCCACATAGAAATGATTTTGAAATTTGCAGCGCTAGAGTATGAATGAAAGGAAATTTTTATCACGGACCTGAAAACTTGTCAATTTATGTCATCACGGAGATATTGGCCGACGATTTTTCATTTTCTGTCAAAAGTACGCCCTTCATAGCCACAAAAGCAACATTCCTAGTGAAATGAAACATGGAAAATTTAAAGTTTGAAATAAGCAAAATTATTTGGCCGTGATTACGTAACTTGCGACTTATGACGAAATTACTGTCCGAGCTAGTCTTCTAGACAAGGAGATAGTTCCATCACGAGAACACGCCTATTCAACTTTTACCCCCTTTATATTTTGAGCAGAAATAAGAAAACTATCACAATTTTTCATCTTAAAGTTTTCGTTTTTTCGGCGATAAAAGTAGCAATGAATTTGTATAGGCGTGTTTTCAAACAACATCTCCTGAACCAAAGTTCATGGCAAATTCTAGTGGGGGCCAAAGTTAAATCATTTAAATGTAGCACTGCAATGTTGGATTTTTTTATAAATAGCTTACAAAGAAAAATATGGTTATAAAACTCCTCAAGACCTGACTTTGTTTAAAAATATCCTGGTGATGGAGCTAGCTCGAGAGTTCCCGGACGTGTCGAGGGAACAAATTTCCTTTGGCTCATTTTCGAGCTAGTTCCTCTGATTACCACCCGTGTATCTGACTTACTGGGCAGTAGCAAGTAAAAGAGACGCAATGTTTCTTCAGATTATAACTATAATAGCTCCCTTGGAAGCTTGGCAGCTTTGGTCAGGTTCATTTCCAATTAAAGGCATGTCAGACATTTTATTTGCTGTGGTTCAATTCCAATTTAGGGGATGTCAGACATTTTATTTGATGTAAGTTTTACAAACTCTCCATGTTTTATGCAAACGATGCAAACCCGGATCAGACGGTGGCTATCTGTGTCTACACTGTTTTGCTATTGTCCTATTTTGGGATGCTTGTCGTTGCAACATGCAAAATTTACAGCGATTGTATGGGATCTGAAATCAAGCTAGTAATTGCTTTCGAAATCACACACAAATATGTACAGAGAGAGAGAGAGAGAGAGAGAGAGAGAGAGAGAGAGAGAGAGACAGAGACAGAGAAACAGAGAGAGAGAGAGAGAGAGAGCGAGTCACGGGTTTAAGTGACCCTTCATTAGCAGTAATGTAGTTTGTAAGTAAGCATGTTTACCCATGCCCTGCTGAATAAATTTATTTGCTACGCCCATTTCTTACTACGAGTATCAACCAATCACAAGTTACTTGATATATAATGTTTTAATTCGAATTCGCAATCTGTATCACAAACCGCGTAGATTCTGATCAGAATCCAACTGATCTGGATCTTCGCTGTTTGCAAAGGCATGGGTTATCATGTTCAGCAAGATAGCCGTAACTACTCACTTAGAGGATCTGACTGTCAGCTCCATCCCGGTCATGGCCGTGTCGTCTTCTGAAAATTATGAAATTGCAACTTAATTTTATACTGTCACAATGCCTATTGCATCAACATGACATTACGTATAAGTAGACAGAAATATTCTGACTTGAACTAAAAGTGACGAATTGCGCCGATTGGTCTAAAATTAAAACATGGAATATTTGATTACAAAATGGCAAAATGGCGCGATTCCTGGTGAAATTATGGTAGGATTATTGCAGTATTAACTCAGAGAATGGGTTTGGATATGTTAACACTTTGTGCCTGTGACCGTAGCCTTGTTGACTCATAATCTGTATTGACCCAAAAAATGCCAATCATCACAATTGACATCTGCTTTGTCGTCGGCCGGTTATATTAAAAGTCTTTTTTTTTCCAAACAGCGTGGACCAAGAGCAGTCTGATCTGGGTCCACACTGTTTGCCAATATGCAAAAAATATTTTTAAAAAGCTAGCAACAAGATTCAGCAGTTGACATTAGTAGGCGGCTTTTTCAGGTGTCGTTTTTCTCAGCACTGATCTTAAGGGTTTAAACGACAAAGGCTACTTTTGGAAATAGAAAGAGAAAATTCATTTAAATTCTTCATTTTCGCAGGTCTGATTACACCAATAGGGTATTATCATGAATTCTAGTAATGGTGTTACTTAGTTGCTTTTTAAAGTTGCAAATGTTGCAAAGTGGTGCCAAACATTTCATTACGAAAACACGCCTATACAAATATATTGTAAACTTTACCGCCGAAATATCGAAAATTGTAATGAAAACTTGTGATATTTTTCTTATTTCTGCTCAAAATATAGATTTTGGGTACTCGTTAGAACCGCCCCGTCGAGGCGGTTCTAACGAGTTCCCACAATATTTTTTTTTGGAGCAGAAATAAGAAAAAATAAAGTTTACCCTGTAAACCCCAGTTTTACTATACAAGTGTGGGGGTTTAGGGGGTCAAAATTATATAGGCGTGTTTTCGTGATGCATGAAATGTTCAAGAACATTTAAATCGATTTGCGCAAAAAGTGACGTTTGTACCATTCATTGTCAATGGCTGGAATATTTGTGGCGATGCCGTAATTTGACTAACTCTAAAGGTCCTGGGTTTAGGGTTGTGCCTGTCAGGGTGGGTGGTGCAGATCCCGATTAGTGTGTTTCATGTAAGAAGCCCAATCTGGGTCTGTGCTGTTTACCTTAGTATTGTTCTGGATCTGGGTGCTCTTGGACGTAAGGGCGCTGATCAAACTACTAGTCAAATGGACAGTATTTTGGTTTAAGCCTGGGGTGGAAATTTTGTTCTTACCCCGGTGTTCTTAACCAGCCAAACTATATTCAAGAACAATACGTTAAATAAAATAAAATGGAAATATTCGGTGGTGTTGTGCAAGAAAAGGAATCTAAATGGCGTTCTGTTGTAGATGGGCGTTTCCAACCCTGCTGAGCGGAATCGAGGCTATCCGCTGAGCATGATCCTCCCTCGGGTTGGAAACGCTCATCTACAACAGAACTTATATTACTAACAACAGCTGTAACTGTTTCTGGTCGTATTTATTACTACTATTTCAGTGTTTATGGCCTCGATATGGTGGACTTCGACTAGAAAATATCTGAATCCGTGTACTTACTGTCACTGACTGTAGCACTGTGGACTTGAACCAAAATATACCTGTTTTTGTTGCCTATAGCAACACCAACATCTACAAATACAAAACACAGGTTGTTCAAATAGGCTTTTTCATGTACAGTCGAAGGCTTCTATGGCTCAAACACCTTTGTGAGTATAAAATGTTTCGAGATTGGGGTAGTTCGTGTCATTGTGTGATAACAGCGACAGGTCAGGGGGTGGGGGTTAATAGGATTATTTTAGAATATCTTCCTGGCCCTTGATGTATCTATTCATTAGAACTGGCTTATCAAGAAGTATGTACTGGAAATATATACACAACATATGTTTTCAAGATGAGAGTATGAAAAATCTCCCTAAAATAATATAAATAATGAACCAGGGCACGACAAAACTTACAATAAGACTTGTGCGACAAGCGAAGACCCAGATCAGCCTGCGCAAGTGCGCAGGCTGATCAGAGTCTTTGCTTGTCACACAAGCCTTTCACCGCATCCGTACTATCCAAAGAGTGGATTCAAGAAGGGCAGTTGTCAGTTTCGGGCGAAAGAATTTGCACTGTACTGGCCAACCGCTTACGTATAAGCCTGTCCAGGAAAAGTGTGGATAGGTAAACTGACCGGCTCAAAAGTGACCCAACATAGTGTTGACTGGACCGTTAAACCCCATTACAAACAAACAAATAATATAATAATGAACCGGGTTACGACAAAACCTACAATAAGACTCATCCGACAAGCGAAGACTCAGATAAGCCTGCGCGAATCTGAGTCTTCGCTTGTCCCACAAGCCTTCCACGGCCTCTGTACTCGATTTTTCTGTCTAAAGAGAGTTAAATGACAACTCTTGTCATGATGGATGGATGTAGAGGCTGATGTGAATCTTTGCTGGTCGCACAGGTGGCCATGCGCTGGCTCAAATTTATTGATATCTAAGAATATTCGAAAGTTTCCTAGGGATTCAAGACGAGTTGGAATCACCCATGGTAATCGAACTTTCGGAGTCTGAGTCATTGCCGTTTCATTATATTGTCATTATAATTATTTAAACGCTGTCTCTAAGGCATGGCTACTTCTCAGCTTTCTATTTTCACTGCTCTACTTTCACATACCAAAACCAAAGCACCCCATGTGCTAGATTTGTGTTCCTTATCTCTTTTACTAACGTATTCCAGATGAAAATGCTCAATATTCTTCTTCTTTCTAGCCAAATACAGATTGTGAGTACTCGTTGAAACCGCCTCAATGTGGCGGTGGCCATCTTGTCTATCAGATTACTTTGCCTTCAGCAAATCTGAATCTGTATGTTGCTTTGATGCCTCTGGCGGCCATCTTGGATATCGGAACGGAACGATTTTAGCAAATCTGAATCTCCATGTCGCACCGATGCACCCATGCCTCAAATCAAGTTTCAGCTCGATCCGAACTTTGGTTCAGCAGGAAATGTTGTTTGAAGAATTTCAAGATGGCCACCGTGATCATCTTGCATATCGGAATGAAACGATCTTAGCAAATCCTAATCTCCATGTCCCCCCCCCCCCATCAAGCTTCAACTTGATCTGACCTCTGGTTCTGGAGGAGATGTCGTTTGAAAAATTGAAAATGGCCGCTATGGCAGCAATCTTGGATATCCGGACAGAACAATTTTATCAAATCTGAAGCTTCATGTTGCCCCTTTGCCTCCCATAGTCCTCAAGTTTCAGCTCAATCCAACCTTTGGTTTGGGAGGAGATATAGTTTGAAGAACTTCAAGGTGGCCGTCATGACAGCCATCTAATTCTTGGATATCTGAACAGAACGATTTAACCAAATCTGAATTTCCATGTCACCCAGGTGCCTCCCATGAAGTTTCAGCTTGATCCGACCTCTGGTTCTGGGGGAGATGTCGTTTGAAGAATTTCAAGATGGCTGCCATGGCGACCATCTTGAATATCGGAATGGAACGATTTTATAATTAGAAAATCTGAATTTCCATGTCGCTTCAATGCCTCCCATCAAGTTTCAGCTTGATCGGACCTTGATCCGGGAGGAGATTTCAAGTGGCCACCATGGCGTCCATCATGGATATCGGAACGGATCGGAATCTCCATGTCACCCCGATGACTCCCACAAAGTTTCAGCTCAATTCGACCTTTGGTTCGGGAGGAGATGCCGTTTGAAGAATTTCAAGTGGCCACCATGGCGGCCATCTTGGCTATCGGGACGGATCCGAATCTCCATGTCACCCCGATGCCCCCCATAAAGTTTCAGCTCAATTCGACCTTTAGTTCGGGAGGAGATGTCGTTTGAAGAATTTCAAGATGACCGTCACGCGGGCCATCTTTGATATCTGAACGGAACCATTTTAGCAAATCTGAATCACCATGTCAACAGGATGCCTCCTACCCGGTATCAGCTTAATCTGACTTCCGGTTTGGGAGGAGATGTCGAAAATATGAAAAGTAGCCGACAGACAAAAGGCCACGGCATAATCTTCCAGGTGATAAAAATAAGGAAAATAATGTATGTCCCTGTGAATCCCCCTTTTTCTCTGCATTAGTTTTTGTTTAGTTAAGGTTTAACGTCCCCGTCAACACTGTATAGGTCATTTTGGAGACGTTGCTTCCAATTTTGTGGGACTTTTACCCGACATTGACTCATTGAGATGAAATGTATTCTCAAGCCCTGTCGCCCATTGAAACCAATAGGGTTTATAAGCATGGGCGGTCCAACTCGCACCGCTTTGCCTGGATCCTCTAAGCGGTTTACCAGTACTCGTGTGCGGTCGGATTCAGCGCTGCATGGAAGCATCATGCAGCCCATCTATTTCTTCAAGCCCAGATGGAGGCCGGTTCTCTGCATGAAAAAAGATTAAGACACCTTTTAATCTGGTGGAATGCAATGGAGCTGTATTCGATGTAAAAATATTGCATGAATGTACCAGTAAAGAAAGAGACCACATGGGTAAGTACATGTATAGAAGGTTTTTTAGACTTCAAAATTACTTTAAATTTGTTACCCTGTGACAATTCTGAAAGAAAAGAAGCGGCAATTTGTGGTGTCTTTTCTTTAAACTTTGTCGTGAGAAAATGTTTGAATTGAATTCGAACGATAATAATAATAATAATAATAATAATAATAATAATAATAATAATAATAATAAATTACCATCTGGTAACTTCCAAACTTTGTTTGATTCCCGACCCCAGTGGTAGAGCCCAAGTCTGTGCCTGGTACCCGGTTTACACATACGATTATGAGAACAATCCCTGAAATAAAACAGACAAAATAAAACTTGAACAAGCTTCTGAAAATAGATTAGGTTCGTCCCATGACCGGACATACATGTTCTTGAGCTTTTTGATTAATTTGCTGTTTAATGGCCTAGTCAACATTGTTAAGGCCACTAAATATAAAGCCAGCTTATGCTCAAAGAGTCATTATCGTCTTGCAGTGCCACTATGGAGCAAGTCCGTGGGACCATGGAGACGTTAAACACCAGAACTTTACTACTATTTGAAAGAGTCATTATTCCATATGCGACCAGCTTTTCAACATATGCGCAGTTTCTCCAGATCCTTCACTGCAGACAGAAATTAGCATAGCCCCAGATTTCCATAGCCCCAGATTAGAAGGAGTATCGAAAAATTAGTTTTCTTATTTAGGTTATGGTACTCATTAGAAGAGCCTTAGCGAGGCGCTTCTAATGAGTACACACACCATTTGTTTTCGTGCAGAAATAACAAAAATATCAGTACTTTTCGGATGAAAATAGCGCCTTACCTGGAGCGATGCATGACGAAGAAACGAGGAAGCTTCCTGCAAGAAATCTTGCATCAAGCCCTACTGATTGCCTGCGTAGGCTCGACATGACCTTATATGAAGCCCTCTTCTTTAGAGCTAGTTCATACGTGTGTTGATAATAACTAATGTGGGCAGTGAATACTCTCATCAGGTGGCTAAATGCAGCAATTTTTCATACCTAAAAATTTGAGACACAGACACAAACAGCGGGGACAGGCGAAAGAAGAAAGATAGTTTTGCGTGTATTGAGGTGTTCTACGTCCCGTCAACACTGTTTAAGTCATTTCTTTGCTTCCAACTTTGTGGTACTTTTTACCCGACATCGGATGAGATGACATCTAAATCGCACTAGTTCTCAAGTTCGGTCGGTTTCAGCCCTGCGCAGAAGCAACATGCAGCCCAGTCTATTTCTCCAAGCTCCAATAGGCGGGGGCGCGCACGAAGAAAGATAGTAAGACAATATTAAGTACTGCAGGGGTCAACTTAACCCGTTTTGTACCATAAACCCCAAAACGCGTACCCCGGTAAACAGTGCAGGCCCAGATCAGACGCCGCAGAATGCGGCGTCTGATTAAGGCCTCCACTGTTTGCTAAAACTTCAGTCATTTTCCAAATACATTTTGATGAAAACATGACCTGACACGCCTAAATTTTGGAATGGACTCCGGCTATATATAAGGAGGAAGATTGCATTTGGTACAAAATGGGTTAATAAGGGCGTCTGATTAGGGCCTCCACTGTTTGCCAAAACTTCAGTCATTTTCCAAATGCATTTTGATGAAAACATAACCTAAATTTTGGAATGCACTCCGGCTATATATAATGAGGAAGATTGCATTTGGTACAAAATGGGTTAATCAGCTTACTAAGAGGAACATGTCCCCCGCCAATCGGGCTTGAAGAAATAGATTGGGCTGCATGATGTCGACACCGACCGCACGCGAGTACTGGTAAATCGCTTTGAGGTTCTAAGCCAGGAAAAGTGGTGCGAGTCGGACCACCCATGCATATAAACCCTCAGTTTGGTTTCATTGGGTGACAGGGCTTGAGAAGTCATATCATCTAAATGTCTGGTATAAGTCCCGCAAAATTGGAAGCAACGTCTCCAAAATGACCTTTACAGTGTTGACGGGGACGTTAAACCTAGAATCAAACAAACAAACAAAACTAAGAGAAACAGTCAAATTTTAGAGGAACAATAAAATTAGAAGAGCTTCTAAGAGCTAAGAAATCGCCAAGGTGAGCCCCAACCCAATTCTTACCAGACATAATCTGTACTGTAGAGCTCATCACAGAGTGAAACACTGATGTGGTTGATCACATGATGGTGTTCTAACAAGGCATTGAACTCAACTGCAAAATAAAGGGGTACAAAATATTAACAAACATGGCGACCAGAAACATTAATCTGTCAGTGAGCATCATGAATACACGTCTTTAAAAGTTTTACCTTCGAGAACCCCACTTTTATATGGAAAAACTAGGGTTTAAGGGGCTATATATTATTTTTCTTTTTTCTACCTAAAAACATAGATTGTGGGTACTCGTTAGAATCGCCTCGCCGAGGCGGTTCTAACAAGTACCCACAATCTGTGATTTGAGCAGAAATATGAAAAATATATAATGTTCAGTTTCATTTGAAAAATTTTCATTTCTCGTGGGTAAAATTTTCCACATATTTGAATAGGCGTGATTTCGGAATAGCATGTCAAAAAATCCGATGGCGCTAGTACAAAGCTTTGCTTAAATCCTTGGACCCGTGCAAGCTTACAGTAAACTAGTACACAAGACTGATCATTTCTGAGCGTTTTTAACTTTTTACAAGTCTCGGGCGCTTATCTTTCTTTATATTCTAAACATTTGTTTTCTGAATTTGCTATTTCACACAACTTTACACAAGTGTCCAGTTGATCAAAACTAACGATGTCGTTAGTGAAAGTATCGTTAAATATGACAAATAAAGGGGAATGGGAACACCTGGGAGATTTTCCGCCATTTTTTCAAAGGGAGACAACTTTTGGGACTTCCTGTTCGCTTTTCTATAACCCCTGTCCCACTGAAAAAAGGGTCTACTCTTTAAGGAAAGAATTGCTCCTCAGGAGCAAATTCTTTCCTATAAGAGATGGCCCCTATAGACATGGAAGACAAAAACACTTTTGCAGGAGTTGTCTCCCCTTAGGTGTTCCCATTCCCCTTAACTTTTATGAAATAAAAATGTGAATAGCTTTACACACCTTCCAGCAAAACTGCCATTGTAATTGCAAGAAAAGACAACATTTTGACAACTAACAAGCTATATTAGCCAGCATTGCTTTGAATAACTGTGTCTATGCTTATAAACCCTATTGGTTTCATGGGCGACATGGCTTGAGATGTCATTTCATCTCGGTGTCGGGTAAAAGTCCCACAAAATTGGAAGCAACGTCTCCAAAATGACCTATACAGTGTTGACGGGGACGTTAAATCTCAAATCAAACAAAATGTCCGTATGGATTTGTTCCTTACCGATGCGCTTATGTTGTCCTTACCTATGTACTGGTTGGCTCCTATCGGCTGTCCCGTGCAAAACAGTTCTGAACTCTGTAAGAAAAGAAAAATTTATTTGTATCCCCGAGGTTCATAATCGTAAATTTATAAGTAAATAAGTAACTTTCCAATATCGAGACCACCTTTGGGACTCTTCGAAAGTGGTCTTGAAGACCACCTTCGAACAGTCCAGTAGATGGTATTTTACTAGAGGACACTCTTAGTAGAACTCGCAAAGAAAGAGTGTCTCAAAACTTCTAAATATGCTTCAAAAGCAGAATCAATGTCTATCCAAGGTGGTCTTAAGAGATTCATTAACGGGAATTCCTTAATTTTTCTCATCTTTGTCAAAGATTTGTTCTATGCTTACACACTGGTCGATAGCGCGTTTTTAAACCCGAAAAAAAATCTAGAGGCTTTAGAGCTTATAGGATTGTTTTTATTAGTACGTCAGTCTAAATATGAGATATTAATAAGAAATTATGTTCCGAAGTTACCCTGGTGTTCTTACTCAGGTAAACTACATAAATATAGTGTGCGAAGAAAAAAAAAATAAAAAAAATAATAAAAAAATAATAAAAAAAAATAAAATAAATGAATAAATCAAATGAAATAAATAAATAAATAAATAAATAAATGGCATTTTATGGATAAGATAAAATTATGTTCAAACGATTTTCTAGACGGGAAACAGTCATTTGTATGACTTAATGTGTTTTTCAAGTATAATAAAATGCAAAAATAGAGAAAAATTCCAAGAGATCAGTTTTGGACCGTCCGCTCTACTAATTTTCTGGCCGTGCTTCGTGCACGTGACAGTTACAAATGCTTTCAATTTCTTCTGGCAGCATAAAAACTCATCATCCAATCAGATACTTGCAGCTTTCTCATCAAGAGGCAGTTCGAATATTACTTACTGTACAGAAAAAGCCAATAAACAGTAAAATTCGGCTATTAAGACCACCTAAAATTAAGACTAATTCTGCTTTAAAAAGTTTATTTAGTAGGTTGCAGTTATTCTTTCTTTGTGTTTTCTGCAAACAGTGTCCACTGGTCAGGGACCACCTTTGGGACTGTTCAAAACTGGTCTTAAAGACCACTTTTGAACAGTCCCAAAGGTGGTCTGAATATAGGAATTATACAGTATATAAGGAATATACCAGGAATATATAGGGCCGGCCCACGCCCATCGGAGCTTGATGAAATATCTGAGCTGCACGATGCTTCCACGCAGAGCTAAATCCGACCCGCACACAGGTACTGGTAAACCGCTTAGGGGATCTAAGCCTGCCCAGGCAAAGCCGTGCGAGTCGGACCGTCCATGCTTGTAAACCCTATTGGTTTCATTTTGCGACAGGGCTTGAGCTGTCATTTCATCTCAACGTCGGGTAAAATTCCAACAAAATTGAAAGCAACGTCTCCAAAATGACCTTTACAGTGTTGACGGGGACGTTAAACCTCAAATCAAACAAACAAACCAGGAATAGGGACTAGCGCTTATCAGTAAAGATGGCTATGACCTCATCGATTTTCTGTTTACGTACATATGAAATACATCGAACTTTTGGTTTCATGGAGACAAAAAAGATAAAGATAAGAAACAGTATTTCCACGTTAGGAAGTTACTAAATCAGCTTTGTCCTATTTCATCAGGTAAACAAATCCGTGAAATGAAGACCCCTCTAAACCCAACTTTATATATACATGTATATAGAAAACTGTGATTTACGGGGTGTTCATTATTTTCCTTATTTTTGCTCAGAAACATAGATTGTGGGTACTCCTCAGAACCGCCTCATTAAGGTGGTTCTAACGAGCACACATAATCTATATTTTGACTAGAAATAAGAAAAATATCATCTGAAAGGAAGTTAAACCTTGTCCTGCTGAGCCCAGATATGCCTTATTTTCCAAACAATGAAGATCCAGATCAGATGGCTTCTGACGAAGCCATCTGATCAGGATCTACATTGTTTGCCATTCAAATTGTGAATTTGCTGCAATAATTTGCATCAAGAAATCTGATTGGTAGATAATCAATAGTGGGTGTGGCATATATGAATATTCAGCAGGTCAAGGGTTAAGTGTAGAGATACGAAAGACGCCATTTTAGCACTCGGTTGTGGTATGGTAATGTGTGACCACAGAGTATATTAACCAATAAGATGTCAATCACGGCAATTGTCGTCTGCTTTGCCGTCTGTCGGTTACCTTAAAAGTATTTTGTTTGGAAATAGTGGGGACCAAGATCCGGCTGCTCCTGTAGCAATAGCCTGATCTGAGCCCACACTGTTTGCCTGTATGCAAAAATATTTTTGAAAAGTTGCAAAAAAAAAAAAAAAAAAAGTCAGCGGACGACATAAGCAGACGCCATTTTCAGATGTAGATTTTCACGCGTCTTAAACGATAACAGTTGCCAAGAGTATCTAATATCTTACCCCATTAAAAATCCTGTTAGGCAGTGTTATTACTCTCTTGTAAAATTCGGGGCTAACACTAGCCCCCAAGCAAGAGCCCCACGTAACTAAAATCTGCAACAAAATTGCTTTTTCCAGTGCAGCTCTCATGGTCTATGGGCTCTGTCGTTGTTTTCTGCAAATGGTCAGATTTCACCATCTCAAAGTATTTAAACAGCCAAGACATCCTGCTTGTTCCAAGAATTTCATTGAAACAATAACCGTGATGTCCTCATTGTGGTGTTATTGTGAAGGTATGCTCAGATGCGCTGCGCGCAACAAAATCCCTAACGCCATAATAAGTAGTCCGCGTATAAACGCTGCAGGGTTCATAGGCGGACTTCTTATATGGCTTAAGGCCTTTTACGCCAAAAAGTCAACAGGACAATAGTGGAGTCACTCGAGAGACTCCCAGGATGGACATGCATATCGCAGTCTATGCTGATATGACACGTGCGTTTTATACTATTTTCTCGTAACATTTCTCATTATATCCTAGCCCATTAATTACATGAAAAACACAACTGTCAAAGATCGTCAAAATACACGACAGGTCACGTCCTGGTACGAAACCGCAATCCGATCAAGGTTATTCACACTGCTTTCAAATATGTTTATTTATTTATTTCACGCTGTCAAGCATATGATTAACATGAAAAGAAAATAGAAGTGAAGGGAATGATCAGGAATCGATACAATTAACCCACAGCTCCCATCAGAGACACCATCGGAAAGAAGCCTGGTAAGACACAAGAATGTCAATATTAACGTTAATTTGTCCCATATGTGACACACCAGTAACAATTCAGTGTACACCCTGACTCAGACGCCGCAGAAAGCGGAGTCTAATGAAGGTCTCCATCGTTTGTCTAAAATACAAGAATTTCAGGATCAAAAGAATCAGTCTACATCACGAATACATGCCTATATAATTTTGAGTTTTGACCCCCTTGAACCCCGCTTTTATATAGTAAAACTGGGGTTTAAAGGGTTAAACCATATTTTTCTTATTTCTGCCCCAAAATAAATAGACTCGCACCGCTTTGGCTGGGCAGGTTAGATCCTCTAAGCGGTTTACCAGTACTCGTGTGCGGGTCGGTTTCAGCTCTGTGTGGAAGCATCATGCAGCCCATAGTATTTTCAAACCCCGATGGGCGGGGGCCAATGTCGTACATATAACGCATCTTATACGACTAGTTACACGATTCGACAAGAAACGTTTGAAACAAAAAACCAGTATCTGGTGCAGCAAAGCACCGATAAGCTGGAGAGATAACGCTTCCCAAGTGTAATTACTTTTTTACATTGAACATAACAAAATATTATCCATCATTTGAACAAATATTACACCGATATTAAGTTTCACTGACAAAAGTGTAATGCTCACAGTTACAACGCACTTCAAAAAATGTTACCCTGTAGTAAGACTAAAAAAAATCGATAGCGCAGTGGTTAGCGCATTCGACTCATAATCGAGAGGTTGTGCGTTCGAATCCGGCCACCGGTATCGAGATGTGTCCTTGGGCAAGGCACGTAATGACACTGCCCCACTCCACCCAGGTGTAAATGGGTAGCAGTGGTGTAAAAGCTACTGCCTCTCTCTCTCGCGCGCGTGAAAACACCCGGAATGAGTGTTCGAGAGCGATTCAATAAGCTTGAAGCTTTCATCGCAATCGAACTAAAATAAATTAGTATAAACTAAGACTAAAATTACCCTATTTAATAGCAAACCTTACACCATAAATAGTCTAATTATTTCAAACACCAATCGATACGAAACGTAACGCTTGTTTTACAGCATCGTTACACCAAACACCAAATTTGCAGTCCTACACCAAATTTGAGTAAACTATACCAAGTTATCAGCGTATTGTTAATCAAAGTTACATTTACACCCAAAATGGTGTATGGTTCGAAATCACACGAGTTTTAGTGTAAACTTTACTCCGACTTTATGTGTAATTAACCCTTATCCTGCTGTTCACGACAACCCCTATCTTTGCAAACAGTGTAGATCCAGATCAGATGACTTCTGAAGAAGCCATCTGATCAGGATCTACATTGTTTGACATTCAGTTTATGAATTTGTATGAATAAATGACATCAAGTAATCTGATTGGTTCAAATTCAGAAATGGGTGTGGCTAAATTGAATATTCAGCAAGATAAGAGTTAACGCTATTTTTTTACGGTGAAGTCTCCAAACCTGGCATTTTGACTGATAAAATCGGGGACATTTGAGTGATCGTCAGAACCACCTAAATCTGTTTTTGAGGAATAATGATAGGAACATTCGCTTATATTCTTTCGTAAACAATACGTATTCATTACGATAACACACCCGTGCGACATATTGCATTTTTTCACATCTCCAAAATGGCCATTTTTCTGATGAAAATCCTTGATATTTTTCTTATAAATACTGCAAACATAGGTTGTGAGTGCTCGTTAGAACCGCCTCATTGAGGCGTTTCTAACGAGTACCAACAACCTATGTCTTGGAGCAAAAATAAGAAAAATAATCTATACCCCCGTATACCCCAGTTTTCTCTATAAAAAGTAGGGTATAGGGGGGTCTTTATTTCACAGACTTGTTCACGTGATGTTCAAAGTGGGTTTTACAATGGGATATTACACGGACTTGTTAACATGGAGTTTAGAAGCAATAAAGGGGAAGGGATACACCTTCAGGGGATGCAACTCCTTCCGCAGTATTTTTGTCTCCCATGTCAACTCTTAAAGAGAAGAATTTGCTCCTGAGCTTTAATGGTTGACACCTTTTTCAGTGGGACAGGACTTATAGAAAAGCAAAACGGGAAGTCCCTAAAGTCGCTCCCATTGAAAATGGCAGAAAAATCTGCCAGGTGTTACCATGCCCCTTAAACGCAAGCTTTTGTCCACGCGTACTTGCATGGATATATGCGACCGGTCCCAGTGACTCAGTCGGGTGTAACCACGATTGGTGGTTAGAAGAAGTTCCGCTGGTTAGATCCCCGCCGGGTCCGCAACATTCTTTGCAAAATATTTACAACGGGCATTCTGTTCCTTCTGCTGATTCAAGAATCGAACCGGGAGCCTCTAGCATCATAGGCACGTGCACTAACCACTACGCTACCACATTCTAAGAGATATAGACTAGTCTCAAAGTACTGACTGGGGATTTAAACTCTACACCAAACAAGCGTGTGCGAACAAATTAACCCTTATCTTGCTGTTCACAACAACCCCTATCTTTGGAAACAGTACAGGTCCAGATCAGATGGCTTCTGAAGAAGCATATGATCAGGAACTGCACTGTTTGGCATTCAGTTTATGAATTTGTAGCAATAAATTACATCAAGTAATTTGATTGGTTGATAGACAGAAATGGGTGTGGCTTAAATGAATATTCAGCAAAATAAGGGTTAAGAGGTATCGTGTAAGCCATACTTTAAGGCAAAAAAAAAAAAAAAAAACGCGCTGAAATGAAGCCACACAGTAAAATTCCTATATTAAGACCATCTTTTAGACTGTTCAAAAGTGGCTTTAAGACCACTTTTGAAAGTTCCAAAGGCGGTCTCTTATTAGGATGCACTGGGTGTAGAAAACACAAAGGAAGAATAACTGAAACCTTCTCAGCAGATTTAGTCTTGATTTCAGATGGTCTTAATAGCTGATCGCCCCCGCCCATCGGGGCTTGAAGAAATATATGGGCTGCATGATGCTTCCACGCAGAGCTGATCCGACCCGCACACGAGTACTGGTAAACCGCTTAGAGGATCTAAGCCTGCCCAGGCAAAGCGGTGCGCACGAGTCGGACCGCCCATGCTTATAAACCCTATGGGTTTCATTGGACGACAGGGCTTGAGATGTCATTTCATCTCAGTGTCGGGTAAAAGTCCTACAAAATTGGAAGCAACGTCTCCAAAATGACCTTTACAGTGTTGACGAGGACGTTAAACCTCAAAACAAACAAACTTAATAGCTGAATTTTATTGTGTATATGCAATGCCCGTCAAGCTGTTTTGCTTTGTTGAAGGTAAACAATTAAAATGTTTTGGCAGTTATGAATATGTATGTTGTGTCCTTGTCAACATTCTACTGATCTGTTCAAGAAGACATCAGAAACCTACAGCCTCTGAAAAAAAGATCTACTCTTAAAGGAAAGAATTTTTTCCTTTAAGAGTAGATTCCTACGAATAGAGGGAGACAAAATATTAACCCTTTTAGTACCAAATGGAATCTTCCTCCTTATATATAGCAGGAGTTCATTTAAAATTTAGGGGTGTCAGGTTGTGTTTTCGTTAAAATTTATTTGAAAAATTACTGAACTTTTAGCAAACAGTGGAGGCCCTGATCAGACGCCGCGTTTTGCGGCGTCTGACCTGGGCCTGCACTGTTTGCCAGGTTACCCGTTTTTGAGGTTTCTGGTACTAAATGGGTTAATTACGTGTCGTCGCCCTTTAAGCTGTATTCAAGCCGAATAACTATTACGTTTTACGTTTTCAGCTGGTCATCAGCATTTACTCGTAAAGGTCGGGGGCCAGAACGATATCCTCATTGCGTACACGGATCTATGTGACGCCTAGGGATATTTACAAAATAGCCTCTAAAATTCCCGACCTTGTTGACTTGTACTTGCGCTGTCATTTTCTCGGAAACAAGAGAATCCTGGACCAGCTGTCATGATGGACGAGATGTTTCAGCTCTTTCTGCCTATAAAGGCGTACGCTGCAACAGTCACGTCATAATCTTCCACCAGCCTTCAAGAACGTAACATCTCGAGTTGGCAAAGAATCTAGGTAAGGACATCTTTCTTTCATTATTAATTTGACAAAAAAAAAAAAAAAAAAAAAAAAAGAAGAAAAAAAAAAAAAAAGAAAGAACTTCACTTTAATTTTTCTAACTATTTCTTTGGTTGTTTGTGTTGAGGTTTTACGTCTTCATCAACACTATTTATGTTGAGAAAGGGCTATTGCCTGTTAAGTGGCAATGGCGGTTTTACGTTGAAATGGCTATGTCAGTTGGCTTGCAGAATTATTTCATTCCGCTTTCGAAAGAAACGAAGGAAGGTCAAAGTTACATAAGACTTACTGTGTCGAGCTGTTTAAAATTACAAATCGATAAGACAGTTCCTACGGAACCCGGGAAGGGACATGATTTCTTTTTATTTTATAAGTTGTGCGCACAAGATATTATCTTGTGCGGACAAGATATTATCTTGTGCGGACAACATATTATCTTGTCCGCACAACATAATATCTTGTCCGCACAAGATATTATCTTGTCCGCACAACATATTATCTTGTGCAGACAAGATATTATCTTGTCCGCACAATATATTAAGTTGTGCGAACAAGATATTATCTTGTCCGCACAAGATATTATATTGTCCGCACAAGATAATATCTTGTCCGCACAAGATAATATCTTGTCCGCACAACTTCCCAAGATCTATGTTGTGCAAACAAGATAATATGTTGTGCGAACAAGATAATATCTTGTGCGCACAAGATATTATGTTGTGCGAACAAGATCATATCTTGTCCGCACAAGATAATATCTTGTCCGCACAAGATAATATGTTGTCCGAACAAGATAATATCTTGTCCGCTCAAGATATTATCTTGTTCGCACAACATAATAAAAATAAAAAATCATGTCCCTTCCCGGGTTCCGTAAGTTCCAGTACCCACATTCTATGTTTTAAAAAAGAAGTAGGAAATTATCTTTTATTAATTTCACCAGAAATTTACTTTTCTTACAGCAAAACATCACGACAACACGTCTATATTTTATCCCTTTTTATCATATGACGTCGCGTCTGAGATTGTAATAACGCCATGTATTATTTTCGATAATCCACTAGTGGATTAAATATGCAAATTAGGTAGATACGTCCCGTAACGTTACATGTACGACGGTCTTAGCGACGTCGCGTTTACTAACGGCGGAATATTGACATTTTTGTAAACAATCGTGAATGAAATGCGTTTTAAATGTCATATGATAAATAGAATCTTGCATTCGTGCTCATGTATTATTGAATTTATTAAACTCGTTGAGGAAAAGGGATAAAATGCTCGGCAAAGCCTCGCATTTTATCCCTTTTCCTAAACTCGTTTAATAAATACAATAATACATGAACACTCATGTAAGATCCTCTATAAAACCAATTTTTATATTGTAAAACTGTGGTTTACAGCGGATATCTGTGCCAGCACAGACGACGTCGTACCGCTATCGGCCCGACGTTGGCCCGGCATTCTTTGTTGTCTGGGTTGACATTTCATGCAAAGTGTCTCCGTCTCCACTGGAGACAATTTGCATGAAATGTCATATCCGGTTTTCTGGGAAAAATAAGAAAATATCATAAAAATGTCGTCTGCTGAATTAGCCCAGAGGGTGGTAAAGGTTCTTAACCCTTGTTCTGCTGAGCCCGGATATGCCTTTTCTTTGAAACAATGTAAATCCAGATCAGATGGCTTCTGAAGAAGCCATCTGATCAGGATCTACATTGTTTGTCATTCAGATTGTGGATTTGTTGGAATAATTTGCTACAGTTAATCTGATTTGTTGATAATCGGTAGTGGGTGTGGCATATATAAATATTCAGCAGGACAAGGGTTAAGCTACCTCAATGTCTCGAGCAACAAAGGCTCTGGCGATACTGCATGCGCTTTAATCATCTTGTTAACAAGTATGTGAAATGAAAGCCCCGCTTTATATAGAAAAAAATTGGGGTTTACAGGGGTATATACTATTTTGCTTAATTCTGCTCCAAGACATAGGTTATGAATACTCGTTAGAACCGCCTCATTGGGGCGGTTCTAACGAGCACCCACAACCCATGTTCGGTGCAAAAATATCACAAATTTTATCAGAAAAGTAGCCATTTTGGAGAAATGAAAGAACGCACTATGCCACACGGGTGTATTATCGTAATGTGCGTAGACTCGCCTCAGCCTCTTTTGCTCATTGATCGTTATAGTACACTTTTCTTATGAGATGGTTTATTAACCCATTCAGTACCAGAAACCCCTAAAGGGGTACCTTGGCAAACAGTGCATGCCCAGAACGCGGTGTCTGATCAGGGCCTACACTGTTTGCGAAAAGTTATGTCATTTTCCAAACTAATTTTGAAGAAAACACAACCTGACACCTCTGAATTGTGAAATGGACTCCTGCTATATATAATGAGGAAGATTCCATTTTGTACAAAAAGGGTTAATCACATTTAGAACCGGCTAACGAATAATAATTTTCATGATTTCCCTACATACCGTACCATTGGCCCACGCCCATCGGGGCTTGAAGAAATAGATTGGGCTGCTTGATGCTTCCACGCAGAGCTGAAACCGACTGCACATGAGTACTGGTAAACTGCTTAGAGATTCTATGCATGCCTGCCCAGAAAAAAATGTTGCGAGTCGGACCGTCCATGCTTATAAACTATTGGTTTCATTAGGCGGCAGGGCTGAGATCTCATTTCATCTCATGTCGGGTAAAAGTCCCACAAAGTTGGAAGCAACCTCTCCAAAATGACCCACACAGTGTTGACGGGGACGATAAACCTTAAATCAAACAAACAAAAACATACCGTACCAATCAAAAGAACTTGTCAAAAATAAAATTCACTACTACAATATCATAGATGGGCTGCATGATGCTTCCACGCAGAGCTGAAACCGACTGCACACGAGTACTGCATGGTAAACAGCTTAGAGGCCGGCAAAGCGTTGCAAGTCGGACCGTTTGTGCTTATAAACCCTATTGGTTTCATTGAGCGGCAGAGTAATCAGCTTAGAGGCCAGCAGTGCGTTGCAAGTCGGACCGTTTATGCTTATTAACCCTACTGGTTTCATTGGGCGGCAGGGCTTGAGGTGTTTGTTTTGTTTTGAGTTTTAACGTCCCCGTCAACACTTATGACCTTTACAGTGTTGACGGGGACGTTAAACCTCAAATCAAACAAACAAAACTACGCAATAAATTGATGCAGAATTTCCTTGTCAAAACTGACGGTGTTGATAGTTAACTTGTGGTTAAAACTCGGCTCATTTAACCCTTTTTGTACCAAATGGAATCTTCCTCCTTATATATAGTATGAGTCCATTTCAAAATTTAGGGGTGTCGGGTTGTTTTCAAAATCTATTTGGAAAATGGCTGAACGTTTTGCAAACAGTGTAGGCCCTGATCAGAAGGCGCGTTCTGCGGCGTCTGATCTGGGCCTGCACTGTTTGCCAACTATACACGTTTTGGGGTTTCCGGTACAAAATGGGTTAATTTAGTAAATGCAATAACATTTGAGTACAAAAATATCATTATATGAACTAGGGCACAGCATTTCCTGCAATTTACATGTGCGCCCACCGAAAACTCAGATCAGCCTGCGCATCCGCTAAGGGCCCAGTGCTCCATCATTCAGCAAGAAAAATCACGGATCAGATTATATGGATACGCAGGTTGATCAAATTCTTCGTCGCTGGGGTACATGTAATTTGTAGGGTATGCTGTGCCCCGTCTCATATATTGAATAAAATATATTTTCTAGAAATTTAACATAGTTGCGTTGAAGAACCGGGTCCAAATTTGGAATCAACTTTTAAACCCATCAACAACTCGACTACAAAATATCTTTACCATCGTCATAATAGAAAACTGCATCATATTTTCTTTAGCTTTAGTGACCCAAATCCCAAAAATCAGATCGGCCTCTTTTGATATTTTTCTTAATGAATTTCAGAAAACCCCACACCACTTGTCTTACTTGGAACAGACAAAAGAAACAATGCATTTGATGATTTCCACAGTAGTTTTGGTACTAGCAGTCTACGGTAAGTACTCCGAGTCTTAATTGGTCACACATCATCTTAAAATGTGCGTTTTCGCCTAATACGATCAAATGGTTTGTGCTTGAGGGGCGCATGTATTCTGCCATTTTACCAAGGGGTGGGGTGGGGGTGGGGGTAGGGGGGCAACTCCTGACTTTGCTGGCACAGTCTGATCAGATTCTTTGCAGTTTGATCAGTCTTCGCATTTTAGATGCCCCTTCACCCAAAGTCCCCTCATTCAAACTGTATATCAACTGAACGCGCTCAAAGATCCCTTTTCGCTGGATGGCGTGGCTCATTTATACTATAATGTTATTTATCAAGTGATTTCGTATTTCCGAGGTTTTACTGCATTGGCCCGAGGCCGAGGGTCAATGCAGCTGGCCGAGGACCTGCAACTGGGTCAATACGAAATTTCTTGATTAATGGCAATTTTATTAATTGGTATAATTAACAAAAACATGATTATTGATTTTTTGACCTCACTTGACCTCATTTAATATTGGTTGACCTGGTGTTAATACGGATGACCTCCGACCAATACAGGATAGTCAATTAATAAAGCATCTTAATTCAAGTAAAATTGTTTTATTACCCAGTCAACTATATAAAGTGAAAGGGCCTCCGTGGCCTAGTGGTTAAGAGCGCTGACTCTTAATCATTAGGTCTCTCACCGCTGTGGTTCGAGCCTGGCTCGGGTCACATGTGAGACGCCAAGTTCTGCAACGGAAGGTCAGGTGGTTTTTTCTCCGGGTACTCCGGTTTTCGCCCACCTCTGATTAACGATCGGCTCGATATGAATGAAATAATCTTGAAAGGGCCGTAAAAAAAAAAAAAAAAAAAAAAAAACTGTATAAAGTGTTGTGATATAAACTGCTCAAAACAATTAAAGGAGCAAACTTATAAGCCTGTTGGCAAGAAATGCACTATTTTAAAGTACATGTATGTCACTTTAAAATAGTGCATTTCTTGCCAACAGGAATGTTACAATGTTCACGCAAACGTAAAGAAGCAAGATTCACGTGCAAAGCAAGAATGTGAGCTGTTCAAGAACTCACAAACTGCCTTAAACATGGGTGGGAAACACTAGCTTTACAAACTTTTCAAAATTTGGTCCGTAGCATGCCTCGGCGATGCCAGGAGTGTTGTGATGCTCGAGGTGGTCATACACATTACCGACAGGAAAAAGTGACTGATTTGCGCATGTCTATGAAATTTGAAATCATCTTACGTAAAGAACATTTATTCAAATTCTTCCTTAACAGGTTACAGGCCGTGATTTGTGGTGGTCAGTGTTTGCCGATAAAGTTATACATCTTTCTGAACCATTATCCAAAATCTTTTTACTATAAGGAAATATGTGTTTGCTCCTTTAATTGTTTTGAGCAGTGTAGTATTGGGCTATAGGATGAGTTTAAACCAGTTTTGACATGAGTGAACAAAAAACCACCGGTTCTTTTGTATATGCCTTTTTGGAATCCATCTTGGAATATCCAAAACAGTGTTAGAGGATCTAAGCCTGCCCAGGCAAAGCGGTGCGAGTCGGCCCACCCATGCTTATAAACCCCATTGGTTTCATTTGGCGGCAGGACAAAGCGGTGCGAGTTGGCCCACCCATGCTTATATACCCTATTGGTTTCATTGGGCGGCAGGGCTTGAGATGTCATTTCATCTCAATGTCGGTAAAAGTCCCACAAAATTGGAAGCAACGTCTTCAAAATGACCTTTACAGTGTTGGCGGGGACGTTAAACCTTGAATCAATCAAACAAACAAATGGATTGAGTAATAAAACAGTTATTTCATGGCAGCTTGGAGTATAGTCAAAACTATTGCCCCCCCCCCCAGCCCCCCACCCCCCTCGGTACTGTGGACGACCTAATACAGTATTGCCCGAGGCCTAAGGTCGAGGATAATGGTGCGCCAGGTCGTCCATGGTACTGAGGGACAAAAGTTTTGGCTGAACACCAAGCTGCCTATACTTCACTAATGTCTATTAGGACATTACGAAAGCCCTTGCAGTCTGTTTGGGTGGACACAAGCCCAAATACCCTTTCATACACCCATTCAGGACCAGAAACCCCTAAAGGGGTACCTTGGCATACAATGCAGGCCCAGATCAGACGCCGCAGAACGCGGCGTCTGATCAGGGCCTACACTGTTTGTAGACAGTTCAGCCATTTTTTTCTAATAAATTTTGAAGAAAACACAACCTGTCACCCCTAAATTTTGAGATGGACACGTGTCATACATAAGGAGGAAGATTCCATTTGTTATAAAAAGGGTTAATTGAGTCGCCCCAAACTGCAAAATTGCGATATTTTTCTTATTTCTGCTCAAAATATAGATTGTGGATACTCGTTAGTACCGCCTCATCGAAGCGATTCTAACGAATACCCACATCCTATATTTTAGAGCAGAAATAAGAAAAATAAGGTTTACCCCTGTAAACCCCAGTTTTACTATATAAAATTGGGGTTCAAGGGGGTCAAATTATAAAGGCGTGTTTTCGCCATGGTCGGCATCACGTAAACAAGTCCATGAATGAACACCCCACCCCCCCCCCCCCCACCCCCCAATCCCCTATTTTTATAGAGAAAACTGTGATTTTACGGGGCTATACATCATTTTTCTTATTTTTGCTCTAAGACATAGGTTGTGGGTACTCGTTAGAACCGCATCAGGGATGCGGTTTTAACGAAAACCCACGACCTATACGTGCAGTACAAATACGAAAAATATCACTGATTTCCATCAGAAAAGTTGTCATTTTGAAGATATAAAAAGATTTCACTATGTCTTTGTTTGTTTGATTTGAGGTTTAACGTCCCCGTCAACACTGTAAAGGTCATTGTGGAGACGTTGCTTCCAATTTTGTGGGACTTTTACCCGACATTGAGATGAAATGACATCTCAAGCCCTGTCGCCCAATGAATCCAATAGGGTTTATAAGCATGGGCGGTCCGACACTCACACCGCTTTGCCTGGGCAGGCTTAGATCCTCTAAGCTGTTTACCAGTACTCGTGTGTGGGTCGGATTCTGCTCTGCGTGGAAGCATCATGCAGCCCATATACTTCAAGCCCCGATGGGCGGGGGCCGGAATTGCACAGGATGTGTTATCGAAATGGCGCGAAAGTACAGGCTGATCTGAATCTTCGCTAAGAGCAGTTGCACAAATATCCCTTTTCGTTTGGCGCGGCCCAATGGAGTTTTCTGTGAAAAAATGTGTTCCTTAGTGTTAAAGTGTTACGTCCCCGTCAACACTATTTAGGTCAATTTGGAGACGTCGCTTCCAATTTTCTGGGACTTGACCCGACATTGAGATGCAATGACATTTCTAGCCATACAACCCAAACAAACTGCAAGGGCTGTATGCAGGAACGGTTTGACTAGCACTACTTTGCCTGGGCAGGCTTAAGACCTTACAGGCGGTTTACCAGTACTCATATTCGGTCCGTTTCAGCTCTGCGTGGAAGCAGCATGCAGCCCTGTCTATTTCTCCAAGCCCCCATAGGCGGCTTATCTTCTGTGAAAAGATGCCATGATAAATTATCGTATAAGCGCTTATGACATCTTTTCACAGAAGACTGCACATAATATGAGATAAATTGAACTACAGTGAATTCCGCTATTAAGACCACCTAAAATTAAGACTAATTCTGCTTTAAAAAGCTTATTTAGTAGTTTGCAGTCATTCGTTCTTTGTCTTTTCTGTATACAATGTCCTCTCGTCAGAGACCACCTTTGGGACTGTTCAAAAGTGGTCTTAAAGACCACTTTTGAACAGTCCCAAAGGTGGTCTTAATATAGGAATTTTACTGTATTTCAAGAAAGTATGAGCCACGTCAGAATAAAACCTGTCTTCAGAGTTCGCGACCAGAAAAGACACAAAGGGCCTGCTCAGCTAAACAGATAAGCAAAAATATTGAAATTGTAGACATAGAAACCAGAGGCAGTGTTCTTTTGGAGGTTTTCGTCTCTGTCAACTCTATTTAGGTCATTTTTGGAGACGTTTCTTCCGACTTTGTGGGACTTTTACCCGGTATTGAGATGAAATGACATCTCTAGCCCTACCACGCATAGAAACCGCTAGAGATTAGGGAGCGATTCGACTCGCATCTCTTTTTCCTGGGCAGGTTTAGGCCTCAGCTGTGTACAAGTACTAAGTTAATTCGGCTTCAGCTCTGCGCGGAAGCACCATGCAACCCGATCTAGTTCTCAAAGCCCCAATGGGCCGGGGCGCAGAGGTATTGTACTATCCAAGCAGCGAGATGTACAAGCTGATCTGCACCCATTGTCGTTCGCAAGTGGCTCGCTTATACAATGCATTATATTTTCAGTAACAACTATGAAACATCCTCAAGCAGCTTTTATTTTATTATACATGTAAAGTTTTTGTTTTTAAATCTTTAAAAGTGATCTATATGAGAAAAATACGGAACCCGGGAATGGACATGCATTTTCTTTTTAATATGTTGTGCGAACAAGATAAATATTGTGCGCACAATATGTTATCTTGTGCGGACAAGATAATATCTTGTGCGCACAAGTTATTTTGTGCACACGAGATAATATCTTGTTCGCACAAATTAATATCTTGTGTGCACAAGATATTACCTTGTTTGCACAACATATATCTTGTGTGGACAAGATAATATCTTGTGCGCACAACTTATTATCTTGTTCGCACAACATAATATCTTGTGCACACAAAATATGATCTTGTTCGCACAACGTAATATCTTATGCGCACAACATATTATCTTGTGCGCACAACATATTATCTTGTCTGCACAACATAGATCTTGCGCAGACAACATAATATGTTGTGTGCACAAGATATTATCTTGTTCACACAACTTTATATCTTGTGCGGACAACGTAATATCTTTTTCGCACAACATAACATCTTGTTCGCACAACTTAATATCTTGTTCGCGCAACAAATTAAAAATAAAATTGCATGCCCCTACCCGGGTTCCGCAGAAAAACAATAAAGAAATCGTAGCTTTTTCCTTGATGTCCAAGGTTAAAATATAATAATTCAAAATTAAACAAATAATATACAATGTACATATCCTTGCATGCTCCATTTTTGGAGGATTGTCTATCACACAGACCTGCTAACATGATAGCTGATACACTGGCTTGTAATCCATTTATGTCTTGCACAGATAACAGTCAAGCATGCCGCCCATCAAGAAAACACGCCTATATAATTTTGACCCCTTGAACCCCACTTCTATATAGTAAAACTGGGGTTTACAGGGGTGAATCTTATTTTTCTTATTTCTGCTCTAAAATATAGATTGTGTGTATTCGTTAGAACCGCCTCAATGAGGCGGTTCTAACGAGTACCCACAATCTATATTTTGAGCAGAAATAAGAAAAATATCACAATTTTTCATCTTAAATTTTCTTTTTTGAGCGGTAAACTTTACAATGCATTTGTATAGGCGTGTTTTTGTAATGGTTGAATCTTTCAACTGTACATTTCGGACACGTCCATTTTGTATTGGAGTTTTGTCAACATCATGAATGGCAAACATTACAGATCCTGTTGAGACAGTGTAAACTGGGTCCACATTGTTTGAACAGATATTTTTACCGGTCTGCGGGATGGGAAGTGTTATAGCAGGAAAAAAGTCAACATTCCGCAAGCATTCGAAAAACAAATTCACCCCTCGGCTTGATTTGTAAACAACGCAATGTCTTTTTTTTTCTTGACCTCGCGTTGAAATATCGGCTGTATTAGAGATTACTTGAGATTTTACGTCCCCGTCAACACTATTTAGGCCATTTTGGAGACGTAGCTTCCAGTTTTGCGGGATTTTTACCAAACATTGAGATGTAATAACATCTCAAACCCTACCGCCAAAAACCAACCAACAAACGAACAAGACTTGCAAACATCGTGATAAAACGCCACGACGAGATTGTAAGTAAACCGATTCCATAGGATGAAAACTGAAGAAATGTATAGCTGTGATAGTGATCTATTCCTTTCTCATTATTTACAGGTGTCGAACCAGCTGTACTTCCTGGCTTTCGTCCGGTCCTCGAGGAGGTTGTCAAACGTAGCGTACCTGAAGTTGTTGGGACAGTCAAACGTAGCGTACCAGAAGTTGTTGGAACTGTCAAACGTAGCGTACCAGAGGTTGTTGGGACAGTCAAACGTAGCGTACCAGAGGTTGTTGGAACTGTCAAACGTAGCGTGCCAGAGGTTGTCGGGACTGTCAAACGTAGCGTACCAGAGGTTGTTGGAACTGTCAAACGTAGCGTACCAGAGGTTGTTGGGACAGTCAAACGCAGCGTACCAGAGGTTGTTGGAACTGTCAAACGTAGCGTACCAGAGGTTGTCGGGACAGTCAAACGTAGCGTACCAGAGGTAGTCGGGACAGTCAAACGCAGCGCGCCAGATGTTGTTGGGACAGTCAAACGTAGCGTACCAGAGGTTGTTGGGACAGTCAAACGTAGCGCACCAGAGGTTGTTGGAACTGTCAAACGTAGCGCACCAGAAGTTGTTGGAACTGTCAAACGTAGCGCACCTGAGGTCGTTGGGACAGTAAAACGTAGCATACCTGAGGTTGTAGGAACTGTCAAACGCAGCGTACCAGAGGTTGTTGGAACTGTCAAACGCAGCGTGCCAGAGGTTGTTGGAACTGTCAAACGCAGCGTGCCAGAGGTTGTCGGGACAGTCAAACGTAGCGTGCCAGAGGTTGTTGGGACAGTCAAACGTAGCGTACCAGAGATTGTTGGAACTGTCAAACGTAGCGTACCAGAGGTTGTCGGGACAGTCAAACGTAGCGTACCAGAGGTTGTTGGGACTGTCAAACGTAGCGTACCAGAGGTTATTGGAACTGTCAAACGTAGCGCACCAGAGGTTGTTGGGACAGTCAAACGTAGCGTACCAGAGGTTGTTGGAACTGTCAAACGTAGCGTACCAGAGGTTGTCGGGACAGTCAAACGTAGCTTACCAGAGGTTGTTGGGACTGTCAAACGTAGCGTACCAGAGGTTATTGGAACTGTCAAACGTAGCGCACCAGAGGTTGTAGGAACTGTCAAACGTAGCGTACCAGAGGTTATTGGAACTGTCAAACGCAGCGTACCAGAGGTTGTCGGGACAGTCAAACGCAGCGTACCAGAGGTTATTGGGACTGTCAAACGCAGCGTACCAGAGGTTGTTGGGACAGTCAAACGTAGCGTACCAGAGGTTGTTGGGACTGTCAAACGCAGCGTACCAGAGGTTGTTGGAACTGTCAAACGTAGCGTGCCAGAGGTTGTAGGGACTGTGAAACGCAGCGTACCAGAGGTTGTTGGAACTGTCAAACGCAGCGCGCCAGAGGTAATTGGAACTGTCAAACGCAGCGTGCCAGAGGTTGTTGGAACTGTCAAACGCAGCGTGCCAGAGGTTGTCGGGACAGTCAAACGTAGCGTGCCAGAGGTTGTTGGGACAGTCAAACGTAGCGTACCAGAGGTTGTTGGAACTGTCAAACGTAGCTTACCAGAGGTTGTCGGGACAGTCAAACGTAGCGTACCAGAGGTTGTTGGGACTGTCAAACGTAGCGTACCAGAGGTTATTGGAACTGTCAAACGTAGCGCACCAGAGGTTGTAGGAACTGTCAAACGTAGCGTACCAGAGGTTATTGGAACTGTCAAACGCAGCGTACCAGAGGTTGTCGGGACAGTCAAACGCAGCGTACCAGAGGTTATTGGGACTGTCAAACGCAGCGTACCAGAGGTTGTTGGGACAGTCAAACGTAGCGTACCAGAGGTTGTTGGGACTGTCAAACGCAGCGTACCAGAGGTTGTTGGAACTGTCAAACGTAGCGTGCCAGAGGTTGTAGGGACTGTGAAACGCAGCGTACCAGAGGTTGTTGGGACTGTCAAACGCAGCGTACCAGAGGTTGTTGGGACAGTCAAACGTAGCGTACCAGAGGTTATTGGGACTGTCAAACGCAGCGTACCAGATGTTGTTGGGACAGTCAAACGTAGCGTACCAGAGGTTGTTGGAACTGTCAAACGTAGCGCACCAGAGGTTGTTGGAACTGTCAAACGTAGCGCACCTGAGGTCGTGGGAACTGTCAAACGTAGCGCACCAGAGGTTATTGGAACTGTCAAACGCAGCGTACCAGAGGTTGTTGGGACAGTCAAACGTAGCGCACCAGAGGTTGTTGGGACAGTCAAACGTAGCGTACCTGATGTCGTTGGGACAGTCAAACGTAGCGTACCTGATGTCGTTGGGACAGTCAAACGTAGCGCACCAGAGGTTATTGGAACTGTCAAACGTAGCGTACCTGATGTCGTTGGGACAGTCAAACGTAGCGTACCAGAGGTTGTTGGGACTGTCAAACGTAGCGTACCAGAAGTTGTTGGGACTGTTAAACGTAGCGTACCAGAGGTTGTCGGGACTGTCTAGCCTATCATCGAAACTTTCAATACGCCGTGGAGGCTGTCTGAACACTTTATGCTAGTCAGCTTGTGGGAGATCATGCTATCGTCATTTTCTTTTACCAATTTATTTGTCTCGTATGTATGCAAGGATAGAGTGCCTTAGTGAGCCAGCTTTTGGGTACAAATGGCGCATCTGCGTAGTCTAATCGGTCTGTCTCGACGGGGCTAAATTCCTGTCCAGAAAATGAAACAAATTCACCGGGAGAAGATATAGATGCAGATTGCAAATTCCGTCCTACTGTTTTGTGCTTTAAATTCATCACGAATATCGGGTCAGTGTGTGCAATAAAACAACATTCCTTCACGAAAACACGCCTATATAATTTTGATCCCATTGAACCCGACTTTTATATAGTAAAACTGGGGTTTCCAGGGGTATACCTTATTTTTCTTATTTCTGCTCTAAAATATAGATTGTGGGTACTCGTTAGAACCGCATCGATGAGGCGGTTCTAACGAGTGCCCACAATCTATATTTGGCGCAGAAATAAAAATATCACAATTTTTCATCATAAAATTTTCATTTTTTTCGCCGATAAAGGTGGCAATGTATTTGTATAGGCGTGTTTGCGTAATGCGGAACGAAGAATATATGAGGGAGTGAGTGTATTTGAGTTTTACGTCCAACCAACAGCTAAGGTCATACGGAGACGGGACTTCGGTTTAAAGACATCCGAACGTTTGAGAAACCAGGGACCGAACCCACTACGCCTGGTTTATGAGGCGAGTAGCTTATCCATTACACCACAGAGGCTTCTAACGAATAAATGAACGTGTTTAATGAGTCAAATATTTATTAACATTAAAAAAAGTCGTCTGTTTCAGGTTGTGCTTGGCATCTTCAGGTTTATCGCACTCCCATAATCTATACTATGATCAGGTGGCTCGGAAACTTTTTGAATGCTTTTAGTTTTCATTTTTCAAAAAAGCCTTCGATTGTTAGACGATCTATAGAGTTCTATACATTAGGAAAAACACGCCTATTCAAATATGTTGAAAATTTTACCACCAACAAATGGAAATTTTCCGTTACAAAAATTCTGGTTGCACAAAACATAGATTGTGGGAACTCGTTAGAATGCACTAGGCCACAGAGCGCCCGTAGACTGATATGGGTACCCATGCAAACAATATACACCACAACCTCCTTATAACACTGTTGTTGGGGTCCAAAGCAGCATCCATGTTAGTTAAACAACCGTGTTATATCCAAACAAAATTGTATAATTTATATATTTACCATTTATGACCAAAATGCATATTTTATATAGAAAATTGTTATTTATGGTCATTTTTCTATATAAAATAAGCATTTTGGAAATCAATGTTCCAACCGTGTTATATCCAAATCGTGTTTCAACGAACCGTGTTATAACAAAGATGTGGTGTATCTTATTAGGATCTCCTTAAAGACCTTTGGAACCACTTAAACTTGTCCGAGACAGAGGTAGTTCGGCCCAGTGAGAGTTACTAATAGCACCAGGTCAGGGGTCAAAATGGAATATTATTAATTTGTTGCCCTTGCGTGAGGGAAATATGACGATTTGTTCACCCTCGACAGGTAATATTGGCCAAGGGCGAACAAGGAAGCCCTCGGGCAATGTTATCTGTCCCGGGTGAACAAATTGTCATATTCCCCTCACACAAGGGCAACACCGAATTCATTCTTTCAGTGAATGCACTTGTCTTGTACTTTTGAGCAGTGACGTCAGAGGGGAATATCACAGGGGAATATTATAAGAATCTTACATGGGTGTAAGGGGTGGATAGAAAAATCCGTTCCGAGGGTCACAGTCCGGCATCACGAGGCTTGCGACGGTGCATATGCGGTCGTATTCAACTTGTGCATATTAAACACGTAAGAATATTCGATTTTACTCTTGTCACTGGGTAAGAACACCAGGGTAAGAACAGAATTTCTATCCCAGGCTAAAACCACGGATTTCCTTATCTATGTGCAAGAAGATAATTTATTGCCCTGTGCGTGGCATGCTCTCGACCATTCTATCTTCCATAAAATATTGCTATTTTGTGGGGCCCCGCCCATTGGAGCTTGGAGAAATAGATTTGAGATTTGAATGCATGGTGCTTCCACGCAGAGCTGAAAATGACCGCACATGAGTACTAGAAAACTTCTTAGAAAGTCTAAGCCTGCCCAAGCAAAGTTGTGCGAGTCAGACGTACCGCCCATGCATATAAGCCCCATTGGTTTCATTGGGTGGCAGGGCTTGAGATGTCACTTCATCTGAATGCCGGCCGTACGGTAAAAGTCCCCATATACACCCTATTGGTTTCATTGGGCGGTAAGGCTTGAGATGTCATTTCATCTCAATGTGGGGTAAAAGTCCCACGAAATTGGAAGCAACGCCTCCTAAATGACCTTAATAGTGTCAACGGGGACATTTAACCTCAACAAGTCCCACAAAAGTGGAAGCAGCGTCTCTAAATTGCCCTGAATGGTGTTGACGGGGACGTTAATTGTTTGTTTGTTTGATTTGAGGTTTAACGTCCCCGTCAACACTGTAAAGGTCATTTTGGAGACGTTGCTTTCAATTTTGTGGGACTTTTACCCGACTTTGAGATGAAATGACTTCTCAAGCCCTGTCACCCAATGAAACCAATAGGGTCTTCTAAGCGGTTTATCAGTACTTGTGTGCGGGTCGGATTTAGCTCTGCATGGAAGCAGCGTGCAGTCCATATATTTCTTCAAGCCCCGATGGGCGGTGGCCGCAACCACAAATCAAACAAAATTGGTGTTTTGTGTAGTCAATAGAAACGCTTCGTCGAGGCGATTCTATTGAACATTTTTAAGATAAAATAAGAAGATTACCTAAATATGTCAATGTTTCCAGTGATCGGAATCTTTTACAAGGGACTGGGAAGGGTTCCAAACTGCCGTGGTAAACGAACCATCGTTGTTCGAGCCATCGAAGTGTAAATACACTGAGTAAAATTCCACTATTAGTGTGAGACGCCAAGTTCTGCAACGGAAGGTCAGGTGGTTTTTCTCCGGGTACTCCGGTTTTCGCCCACCTATGATTAACGAACGGCTCGATATGAGTGAAATAATCTTGAAAGGGCCGTAAAACCCAAACCAAAAAAAAAAATCCACTATTAAAACCACCAAAATTAAGTCTAATTCTGCTTTAAAAAGCTTATTTAGTAGGTTGCAGTCATTGTTTCTTTGTGTTTTCTGCATACAATGTCCTCTGGTCAGAGATTACCTTTGGACTGTTCAAAAGTGGTCTTAAAGATCACTTTTGAACAGTCCCAAAGGTGGTCTTAATAAAGGAATTTTACTAAATATAGTGTTTACTCAGCTTGTCAACCTGTTAATGATAACTGACTAAAGATGAGAAGGCACATCATGACCCTATATCTAACAAATTGACTCTACCCCTTATTTGGTTAACACACCCATGTGTGACGATTCAAACAATTAATGTTTTTGAGAACAAGTACGAATTTTAGAAGCTTGCATGGGTTTGAGGGGTGGATAGAAAAGTATGTGCGTGACTTATGCCAGAAAGTGACTGGAGCTGGGTTTCTATGTGCCCTTCGCAATCCAAGTAAGATTCCTTTTTCTGGCATGCCATTCCTTTCTGTGATGCGGTCATTTCGATGCTGATGTCGGCCACGCTGTGAATACTGTGATGTTTAGTGGCGTCACTACGTTAACGACAACGAAGGCCACGGTACATGATGACATAATGGGCCACGGTACATGATGACATAATGTATAAGTGTGTTTGTTTGTTTGTATTGGAGTTTAACGACCCAGTCAACACTATTTAAGGTCATTTTTTGAGCCGGTCCGTTTACCTATCCACACTTTTCCTGCGCAGACTTATTCGTAAGCGGCTAACCAGTACAGTGCACTGACAACTGCCCTTCTTGAATCAGCGGAAGGGAGCGAATGACCGAAGAAAAGATTTCATGATCAATCTCCACGAAAGAATGTTGCCGACCCCGGCAGGTATCGAACCCGCGTCCTCCTGATTTCCAGTCAGACGCGCATCCAACTGAGTTACTGAGTTACTGGTTTTACGGCCCTTTCAAGATTATTTCACTCATATCGAGCCGATCGTTAATCAGAGGTGGGCGAAAACCGGAGTACCCGGAGAAAAACCACCTGACCTTCCGTTGCAGAACTTGGCGTCTCACATATGACCCGAGCGAGGCTCGAACCACAGTGGTGAGAGACCTAATGATCAAGAGTCAGCGCTCTTAACCACTAGGCTACGGAGGCCCGTTGAGGCCGGCCTGATGACCTACATGTATATGTATGTCAAACATGTGGAGTGCTAGAATTTTACTCTATCCCTGGGTATGATAAGCTATGTAGGAAATGAATTTCTTTCACATGGCAAAATGGCAGCTACAGGAAAACTTGGGTATTTCTTTTCACATTATACATGTTTACCACAAAATAGATACAATAAAATGGGAACAATATCTTCGTTTTGTTTTTCTTCTTCATCATCAGGTTTACAAAAAGGTGCAATGAACAGCCCCCTAAACCCCACTTTATAGTGAGAAAACTGGGGTTTACAGGGATAAACATTCTGTTCTTATTTCCGCTTAAAGACATAGATTGTGGGTACTCGTTAGAACCGCCTCAATAAGGCGGTTCTAACGAGTACCCACAACCTATGTTTGGCGTATTAATAAGAACAATATCACATTTTTTTATAAGAAAATAACCATTTTAACCCGTGTCCTGCTGAGCCCGGATATGCCTTATTTTCTAAACAATGAAGATCCAGATCCAATGGCTTCTAACGAAGCCATCTGACCAGGATCTACATTGTTTGCCATTCAGATCGTGAATTTGTTGCAATAATTTGCATCATGTAATCTGATTGGTTGATAATCGGCAGTGGGTGTGGCATATATAAATATTCAGCAGGACAAGGGTTAAAGATATGAAAGAATGTATTTACGTCACACAGGTATGTTATCGTAATGCTTTTAACTGAGCAGCCAGCAACCAAAAGTTTTTATATCATTGTACAGTCAAACCAAGATCACAACCCAGCTTAACGAGCTCGTTAGTTTGTTTTTGTTTGCCTGAATTGAGGATTTACGTCCCCGTCAACACTATTTTGGTCAATTTGGAGACGTTGCTTCCAGCTTTATGGGACTTTAACCCGACATTGAGATGAAATGACATCTCAAGTCCTGCCACCCCAAACAAACCAAATGGGCAGTCAAGCTCGCACGACTTTGCCTGGGCAGGGTTAGACCCCCGAACCGGTTTACCAGTGCCGATCCGCGGTTAATTTCAGCTCTTGCAGCTCAGTCTATTTCTCCAAGCCCCGATGTGCGGGCACTAGTGACATGAGCTCGTTAGTGGTATAAATGTCACCTGTTCTAGCAAGTACAATAGCTAATACAGTGGTATGTTGCTGGGCAAAAAGGAAAAATTGCTGACAAGTTTTAGCAAAAATACAGTAAAATTCCTGCAATAAGACCACCTTTAACACCACTTTTGAACAGTCCGAAAGGTGGTCTCTTTCTAGAGGACCCAGGGTGTAGAAAACACACACACACACACACACACACACACACACACACACACACACACACACACACACACACACACAGATTAAATTTGTATGTTTGTTTGATTTGAGGTTTAACGTTCCCGTCAACACTGTAAAGGACATTTTGGAGATGTTGCTTCCAATTTGGTGGAACTAGATGTTTGTTTCATTTGAGGTTTAACGTCCCCGTCAACACTATTTATGTCATTTTGGAGACGTTGCTTCCAATATTGTGGGACTTTTACCCGACATTAAAATGAAATGACATCTCAATCCCTGCCGCCCAATGGAACCAATAGGGTTTATTAGCATGGCAGCAATTAATTTTCCTAGGCAGGCTTAGACGTTCTAAGCGGATTACCAGTACTCATGTGCGGTCGGTATAAGCTCTGCGTGGAAGCATCGTGCAGCCCAATCTATTTCTCCAAGCCCCGATGGGCGTGGGACTAGATGAAATGACATCTCAAGCACAATGAAACCAATAGGGTTTATTAGCATGGACGGGCCGACTCGCACCGCTTTGCCTGGGCAGGCTTAGATCCTCTAAGTGGTTTACCAGTACTCGTGTGCGGTCGGTTTCAGCTCTGCGTGGAAGCATCATGCAGCCCATCTATTTCGTACAAGCAGCTTAAGCCTTTTAGATATACATGTTCTTCTAAAAGCGCAGTATGTCTTAATTTTACCTCGTCTTAATAGCGGAATTTTACAGTATTAGCATATTATAACACCTAGTGGCTCTGGAGTACATGAATGTAGTGGCTGTGGAGTACATGTATGCTGCAATTTGAAATACAAGTATGATGATCTGCTTCTTTGATATCAAACGGGCAACAAACACAGAATACTATGCACCTTTCAATGCTTAAATAAACCATTATATGGGGGAAACCCCTAAAGGGATACCTTGGCAAACAAAGCAGGCCCAGATCAGACGCCGCAAAACGCGGCGTCTGACCAGGGCCTGCACTATTTGCTGACACAATTTTCCGTCAAAAAGTCTTTGCAATGCAACCGTTGCAATTTGTCTCCTACCAAGATGATCCAGGTCAAGTCCTTTAAACACGGAGGAGACTGTGTTTATGTCTTACATCCCCGTCAACACTATTGACGTCATTTTGGAGACGTTGCTTCCACTTTTGTGGGACTTTTACCAAAGATATCTCAAGACTTACAGCCTGAAGAAACCGCTAGGGTTTAAATACAGGGACGGTCAGATTCACACCAACATGGTGCCGACTTTTGATCCTACAGCTATCTGATAAAACAGCCTCTCAACAGCGGCCCTTTTCTGGGGCATTGGCAAACAGTGCAGACCCAGACCAGACGCCGCAGAACGCGGCGTCTGATCTTGGTCTACACTGTTTGCTTAAAGAACATTCATTTTTGAAAAATTTGCAACAAACAAAAACAAACCCGACACCCCTATAATTGGAAATGAACCATTCCAAACTTACTAGGTGGAAGATTCCATAGTCATATATGGGTTATAATTAAGTATCATTGCAAGTGTCAAAATGACCATGAAAAAATATGCGATGTAAAGGCTTCAACATTTCTTTTTTTTTTTTTGTTTTGGTTTCAAGATTATTTCACTCATATCGAGCCGATCTTTAATCAGAGGTGGGCGAAAACCGGAGTACCCGGAGAAAAACCACCTGACCTTCCGTTGCAGAACTTGGCGTCTCACATGTGACCCGAGCGAGGATCGAACCACAGCGGTGAGAGACCTAATGATTAAGAGTCAGCGCTCTTAACCACTAGGCCACGGAGGCCCGTTAAAGGCTTCAACATACCGAAAGAAACACCCAGCTTTGCAGGAAGCATTTTCAAAGTGTTTTTGTTTTATTATTTTTTTCGCAAATACCACAAAACAGGTTTTCTCACGACGCCTTTCCCCATCTGTTAATCACGCATGCTTTATTAACAGGAAAACCGGGAAAACCATGTTTTTTTTTTTTTTTTTTCATTTGCCGGGTCCCAAGGAAGCTATCTGAACACGAAGTTCAAATATCTTCCGAGGGACCCGGCATATGTTATTGCAATGAAATAATCATGGATGATCGTTATTCTGGGATAAAAATTGTGATGTAACCCCCTCAAACCTCCATGTGAACAATTGAGACCGTGGCTGGTTCAGAATGTTATTAGCAATGACACCAGTTCTGCAATGTGAAGTTCTGACGTCATCATAAAAATGTGAAATGCTACGTCCGGGGCAGCACATGAATTTCATGATTTGAACATGCACGTACGGCTTCTTGCACATTCAACAATAGCTTCAAACAGCTATGTTCATAGGATTTTATGCAAGAACACTTCCAGGTTCTTTTTTCAGGACACTGGATACAATCATCAGGAGAGCCAACGCTTTCAGAAATATTTTTGTCTCCCTTGACAATGAGACCTGGTCCTTTCCCTTTAAAGGCAGCACCCTTTATTGGAGGGGCTCACTTTATAGGAAAGCAAACAGAAAGTCCCAAAAATTGTCTCCCTTGAAAAAATTGTACTTAATATACAAGTGATATACATTAAAATTCCGTTATTAAGACCAGCTAAATTCAGAGTAATTCTTGCTTTAAAAAGTTTTTTTCTTTGTGTTTTCTATGCCCATTGTGCTCAAGAACCCCTTTGGGACTGTTCAAAAGTAGTCTTTAAGTACACTTTTGAACAGTCGCCAAAGGTGGTCTTAATATAGGAATTTTAGTGTGTGTGTGAGTGAGTGTTTGAGTTTTACGTCCCACCAACAGCTAAGGTCATTCGGAGACGGGACCTTGGTTTGAAGACTCATCCAAAAGTCGCCGGATTTTTCGTGTAATTTCCAAAGAAGATGATTTGAAAATGTGTCCCAAGATTCGTGCACACAGCATGAATGTGTAGATGAAGTGTCTAATTTGTGGTGGATGGCTACCCGATAACCCACAGCTGGATATCAGCTGAGCTGCAGCTTCTTCGTGAATATATGGATGAGTTCCGACTGATTGTGCAGGCTGTGTTTCTTTCACTCTCTTTTTAGCTCACCTGTCACGTAGTGACGAGAAGAGCTTTTGGGATCACTTTTCGTCCGTCGTCCGTGCGTGCGTCCGTAAACTTTTTCTTCAAACGACATCATCTCCTAAACCACTGATCGGATTTTGACCAAACATACAGGAATGATCCTTAGGTGGTCCCTTTTCAAAGTTGTTCAAATGGTTCCGGTCTGTTGCACATCTAGGTCACAGGAGCCCAAAATAGATTTTTTTCACCAGAAACTTGAAAATCTTGTTCTCTGAAACCTAAAGGCCCAGGTCTTTGATATTTGGTATGAAGCTTCATCTCGTGAACCCCATACCAAGATTGTTCAAATTATAGTGCTGAGGCCAAAAATGGCCCCGCCCCGGGGCCCTTTGGTTTTACATAGGCTTATATAGAGAAAATATTGAAAAATCTTCTTCTCTGAAACCGCAAGGCCCAGGTCGTTGATATTTGGTATGGAGCTTCATCTAGTGGACCTCTACCAAGATTGTTCAAATTATAGCCCTTGGACCACAGATGACCCCGCCCTGGGGCCGTTGGGTTTTACATGGACTTATATAGAGATAATCTTAGAAAATCTTCTTCTCTGAAACGGCAAGGCCCAGGTCTTTGATATTTGGTGTGAAGCTTCATTTAGTGGACCTCTATCAAGATTGTTTAAATTATAGCCCTGATGCCAAAATTGCCCCGCCCAGAGGCCATTTTGTTTTACATAGGCTTATGTAGGGAATATCTTTATAAAAATCTTCTTCTCTGAAACTGCAAGGCCCAGGTCTTTGATATTTGCTGTGTAGCTTCATCTAGTGAACCTTTGCCAAGATTGTTCAAATTATAGCCTTTGTTCATATTTGGTATGATGTTTCATCTTTTTAGACCTCCCTCAACATTATGCACATTACAGCCCTGGGGTCGATAATGGCCCTCCCCGGGCCCACTCGTTACTCTTATGGATCAGGTGAGCGATCCAGGGCCCTCTTGTTTTTGGTTTTGCGGTCCTTTGAAGATTAATTCACTTATATCTATCCTATCGTTGATTAGGTAGGCGGAAACTGGAGAACCAAGAGAAAAAACACCTGACTTTCCATTGCAGAACTTGGCATCTCACACGTGACTCGAACCAGGCTCGAATCCACAGCGGTGAGAAACCTATTTATTTAGAGTCGACTCCTTATCCACCAGGCCACGGAGGCCCGCTTGTTGTTGGTTTGGGGTCGATTGTCAATCGACCGAATGTTACTAAGCACAGAAGCACTTCAGTGCTGATGTCAACATAAATATAATTGAATTGTAGGAAATCCAGGTTACGGTTATTTATAGAAAATAGCTGCGTTATTCTTGTCATAATGACATCACCACAGCGGGCACACAACGTTGAAATGACGTCGTATCAATGTCGATGCGACGCGATGACGTCGCATCGACATTGATACGATGTCATGTTAAGGTTGTGTGCCTGCTGGGCCTTTACTGTTTAAAAGAATGTTGTAAAACATCGATTACAGGGCATGTGCTTGGACATTGGCAAACAGTTAAGACCAAGTTCAAATGCGACAGAACGCGGCGTCCGATCAGGGTTAACACCGTTTGCTTAAGGTATGGGAATTAAGGGTTAACCAAAACAGCCCAATCTCCGTTCTGGACCACTTTCCCTGCTCAGAAACAATCAACACAACAAGGCTGTCAGTGTTTTGATTTTTATGCCCCTTTCAAGATTATTTCACCTATACCAAGCTGAACATAAATCAGATATGGGTAAAAGCCGGAGTACACATTTCACCTATACCAAGCTGAACATTGATCAGATATAGGTAAAAGCCTGAGTACACATTTCACCTTTACCAAGTTGAACATTAATCAGATATGGGTAAAAGCCAGTGTACACATTTCGTATACCAAGCTGAACATTAATCAGATATGGGTAAAAGCCGGAGTACACATTTCACCTATACCAAGTTGAACATTAATCAGATATGGGTAAAAGCCCGAGTACACAGAGAAACTTGGCGTCTCACATCTGATTTGAGCAAGTGGTGTGACACTCAATGTTTTAGAGTCACCACTAATAACTAGGCCATGGAAGTTCACTGTGTACATCTAAAAAGAGACATATTCTTTCTTGTTGAGGCTTTCCTTATGGCAGTCAACTGGGCTTATTTCAAGGCCCTGTTGTTCAAAACTAACACGTTTTATCTAGCTGCGGCTCTCCTTAAGGCAGTTAACTGGGCTTTTATTTGGGACCCGGCTGTTAAAAACTAACCCATTTTTACTTCTTGAAGCTTTCCTTGTGGCAGACAACTGGGCTTTTATAAAAGGCCCAGTTGATATGAAACTAACACATATTCTCTTGTTGAGACTCTCCTTATGGCAGTCAACTGAGCTTTTATTTGGGGCCCAGCTGCTCAAATCTAAACCATTTTTACTTCATCAGGCTTTCCTTATGGCAGTCAACTGGGCTGTTATTCAGGGCCCAGCTGCTCAAAACTAACCCATTTCTACATCTTGAGGCTCACCTTATGGCAGTCAACTTGGTTTTTATTTGGGATACAGCTGCTCAAAACTAACCCATTTCTACTTCTTGAGGCTTTCCTTATGGCAGTCAACATGGCTTTTATTTGGGACCCTGCTGCTCAAAACTAACCCATTTCTACTTCTTGAGGCTCATCTTATGGCAGTCAACTTGGTTTATATTTGGGACCCAGCTGCTCAAAACTAACCCATTTCTACTTCTTGAGGCTTTCCTTATGGCAGTCAACTTGGCTTTTATTTTTTGGGACCCTGCTGCTCAAAACTAACCCATTTCTACTTCTTGAGGCTCACCTTATGGCAGTCAACTTGGCTTTTATTTAGGACCCAGCTGCTCAAAACTAACCCATTTCTACTTCTTGAGGCTCACCTTATGGCAGTCAATTTGGCTTTTATTTAGGACCCAGCTGCTCAAAACTAACCCATTTCTACTTCTTGAGGCTCTCCTTATGGCAGTCAATTTGGCTTTTATTTAGGACCCTGCTGCTCAAAACTAACCCATTTTCACTTCTTGAGGCTCTCCTTATGGCAGTCTACTTGGTTTATATTTGGGACCCAGCTGCTCAAAACTAACCCATGTTTTACTTTTTGGACTTTCCTTATGGCAGTAGACTGGGCTGTTATTCAGGGCCCAATTGTGCAAAACTAATACATTTTCTCTTGTTGAGGCTCTCCTTATGACAGTCAACTGGGTTTATATTTGTGACCCAGCTCTTCAAAACTTCACTTTTGTAATTGTTGAGGCTTTCATTATGGCTGTCAACTTGGCTTCTTTTTGGACCAAGCTGCTCAAAACTAACACATTTTCTCTTCTTGATGCACTACTTATGGCAGTCTTGTTTGTTTGATTTGATGTTTAACATTCCCATCAACCCTATATAGGTCATTTAGGAGACGTTGCTTTCAATTTTGTGGGACTTTTAACTGACATAGAGATGAAATGACATCTCGATCCCTGTGACCCAATGAAACCAATTGGATTAATAAGCATGGACGGTCCGACTCGCACCGCTTTGCCTGGGCAGGCTTAGATCCTCTAAGCAGTTTACCAGTACTCGTATGCAGTCGGTTTCAGCTCTGCGTAGAAGCATCATGCAGCCCAAATATTTCTACAAGCCCCAATGGGCAAGGGCCGTATTTATGGCAGTCAACTTGGCTTTTATTTTGGACCTAGCTGCTCAAAACTAACACATTTGTACTTCTTGAGGCTTTTCTTATGGCAGTTAACTGGGCTTTTTAAGGGCCCAGTTGATAAAGCACTAATAAATCTTCTCTTGTTGAGACTCTCCTTATGGCAGTCAACTGAGCTTTTATTTGGGGACCAGCTCTTCAAAACTAACACTTTTGTACTTGTTGAGGCTTTGCTTATGGTAGTCAACTGGGATATTTTGGGACCCAGTGGCTCAAAACTAACCCATTTTCACTTCTTGAGGCTTTCATAATGGCAGTCAACTTGGCTTCTATTTGGGACCCAGCTGCTCAAAACTAACCCATTTTTACTTCTTGAGGCTCTCTTAATGGCAGTCAACTTGGCTTTTATTTGGGATCCAGCTGTTCAAAACTAACCCATTTTTACTTCTTGAGGCTTTCCTTATGGCAGTCAACTTAGCTTTTATTTGGGACCCTGCTGCTAAAAACTAACCCATTTTCACTTCTTGAGGCTTTCATTATGGCAGTCAACTTGGCTTTTATTTGGGGCGCAGTTGCTCGAAACTAACATTTTTTTTCTTTGTTGAGGTTTCCTTATGGCAGTCATCTGGGCTGTAATTCAGGGCCCAGTCGTTCAAAACTTACATATTTTCTCTTGTTAAGGCTTTCCTTTTAGCAGTCAACTTGGCTTTTATTTGGGGCACAGCTGCTTGAAACTAACGGCAGTAAACGGACTTTTAATCAGGGCCCAATTGTTAAACACATTTTCTCTTGTTGAGGCTCTCCTTATGGCAGTCAGCTGGGCTTTTATTTGGGGCCCAGCTGCTCAAAACTATTCCAGTTTTACTTCTTGACTCGAGGCTCCCTTATGGCAGTCTTTTGTTTGTCTGATTTGAGGTTTAATGTCCCCGACAACACTATATATGTCATTTTGAAGACATTTCTTCCAATTTTGTGAGGCTTTTACCCGACATAGGGATGAAATGACATCTCAAGCCCTGTCTCCAAATGTACCAACAGGGTTTTTAAGCATGGACGGTTCCACTTGCACCGCTTTTTCTGGGCAGGCTTAGTTCCTCTAAGGTGATTTTTTTTTTGTTTTGTTTTACGGCCCTGTCAAGATTATTTCACTCATATCAAGCCGATCGTTAACCAGAGTACCCAGAGAAAAAACCACCTGACCTTCAATTCAGAACTTGGCGTCTCACATGTGACCAGAGCGAGGCTCGAACCTACAGAGGTGAGAGACCTAATGATTAAGAGCCAGCACTCTTATCCACTAGGCCACAGGCCCATTTCTAAGCAGATTACCCCTACTTGTGTGCAGTCGGTTTCAGCTCTGGGTGGAAGCATCATGCTGCTCATCTGTTTTTTCAAACCCCGATGGGCTGGGGCTATCTTTATGGTAGTGAACTGGCTTTTATTCAGGGCCCAGTTGTTGAAAACTAACACATTTTCTCTTTTTGAGGCTCTCCTTATGGCAGTCAACTGGGCTTTAATTTGGGACCCAGCTGCTCAAAACTACTTAACTCGAGGCTCCATTATGGCAGTCTTTTGTTTGTTTGATTTGAGGTTTAACATCCCCGTCAACAATGTATAGGTCATTTTGGAGATGTGGCTTCCAATTTTGTGGAACATTTACCAGACATTGAGATGAAATGACATCTCAAGCCAGGTCTCAAAATGTAACCAATAGGGTTTATTAGCATGGACTGTCCGACTCATACCACTTTGCCTGGGTAGGCTTAGATCCTCTTAGCGGTTTACCAGTAGTCATGTACAGTGGGTTTCATCTCTGCGTGGAAGTATCATGCAGTCGTCCTTATGGCATTCAACTGGGCTGTTATTCAGGGCCCAGCTGTTTAAAACCAACACATATTCTCTTGTTGAGGCTTTCCTTATGGCAGTCACCTGAGCCAATTGTTCAAAACCAACACATTTTTTAATGTCTTGGACTTTCCTTATGGCAGTCAACTGGGCTGTTATTCAGGGCCCAATTGTTCAAAACTAACACATTTTCTCTTCTTGAGGCCTTCCTTATGGCAGTCAACTTGGTTTTTATTTGCTACCCAGCTGCTCAAAACTAACCCATTTGAAAAACGGTCGTATTATGTTATGCCCCTGGCATCTGTTTGTCTGTCCGTCCATCTGTAAACTTTTCATTTCCGGATAACTCCTCCTACAGTGTGAGATGTCATTGCATCTCAATGTCGGGAAAAAATCCCACAAAATTGGAAGCAACGTCTCCAAAGTGACCTTTACAGTGTTGACGGGGACGTTAAACCTCAAATCAAACAAACAAACATCTGATCAAGCTGAAACTTCATAATAGTTAGATCATGATGTGGGGCAGCGCATATTGTTTCGAAGTTATGGTCCACCAAATAATAATAGTTATGCCCCTTTGAAATTTTTTGTAAACTTTTCGTTTCTGGATAACTCCTCCTACAGTTTATATCCGAGCAAGCTGAAACTTCATACATAGTTAGACCATGATGTGGGTCAGCACACATTGTTTCAAGGTTATGGACCACCAAATATTAACAAGGCATCGCATGCGATACAAATCCCCTCGCACAAGACAACTTTGTGTGTGGAAAACACTGAAATGGCAAAAGTCCAACTTGCTTGAGATATTATCATATGCAACATTTGTATAAAGTTTGTTTAAAAATCCATCAATAAATGTAGGTTCCAGAGTGATGACAATATTTCTTTAAAAATAGCCATAGGGACCTTGACTTGAGGCCATGACCGCGAAAGTAGATCTTACTCAAGGTATTATCATAAGCATCTTTTGTGTGAAGTTATATTAAAATCTGTTAATAAATGTTAGCAGTACAGCGATGACAAAGTTTTTCTAAAAATAGCCACAGTGACCTTGACCTTGAGGTCATGACATTGAAAGTCAAAGCAACTTGAGATATTATCATAAACATTTGTGTGAAGTTCTATTAAAATCCATCAATAAATGTAGGCGCTAGAGCGATGACAAAGTTTTTCTTAAAATAGCCACAGTGACCTTGACCTTGAAAGTCAAACTCGCTCGAGGTATTGTCATAAGGAACATTTGTGTGAAGTTATATTGAAATCAGTGAAGAAATGTAGTCTCTAGAGCGATGACAAAGTTTTTCTAAAAATAGCCACAGTGACCTTGACCTTGAAAGTCGAAATCGCTCGAGATATTGTCATAAGGAACATTTAAGTGAAGTTATACTGAAATCAGTGAAGAAATGTAAGCGCTGGAGCCATGACAAACTTTTTCTAAAAATAGCCACAGTGACCTTGACCTTGAAAGTCAAACTCGCTCGAGGTATTGTCATAAGGAACATTTGTATGAAGTTATATTGAAATCAGTGAAGAAATGTAGTCTCTAGAGCGATGACAAAGCTACCTAAAAATAGCCACAGTGACCTTGACCTTGAAAGTGGAACTCGCTAGAGATATTGTAATAAGGAACATTTGTGTGAAGTAATATTGAAATTGGTGAAAAATGTAAGCACTAGAGCAATGACAAAGTTTTTCTAAAAATAGTCACAGTTACCTTGACCTTGAAAGTCAAACTTGTTCGAGGTATTGCCATAAGGAACATTTGTGTGAAGTTATATTGAAATCGATGAAGAAATGTAGGCGCTGGAGCGATGACAAAGTTTTCTAAAAATAGCCATTGTGACCTTGACCTTGAAAGTCGAAATGGCTTGAGATATTGCCATAAGGAACATTTCTGTGAAGTTATATTAAAATCGATGAAGAAATGTAGGCGCTGGAGCGATGACAAAGTTTTTCTCAAAATAGCCATTCTGACCTTGACCTTGAAAGTCGAAATGGATTGAGATATTGTCATAAGGAACATTTGTGTGAAGTTATATTAAAATCGGTGAAGAAATGTAGGCGCTAGAGCGATGACAAAGTTTTTCTAAAAATGGCCACAGTGACCTTGACCTTGAAACCGGAACTCGCTAGAGATATTGTGATAGAGAACATTTGTGTGAAGTTATATTGCAATCGGTGAAGAAATGTAGGCGCTAGAGCGATGACAAAATTTTTCTAAAAATAGCTTGTGACCTTGACCTTAAGGTTATGACCCTGAAAGTCAAACTCGCTCGAGATATTGTCATAAGGAACATTTGTATGAAGTGATATTGAAATCAGTGAAGAAATGTAGGCGCTAAAGCAATGACAAAGTTTTTCTAAAAATAGCCACAGTGACCTTGACCTTGAGGTCATGACCTTGAAAGTTGATCTCGCTCGAGATATTGTCAAAAGAAACATTTGTGTGAAGTTATATTGAAGTCAGTGAAGAAATGTAGGTGCTAGAGCGATGACAAAGTTTTTCTAAAAATAGCCACATTGAGCTTGACCTTGAGGCCATGACCTTGAAAGTTGAACTCGATTGAGATATTTTTATAAGAAACATTTGTGTGAAGTTATATTAAAATTGTGAAGAAATGGAGGCGCTAGAGCGATTACTAAGTTTTTCTAAAAATAGCCACAGTGACCTTGATCTTGAGGTCATGACCTTGAAAGTCGAACTTGCTCGAGATTTTTTATAAGGAACATTTGTGTGAAGTTATATTGAAATTGGCGAAGAAATGTAGGTGCTAGAGCGATGACATAGTTTTTCTAAAAATAGCCACAGTGACCTTGACTTTGAGGTCATGACCTTGAAAGTCAAACTCACTCGAGATTTTTTTATAAGGAACATTTGTGTGAAGTTATATTGAAATTGGTGAAGAAATGTAGGAGCTAGAGCGATGACAAAGTTTTTCTAAAAATAGCCTCAGTGACCTTGACCTTGAGGTCATGACCTTGAAAGTCGAACTCGCTCGAGATTTTTTTATAAGGAACATTTGTGTGAAGTTATATTGAAATTGGTGAAGAAATGTAGGCGCTAGAGCGATGACAAAGTTTTTCTAAAAATAGCCACAGTGACCTTGACCTTGAGGTCATGACCTTGAAAGTCGAACTCGCTCCAGATTTTTTTATAAGGAACATTTGTGTGAAGTTAAATTGAAATTGGTGAAGAAATGTAGGCGCTAGAGTGATGACAAAGTTTTTTTAAAAATAGCCACAGTGACCTTGACCTTGAGGTCATGACCTTGAAAGTCCCAACTCGCTCGAGATATTGTCATAAGGAACATTTGTGTGAAGTTATATTAAAATCGGTCAAGAAATGTAGGCGCTAGAGCGCTTACGTACGGGACAAATGCTATATCCCCCCTCACAACTATGTTGTGCGAGGGGATAATAAAGTTAAGCCCCTTTGAAAATTTTTGTAAACTTTTCGTTTCTGGATAACTCCTCCTACAGTTTACATCCGATCAAGCTGAAACTTCATAGATAGTTAGACCATGATGTGGGTCAGTGCACAAAGTTTCGAGGTTATGGTCCACCAAATAGTAATAGAGTTATGCCCCTTTGAAATTCTTTGTAAACTTTTTGTTTCCGGATAACTCCTCCAAATGTTTACATCAAATCAAGCTGAAACTTTATACATAGTTTATACATAGTTAGATCATGATGTGGGGCAGCGCATATTGTTTCGATGTTACGGTCCACCGAATAATAATACAGTTATGCCCCTTTAAAATTTTCTGTTAAACTTTTCGTTTCCGGATAACTCCTCCTACAGTTTACATCCAATCAAGCTGAAACTTCATACATAGACCATGATGTGGGGCAGCGCATATTGTTTTGAAGTTACGGTCCACCAAATAATGATAAAGTTATGCCCCTTTGAAAATTTTTGTAAACTTTTCATTTCTGGATAACTCCTCCTACAGATTACATCCGGTCAAGCTGAAACTTCATACATGGTTGGACCATGATGTGGGGCAGTGCATACTGTTTCTAAGTTACGGTCCACCAAATATGCCCCTTTAAAATTTTTTATAAACTTTTCGTTTCCATATAACGCCTTCTACAGTTTACATCCAATCAAGCTGAAACGTCATACATAGTTAGACAATGTGGGGCAGCGCATATGGTTGCAAGGTTATGGTCCACCAAATATTAAAGAGTTATGCCCCTTAGTAATTTTTTGTAAACTTTTCATTTCTGGATAACTCCTCCTACAGTTTACATCAGATCAAGCTGAAACTTCATACATGGTTAGACCATGATGTGGGCCAGCGCATATGGTTGCGAGGTTATGGTCCACCAAATATTAGTAGAGTTGTGCCCCTTTGAAATTTTTGTAAACTTCTTATTTCTGGATAACTCCTCCCATAGTTTACCTCAGATCAAGCTGAAACTTCATACATGGTTGGAAAAATTCTGTGGCCAAAGAATGGGCACTGTGCTTGTAATATGCTTATGTACAAGCCTGCCCAGGAAAAGTTTGGTTAGACTGGCTCAATATGACCTAAATACGATGGGCTGCATGATGCTTCCACGCAGAGCTGAATCCATCCGCACACTAGTACTGTAACTGGTAAACGGCTTAGAGGATCTAAGCCTGTCCAGGAACCGCGGTGTGAGGCACCGTCCATGCTTATAAACCCTATTGGTTTCATTGAGCGACAGGGCCTGAGATGTCATTTCATCTCAATGTCGGGTAAAAGTCCCACAAAATTGGAAGCAACATCTCATAAATGACCTATACTCTGTTGACGGGGACGTTAAACCTCAAATCAAACAAAAAATCATGTAGTACTGACTGGGCTGATAAACTCCAATAAATTATTGAAAGTTTGGGTGGGTATATGAAGTACTATAAAGAGGGAAAATGAATTTAATTCATATTATATCCAGCAAATCTATATTCAAAAGCACTGGAAGGTACATCATGTCCCACCTTGTAGAGCAGATCTGTTTTGTCTTGGAGCTACATTTGAAAAGGGGTTTATTATACCACTACCCTAGAATAAACAAGAGACCAAAGTGAACCATTATCATAACACATTATCACATCATGTCACACTCTAGGCTTCTTCTGGTACAAAGACTAGGGTTTTAACACTCTTCATGCTGGGAATTTTTTCAGCAGATGACATTTTGAAATATTTTTCTTTCTCCAAATACTGCCTACGCCCTCGCGGGCATTTTCGGCAGGTGTACATTACATACACTCCAGATTTGCAGGATGAACGCCTACACATTAATCATGTAATAACGGTAAGGATCTTTAGCTTGCACAGGGGATGGTTCTCCCATCACAGGCGGGCTGCAGTTAACATCCCGATCTAAAGGACGGTGCACTTTGTGGCATTCATCCCTGCAAATGATGCCACTGGAACATGTATGGACCCCACAATTTTATTACCGCCGCAGGGAATCGAACAGGGGCCTTTAGCATCAGAGCTAAGTGCACTAACCACTGAGCTACCAAGCTCCACTATTTTTCCCAGAAAACAGGAAATTACATGCAAATTGTCTCTCGGAGACAATTTGAATGAGATGTCAAATCCTGTTGTTTGTGTAAGCTGGTCAGAGTAACTCTGACCTCATCTAATGTTTTTCACCTTTCATTCTACTTTTCTTAACATGAGCACTAAGAGAACTAAAATAATTTATTTTCTATCATCTTATGCCCGTCTGCTTATGTTTCTTTAATTTTTTAGCTCTCAATCTTTTATTTCCACCACCACCTCCAGTAGTCTTTATACCAGAAACCATTTTGTTTTTTGAATTTGTCTTTTTGTCATCAATGTCTTTTGACTTTGTTCCTCCTTGTTTTACTGTTTTCACTCTTTTCTGTGTTTTACCACCATCTCTTTCATTATTGTTATTGATTTCACTGTCTTGAAGTTTATGTTTTTTCTTATTTCCAAGTTTTTTGTCCTGAGCACTCATTGTTGGTGAAGACTTCTGTGATTTATGTAACTTTTGTTTGACCACTGTATACTGGTCTGTTAATTTTCCTGCTATCTGACTGCCCTGTGCACTTTTCAACTTCATCTAAAAAAGAAAAAAAGAAAAAACTAAGTTCCACAATATACTGTCACAGAATGGTTAAAAACCAGAATCTCTTTATAACACTATTTTTGGGTCCTAAGCTGAAACCATATATGTTACAAAATGTATAATACTGTAATGATCCTAAGTATTGGGACAGACAGGCCTAAGCAAACAGTGCCTGCTCCTGATGGAGCAGTCTGATCAGGGTCTACACTGTTTGACATTCCATCTACACGTTTTAGACTCCTTGTGGGATCATGAGCTCATGAAACAAATATGTAAAGATTTTAGGAGAATTACAGCAAGTTCTCAAAGTGTCCGAATTTTTAGGATTTTTACGGTTGATTATATAGAAAAGTGTCCATTTATGGTAATTTTTCTACATGATCTAAAAAAAATTGGGATCTATTTTGGTATGGAGAAACCCCAAATAGGTCACATAGTCCCAGATAAGAGATAGCCCCAGGTATCCACATATTATTGCAGAAATAAGAAAAATATCCATACTTTTCTAAGGAAATAGCACCTTAAAAATACTGGTATTTTTCTTATTTCTTGCTCCATCTTTCTATTGTTAATCTGTGGGCGAAAACCGGAGTACCCTCAGACCCCCACAATAAAAATCAACAAACAAACAAGATGTGTTTGTGAAACACTGATGCCCCCGGACAGCGCATGTTAAATATGAAAGCAGTATCACTAAGCAATAGAAAGGTATGGCCAATGTTAAGTCTTAAAAAAGTAGGTCAAGGTCACAAGGTCAAAAATTATGGGATCGTTGGAAAGGTCTTGTGACACAGAATGCACATGTGAAATATGTAAGCCCTACCACTTAACAATCAAAAGTTATGGCCAATGTTAAAGTTTTTACAAAGTAGGTCAAACGTCAAGGTCATGAGGTCAAAAATTATGGTACCACTAGAAAGGTCTTGTGACAAGGAATGCACATTTGAAATATGAAAGCCATACCACTTATCAATCAGAAGTTATGGCCAATGTTAAAATTTTTTAAAAGTTGGTCAAACGTCAAGGTCATGTGGTCAAAATTATGGTACCATTAGAAAGGTCTTGTGACTAGGAATGCACATGTGAAATATGAAAGCCCCATCACTTACAAATCCGAAGTTATGGCCAATGTTTAAGTTTTTAAACAAGAGGGCCATGATGGCCCTGGATCGCTCACCTGATCAATAGAGTAACAAGTGGGCCCCGGGGAGGGCCATTTTTGACCCCAGGGCTATAATGTGCATAATGTTGAAGGAGGTCTAAAAAGGTGAAGCTTCATACCAAATATCAACTAGAATCGCGCAGTCGATGGCAAGCCATTGCATATCCCCACGCTTCCCCGCGGGCCCCACCCCCTGGGCCATCCCCTAGGGGTGTTTAACCCGAGGGGTAAAATTTTGATTGTGATGTATTCTACTCATCATGCTGTTCGATTTAATATGCTACACGACCATGTTCTGAAAACTTTGATTTTTTTAACCCAAAGAAAGAAGGCCTTGTGGTTTCGGAGAAGAAGATTTTTAAAGATTTTCCCTATATAAGTCTATGTTAAACCAAAGGACCCCGAGGCAGGGGCATTTTTAGTCTCAGGGCTATAATTTGAACAATCTTGGTAGAGGTCCACTAGATGAAGCTTCATACCAAATATCACAGACCTGGGCCTTGTGGTTTTTCAAGATTTTCCCTATAAATACTATAAAAGGGTTATCCTTTGGAAGCAAGGAATACACCACAGAACCAAAATATATGGAGTGTACATGTTTTCTGGGCCAGACTAGCTAGTTTCGGCCAATTAGGCCTCATCAGTGACCCTCGGATATTTTAAAAATTCCACAATGGAATCAATGATCCCAAAGGACAAGAAAATATAATCTACACTAAGTCTATGTAAACCAAAGGGCCACGGAGCAGGGATATTTTTGGCCCCAGGGCTATAATTTGAACAATCTTCATAGAGGTCCACAAGATGAAGCTTCATACCAAATATCAAATACCAAGGCCTTGTGGTTTCAGAGAAGATTTTTAAAGATTTTCCCTATATAAGTCTATGTAAAACCAAAGGACCCCTAGGCGGGGGGATTTTTGGTCTCAGGGCTATAATTTGAACAACCTTGGTAGAGGTCCACTAGATGAAGCTTCATACCAAATATCAAAGACCTAGGCCTTGTAGTTTCAGAGAAGAAGATTTTTCAAGCTTTTCCCAATATAAGTCTATGTAAACCAAAGGGCCCTGGAGCGGGGGCATTTTTGTCCATAGAGCTATAATTTGAACAATCTTCGAAGAGGTCCACAAGATGAAGCTTCATACCAAATATCAAAGACCTGGGCATTGTGGTTTCAGAGGAGAAGATTTTTAAAGATTTTCCCTCTATAAGCCTATGTAAATCCAAAGGCCCCGGGGCGGGGGCATTTTTGGCCCCAGCACTATGATTTGAACAATCTTGGTAAGGGTCCACTGGATGAAGCTTCATACCAAATAGCAAAGACCTGGGCCTTGCGGTTTTAGAGAAGAAGATTTTTATGTTTTTCCCTAAATAAGCCCATTTAAAACCAAAGGGCCCAGGGTGGGGGCATTTTTGGCCCCAGCACTATAATTTGAACAATCTTGGTAGGGGTCCACTGGAGGAAGCTTCATCCCAAATAGCAAAGACCTGGGCCTTGCGGTTTCAGAGAAGAAGATTTTTAAAGATTTTCCCTATATAAGCCCATGTAAAACCAAAGGGCCCCGGGGCGGGGGCAATTTTGGCTTCAGCACTATAATTTGAACAATCTTGGTAGGGGTCCACTAGATGAAGCTTTATACCAAATATCAAAGACCTGGGCCTTGCGGTTTCAGAGAAGAAGATTTTTTAAGTTTTTGGTGAGAAAAATCTATTTTTTGCTCCTACGACCAGATGTGCAACGGACCGGAACCATTTGAACAACTTTGAAAGGGGACCACCTAAGGATCATTCCTGTGAAGTTTCATCAAAATCCGATCAGTGATTTCGTCGGAGATGTCGTTTGAATAAATTGTTTACGCACGGACGGACGCACGCACAGATGCACAACGGACAAAAAGTGATCCCAAAAGCTCACCTCGTCACTATATGACGGTGAGCTAAAAATAGGTGAAATGTTATGGTCAAAGTCACGAGGTCAAAAATTATGGTACCACTGGAAAGGTCTTGTGTCAAGGAATGCATGTGTGAAATATGAAAGCCATATCAGTTAACATTCAAAAGTTATGCCCAATGTTAAAGTTTTTGCAAATGTTAGTTTTTAAAAAAGAAGTAGGTCAAATGTCAAGGTCAAGAGGTCAAAATTATGATATCACTGGAAAGGTCTTGTAACATGGAATAGACATGTGAAATATGAAAGTCCTATCACTAACCAATCAAAAGTTATAGCCAATGTTAAAGTTTTTAAAAATGAGGTCAAAAGTAGGTCAAATGTCAAGGTCACAAGGTCAAAATTTATGGTACCTCTTGAAAGGTCTTGTGACAAGGAATGCACAAGTGAAGTATGAAAGCCCTATCAGTTACCATTCAAAAGTTAAGCCCAATGTTAAGCTTTTTGCGGACAGACAGAGAAACAGACAAACAGATGGACAGACAGACCAAAAACTATATGCCCCCAAATCTTTGATCTGGGGGCATGAAAAAAACACCTGAGCAGAGGCACAGTAAAAACTTAAAAATAAAATCAAGTGCTGTTTGATCATGGCTTTTACAGAGGGTAAAGGAGGAAAACTCTCAAAAATATTTTTGCATCCCTTACCACTAAGGGTCTGTGCTAAAGGTTTAAAATTTGCTCCCTCTCTCATATATTCAGGTTTTGTTCTTGTAGACCTGGTAGAGGTTAAATTTGATGAAAGCATTTTCAAATTTGGTATACAAGTTGTAATTGCATGACAGCTCTTCCACAACAATTCATTGTGGCCAGTACTAAGCTTAAAGGCCAAGTCATGGATTTATTTTTAAGGACTTGTTCATTAACTACTGTAATGACCCTGAGTATTGGGACAGACAGGCCTAAGCTAACAGTGCTGACCCAGATCAGACTGCTCCTTCAGGAGCAGTCTGATCAGGGTCTACACTGTTTCCAATTCCTTCTGCACCTTTTTGACTCCTTGTCAGATTGGGAAACAAATTTGTTAAAATTTCAGGAGAATTTTAGGAGAATTACAGCAAGTCCTCAAGCTGTCCGAATTTTAGGGATTTTAAAGTACAGTCAAACTTTGATGGCTCGAACCCCTTTGAGACCTTGAAAATTTGTTGGAGACAGCGGTAGTTTGAGCCATAGAGGGTTATTATTAGTGCCATACCAGGAGACATACTGGAGATAATTGTGGATATCTTTTCAGTGTTCTGTATTATAAATGTATGTTGTCTGTACTCATTAGAATCACCTCATCCAGGCGATTCTAATGAGTACACACAGCATACATTTGCAAGATAAATGGAGAAAATCTTCCTAAATTACACCTATATCGTATTTGGAGGAATTCCCTGCGGACTCAAGAACGGGTTCGACTCAGCCATGGTAAACGAGCCATCGGTGTTCGAGCCATCGAAGTTCGACTGTATACCTTTTGTTTTAGTTTCTTTTGCCTCTGTTTATCTCTAGCTGCAATCTTCTTCTGCGGCTTGTATTCTCTAACAGGTTCTTGAGGTTCTTTGCTACCAACGTCTGCTGTATCTTCATCACCAACATTTTCTGATTCTACATCTTTCATCTCAATGTCCATATCACTCACAGAACTTGAGGTTTCATCAGCTTTACTCGCAATATTTTTCTTAACAGAATCAATCTTTGTATCATTGGGTTTGATTGCTCTTTTCTTCTTGTCTGTCTTTTCTGTTCCAGTCATCTCTAAGTCTATTTCACTCTCTGAAGAACTGTTGACCTCCATGTCTACAGCCTGTTTACTTCTGTCTATGATTATCTCATCAGGTTCAAAAGAAGTAGATGGCATAGCCCTGAAAATATTCAAATACAAAAGTATATACACCCCTCCGCTTTTATAACACTACTGTTGGGGTCCTCCCAGGCTTCTCCAGACTTTTGGATGAGTCTTTAAACCGAGGTCCCCTCTCCGAAAGACCTTAGCTGTTGGTGGGACGCAAAACTCGAACACTCACTCACTCTACTGTTGGGGTCCAAAGCAGAAATCCTGTTAAAAAACAACCATATTATATCCAAACAAAAATGTATATATTATATGAAAAAAATGACAATTAATGGCCATTTTTTTCCATAAACGTTATATAATATTGGGATCCACCTTTAAACCGTGTTATATTCCAATCAGTATAATAATGAACAGTGTTATAAAGAGGTTAAGATTTATTTTCAAGCATCGTGGACTAGTGTCTAAACAAGCAGCTGTTCTTAGAAGCAAAATATCATGAGTGTATGCAGCACCTGTCATGCGGCCAAAATCATTCTCACAGCCCTTAGTAGCAATCATCATGTTCAACCTTCGGATAACCATAACGATAACACGCCTATACAAATACATTGTAAACAATAGCGCGCACCCCCCCCCCCCACCCCAAAAAAAAATAACATTTTAAGATAAAAAGTGATATTTTCTTATTACAGCTAAAATATAGACTGTGGGTACTCGTTAGAACTGCCTCAGTGAGGCAGTTCTAACGGGTGCCCACAATCTTTATTTTGGAGCAGAAATAAGAAAAATAAAGTATACCCCTGTAAACCCCAGTTTTACTATATAAACTTGGGGTTCAAGGGGGTCAAAATTATAAAGGCGTGTTTTCGTGATATACAGTGGGTCAAGGTTGTCTCCTTTTTGGAGTATGAACAGCATTTCGTATAAAACTAGACTTTGCTATGTAAGTAAATTGAAAGAAACAGTCAATGATCAGGAACAGAGACAATCAGATCTAACCCTTATCTTGCTGAATATTCATTTAAGCCACACCCATTTCTGTCTATCAACCAATCAAATTACTTGATGTAATTTATTGCTACAAATTCATAAACTTAATGCCAAACAGTGTAGATCCTGATCAGAAGCCATCTGATCTGGATCTACACTGTTTGCAAAGATAGGGGTTGTCGTGAACAGCAAGATAAGGGTTAACATCCTGCTCTACACAACAAATGGGAAAGATAACCATCTATTAACATTACCTAACAAAAGCATGAATGGCAAGCTAAGTAAGCAGCTTTTTCCCATGAAGGTGGAAACTCAGATATTCATTATGTAAACAAATGGTAAAAGAAAACACAAAATGGTCACACAGCTAGTCACCCTCAACATAGAGGGTCACAGAGAAAGCACCACCCTGGAATGGTCAGGGAATAATTTAAGGCTTTGGAATGTCTATAAGCCATGGAACAGTATGTCTGGGCAATATATAATTATGACAGACATTAGAACAGGCAAAACAATTTCTATTACTTTGAAAGCACAATTACAGATGAATACATACCCATCAGTGGCAACACCCTTCATACAGAACCAGGCATACTCTACAAACATGGCTTGCTGTAGTAAACGACTCATTCTAGCAAAATGACGCTCTGTAAACAAAGTTTGAGAAGAAATGCTGAGATGACAAGTAGTACTGAGGATACTTTTGGTATAAACAGAGGATCTTACATGAGTGTTCATGTATTATTGAATTTATTAAACGAGTTGAGGAAAAGGGATAAAATGTGAGGCTGTGCCGAGCATTTTATCTCTTTTCCTCAACGAGTTTGATAAATTGTTGACATAGAGGATCTTACATGAGTGCTCATGTATTATTGAATTTATTAAACGAGTTGAGGAAAAGGGATAAAATGCGAGGCCATGCCAAGCATTTTATCCCTTTTTCTCTATGTATTTAATAAATTCAATAATACATGAGCATGAATGCAAGATTCTATTTATCATATGACATTTAAAACGCATTTTATTCACGATTTGTTTACAAAAATGTCAATATTCCGCCGTTAGTAAACGCGACGTCGTTAAGGACGTCATACATGTAACGTTACGGGACGTATCTAGCTAATTTGCATATTTAATCCATTAGTGGATTATCGAAAATAATACATGACGTTATTACACTCTCAGACGCGACGTCATATGATAAATATTCTTATTTTTCCATAAAAACATAAGTAAAAGGATTTGAAATCTAATGAACTAATTGCTAAACTAAAGCAAATGAACCCAAAATTTACTTTGACTGAAGCAGTAGTTTAAGATATCAGAGTTTGAGATAATGAGAGTCAACTGTAGTAGGTAATTGTTACAATCACCTCATAAAGGCGATTCTAACAAGTACCCATAACCTATGTTTCTAAACCAGAAATAAAGAAAAATATTCATGAACCCTTTTTGTACTGGAAACCCCAAAATTGGTAATTGGCAAACACTGCAGGCCAAGATCAGAATGTGGCATCTGATCAAGGCCTACACTGTTTGCAAAAAGTTAAGCCATTTCCCAAATAAAGTTTGAAGAAAACACAAGCTGACACCCCTAATTTTTGAAATGGACTCCTGGTTTATTTTAGAAGGAAGATTCTGTTTGGTACAAAAATGATTAATTATCCTTGTATGGAGCTATGAATGATTAACCTTTAGCCCGCCAATCATACCAATTGTCGTCTGTTTTGTTGTCTATTGATTATTCACCATATTTGCATTATTTGCTGGCTCCCAGCTTGCACATTGTCAATATTGGAAAAACAGGTAACCAGACCCCCTGACCTTGAAAGGTCAGGGGGGTCTGGTTACCTGTTTTTTCCAACACTGATAACCCTCAGACTAGGAACCAGCAGATAATGCAAATAAGGTGAATATCAAGAACAAGTTGGAAACATTCATGGTAAACCAGCCAACAGCATTCGAGCCATCAAAGTTGAACTGTATATTTAAACTTGAAGGGTATGCTTCTAAACAACACTGAGGATAAATTATGTGAGCCCCGCCAAGCGAATTTGTGTCTTCGAGCATTCCGTCATGACAAATTTTAACTGCGCATGCCCATCCATTCAGAGGGGCCAGAGATATAGCTTTCTGTCTGAAGGTTCCTCTTGATTCACTGCTTGTATGAGCGAGCAGCGAAGGTTCTGGCGAGACTGCGCGGATGCGCAGGCTCGCCTGAACCTTTGCTGCTCGCATAGGCCATAAGTACCAAAGTCGCTTGATGGGGTCCATGTAAAATACAGATTCAGGGCTTGAAAATGTTCAAAATTTTACACGTCCTGCATGACCAAGAGCAGGTCTTTGCATCTAACAGGGACTAGGTAAAATATTTACTCGTCATTGAAAAAGTTAACTCATTATGGCGAGTAGATGAGGGGAATTTTCCAGCTTTGAGATTTAGTTTAATAATTTTGTCTGCTTTAAAGATGGGGAATGAATATACCTTCAGGGGAGATAAATCTTTTTAAAACTAGAAAAAGTGTCCATAGCCCCCGCCAAATGCCATTCATGAAACGGTTTACTATATGGAACTACATCAAGGGCAGATAATTCAAAAACCAAAAATGTAAGAGTTGTCTTCCTTGTTCATGACACATCATCTCAGTGTGATGAATGCACCTGTGAAGTTTTATGAATATATTCCATATGGTTTAGGAGTTATGGCCCGGACACGGTTTACTATATGGAACTAAGTCAAGGGCAGATAATTCAAAAACCAAAAACGCAAGAGTTGTCTTCCTTGTTCATGACACATCATCTCAGTGTGATGAATGCACCTGTGAAGTTTCATGAATATATTCCATACGGTTTAGGAGTTATGGCCCGGACACGGTTTACTATATGGAACTAAGTCAAGGGCAGATAATTCAAAAACCAAAAATGCAAGAGTTGTCTTCCTTGTTCATGACTCATGGTCTCAGTGTGATGAATGAACCTGTGAAGTTTCATGAACATATTCCATACGGTTTAGGAGTTATGGCCCGGACACAATGTCGGGACGGATGAACGAACGGACGGACAGGGATAAAACTTAATGCCCTTCCACTATTCTCCGAATAGGCGGGGGCATAAAAACTTTACCATAATGATCCTCAGTATTGTGACAGAGCCTAAGCGAACAGTGAAGACCCCAATCCGGCTGCTCCTAGATGTGCTAAATTGCTCCTAAAACTTGTTAAAATGTAAGGAGAATTATAGCAAGTCCTTAATGTGTCTGAATTTGGAAGTCTCCCTCACTACTCTTAAAGAAAGAATTCTCTCCTAGGAAAAAAGAGCCCTTTTTCAGATTTAACCAGTTAATGGGAAAGTGGACAAGAAGTTCCAAAAGTAACCTCCCTTGTAAAAATGGTGGAAACAAGTTACTAGGGCTGGCTAATCGGAGCTGAAAAGATAATCGATTATCAGTCATGTCATTGCGATCGATAATCATTTAGCAATGGCTATGATTTTTGTCATTATTTTACCTGTCTGGCTTTCTGTCTGAGCATGACTCTTACCAAATGTTGCACTTTACCATATGTATATTTGAACAGACAGGCCTGAGCAAACAGTGTAGACCCAGATGAGACGCCGCATAATGCGGCGTCTCATCAGGGTCTGCACCGTTTGCCACTCATCCAGCTATTTTAGGCATAACTTTGGGTAGTAAAATTGTACCTATCAAGTAATCGATTAAAAGCAAATCAGAAATGATAATCATTTTTGTGGAATTTATCAATTGATTAATCGATTATACGATTAATCATGGCAGCCTTACAAGTTACCTTAACCCATTGTACACCTGTGGACTCTTCCATATGACCTTATAGGGGTAACAGGTCTATGTTTTTTTTTGTTTTGTTTTTTTTTTACCGGTAAATCCTGTTGGCAAGCAGTGTAGACACTGATCAGACGCCGCATGTGCCTTTAAAGGTTCCATATTCCTTTAAGCATTCTGTATACTCAAAGCGAATTTAGGATAAAGTAAAAAAAGGATTTTCCATAGTTAATCTGTAGTCATTTTCAGTAACAATCATCGTGTATAAATATTCATAGCTCTTGCACTGACATCAAACAGTTCAAAGCTGTGAAGTTTTGTCCCGGTGTTTCTATACCAGTTCATTTGCACTTAGTTCATTGACTCACTGCTTTTTTGATGCGAGGGCCACTGTTTTCATGCACGATGAAAAAAATGGTATGCTACTTTGCTATAAAAATATTGCGAATATATTGGCAATTTTTAAATGGCAATTTTTAAATAGCAATCAAGATTTAAGACTCTTCATCATTTGCACATTACAAAATTGTCTTCAGAAGATATAATATTACTTGATTTACACCAGAACCTCTTTATAACACTATTAATGGGGTCCAAAGCAAAAACCGTGTTAGTTAAACAACCGTGTTATATCCAAACAAAAATGTATAGATTATACAGAAAAATGACCATTTATGGTCATTTTTCTGTATAATCTATACATTTTTGGGATCCACCGTGAAACCGTGTTATACACAAACCAAGCTATAAAGAACCGTATTATAAAGAGGTTGCAGTGTAGTACCAGCCAGTCTGTATGTCGACACATTACTAAAATGTCTCCATCACATAAAACAATTACGGCAAAATATTCCATCATTGAACTTTATCTGCATTTTTTGTATTTTGCATTAAATTTGATGTTTTAAGTCATAATGCGTAAATTTGATCTAAAGCTGGACTAATTCTGCAAAATCATAAAGGTTGGCATCTAAGATTTTTTGTTTTCTATACCTACCTGTGTAAGGCATGAGGCCCTCTAAAGAGGTCTTAATGTTAGGAAATTTCCTCAGCTCTGTTGGAGGATACGTCTTCAAAACTGTCGAGAGAACAAACTGAGCTTCATGACAATGTCTACTGTTCGTGTTCCACTGGACAGCAAAGCGTAGTATAGCATCTGCCAAACAAAATATCTAAAGATGACTTGATGTTTAATCACATGGGTACACTAGCAATGAAGTTCATGTGTATGTTGCATCAAATCACCATTCAAATGCATTTGCACATGTAACGTGACTTCTCATTGGTTAACGGATAAAAATTGCGCAGTATATTCTGCCATATACAGTAAAATTCATGTATTAAGACCACCTTTTGGATTGTTCAAAAGTGGTCTTAAAGACCACTTTTGAACAGTCCAAAAGGTGGTCTCTGACCAGAGGACCTGTATGCAGAAAACACAAAGAAAGAATGAATGCAACATACTAAATTAGCTTTTTAAAGCAGAATTAGACTTAATTTTAGGTGGTCTTCATAGCGGAATTTTACTGTACTGTCAGAAACCCGACGTTATCACATGACGTCACTTTTCATTGGCTGGCGTTTGGTTTTACACAGCTCACAGTGTTTCCCACTTTGTGCAAAATAGCATAATTTTTTACAAAACAACTGTATAAGTGTATTAGAATGGGGATAACTTATTGAAAATTGTCATTTGGGGAGGTAAATCTAAGTTTTTCCGCTGACATGGAGCCATAAAACGTAATTTCCGACCGTAAAACCACCGATTTACCACCCCAAATAACAATTGAGCCAGAGCACAGCATTTCCTACAATTTACATGTGCACCCAACAGAGACTCAGATCAGCTTGTGCATCCATGCAGTCTGAACAGAGTCTTTCTCGTGCGCTCTAAGGATAGCTAAGGCCCCAAATGCTTCTTCTTGCAGCAAGAGAAGTCACTGATCAGACTATATGGATGTGCAGGCTGATTTGATTCTTCACTTTGGGCACATGTAAATACAGTAGAACTTCGATGGCTCGAACACCAATGGCTGGTTTACCATGGACGAGTCGAACACATTCTTGAACCCCTAGCGAAATCCTCTACATAAGAAACAGTGGGGGATAATTAAGGAAAATTAGTCTTTTATCTTGCAATTGTATGCTGTGGGTACTCATTAGAATCGCCTCGATGAGGCGATTCTAATGAGTACACACAGCATACATATTCATTATACAACACCGAAAAGATGTCTAAAAGTATCTTGTTATGCCTCCTGACAGTTACCCCAGTGGCTCGAACTACCTGTCTCGAACAGATTTTCGAGGTACCAAAGGTGGTCAAGCCATTGAAGTTTGACTGTAGTAGGAAATGCTGTGCCCCGGCTCAATTTTGAATACTCTTATCTCCTCAGTGATTAACCCTTCAAGCACACTAGAAAATTTTTTCCATTAATAGTCTGTGAAAATAAGGCTTCACATTTCATCTAAATTGTCTGTTGGCTCTTTTCAGAAATAGCATCACCACATTTCCAAATATTTCATTTGTAAAAAGAGTAAAATTTGTCTAGTCCCTATGAAATATACTGAAATCTACATGCCTTTAGTCATGCAACACAAATGTAATTTTGAAAAAAATTTCAAGCCACAGCTGAATACAACAAATAGAAGTATTAACCTATTCAGTACCAGAAACCACAAAATGGATACCCTGGCAAACAGTGCAGGCTCAGATCAGACGCCGCAGAATGCGGCGTCTGATCAGGGCCTACACTGTTTGCAAAAAGTTCAGCTATTTTCCGAATAGTTTTTGAAGGAAACACAACCTGACAGCCCTTAATTTTGAAATGGACTCCTGCTATATATAAGGTGGAAGATTCCATTTGATACAACAAGGGTTAATAATAGTTCCTATACATAAATCCAATGTGAAGAATGCAACATATTCTGATCTACCTATCTGATCCATCCTTAGTTTTTCCAGAGTTGTTAGAAGACGTTCTGAGCCACCCTCTTCTGACAGAATTTCTGCAAAAAAGTAATCAAACAAAGCTTACACTCAGTAGAGCTTCAGTTCTTTAAACTGTCATCACAGAAAAATTTCCAATAACATACAAATAAAATGCTTCACAAGCATGCTTTTGATGACATCACATGAAACATTTACACCTTTTTACAGCAGCAAAAGTCTTCAGGAAGCATCTTTATAATGAAAGTTATCATTTCTTTATATAGAGACTAGAAATGTGTCCAGACGACACAGATGCCCCCGCCAAGGGCCCCGCCTCATCCCGAAAATCCATGTTGCAACAAAATTTTCTAAGTGTGTGACCTTGTCATCAGGAACATTTGTGAGAATTGTTATATTGAAATTGGTGAAAAAATGTAAGCTCTAGAGCAATGACAAAGTTTTTCTAAAAATAGCCACAGTGACCTTGACCTTGAAAGTCGACCTCCCTCGAGGTATTGTCATAAGGAACATTTGTGTGAAGTTATATTGAAATCAGTGAAGAAATGTAGTCGCTAGAGCGACGACAAAATTTTCCTAAAAATAGCCACAGTGACCTTGACCTTGAAAGTCAAACTCGCTCGAGATATTGTCATAAGGAACATTTGTGTGAAGTTATATTGAAATCAGTGAAGAAATATAGACGCTAGAGCTATGTTGTGCGAGGGGATAATTAAAAATTTGTAAAAGTCTGTGACCTTGACCTTGAGCTCATGGGCATGGGTGGGGGTATTGCTGAATAAAAAGGACAGGTATCTAACATCATACCAAATATCAACTCAATCCATCGCACGATTTGGAAAATATCAACTCTTAAAATATCTAATTAAAAATTTCTAAGTCCATGACCTTGACCTTGAGGCCATGGGCATGGGTGGGGGTATCGCTGAATAAAACTTTGGACCTATATTTATAATCATACAAAATATGAACCTATTCCATCAAATGGTTTGGAAAATTTAAGTTCTAAAATGTTCAAGTCTACCTGTTACAAAAACCTTAACCTGAGTCTTTAACACTGAAAATTTCTAAGTCTGTGACCTTGACCTTGAGGTCACAGGCATGGGTGGGGGTATTGCTTAATAAAACTTTGGACCTATATCTACCATCATACCAAAGATGAACCAGTTCCATCAAATGGTTAGGAAAATATGAGTTCTAAAAGTTCAGGCTCTACCTGTTACAAAAACTTTAACCTGAGGTTACAGGATCATGTACGTACGTACGTACGTACGTACGTACGTACACACACACGTACAGACGGACGTACACATGTACGCACGTACGGAAAATCGAAAAACTATATGCCCCCGGCATCATATGATGCGGGGGCATAAAAACTGGCATTTAAGGGGGTATACAAAATTTTTCTTATTTCTGCTCCAAAACATAGGTTGTGGGTACTCGTTAGAACTGCCTCAATGAGGCGGTTCTCACGAGAACCAACATATGTTTGCAGTTTAAACAAGAAAAATATCACAGATTTTCATCAGAAAAGTAGACATTTTTCAGATTTGAAAAATACACTATGTCACACGGGTGTGTTATTGTAATGAGTACCATATTAGCCAGCCTCAATAGCTCAGTCTGAAGCACTTCTGGTGATCAGGTCATATGTTCTATAACTGTTTGGTTGGCTACATTCTTTCAAGCTACATTCTTTCAAGCTGACTGATAATGCATTCTTTTTTACAGTTATTCTCTCCCTTCTGCTAAATCAAGAAAGGTAGTTGTCAGTTTCTGGCAAAAGAATGTGCTCTGTACTGGTTTACCACTTTTATAAACACCTCCAGGAAAAGAGTGGATGGGTAAACTGCCTCCATATGACCTAAATTGTGTTCTGTCTGGGCTGTTAAACTCTGAACAAAGAAAAGAAAAGAAAATTTGTCAGAATGAAAATAATTATTTCATTATCGCTGTTAAGTAATCATATATCTCGAAATTTCCCACTAACAGCATGAATTAATATAAGGAAAAACTAATTTCTTAAATATACATATAGTTGTTTACTCATAAATAGGAATAAAACCAGTGTGTAGCTAATAAAAACTGTGCTAAGGTTTCCAGAAAGAAACTGATGTACCTTTCATAATATTAAGAACTCTGAAAGGTTGTTCCATTGTGATAGCCAGACCAATAGCCTTTAGATACTTCTTTTGTTGTACCAGGTTGGACAGCTCTTGCTCTCTACAAAACAATAACACATCCATGTTCATGATTTGAAACTATCAAATACGCATCAACTCTTATCCTGTTGAATACATTATTTAGCCACACCCATTCTGATTAGCCAAACCCATTCTGACTCTGAACCAATCAGATTACAACTTAATGTTATTTATTCCAACAAATTCACAAACTGAATGTCAAACAGTGTAGATACTGATCAGATGGTCTGATCTGTATCTACACTGTTCACAAAAGGCAGTGCATATTCCTGTTCATCAGGACAAGTGTTGGGTAAATTTGTTTTATAATTTAAAATTCCAAAAATTGCGTCTTTTGCTCTCTCAATTAAGTGGAAGAGGAATTTTCAAGCTTATAAACACTATTAACCTTTATCCCTCTGCATAATTAATTTAGCCACACCCATTTCTGACTTTGAACCAATCAGATTACTTGATGTGATTTATTCCTGAAAATTCACAAACAATGTGAAACAGTGTAGATCTTGATCAGATGGCTTCTTTGGAGGCCATCTGATCTGGATCTACACTGTTTGCAAAGGTAGAGGTTGTTTGGAACAGTAGGATAAGGGTTAAAATGTGGCAAATAATCATGCCCAATCAGGCATCAGTGTATTTTGTTTGTTTGATTTGGGGTTTAACATCCCCATCAACACTGTTTAGGTCATTTTGGAGGCATGCTTTCAATTTTGTGGGACTTTTACCCCGACATTGAGATGAAATGACATCTTAAGCCCTGCCGCCACAGTGTATCAAATAGATAGCAAATGTTTAATATAACTTATGAATAATAAGATGAATATACTATGTAAAATTGCAACACTGTTGCCATATTCATCATCACATATGTACATTATAAACAGGGCCAAAATATTCAAAGCATCATCCGCTTAACAAGTTACAGTCAAACCTCGATAATTCGAAGTGCAAGGGACCGCAGGAATTCCTTCGAATTATCGAGAGTTCGAATTATCGAAATCGGCAATTTTCGGATATGTTCGGATTTTTTCAAATGACTATAATTCGAACTTCATTTCGGCGCTATGATAAAGAAACGGTAATAACTGCCAAAGCATTAAAGAAAATGAGGTACGTGAAGGTTAATCTCATCGTCTTTTATGCTTGACAGGGCTACGAAAGCAGGAAATAATAATAAAACTTGAATTTACATTTTTATTTACAGCCATCAACAATAACAAAAATGAAGGTTGAATGCAAATTACTAAAACATTTTACTGACGAAATATTTAACCCCGCAAAAAGAACAACAGAACTGACAAACACTGACAGCTAGCGAAGATTTGTATCAGTCTGTAATAAACTGGCTGATACAAATCGAAAAGGCCTAACTTCAGGTTTCTAGTCAATTTTGTTTCGCTTTTTGCCCCTATATTCACTCTCAAAAAAGTTCATAAGTTTTCAGGAAATTCGTCTACTTTCAGTTTTATCAGAATTGTAATTTTCGCTGTAACCATTGGTCCGTTGAAACACCCAAACCACCCCGTAACACCCAAAAACCACTACCCAGCAGCCACATAGCGTGTGTGCAACGTCGCATCAACGTCAATGCAATGAAATGGCGTTGCATTGACGTTGATGTGATTTTGCTTCGACGTCATGTGCTTGCATGGACAGATCTGCTGTATTTACACATCACATTTATTATTGATCGTCTCTGCATTGATGCAATTAAGCTCAATAATTTACCGTAATTAAAACACATAAAAAACATCAAATAAAATATTAATTGCGGACGAAATCAATTAAAGACACAGATTACTCAATAAAGGATCATCACCTGTAGTGTGGCCGTTAATCAGGTGTTAATTACCTGTATCTACTAATTCTTGAAGTCAGTCGGGTGTGAAGTGTAACAATCGAACTCGCCGCAAAATTGCGATGTGTGACCTTGATTAGCCAAGTAATATTTCGAATTAAACAGGGGATTTTAATAAGAATTTCTTTGATTGGGACCGACGAAACTGTTCGAAAAATCGAATTTTTCGAAAAATCGAAATTCGAAAAATCGGTAATATTTTTGCAATAACTTATAGAGAAAAATGTCGGGACCGCCAGTCGTCTTCGAAAAATCGGTAGTTTCGAAAAATCGGCGTTCGAATCACCGAGATTCTACTGTAGTTAGTCATCAAAATAATACTTGTTAATATCTAATACAGTGGTATTTTTTTTCTACAAAAATGTAAGTATATTTGCTTAGCTGTTGAAGAGAGTTGCTTATGGTGGCAAAAGGGTTAAATTATCAAGTTATCCATAACTAATGAAGTTTTGGAGTACTGCCCCAGTTATATATTACTCACATGATTTTGATAAATTCATAGCTTTTCTATGACAACACTGTCGCCATATTCATAGGAAAGCTGCCAGAACATTCTGAAAGTTGTCTCACTTCGAAAACATTGCAGAAATTATGTAAGGCATTTCTTTTATTCTAAATAACTTACTTCAATATGAAATCATCCCGTTTTGCTCTTTCTTCATTCAATTCTATTTCTGTCACATCCTATCGAAAATATATACAGACATGTCAATAATATTTCACATCTGGGGCAAGGTATTCAAAACTAACAACATCGTTAGTTAACGAGTCATTAAAACTTTGTTCATTCAATATGGCAAATATATTAATATTTTTGCTGAAAAAATGAAAGCAGCTTTTGCAAATGCAAAAGCTGCTCACATTTTTTCAGCAAAAATACCAAATTTTTTATATCCAACTTGCTAGAACAGTTAACAATATGACCACTAACAAGCTCGTAAAGCTAACAAGGCTTTGAACAAATGGGCCCTACTGTTTAAAGCACTGACAGCTTAAAAAGCTCTTTATTAGTTAAAAGGTTTACTGCTGTATCAAGTGAAATACTCTGGTATTTTTGCTGAAAAAATGTGAGTAGCTTTTGCAAATTTTTCAGCAAAAGTATTAGTATTTTTGCTGGAAAACAGAAGCTTTTGCAAAAGGCTTCTAATATTTTTTTTTGCTGAAAATGTTTTTCAGCAAAAATATAAGTATTTTTGCTGGAAAACAGCAGCTTTTGCAAAAAGCTTCTCACATATTTCAGCAAAAATATAAGCAGTATTTTTGCTGGAAAACAGCAGTTTGTTCCAATGCAAAAGCTTCTCACATTTTTTAGCTAAAATATAAGCATACTGACTATATTAGAGGATCATTGTACAACTGGGTCTTAGTATGAACATATTTGGCAGAATGAAGAAGAACTGTTGTGTACATGATCATCAACCATGCCAGAATCGCATGTACAGTCAAAATTCAATAACTTAAACACCTTTAGGACCACTGATATTTGTTCAAGATAGGGGTAGTTCAAACTACTGAGGGTTAATCAAAATGCCAAGCCATGAGGCATAATAGCGATGACTTCAAGATAGATTTTTGGTTTTCTATATGAGCCCCGCCAAGCGAATTTGTGTCTTCGAGCATTCGGTCATAACAAATTTTAACTGTGCATGCCCAGCCAGGGATATGGCGTTTCTGTCTGAAGGTTCCTCTTGATTCACTGCTTGTATGAGCGAGCAGCGAAGGTTCTGGCGAGACTGCGCGGATGCGCAGGCTCGCCTGAACCTTCGCTGCTCGCATAGGCATACCATATATATAATAAAGGAATGTTGTTTGTTTGAATTGGGGTTTAATGTCCCCGTCAACACTATTAATGTCATTTTGGAGACACTGCTTCCAATTTTGTTGGACTTTTACCCGACATTGAGGTGAAATGACAACTCAAGCCCTGCCGCCCAATGAAACCAGAAGGCTTATATGCATTGGACGATCTGACTCACACCGCTGTGCCTGGGCAGGCTTAGGCCTTCTGAGCGGTTTACCAGTAATTGTGTGTGGTCAGATTCAGCCTCTGTGTGGAAGCACCTTTCAGCCCAATCTATTTCTCCAAGCCCAGATGGGCGGGGGCGAAAAGGATTGTTATGTGTAATCATAAGAGTTGCCTCATTGTGGTGATAATTGCCTCAATGAGGTGATTCTAAGGAGCACACACAACATAGATCAAACAAACCATCATAAATTATGATATATATAGGTACCTTGAGCCTTAGGAAAATTCCCAAGGGACTCCAGATGAGTTTGAATTAGCCAAGGTAAGCAAGCCACAGATGTTATGTTATCCACATTTCACTGTATGCCATTTTCTACATGAAAACAGTATCTGGTAAAATATTCATCTTCTGTAATGGCATAATTATTCCATCATACATGTATGTAGTAATTTGTCATTAAAACTACTTTTTAACATATATACTATGCCAAATCTACTTTTACATATGGGCCCCGTCAAGCGATTTTGGTACTTATCACCTATGCGAGCAGCTAAGGTTCAGGCAAGCCTGCGCATCCGCGCAGTCTCGCCAGAACCTTCGCTGCTCGCTCGTACAAGCAGTGAATCAAGAGGAACCGTCAGACAGAAAGCCATATCCCTGGCCCCTCTGAATGGCTGGGCATGTGCAGTTAAAATTTGTCATGACGGAATGCTCGAAGACACAAATTCGCTTGGCGGGGCTCATATAAACTATGTATAACTTATAAGCTCTGACAAGACGGCAGATGTGTAATCGTGCCTGCAGGTGCCATCCTGTTTTAAAATGCTTTCAGAATCAAGCTGCAATTATCACTATGTGACAGCTGTTTGGAAGAGGCGCAAGTCAGCCCACCTATTTCTCTAGGGCAGAGTGGGCAGAAGCATCACATTTTTATGCTGAGAAGGTTCACTAAACCATTGTGACTCCATGTTGTTCATACTTCAATGAATGTTAAAAAATAACCTTCATTTCTTAACACAGCTGTTTAGGAGAATAGATACCGTATTAGTGTCTACAATGACTGCTCAGAACTGTCTGTCCAAATACATATATAAGGTACCAAAGCATTACCTTCCATTCAATGAGTGTAGAATCAGCCCCTCCAGAGATAAATTTCTCTTCAGTTTTACTGACAGCTAGGGACCAGATTTTATCTTCATGTTCATCAAGGGTCTTCACACACTCGTTTGTCTTGATTGTCCATAATTTTATCAGGCCATCTGACCCACTGGAATTAAACCATAAATTTTACAAAAATGAATATTCTTTAAGCTAACAGTGTAGACCAAGATCAGATGCCGCATTTTGCGGCATCTGATCAAATGCGGCATCTGATCTTGGTCCACACTGTTTGCCAATGTCCCATAAACGTGCTGCTAGTGTATATTGGTTAATGTGAATAAATAGATATTTTTTTTCTATAAAAGTAGCATCAAATCTTTAGAAGTGTTCTGAAAAAAAATGAAAAGTCTTTTCCCAATGCATGTAGTATGGCCTCCATTTAGACCAAGTATGATAAATGATCCACTCAATGCTCTTTGCTGCATTATAGGTTTAACTCATTTTTACCCAGAAATCCATGAAAGGGACAAAGGCAAACAGTGGAGACAAATATTAGATGTCGAAAAGGTGGCATCTGATCTGGGTCTACACTGTTTGCTAACAGGAGTTTTGTCAAAAAAATAGAATAAACGCAAAAAAAAAAAAGACCAAATGGACTTGTCCAACATATAACAATGGAAAAGTCGACAAGTATACAAGGGAACTGGAAAATACTGAATCCAGTATTTGTCTATACTAGCCTGGTATCTAATGGGTACAGGCAGAATTTTTACTGTTCAAAACATTGTATATTTTGGTCATTGATCATTAACCCATTGTATACAAGTGGACTCTTCCAATGTTATATGATGGACAAGTCCATTTGTCATATAAGGGGTGTAAGGCCTATTTTTTTTTTTCGTTTTTATTCTATTTTTGATGGAAAATTCTGTTAGCGAATAGTGCAGGACCTGATCAGATGCCGCATTCTGCGGTGTCTGATCTGGGTCTGTAATGTTTCCCAAGGTATCTCTTTAGGGGTTTCCCGCATGCAATGGGTTGAGCATTTCTAACCTGACAAGGCAGCCCAACTATTTCTCGTGACCACAAACTGTTTTATTGCAGGTTTAACAGAAAGTCTAGAGAATTTTCTGGAAATGGTAAATCAGATCTTACCAAGATAACAACTGCATGCCTCTTGTCAGGAAAGTGACCTTCAGAACAGCACAGTCATGACCTTCAAAAGTCTGCAATAGAAGAGTGACAAAGAAGTTTTATAGATTTACATCCTTTTGCTTTGTATTGACTCTTGTCCTGTTGAGCCCGGATATGTCTTATCTTTAAAACAATGTAGATCCAGATCAGATGGCTTCTAAAAAAGCCATCTGATCAGGATCTTCATTGTTTGTCATTCAGTTTATGAATTTGTTGCAATGATTTGCATAAAGAAATCTGATTGGTTGATAATCAGTGGTGGGTGTGGCATATTTAAATATTTGGTAGGTCAAGGGTTAAAGGTTTCCTCAGATCTTAACAGGAAATATCTGCTTAAGGCATACCGTTATTTTCTCTTACTTAAACTATATGTACCCATTTCTTTTCCTTGTTTTTCACGCTTTTCTTCTTTTATCCATTACATAGCAACAGATAAGGTTTGTATTTTGTGACAAGAGGGCCATGATGGCCCTGGATCGCTCACCTGATCCATAAAGTAACAAGTGGGCCCCAGGGAGGGCCATTATTGACCCCAAGGTAAGAGTGTGCATAATGTTCCCAAGGTTATAATGTGCATAATGTTGAGGGAGGTCTAAAAAGGTGAAGCTTCATACCAAATATCAACAAAGGCTATAACTGTCCACTAGATGAAGTTCCATACCAAATATCAAATTCATGGGCCTTGCAGTTCCAGAGAAGAAGATTTTTAAAGATTTCCCTATATATGTCTATGTAAAAACAAAGGGTCTTGGGGCGGGGGCATTTTTGGCCCCAGGGCTATAATTTGAACAATCTTCATAGAGGTCCACTAGATGAAATTTCACACCAAATATCAAAGACCTAGGCCTTGTGGTTTCACAGAAGATTTTTAAAGATTTTCACTATATAAGTCTATGTAAAACCAAAGGGCCCCGAGGCGGGGGCATTTTTGGCCTCAGGGCTATAATTTGAACAATCTTGGTAGAGGTCCACTAGCTGAAGCTTCATACCAAAAATCAAAGACCTAGGCCTTGTGGTTTCAGAGAAGAAGATTTTTCATGCTTTCTCCTATATAAGTCTATGTAAAACCAAAGGGCCCCTGGGGCAGTAGAGCTGGGGCGATATTGTCGATGCATCGATATATCGTGATATTTTTGCTGGCGATACTGTATCGCGATACTAATTCCGTGTATCGATACTTGAAGATACTTTTGTGTGATATAAACAAACGTCTGAAACACAAGAGATACATATTTTTCTTATGTCAATAAAAAAAATCTGTATCAAAAGGTGCTGCTTATATCCAATAAAAACAGCTGATGTATCTACCAGGATACAGTAACTACTGGAACCAACAGGTGTCTGGTCAAGTGACTCGAGTATGGACCCATGTGCTACATAAGTTTTGTTGGTATTTTGAGTTATGCCATTCAGATTTATTCAAAACTGTTGCTTCCGAAATATGTTTGTGTGGCTGATGGGGTGTTATGGACCTGCAAAGTCATCATAATTACCGTTTTATTGTTGATACAAGGGGTTGCTGTTTACATACATATATAAACAATGGATGTCAGCCTCGATAGCGCAGTGGTTAGCGCGTTCGACTCATGATCGAGAGGTTGTGCGTTCGAATCCGCCACCGGTATCGAGGTGTGTCCTTGGGCAAGACACGTAATGACACTGTCCCACTCCACCCAGGTGTAAATGGGTAGCAGTGGTGTAAAAGCCACTGCCTCTCTCTCGCGCGCGCCTGAAAACACCCGGAATGAGTGTTCGAGAGCGATTCAATAAGCTAAAAAGCTTTCATCGCAATCGAACTAAAATAAATTAGTATAAACTAAACAATGGATGCTGAACTGGACACTGAATGTGCCAGATCGGCATTTAAAACACTTACAAGTATGGAAATATTTTGTTTTTGTCAAGTCATTATTTTATTTTATTGCATATAAATATAAGGACATACTTAATAAACCATTGTGTTGTTATTGAACAGGAAACTCTGTTTTCTACTCTACAACAAAAGTCCAAATTTACCTAATAAACATAGCAAATCTATACAAAGCAAGTATCATGATACTGTATCGTATCGCCTGTCTGGTATCGCGATAGTATCGTGATACATTTTTTCTGGCGATACCCAGCTCTATGGGGCAGGGGCATTTTTGGCCCCAGGGCTATAATTTGAACAATCTTGGTAGAGGTCCATAAGATGAAGCTTATACCAAATATCAAAGACCTGGGCCTTGCCGTTTCAAAGAAGAAGATTTTTAAAGATTTACCCTACATAAGCCTATGTAAAATCAAAGGGCCCCGGGGCAGGGGCATTTATGGCCCCAGCACTATAATTTGAACAATCTTGGTAGGGGTCCACTAGATGAAGCTTCATACCAAATAGCAAAGACCTGGGCCTTGCAGTTTCAGAGAAGAAAATTTTTAAAGATTTTCCCAATATAAGTCCATGTAAAACAAAAGGGCCCCGGTGCGGGTGCATTTTTGGCCCCAGCACTATAAATTTGAACAATCTTCATAGGGGTCCACTAGATAAAGCTTCATACCATATAGCAAAGACCTGGGCCTTGCAGTTTCAGAGTAGAAGATTTTTAAAGATTTTCCCTATATAAGCCCATGTCAAACCAAAGGGCCCCTGGGCGGGGGCATTTTTGGCCCCAGCACTATAATTTGAACAATCTTGGTAGGGGTCCACTAGATTAAGCTTCATATCAAATATCAAAGACCTAGGCCTTGAGGTTTCAGAGAAGAAGATTTTTACAGATTTTCCCTATATATGCCCATGTAAAACCAAAGGGCCCCGGGGCGGGGGCATTTTTGGCCCCAGTACTTTAATTTGAACAATCTTGGTAGGGGTCCACTAGATGAAGCTTCATACCAAATATCAAGGACCTGGACCTTGCGGTTTCAGAGAAGAAGATTTTTTAATTTTTCAGTGAAAAAAATCTATTTTTGGCTCCTGTGACCTATATGTGCAACGGACCGGAACCATTTTAACAACTTTGAAAGGGGACCACCTAAGGATCATTCCTGTGAAGTTTGGTCAAAATCCAATCAGTGGTTTAGGAGGAGATGTCATTTGAAGAAATTGTTTACGCACAGATGACAGACAAAAAGTGATCCTAATATAAAACACAAGAGGGCCATGATGGCCCTGGATCGCTCACCTGATCCATAGTGTAACAAGTGGGCCCCAGGGCTTTAATGTGCATAATATTGAGGGAGGTCTTAAAGGTGAAGCTTCATACCAAACATCAACAAAGGCTATAATTTGAACAATCTTGGCAAAGGTCCACTAGATGAAGCTACGTATCAAATATCAAAGACCTGGGCCTAGCGGTTTCAGAGAAGAAGATTTTTAAAGATTTTGCCTCTATAAGCCTATGTAAAACCAAAGGGGGGGGGGGGGCATTTTTGGCCCCAGCACTATAATTTGAACAATCTTGGTAGGGGTCCACTAGATGAAGCTTCATACCAAATATCAAAGACCTGGGCTTTGTGGTTTCAGAGTAGAAGATTTTTAAAGATTTTCCCTATATAAGCCAATGTAAAACCAAAGGGCCCAGTGGCGGGGGCATTTTTTGTCCCAGCACTATAATTTGAACAATCTTGGTAGGGGTCCACTAGATGAAGCTTCATACCAAATATCAAAGACCTGGGCCTTGTGGTTTCAGAGAAGAAGATTTTTAAAGATTTTCCCTATATAAGCCTATGTAAAACCAAAGGGCCCTGGGGCGGGGGGGCATTTTTGGCCCCAGCACTATAATTTGAACAATCTTGGTAGGGTCCACTAGATGAAGCTTCATACCAAATATCAAAGACCTGGGCCTTGTGGTTTCAGAGAAGAAGATTTTTAAAGATTTTCCCTATATAAGCCAATGTAAAACCAAAGGGCCCCATGGCGGGGGCATTTTTTGTCCAAGCAATAAAATTTGAACAATCTTGGTAGGGGTCCACTAGATGAAACTTCATACCAAATAACAAAGTCCTGGGCCTTGTGGTTTCAGAGAAGAAAATTTTTAAAGATTTTCCCTATATAAGCCTATGTAAAACCAAAGGGCCCCGGGGCGGGGGCATTTTTGGCCCCAGCACTATAATTTGAACAATCTTGGTAGGGGTCCACTAGATGAAGCTTCATACCAAATATCAAAGACCTGGGCCTTGTGGTTTCAGAGAAGAAGATTTTTAAAGATTTTCCCTATATAAGCCTATGTAAAACCAAAGGGCCCGGTGGCGGGGGCATTTTTTGTCCCAGCACTATAATTTGAACAATCTTGGTAGGGGTCCACTAGATGAAGCTTCATACCAAATATCAAAGTCCTGGGCCTTGTGGTTTTAGAGAAGAAGATTTTTAAAGATTTTCCCTGTATAAGCCTATGTAAAACCAAAGGGCCCCGGGACGGGGGCATTTTTGGCCCCAGCACTATAATTTGAACAATCTTGGTAGGGGTCCACTAGATGAAGCTTCATACCAAATATCAAAGACCTGGGCCTTGTGGTTTCAGAGAAGAAGATTTTTAAAGATTTTCCCTATATAAGCCTATGTAAAACCAAAGGGCCCCGTGGCGGGGGCATTTTTTGTCCCAGCACTAAAATTTGAACAATCTTGGTAGGGGTCCACTAGATGATGCTTCATACCAAATATCAAAGTCCTGGGTCTTGTGGTTTCAGAGAAGAAAATTTTTAAAGCTCTTCCCTATATAAGCCCATGTAAAACCAAAGGGCCCCGGAGCGGGGGCATTTTTGGCCCCAGCACTATGATTTGAACAATCTTGGTAGGGGTCCGCTAGATGAAGCTTCATACCAAATATCAAAGACCTGGGCCTTGTGGTTTCAGAGAAGAAGATTTTTAAAGATTTTCCCTATATAAGCCTATGTAAAACCAAAGGGCCCCAGGGCGGGGGCATTTTTGGCCCCAGCACTATAATTTGAACAATCTTGGTAGGGGTCCACCAGATGAAGCTTCATACCAAATATCAAAGTCCTGGGTCTTGTGGTTTCAGAGAAGAAGATTTTTTAAGTTTTTGGTGAAAAAAATCTATTTTTGGCTCCTGTGACCTAGATGTGCAACGGACCGGAACCATTTGAACAACTTTGAAAGGGGACCACCTAAGGATCATTCCTGTGAAGTTTGGTCAAAATCCGATCAGTGGTTTAGGAGGAGATGTCGTTTAAAGAAATTGTTTACGCACGCACGCACGGACGGACGCACGCACGCACGACGGACGACGGACAAAAAGTGATCCCAAAAGCTCACCTCGTCACTACGTGACGGTGAGCTAATAATTGAAGGATAGTTATTGTCAATTCTTCATAAAAACCTATGTTGTGGGTATTCATTAGAACCACCTCGGTGAGGCAGATCTAATGAATACCACAATATAGGCTTATATGGAGAAATAAGTTGGATACCTGTCTCGCCTTGTGATCAGGAGGTTGGGTTCGATATCTGCCAGGTTGGCCACATTTTTTCATGGCAATTCTTTAACCTTAAGACACCGAGAAAAACTACACCTGAAAATGGTGTCTGCTTATGTCATCTGCTTAATTATTTTGAAAACGTTTTAAAAATATTTTTGCAAACAGTGTGGGCCCAGATCAGACTGCTCCTACAGGAGCATTGGATTTTCTGCTCAGGCACCCTGTTCCAATATCAAGGGAAAATGTAATACAACACATTCTTACTTTAACACAGCTGTAGTCTGTCAGAGACCATAATTTCACAGTGCCATCACCAGAAGATGTAGCCAGTACCTGAAAGGATGACAACACAATACCATATCAATATAAACCATGAGAATTCTGCCAAAGGCTATGTCTCACCAGTGGGGTAGGGTTTGTGTGTGTGTGAGGGGGGGGGGGATAAATTGATGAATCATAAAAATGTATGTCAGGATCAAAGAGAGATTCTTGCATTATAGTTGCCATCCCTAGAAGTGAGTTTGCACTAAGTATCATTAACCCTTTTTGTACCAAAGGGAATCTTCCTCCTTATATATAACAGGAGTCCATTTCAAAATTTAGGGGTGTCAGGTTGTGTTTTCTTCAGAATTGATTTGGAAAGTGTCTGAACTTTTGGCAAACAATGGAGGCCCTGATCAGACGCAGCAGAACGCCTGATCTGGGCCTGCACTGTTTGCTAAGGTACCCATTTTGGGGTTTCCGTACAAAATGGGTTAATACAGCTCTTAAAAGTACTTGAGAAATGGACTTAACATTAGGGTAAAAGCCAGGGAAGTTGCAAATTTTGACGGATTGACAAATGGGCTAACTAAACAGAAAGAAAATCAGAATCACAAAAATCAAAGTGATTTATTACTGTCATAAAAGAAAGTGCCAAAACTGACCGATCTTATCCTGAATGAGCTCTTCTACTTTTTGATTGAGAAAAAAATCAATCTTTAAATAATGGGTGTCAGATAGATTTATTTAGAAAAAAAAATGGCTGCATGCTAAGGCCCAGATTAGGCCCCGAGGTTATTAAACTTTTTCCATGCTCAACTCACTTTAGCACAAAAATTGTCCTGCTCATAAATTTTAAAATGCCAACAAATGTTGGCATTTTAAAATTTATGAGCAGGACAAACAGCATTCTCAAACTCAATAGGAATATTGCCGTATATTTTTGCATTTTAAAATCTGTGAGCATCACAAATTTCATTTATTTTTTTTTTTTTGGTTTGGGTTTTACGGCCCTTTCAAGATTATTTCACTCATATCGAGCCGATCTTTAATCAGAGGTGGGCGAAAACCGGAGTACCCAGAGAAAAACCACCTGACCTTCCGTTGCAGAACATGGCGTCTCACATGTGGCCTGAGCGAGGCTTGAACCTACAGCGGTGAGAGACCTAATGACTAAGAGTCAGCGCTCTTATCCACTAGGCCACGGAGGCCCGTCACAAATTTCATGCTCAAGTGCGTTGAGCATGAAAAAAATTATAACCTTGGGCCAGAGCTGCAGCATGTGGCATCTGATCTGGGTCTGCACTGTTTGCCAGTATCCCGTTTTTAGAGTTTCCTGTCTAAAATACGTTAGTCTTTATGCCTCAATTTTAACCCTTTTTGTTTCTGAAATCCTTAAAGGGGTAATTGGCAAATGGTGCAGGCCCAGATCAGACACCACATTACAAGGCATCTGATCAGGGCCTACACTTTTTGCAAAAAAGTTCAGCCCATTTCCAAATAGATTTTCAAGAAAACACAACCTGACACCCCTAAATTTTGAAATGGACTTTCACTATATATACGATGGAAGATTCCATTTGGTATGAAATGGGTTAAGTAACTTTTTCAGCAACTTTATGGAAATGGACCCTACAACCTACCCACAAAAAGCATACACTCAACCAACAACTAAAATCATTCTAAAATTTAAACAAGCTGACTTTCCTGATAAGACCGCTGTGTGTGTGAATTCGGGTTTAACGTCGCTTTCAACAATTTTTCAGTCATATCACGACGGAACTTTCCTGATAAGACCGCTGTTGTAGTATCAAATGTGATGGCAGAACTTAACACTATAAACTGCATACATGTATCAGGGACCAGTTGTCCAAAACTAATGACAGTGTTAGTTTAGTTAACATATCGTTAAAAGGTAGATGTTGGAAAAATGTGAGTAACTTTTGCACCATGCAAAAGCTACTCACACATTTTCAGCAAAAATAATAGATTATTTACTAGAACAATTAACATTTTGACCATTAACAAGTTCATTAAGCTAGGGACTCCAGATACCGAACTAAGGATCACCTGTTTGGAGATGTTCTACTGCTGTGTTTTGTGGGGCCCTGCCCATCGGGGCTTAGAGAAATAGACTGGGATGCATGATGCTTCCACGCAGAGCTGAAACCGACCACACACGAGTACTGGTAAACTGCTTAGGGCTTAGCCTGCACAGGCAAAGTGGTGAGAATATAAGAATCTTATATGGGTCTGAGGGTGGATGGAAAATTCCGTCCCGAGGGACACTGTACGGCATCACGAGGCTTGCCGAGTGATGCCAGACGGTGATCCCGAGGGACGGATTTTTCTATCCACCCCCTCACACCCATATTGGATTCTTATTCTTGCATACCTTCCATTTCTATTGCAAATTTTTAATGCTGCTGTCACTTCGGTTACCGACGTCTGCCATTTTGTGATGACACAACAGGAATGTTTAGTGATGTCACGCATGACGCCGCTGCGCATGAGGTTGTAATCAACCAGTGCATTTATCAAACACGCGATAATATTCGATTTGGGGTCGGAACACCAGGGTCAGAACATAAATTTCTATCCCAGGGTAAAATCACGGATTTCCTCGTCTGGTGTGCAAGAATCGGATATCTATGCATATTCATTGGGCAGTATGGCTTGAGATGTCAATTCATCTCAATGCCAGGTAAAAGTACCACAAAATTGGAAGCAACATCTCCAAAATTACCTAAATGGTGTTGACGGGGATCTTAAACCTCAAATCAAACAAACAAACAAAACTGCTACGTTTTGCACTCTTCATGCTGCATCAGAAAAGAAATAATCTTACCTTATCAACTGGAGAGAACTGTACACACCAGACTCCTCTCTTGTGACCCCTCATTACTCCTAGCAAAGACAGGTCCTTGGCATTCCATATCTTTGAAATAGAAATAGGTGAAAAATTGGTAAAAAGGGGCAACTCAGTTCCAAAGTAACTCAATTCCAAAGTTAGCATTTTTGATTGTTAAAGAGTTTAACAGCCCAGTTCACTCTATTGCGGTCACTTTGAACTGATCCACTTACTTAAGCACACATTTTTCTTGGCAGGGTATACATACAGTGGTTTTTTTGCCAGAAGCTGACAAATGCCCTTCTTGAATCAGCAGAAGGGAGAAAGTGACTGTAGATTTCTTGATCAAACTTCATGGAAGAATTTTACCAACTCGAAATCAAACTTTAAACTAGAATACTGTCAATGGCGCACCATCGCAAATCCCCACGCTTTCTACAGAGGGGCCAAGTACCGAAAACCCCTCACCCTGGGCCCTAATTTGACCCCAGGGTCAAAATATTACCTGTATTATATTCTACTAATCATGCCCTTCAATTTTATATGCCACATGACTATGTTCCAAAAACCTTAAATTTTGACCCTTTGACCCCTCCCCCAGGGCCCCAATCTGACCCCAGGGTCAAAATTTTACTTGTATGTATTCTACTAATTACCCCCTTCAATTTGATATTCCATATGACTATATTCGGTAAAATTTGAATTTTGACCCCCTAACCCGTGGATGGTTCAATGGTTGATTTTTTGATAGGGTACACCTTACCACGGGTTATGATAAACCATAACGCGGTTAGTCAGCACAATTTGAGTACAACAAACACGGATTATATTCTTCATAAATTGAAATATTTGTTTGAATTGGGATTTAACATCCCCATAAACACTATTTAGGTCATTTTGGAGACGTTGCTTACAATTCTGTGGGACTTTCAACCGACATTGAAATGAAATGACATCTCAAGCCCTGCCACGCAATGAAACCAGAAGGCTTATATGCATTAGACGATCTGGCTCACACCGCTTTGCCTGGGCAGGCTTAGTCCTTCTAAGCGGTTTACAAGTACTCGTTTGTGGTCAGATTCAGCTCTGGGTGGAAGCACCATGCAGCCGGCGAAATAAATTGAAATAAACTCTTTAATCCGCCAGCGAAGGCATGATACCTGATGCTGATTTTAATTCAAAACGATCCGTTTTGCTGTTACATACTCTTTAGTGTCTGTTTGATTCTCATTATGATCTCCGAACTTATACACATGCGAATTTAAAGGGTTGGGTAAAAATCTTGGTCAAAGGGAACGGGTGAACACATTTATTCTGGCTTTCGAGAACGTAACCCCACCCCCCCCCCCCCCAACTTATGAACAACTGAAACCCAACTTATTATTTAGTTTCGGCATTGTTGGGGAGGGGAGACTCTTGAATTTATAGATTCCTTTCTTTGCTACTGAAAATAGTAAGTTTTTATGCCATCCCCCACCCCGAGAATCTTTGATTCGGGCGGAGGGGGGGGGGGGGGGCATATAGTATTTGCCCATTCTGACCAAGGGCCATAACTCTGTTTCATTTTGGCTGAATTATCTCCCCTTGAAAGTTTGCAAAAACTCAGAAATTGGCTCCCATGGGTGGCATTGGTCACCTATAGTTTCAACTCTTGTTGTAAATGATATGTACCCAATATGAGTTAATGGCGAGTATATGGAGTGTGTTCCAGTTTTGTCTGGGTCCCGAATGGGACTGTTCTTAGTCCTCTGTTATACTCCCTGTATATTAATCATATTTCCACCGACACTGACTCAGAAATAAGACTGTTCGCAGACGACTGGGTATACTGCCGGGAAATTAGAGTTACAGAGGACTAACGTAAACATCGGAACCAAATGGATAGACTAGGATGTTGGGCATGAAAATGTGGCATGACATCATGCGAACAAGTCCGTGAAATGAACACCCCTTACTTTATATAGAGAAAACTGTGATTTAAGCTGATATACATAATTTTTTATTATATATGCTATAAGACATAGGTTGTGGGTACACGTTAGAACCGCCTCCTTGAGACGATTCTAACGAGCTCCCACAACCTATGTTTGCAGTATAAATAAGAAACATATCACGGATTTTCATCAGAGAAGTAGCCATTTAGGAGATGTGAAAAAATATACTATGTCGCACGGGTGTGTTACCGGAGTGAGTTTTCAGGCCGTTTAATGCAATACATTAAGCAGATAACTAGGCAGAGAACCAATAAAATTGAGGGAGCGTGCATTAGAACGCCTTGAGTATCATTTACATGATTCTCGGACTCCCAGAAATTCGAGGGCGAAATTCAATGTGGAGGGGGAGAATGTCATAGCGTATAGGTACATAGCACAGTTGTACTGCCTTTCGGTACAAGCCGGCTTTTACCGCAACGTGGTAGATTTGCTTATCAATCCGGCGGCCCGGATTCGAACCCCGACCGGGCCAAAGGTGTGTAGCATTTTTGTCACCTGTTACACAATGTCAGTAAAAATGTCATTAATGTAACGAAAAACAAAACTGGACCGAAACGGCACCTTGTGAGACACCAGACAAAACTTGAACCCAATCCTAAGTTTCACTGTTAGGTGGGGCAATAGTATACATAGCGTTGGGGCCATCTGGATGACCAGCATCGCTAAACTCAAACTCAGCCATAATGTATCTTTCTGAAATAAAGAATATAAGACTCTTACTTGGGTATGAATGTCGTAACAATGGAGAGAAGCATAGTTGTAAAAGGGGAAAATTCGCTTATGGTGAGATTCGAACCTGGGACAATCAACTGCTCTAAGCACTTAGCCAAAGAGTCAACTGTCTTACTCAGTTGTCTTCTGCATAATCAACCATGTATAATGTATAATGTAGGTTAGGTGCTGCGGGCCGTAACACCTCACCCCTTTTCTGTATAATGTAGGTTAGGTGCTGCGGGCCGTAACACCTCACCCCTTTTCTTCAAGTCCGTATTTTGACGCGAGGTCATTTTTAGGAAGAACCTCAAATCCCGGGCGAGTCACCATGTTCCGACATGACAGCCATAATGAAGGAATGGAGCATAGATGAAAAAAAAAATCAACCTCTGTGCGAAAGAGTCGTATCCATGACGTAGTTGTCATTGGTTAGAAACGTGTAGGCCAAGGAAGATAATTCAGGATTAGAAGTTGTGGGTCGTAACAGTATCAGGGGCGTAGCTGAAAGGAAATCATTTGTACGCAAACCAAAGAAAATACTAAAAATAATAACTCCGTTTACCAAATGGGGACCACTCTTACAGGAAAGAATTTGCTCCCATCAGGGAGCAAATTCTTTCCTGTAAGTGCGGTCCACGTGGCAGAGGAGGAAAATATGCTAGCTAATAAATAGTGTTGCGTATATCCTAGACAAATACAGTTTTTCTTCTTCTTCTTCTTCTTCTTCTCGTTCTTCTTCTTCTTCTTCATCATCATCATCATTTTCTCCTTCTTTTTCTTCTTACTTCTTCTCTCTGCTTCTTTTTTTTTTCTTCCTCTTCTTCTTTTTTCTACTTTTTCTTCTTCTTTTTCATCTTCTTGGTCTCCTTCTTTTTCTTCTTCTTTTTCTTCTTTTTTTCTTTTTCTTCTTATTTTTCTTCTTCTTCTCCTTCCTCTTCTTCTTTTTCTTCTACGTATAGTTTTTACGTTTGTAATGTGTACGCAAGTGCGTATCTGCGTACAGGTAGCTACGCCCCTGAGTATGATGGACAAACTTTCCTATCTATCCGTCACACCGATTTCTTTGGCTGGCTTGTTTCTTCATTTGGTTGGGAGTTTAACAGCCCAGCAAGCACTATTTAGGTCACATCGAGCCAGTTAGTTTACCTTGAAGGCTTATAAAAAAAGGGCGGCCCCCGCCCATCGGGGCTTGAAGAAATATATAGGCTGCATGATGCTTCCACGCAGAGCTGAATCCAGCCCGCACACTAGTACTGGTAAACTGCTTAGTGGATCTAAGCCTGTCCAGGAACCACGGTGCGAGGTGGACCGTCCATGCTAATAAACCCTATTGGTTTCATTGGGCGACAGGGCTTGAGATGTCATTTCATCTCAATGCCGGGTAAAAGTCCCACAAAATTGGAAGCAACGTCTCCAAAATGACCTTTACAGTGTTGAAGGGGACGTTAAACCCCAAATCAAACAAATTATAAAACCAGCACAGTGCATATTCTTATGCCAGAATTTGACAACCACCCTTCTTGAGTCAGTGAAAGGGAGAGAATGACCGTGTGTGTATTTTAAGTTATATGTCTCAGCAACCCGCTAAGGTTATACAGAGAGGGGGCCTCATTTAACGACTCGTCAGAAAGTTTGGAGAAGCCAAAAATCGAACCCAGGACCCCTGGTCTATGAGGTGAGTAAAACAGAATGATTACCAAAGGGAACAATTTATGGCACACCCATTTCAGATTCTTTTTCTTGCATTACTTAAATCTTAAAACATAGATTTTGAATATGCGGTCACTTCGACTGCTAACGTCCATTGTGACGTTTAGTGACGTCGCATTACGGGCAGCGTACACGACTTTCTATACAAATAGCGCACATCAGACACCCTTTGAGTTAAACACCTCAGAATTCTCGACTTAAATGCCAGCCCTTCGTAGAAAACCCGGGTAGGATAAAAGTTTCTATTCCAGGGTAAAATCTAGGATTTCCTCGTCTGGTGTGCAAGAACTAGTAAAACGGGGCTAGTTTTTCGTTGCTCGCAGACTTTGATCGCTTTCAGCGATCAGACTATGTTCATGCGCAACTTCTGTACTAACAAATTATTTTGCAGATTCTTGTGGTTGCACTGTAAGTGTTGTCTCGTTGAAGTTGGTTTTGCTCAGTATAGCTCATTGTTGGCTATTTGAACGGTCCCTCTGTAGATTTATATTGTTTACAAGTTCATGTACAAGTTATTCTTGGGCCCCATCCACCGCTGCTTGTGGAAATAAATGGACTGCATGATACTTCCACACAGAGCTGAATCCCGTCGCACAGAACTACTGGTTAACCACTTAGAAGGTATTAGTCTTCCTAGGCAAAGTGGTGCGAGTCCGAACGTTCCTTCATATACATGTGAACCCTATTATTCTCCTTGGGCGGTAGATTTGAGATGTGGTTAAATCTCAATGACGCATAAAAAGACTTGCAAAATTGGAAACAATTCCAGAATGACCTTAATAGTGTCGACGGCGACGTTAAAGCTCAGTTCAAACAAACAACAGGTTATTTTGTGACAATTTTTGATGGATTATAGTGACTGTTTATTGTGCATCTGTTGTAAAAAGTTGTCTCCATGTCATAAACACATCTTACAACCCAAAACACTTTTTGGTTTTAGGAATGGCCAAGCGCATACCGTGCATATTGTAATTTTTCAACTAAAGGGCAAATATGTATCGTTCCTCTTGGCTGTTTCTTGAAAAATGGCGCTTATAATGGGTAAAAACGTCCATATTCGGTTTTTCATATCCGTGTTTGTTGTTCCATTTGTTCTGTGTTTAGTGTACTCAGACTCAACACAAGATCCGTGGTAAGGTGTACCCGTGTTTCAAGGTAGTGAGCCAAGAAAAATCGGTACGATTCTTATTCTATATGTTTTTATGAATTATTAAAAATAGTATACTTACTTCGATGCCTAGAGGTATGAAAAACCCAAGAATGCTCGTGTATATGTTATTTATTTCTGATTGATAGCCCCTTAAAACTTGAAGTTTTGTTTTTCTACCTATTTTGGCCTAATTTATGGCTTTGATTTCCCTTCTCTGACCGTGTCATAACTTTAAATTTGGACAAAACAACAAAAACACAATCTGTTGCCATCGCAAAACCAACAGAAAAACGTAAATCGTGATATGTTCGACAAAATAAAGGAAATATTGGAAATCACACTTCTCCTGTCAAAAAAAAGACGGTAGCGTTTGTTGTACTCAGTCGCGTCACGTTGTACCGCGGTAACCGGTGTGGTAAGGAAGCTGTGTACCAAATTTGGTTACATTCCGACCAGTGGTTAAGGAGGAGATAGCGTGACAGATGGACGGACGGACGGAGGCGTTCAAAATATCCCCGAACACTTTTTTTAAAAGCGTGGGGATAACAATAATATATCCAATATAGTGTAATAATGGAAAGTGTTACAAAGAGGTTGTGGTGTATGTAAAATTAAGTAAATACAAATATTGACAGATTCCAGACCAAAAATTTGGACAACCAACAACAATTGTCGAGAATGGCATCTTAATGGTGACATTACTGAACAATCAAATATACGGTACTATATCAAAGTATGTATTTACCATTTGTATACAGACAGACAGGCCTGAGCAAACAGTCTAGACCCAACCCAGATGATATGCCGCAGAATATGGCATCTCATCAGGGTCTACACTACTTGCAACTCACCCAGCCACCTCCAAACATAGCATCGGGTAAAAAGCCATACTTGTAGCACAAGTGTGGTAAGGAGTGGAGATACCCGAAGACATAGGGTAAATACAGTATGAATAGCGAATTAAAAGGGGTTCTGACAACTCCTTCAACTAATTACGGGGAAGAGATACACCTTCAGGGGAGATAACCCTTTTAAAAACATCTTTGTCTCTTTTAGGGGTCTCACCTTCATGAAAAGGTTTTGTTTGAGGAGTAGACCCTGTTTTGGAAGGGCTCAGGATACAAGATAGGAAACAGGAAGTCACGAAAATTGTCTCCCTTGTGAAAAAGCAATTTGCAGAATGACTGTCATGACTGCTGGCAGTGGTCAAGTAACGGAGTTAAAGCACAGACTACACATTGTCAGTCAATATAAAAAGAAGGGAAAGCAACAGATAAGGTACGTATTTGCGATAATTGAAGGATAGTTTTCTTTATTTATGCATATAAACCTATGTTGTGGGTATTCATTAGAACCGCCTCGCCGAGGCGGTTCTAATGAATACCAACAACATAGGTTTTCTGAAGAATTGACAAAAACTATCCTTCAGTTATCACAAAATACCAACTTTATCTGTCGCTATGAAAGTAGAAATCAGGGTGCATCATGGTGGATGTGCATACAATGTTTCATTAGTCTGTTTGTGCAACCAAGCTAAACACACAGAGTAACCATTGTTCAGACAAGAATGTACAGTAGATCATAGTCAAGGTCAGTATCTGTCGCTGGAAGTGGGCTGGGTTATCACAGAAGATTTATGTATGAAGTTTCCTCAGTCTAGAGGCCTTAGTATTCAAGAACTGAAGCCACTCGCAGCGACTAAACACTATTGAGTCAAGCAAGAAAAATAGGTCGAGGTCAGTAACGGTTGATGGCAGTGGGATGGTTGTATCATAGTGGTTGTGTATGACATTTCATCAGACTAGAGACCTCAGTATTTAAGAACTGAAGCTAAGGGTACAAACATTGTTAAGTCAAGCATGAAAATAAGTCTATGTCAGTAACGGTTGATGACAGTGAGCAGGGTACATTATGGTGGAGGTTTGTATGAAGTTTCATTACCCTGAAGGTCTCGGTGTTTCAGAAATGGAGCTAAATGCACAGACTTAATATTGTTGATGCTGGCAACAACAATGTCAATAAGACTTGCTAAAGCTATCGTGACAAAAATGGCCAAAACATATGCCAGGTGTATCCATTTCCCTTAACCCTTCTCTTGCTGAATATTCAGTTTAGCCACACCAATCTCTGACTATGAACCAATCAGATTACTTGATGTAATTTATTCCTACAAATTCATAAACTCAATGTCAAATAGTGTAGATCCTGATCAGATGGCTTCTTCAGAAGCCATCTGATCTGGATCTACACTGTTTGCAAAGATAGAGGTTGTCATGAACAGCAAGATAAGGGTTAAGATTACCAACCTTGGCAGTTTTGTCCATGGATCCACTGGCTATAAACTTATCATTAGGAGCCACAACAACAGAGCATATCTCTTTATCATGAGCCCTCTCAGTGAAGGCAGCAGCAATATCTGCTGTTTGTTCATCCATGTCAGCTGGTACCTTCCACAGCTTCAGTGTCTGATCCTCGCTGCCACTCACAAAGAACGAGGGTTTTAACCTGCAAGGAGCAAAATAGAGGATCTTACCTGAGTGGCCACAAATTATTGAATTTATTAAACAAATTGAGGAAAAGGGATAAAATGAGATACATTGCATTTTATTCCTTTTCCTCAACGAGTTTAATAAATTCAAGAATACAGGAGCATGGATGCAAGATTCTATTTATCATAACATTTAATTCAAGATTTTTGTCTATGTTAAGAAGAGGCCCCTGGGGCAGGGTCATGTTTGACCATTGAGGTATAATTTTGTAGAAGTTCCCTTATGAAACTATGCCAAATATGAAAGACATGGGCCTTCTGGTTTCAGACAAGATCATATTTAAAGATTTTAACACAGTCCCCTCTTTTCATTGCCATGGAATCAAGGCACTGCATGGAATGGAAGTCTTTAAACAACTTTGACAGAATCCATACTCTAGTAAGCTAAATATCTCTGCAAGTCCCTTTGAGCTAAATATCTCTGCAAGTCTCTATATATCTCTGCAAGTCCTTTTAGTGTAATCTATTAATCCAGTAAGCCATTGACCTCTGAAAAGACATATACATGTGTATACTGACCTTGAGACAGCAATGGTTCCTACAGCATGGGTATGACCTTGACCTACAGCCAGACATTTCACTTCTTTCTGTTCTGGTTTGATCTGCCACAACCTCACAGTGTTATCCTGGGGAATGTGTAAAGGAGCACAAAAATTACCTAAAAACAACTGCAGTTGCCAGGGGATTCACAAAAGGCCCATTTATCATCATGAAAACACCCCTATTTAATTTTGATCCCCTTAAATTCATCTTTTATGCAGTAAAACTGGGGTTTAAAGGGGTAAACATTATTTTTCTTATTTCTGCTCAAAAACATACATTGTGGGTACTCGTCAGAACCACCTCGGCAAGGTGGTTCTGACAAGTTCCTACAATCTATGTTTTGAGTAGAAATATGAAAAATATCAGAGTTTTTCCTCTGATTTTTTTCTATTTTTGGAGGTAAAATTTGCAATATATTTGAATAGGCATGTTTTGGTAATGTTTTGTCCTCCTTGTCAAGAGACATTAGCTTTAAAACTCAAATTTTCCATATGGTATCAGTTTCCAAAATTAGATTTTCTATACGCTATGTAACAGTGAGTTGGCCCTCATTCTGCTCATTTACCTGCATTGTGTATACGGAATCCAACAGTGTTGTAGTTTGACCAGTTTTCTATGATAATGGTGGACAAAATCAAGATAGAAGCAAAATTATGAGTGCAGTGTGACCCTGATAATGATAATGTAATTGTATGTCTCACAGGCATGTAATGGTAATGTGGTTTTCAGAGGGATAAGGTATCCATATCCAAATACACACAATTTACATGAATATTAAACCATTTTATACAGGAACTCCAGAGTGAGTACAATAGCAAACAGTGAAGGCCCATATCAAGAGTGATTGTTTGAGTTTTACGTCCCACCAACAGCTAAGGTCATACGGAGACGGGACCTCGGTTTAAAGACTCATCCGAAAGCCTGGAGAAGCACGGGATCGATCCTGCGACCCATGGTTTACAAGGCGAGTTTTGTAACCACTACACCATGGAGGCTTCTAAAGGCCCATATCAATCGTTTTGTTTTGTGATTATATAAGAAAACAATTGTTGACTTGATTTTGTTTGTATTGGAGTCAACACTATTTTAGATCATTTTTGAGCCAATCAGTTTACCTATCCACACTTTCTTGGGCAGGCTTATACATAAGCGGTTGCACATTCTTTCGCCAGAAACTGACAACTGCCCTTCTTGAATCAGCGGAATGTTGACTATTGAGTCATTGGACATAATGTGATTACTTATCTTGGCGGAGTGATGCTGCAATTTTTTGACAATTTTCCAGCAAATATCATAATATTTCAAAGCATTTTTAATCCCCCGCCCCCGCGGGGATAATGGGAATGGCATCTGTCTGTCTGTCAGCCCATCCATCTGTCTGTCCATAACACTCTCTTATCCACTCCGTATCTCTTGAACCCTTTGATGGATTTTAATTAAACTTTGGTCCAATATTCTTTTCAGTGAGCTGATGTGCAGAACACATAAATGAACCATGCTGACTCGTCAATGTCACATTTTGAAGCTCACAAGTTTAAAACTTTAAATTTTGTGTCCGTTCCATATCGCCTTTACCCCTCAAAGGATTTTCATTAACTCTTATCATGCTGTTCACGACAACCCATATCTTTGGAAACAGTGTAGATCCAGATCAGATGGCTTCTGAAGAAGCCATCTGATCAGGATCTACACTGTTTGACATTCAGTTTATAAATTTGTAGGAACAAATTACATCAAGTAACCTGATTGGTTCAAAGTCAGAGATAGGTGTGGCTAAAATGAATATTCAGCAAGAGAAGGGTTAAACTTTGGACAGTTATCCCCCTCAGTGAGCTCATGTGCAGAGCCTATAAATTATATGGATATCAAAAGCTATGTAAAGATTTCTCAAGGAACTAAATCACACAATTTGAATTAAACAAGATAAACACGCCATCAGTGGTTGAGTAACTGAAGTTTCCATGTACATACCTTGCCACTACTGACAAAGTAGTTGCCAACTGTAAACACATCAATACTGAGCACAATGTCAGTGTGTCCATACAGAATCTCACAGTCCCATGTGGACAGTTCAAACACCTTGATGTACATGCTATTAGTGGCTACCACAGCATACCTCTCTGTTTCATCTAGAAACTTAATATCCACTATTTCATCATTGTTGCCTGAAAACTAAAATACATCAACAGATAAGGGCCCACTTGTTCAAAGATTTGTTAGCTTAGTGAGCTAATTTTTTTTTTTTTTTGGTTTGGGTTTTACGGCCCTGTCAAGATTATTTCACTCATATCGAGCTGATCGTTAATCATAGGTGGGCGAAAACCGGAGTACCCGGAGAAAAACCACCTGACCTTCCGTTGCAGAACTTGGCGTCTCACACAAGACCCGAGCGAGGCTCGAACCCACGGCGGTGAGAGACCTAATGACTAAGAGTCAGCGCTCTTATCCATTAGGCCACGGAGGCCCGTAAAGTAGTGAGCTAGTTAGTGGTTAACTGTTCCAGTAAATACAATATCTAATACAGTGGTATTTTTGCTGAAAAGAAATTTTTTTCAGCAAAAATACAATCATATTTTCCATATTAACTCATTTGGTACCGGTGTAACAGTTTATCTTTACCCCCTGGGTAGCTTTACCCCCGGGGGTAAAGATATCCCGGGATATCTTTACCCCCACCCTGGATATCTTCACCCCCGGGGGTAAGCTGGGATATCTTTACCCCCGGGGGTAAAGCTAAACTGGCTAGGATATCTTTACCCCCACCCCAACTTTTGGGTATAAACTTTTTTCCTAATGCCCAATTTCTTCTTATGTGTAAGAGAAGCAAGATAGTGGACTCAATGTTTCACTTTAACATTTTTTCGTTTCAATCATGACTCGGACTAATAGGACTACCCTTAGTATAAAATATGACCATATTATGGAGGCAAATGATTATTTAATACCTTCTTTTTTGTATATTTTCTTATTCAAAATGTTGCTTATGACAATCTTTCATAATCTTGCATAATCCCCGTCAGTCGCGAAATGGGTGGTGGTGGTGAGTGGAAAGGCGGGGGTAAAGATATCCCGGCTGGGATATCTTTACCCCCGGGGGTAAAGCTAAACTGGCCAGGATATCTTTACCCCCACCCCAACTTTTGGGTATAAACTATTTTCTAAATGCCCAATTTCTTCTTATATGTAAGAGAAGCAAGATAGTGGACTTGATGTTTCACTTGAACATTTTTCGTTTCAGTTGTGACTCGGACTTATAGAACTACCCTTAGAAAGAAATATGACCATATGATACAGGCAAATTATTATTTAATAACTTCTTTTTGTATATTTTCTTATTCAAAATGTCCCTTATGACAATCTTTCATAATCTTGCATTATCCCCGTCAGTTGTGAAATGGGTGGTGGTGGTGAGTGGAAAGGCGGGGGTACAGATATCCCGGCCGGGATATCTTTACCCCCGGGGGTAAAGCTAAACTGGCCAGGATATCTTTACCCCCACCCCAACTTTTGGGTATAAACTATTTTCTTAATGCCCAATTTCTTCTTATATGTAAGAGAAGCAAGATAGTGGACTCGATGTTTCACTTGAACATTTTTTGTTTCAATCATGACTCAGACTAATAGAACTACCCTTGGTAAGAAATATGACAATATTATAGAGGCAAATGATTATTTAATAACTTCTTTTTGTATAGTTTATTATTCAAAATGCCCTTATGACAATCTTTTATAAACTTGCATTATCCCTGTCAGTTGTGAAATGGGTTGTGGTGGTGAGTACAAAGGCGGGGGTAAAGATATCCCGGCTGGGATATCTTTACCCCCGGGGGTAAAGCTGAACTGGCCAGGATATCTTTACCCCCACCCCAACTTTTGAGTATAAACTATTATCTTAATGCCCAATTTCTTCTTATATGTAAGAGAAGCAAGAAAATGGACTCGATGTTTCACTTGAACATTTTTCGTTTCAATCATGACTCGGACAAATAGACCACCCTTAGTAAGAAATATGACCATCTTATAGAGGCAAATGATTATTTAATAACTTCTTTTTGTATAGTTTCTTATTCAAAATGCCCTTATGACAATCTTTTATAAACTTGCATTATCCCTGTCAGTTGTGAAATGGGTTGTGGTGGTGAGTGCAAAGGCGGGGGTAAAGATATCCCGGCTGGGATATCTTTACCCCCGGGGGTAAAGCTAAACTGGCCAGGATATCTTTACCCCCACCCCAACTTTTGAGTATAAACTATTTTCTTAATGCCCAATTTCTTCTTATATGTAAGAGAAGCAAGAAAATGGACTTGATGTTTCACTTGAACATTTTTCGTTTCAATCATGACTCGGACAAATAGACCACCCTTAGTAAGAAATATGACCATCTTATAGAGGCAAATGATTATTTAATAACTTCTTTTTGTATAGTTTCTTATTCAAAATGTTGCTTATGACAATCTTTCATAATTTTGCATTATCCCTGTCGGTTGTGCAATGGGTGGTGGGGGTGAGTGGAAAGGTGGGGGTAAAGATATCCCGGCTGGGATATCTTTACCCCCGGGGGTAAAGCTAAACTGGCCAGGATATCTTTACCCCCACCCCAACTTTTGGGTATAAACTATTTTCTAAATGCCCAATTTCTTCTTATATGTAAGAGAAGCAAGATAGTGGACTCGATGTTTCACTTGAACATTTTTCGTTTCAGTTGTGACTCGGACTTATAGAACTACCCTTTATCCCTGTCAGTCCTGAAATGGGTGGTGGTGGTGAGTGGAAAGGCGGGGGTAAAGATATCCCGGCCAGTTTAGCTTTACCGCCCGGGGTTAAGATATCCTGGCCAGTTTAGCTTTACCCCCACCCCAACTTTTGGGTATAAACTATTTTCTAAATGCCCAATTTCTTCTTATATGTAAGAGAAGCCAGATAGTGGACTCAATGTTTCACTTTAACATTTTTCATTTCAATTGAGACTCGGACAAATAGAACTACCCTTAGTAAGAAATATGATCATATTATAGAGGCAAATGATTATTTAATAACGTTAAATGTTAAAGTGAAACATCGAGTCCACTATCTTGCTTGTTTTACATATAATCATACTTTCGGATGAGTCTTGAAACCGAGGTCCCGTCTCCGTATGACCTTAGCTGTTGGTGGGACGTAAAACTAAATCACTCACTTTTACATATAAGAAGAAATTGGGCATTTAGAAAATAGTTTATACCCAAAAGTTGGGGTGGGGGTAAAGATATCCTGGCCAGTTTAGCTTTACCCCGGGGGGTAAAGATATCCAAGCCGGGATATCTTTACCCCCGCCTTTCCACTCACCCCCAAGACCCATTTCACAACTGACAGGGATAATGCAAGATTATGAAAGATTGTCATAAGGGACATTTTGAATAAGAAAATATACAAAAAGAAGTTATTAAATAATCATTCGCCTCTAAAATATGGTCATATTCCTCACTAAGGGTAGTTCGAATAGTCTGAGTCACGATTGAAACGGAAAATGTTAAAGTGAAACATGGAGTCCACTATCTGGCTTCTCTTACATATAAGAAGAAATTGGGCATTTAAAAAATAGTTTATACCCAAAAGTTGGGGTGGGGGTAAAGATATCCTGGCCAGTTTAGCTTTACCCCCGGGGGTAAAGATATCCCAGTCGGGATATCTTTACCCCCGCCTTTCCACTTACCCCCGACACCCATTTCACAACTGACAGGGATAATGCAAGATTATGAAAGATTGTCATAAGGGACATCTTGAATAAGAAAATATACAAAAAGAAGTTCTTAAATAATCATTCGCCTCTATAATATGGTCATATTTCTTACTAAGGGTAGTTCTCATAGTCCGAGTCACGATTGAAACGAAAAATGTTAAAGTGAAACATCGAGTCCACTATCTTGCTTGTTTTACATATAATCAGACTTTCGGATGAGTCTTGAAACCGAGGTCCCGTCTCCGTATGACCTTAGCTGTTGGTGGGACGTAAAACTAAATCACTCACTCACTTTTACATATAAGAAGAAATTGGGCATTTAGAAAATAGTTTATACCCAAAAGTTTGGGTGGGGGTAAAGATATCCTGGCCAGTTTAGCTTTACCCCCGGGGGTAAAGATATCCCAGCCGGGATATCTTTACCCCTGCCTTTCCACTCACCCCCACCACCCATTTCACAACTGACAGGGATAATGCAAGATTATGAAAGATTGTCATAAGGGACATTTTGAATAAGAAAATATACAAAAAGAAGTTATTAAATAATCATTCGCCTCTAAAATATGGTCATATTCCTTACTAAGGGTAGTTCGAATAGTCTGAGTCACGATTGAAACCAAAAATGTTAAAGTGAAACATCGAGTCCACTATCTGGCTTCTCTTACATATAAGAAGAAATTGGGCATTTAAAAAATAGTTTATACCCAAAAGTTGGGGTGGGGGTAAAGATATCCTGGCCAGTTTAGCTTTACCCCCGGGGGTAAAGATATCCCAGCCGGGATATCTTTACCCCCGCCTTTCCACTTACCCCCGACACCCATTTCACAACTGACAGGGATAATGCAAGATTATGAAAGATTGTCATACGGGACATCTTGAATAAGAAAATATAAAAAAAAAAGAAGTTCTTAAATAATCATTCGCCTCTATAATATGGTCATATTTCTTACTAAGGGTTGTTCTAATAGTCCGAGTCACGATTGAAACGAAAAATGTTAAAGTGAAACATCGAGTCCACTATCTTGCTTGTTTTACATATAATCAAACTTTCGGATGAGTCTTGAAACCGAGGTCCCGTCTCCGTATGACCTTAGCTCTTGGTGGGACGTAAAACTAAATCACTCACTCACTTTTACATATAAGAAGAAATTGGGCATTTAGAAAATAGTTTATACCCAAAAGTTGGGGTGGGGGTAAAGATATCCTGTCCAGTTTAGCTTAACCCCCGGGGGTAAAGATATCCCAGCCGGGATATCTTTACCCCCGCCTTTCCACTCACCCCCACCACCCATTTCACAACGGAGAGGGATAATGCAAGATTATGAAAGATTGTCATAAGGGACATTTTGAATAAGAAACTATACAAAAAGAAGTTATTAAATAATCATTTGCCTCTATAATGTGGTCATATTTCTTTCTAAGGGTAGTTCTATTAGTCTGAGTCATGATCGAAACAAAAAAATGTTAAAGTGAACTATCGAGTCCACTATCTTGCTTCTCTTACATATAAGAAGAAATTGGGTATTAAGAAAATAGTTTATACCCAAAAGTTGGGGTGGGGGTAAAGATATCCTGGCCAGTTTAGCTTTACCCCCGGGGGTAAAGATATCCCAGCCAGGATATCTTTACCCCCGCCTTTCCACTTACCCCCGACACCCATTTCACAACTGACAGGGATAATGCAAGATTATGAAAGATTGTCATAAGGGACATTTTGAATAAGAAAATATACAAAAAGAAGTTCTTAAATAATCATTCGCCTCTATAATATGGTCATATTTCTTACTAAGGGTATTTCTAATAGTCCGAGTCATGATTGAAACGAAAAATATTAAAGTGAAACATGGAGCCCACTATCTTGCTTCTTTTACATATAAGAAGAAATTGGGCATTTAGAAAATAGTTTATACCCAAAAGTTGGGGTGGGGGTAAAGATATCCTGGCCAGTTTAGCTTTACCCCCGGGGGTAAAGATATCCCAGCCGGGACATCTTTACCCCCGCCTTTCCACTCACCACCACCACCCATTTCACAACGGACAGGGATAATGCAAGATTATGAAAGATTGTCATAAGGGACATTTTGAATAAGAAAATATACAAAAAGAAGTTCTTAAATAATCATTCGCCTCTATAATATGGTCATATTTCTTACTAAGGGTATTTCTAATAGTCCGAGTCATGATTGAAACGAAAAATGTTAAAGTGAAACATGGAGCCCACTATCTTGCTTCTTTTACATATAAGAAGAAATTGGGCATTTAGAAAATAGTTTATACCCAAAAGTTGGGGTGGGGGTAAAGATATCCTGGCCAGTTTAGCTTTACCCCCGGGGGTAAAGATATCCCAGCCGGGATATCTTTACCCCCGCCTTTCCACTCACCCCCACCACCCATTTCACAACTGACAGGGATAATGCAAGATTATGAAAGATTGTCATAAGGGACATTTTGAATAAGAAACTATACAAAAAGAAGTTATTAAATAATCATTTGCCTCTATAATGTGGTCATATTTCTTTCTAAGGGTAGTTCTATTTGTCTGAGTCATGATCGAAACGAAAAATGTTAAAGTGAACTATCGAGTCCTCTATCTTGCTTCTCTTACATATAAATAGAAATTGGGTATTTAGAAAATAGTTTATACCCAAAAGTTGGGGTGGGGGTAAAGATATCCTGGCCAGTTTAGCTTTACCCCCGGGGGTAAAGATATCCTGGCCAGTTTAGCTTTACCCCCGGGGGTGAAGATATCCAGGGTGGGGGTAAAGATATCCTAGGATATCCTTACCCCCGGGGGTAAAGCTACCGCTGAGTAGCTTTACCCCCGGGGGTAAAGCTACCCAGGGGTCAAGATAAACTGGGACACCGGAAACCCCAAAATTGGTAATTGGCAAACAGTACAGGCCCAGATCAGACGCAGCAGAACTTGGCGTCTGATCAGTGCCTACACTGTTTGCAAAAAGTTCAGCCATTTTCCAAATATATTTTGAAGAAAACACAACTTGACACCCCCAGATTTTAAAATGGACTCCGGCTATATAGAAGGAGGAAGATTCCATTTAGTTTATACTAATTTATTTTAGTTCAATTGCGATGGAAGCTTCAAGCTTATTTAATCGCTCTCGAACACTCATTCCGGATGTTTTCAAGCGCGAGAGAGAGAGAGATGTAGTGACTATTATACCACTGCTACCCATTTACACCTGGATGGAGTGAGGCAGTGTCATTATGTGTCTTGCCCAAGGACACACATCGATACCGGGTGCCGGATTCGAACGCACAACCTGTTGATCACTGCAAAGCCCTTCTCCCTGACTTTCACTATCAATAAGATATACTTAATCACAAACATTTCAATAGCACACATTCCATTTGGTACAAAAAGGGTTAAATAATCGAAATTGTTATGATATTTCAACACAACATCTTTGAACAACTGTGCACAGTACAATTATTCCGATAGGGATCTATTTTCTGGCAGGTTTGAGCAATTTATAGCTGGGCTATTCTTAGCACTCAGGCTCATCATTAATTTCAGAAAACAATCTTGTGCCAGTCCAGTGTGTATAGCATGAAATCCTAACAAAACATGTTTATTGTCCCATTATTGGGGCCCTGTAGCATCTGATCTGGGCCTGTTTTGTTTGTTTGTTTGATTTGAGGTTTAACGTCCCCGTCAACACTGTGAAGGTCATTTTGGAGACGTTGCTTCCAATTTTCTGGGACTTTTACCCGACATTGCAATGAAATGACATCTCAAGCCCTGTCGCCCAATGAAACCAATAGGGTTTATTGCCATGGATGGTCCGTCTCGCACCGCGGTTCCTGGACAGGCTCAGATCCTCTAAGAGTTTACCAGTACTAGTGTGCGGGCCGGATTCAGCTCTGCGTGGAAGCATCATGCAGCCCATATATTTCTCCAAGCCCCTATAGGCGGGGGCTGCGATCTGGGCCTGTACTGTTTGATTTGTAGAAAATGCTTGAGTTACAATGTTTGTCCAAACAATTATCATGTGGCACATGCTATAACGGTTTTCCAGTTTTATGACATAGGCACAATCAGTTGCTATTAACCCAATGAGTACAAGAAAACCCAAAATGGGTAATTGGCAAACAGTGCAGGCCCAGAATGCGGAGTCTGATCAGGGCCTACACTGTTTGCAAAAAGTTAAGCCACTTTCCAAATCGATTTTGAAGAAAACACAAACTGACACCCCTAAATTTTGAAATGGACTCCTGCTATATATAAGGAGGAAGGAGGATTCCATTCTGTACAAAAAGGGTTAAGGCTTAAACATCTTAGGAGCCACAAAAATTGTTTGAGACAGGGCTAGTTCAAACCACTGAGGGCTACTCATAGTGCTAGGCCAGGAGGCATAATGGGGGACAACTAAGCAAAGTCTTTTTTATCTTCTATAAAGCAAAGTTATGCTTGCGTAGAATCACCCTACTGAGCCAGTTCTAATGAGTGCACACAACATACTTTTCCAAAATAAAATCAGAAAAATCTATCAAAATTATCCTAAATATGTATACAGTCGAAATTTGATGGCTCAAACCCCTTTGGGATCAAGCAAATTTGTTCGAGACAGCGGAAGTTCGAGCCACTGTTGCATACTTCCAGAAAACATAACGGGGGTATTTTTGGACTTCTTTTCGGTGTTCTGAGACATAAATGTATGCTGTGTGTACTCATTAGAATCGCCTCGTTGAGGCGATTCTAATGAGTACACACAGCATACATTTGCAAGATAAGAGTCGAAAATCTCCTTAATTATCTATCCCACACTTTTTCTTATGCAGAGGAATTCCCTAGGGCTAAAAAATGGGTTCAACTCAGCCATAGTAAGCGAGCCATCGGTGTTCGAGCCATCGAAGTTCGACTGTATTGATATATGAAGGTACAAAAAATTCCCTAGGGACTCTAGAATTTTTTTTTTTTTTTCAAAAGTGGTCTCCATTGTGAAAGCAATAGTATGGATGGTTCTGTTTAGGATCTACATTTTTGTGTGCATAACAGAATTTATTCTAAAATGAAGCTGAATGAGTTCTTCCTCTCATATATATACATGTACAGTAGAACTTCGATGGCTCGAACACCGATGGCTTGTTTACCATGGCTGAGTTGAACCCGTTCTTGAGCCCATAGGGAAGTCCTCTACATAAGAAATGGTGCGAGATAATTTAGGAGGCTTTCCTCTTTTATTTTGAAAAGGTATGCTGTGTGTACTCATTAGAATCGCCTCGATGAGGCAATTCTAATGAGTACACACAGCATACATTTTCATTTCAGGACACCAAAAATATGTCAAAAAGTACCTTGTTATGCCTCCTGGCCGTAAGCCTCTGTGGCTCGAACTACCCCTGTCTCGAACAGATTTTCATGGTCCCAAAGGTGTTCGAGCCATTGAAGTTTGACTGTATATAGATTTTATATTTTTCTGCATTCATCTGATACTGATTTTTATCACTGCAAAGCCCTTCTCCCTGACTTTCACTATCAAAAAGATGTACTTAATCACGAACATTTCAATAGCACACTTGTGTGACAATGTAATCTTTCATATCTCAAAAACGGCTAACTTTCTGATGAAAATTTGCGATATTAGTCTTATTTATATCGTGATAATATGTGACATTAGTCTGGCCCCTGCCCATAGGGGCTTGAAGAAATATATGGGCTGCACGATGCTTCCACCCAGAGCTGAATCCGGCCCGCACGCTAGTAGTGGTAAACCGCTTAGAGGATCTAAGCCTGTCCAGGAACCGCGGTGCGAGGCGGACCGTCCATGCTAATAAACCCTATTGGTTTCATTGGGCGACAGGGCTTGAGATGTCATTTCATCTCAATGTCGGGTAAAAGTCCCACAAAATTGGAAGCAACGTCTCCAAAATGACCTTTACAGTGTTGACAGGGACGTTAAACCTCAAATCAAACAAACAAACAAATGCGACATTAGTCTTATTTATATTGTGATAACAGTCTTATTTATACTCAAAACATGGGCTGTAGGTGCTCGTTTGAGGTGTTCTAATGAGTACCCACAACCTATGTCTTGCATAAATAAGAAATTTAATGTATACCGCATGAATCCTGTTGTGGCAGCCTTATAAAGTCTCCCTGCCCTTCATCATAGTTTAGTTTATATTTTCTTGTCCTTTGGGATAATGAATTCTATTGTGGATCTTTGAAAAAAAAATTAGGGTCAGAAAACATGTACACTCCATATTTTTCACTTCTGTGGTGTATTCCTTGATTCCACAGGATAATCCTTTTTATACAACATATTATCTATTTAATGTGGGCTTAATGGGGGTGTTCATTACACAGACTTGGTGACATGATGAAGTAGTTTTAAATACCTGCTTTTTAAGTCTAAATTTATCCAGCCCAATAATTGATATGTTCTGATCGTAAGTCACAACTGCAACTCCATTGATAGATTTATTATACAACATCTGTACAATGTTTTGTGTGTCATTTAGTGTGTTTGTCTTCTCACTGTCTTTCCCAGCATCTTGACTATCAGAGTATTTGGCATGGACCTCTGCAGTTTTATATACACACTTAGACAGTTTGGAGTTCCATACTCGCAAGATTCCTGCAAACAGATAATAAAAAGATTATTAACCCTTAAGACGCCGAGAAAACCTACATCTGAAAGTGTCGTCTGCTTTTGCCATCTGCTGAATCTTTTTGCAAACTTTTTAAAAATATTTTTGCATTCAGGCAAACAGTGTGGACCCAGATCAGACTGCTCCTGGAGGAGCAGTCTGATCTGGGTCCACACTGTTTGCTAAAAAAATGACTTTTAAGTATTAAACCAGCAGGTGGCAAAGCAGACGACAATTGTCTTGATTGGCATCTCATGGGTAAATCTTTGTCTCATAGTGTACAACTTTTAATGATTTTTTTCAGCTGTTTAGAGAGTCACCTGACATGTTTTCATGGTCTAGACACGTAACCGTAACATGTTCATGTGACATAGTGTTTTCTTTCATATCTAAACTTGGGTTATTTTTCTGATGATATTTTTCTTTTTTAATTTTATTTGCCAAACAACCACCCCATTATTTGTGTTTGATTTGAGGTTTAACATCCCCATCAAATCTATTTAGGTCATTTTGGAGAAATTGCTTCCAATTTGAGGGACTTTACCCAAAACTGAGATGAAATGATATCTAAATCCCGGCCATAGAACCACCTCATTAAGGCAGTTCTAAAGAGTATCCACAACATAGATTTTGTATTACCCAAATCATATACTAAAGGAACTGTTGTTTTGTTTGTTTGTTTGATTTGAGGTTTAACATCCCCGTCAACACTGTAAAGGCCATTTTGGAGACATTGCTTCCAATTTTGTGGGACTTTTACCCGACATTGAGATGAAATGTCATCTCAAGCCCTGTCGCCCAATGAAACGAATAGGGTTTATAAGCATGGACAGTCCGACTCGTGCGCACTGCTTTGCCTGGGCAGGCTTAGATCCTCTAAGTGGTTTACCAGTACTCATGTGTGGGTCAGATTCAGCTCTGCATGGAAGCATCATTTAGCCCATATATTTCTTCAAGCCACGATGGGCGGGGGCCGAAGGAACTGTTGTCTTTTGTTGTCAGGCATAAGATGGTTTTGGATATAACAAGGTTTAAAGATGGATCCCAAAAATATATAGAATACAAATGGTCATTTTAATCTATAATCTATACATTTTTATTTCCATATAACACACTTGTTTAACTAGCAAAGCAAGCAAGTATAGACTTTATTTTACGAGGATGACTACATTTAGCATATAAGAGAAGCTAATCTTCCATGGGCCCTCAAATGATAGTTTCTGCTTTGGATCCCAGCAATGGTGTTATGGAGAGGTTGTGGTGTACAGATAACCCTCTTTATACCGACATTTCATATAACGACAAAACTCGTCAGAACGACAATTTCAATGGAAAAAATCCTTAGCTCAAGATGGAAGTGGTTAATGAAGATGTTCAAGAAATAGAGGATCTTACATGAGTGCTCATGTATTATTGAATTTATTAAACGAGTTGAGGAAAAGGGATAAAATGCGAGTTTAATAAATTTAATAATACATAAGCACGAATGCAAGATTCTATTTATCATATGACATTAAAAGCTTATTTTATTCACGATTGTTTACAAAAATGTCAACATTCCGCCGTTGGTAAACGCGACTTCATTAAGGACGTCGTACATGTAACATTACGGGACGTATCTAGCTAATTTGCATATTTAATCCACTAGTGGATTATCGAAAATAATACATGATGTTATTACACTCTCAGACGCAACGTCATATGATAATACAGATTTATTACTCCAAGCAACTTGTTTCTTGGAGTAAATGAGATGAAAAATCCCTTAATTACAGTAAAACCTGTCATAGTGGCCACCTGTATAAGCAAGCAACCTCCATCCGAAGCCTTCTCTTGCTAAATATTCATTTAAGCCACACCCATTTCTGACTTTGAACCAATCAGATTTCTTCATGTAATTTATTGCTACAAATTCATAAACTGAATGCCAAACAGTGTAGATCCTGATCAGATGGCTTCTTCAGAAGCCATCTGATCTGGATCTACACTGTTTCCAAAGATAGGGGTTGTCATGAACAGCAAGATAAGGGTTAAGCAAGCATGCATTCAGTTCTCCTAAAAGACAAATACATTAAAACACACCTCTATTTAGCAAGCACCTGTCTTACCCAAGCACATTTTGATGATTCCTCAGGTGTTTGCTTAATACAGGTTTGACTGTATATATTATACTACTCCTCTTTATAAGGACAAGGTTTGAGGAAATGGAGACTGTCATTGTAACCCAGGTCCTCTTTATTTAGACATACCTTTACTTCCAGCAGTAACAAAGTGTGGTACATCTGAGATTACTCCAATCTGTGATAAATCTTGATCCTCTGGTAGTAGCAGTAAGGATTCTACAGACTGGAATAAATAACAAATATGTTAACTTAAGTTTACAGACTTAGAGTGTACAGCATAATGGATTAGGTATCAGACTGTGCATTTCATACTGTTCAAATTTCAGTGATGAATAAATGAAACAGTGGACATGAAAGGTTGACCTGCCCAGTCAACAAGATTAAAGACATGTCGAGCTACTCAATTTATAAACTCACTGAGAGGCCAAGTCCTTCTAGGCGGCAATCTAGTACAGTGCCCATTGTTCCAGTTAACTTGAACCAGTGGAAGGGAGAGAATGTCCATAGAAAATCTCTTCAGGAGAACTATGAATGGTTTTATATGGGGCCCACTTATGTGGACATTGCCCCTGTACCTGCACGTTAATCAAAAATCCGTTGATGATGATGATGATGATAACTACGTGTAGTTAGAGTGAATGTCAGTTGACTGTCTTCCCTTACATCAGCTTGTCATAGTAACTGCTCCCACAAATAGTGTCAACCCAAAGCAGATTACACAGAAAATCTACACCAGTCTCTATTGGGAAACTTTGCTTGAACTAAAATTACCTACCTAAAACACTGGTATAGTTTGTATCACTTCCTACTGCTAACACGGGTATAGTTCCTATCACTGCCAACCTCAAACACTGGTACAGTGTGTATCACTACCTACCTCCAACACTGGCATTGTTCAAAATACTATCTCTACCTCAAATACTATCAAATACATGTACAGTTTGTATTACTACCTACCTCAAACAGTGCCATAGCTGGTTTCACCACCTACCTACCTCAAACACTGGCATAGTTTATATCACTACCTATCTGAAACACTGGCAGAGTTCATATCACTACCTACCTCAAGCACTGGCATAGTTCATATCACTACCTGCGTATACCTCAAACACTGGCATAAATCATATCTCTACCGAACTCAAACTCTGGTATAGTTTGTATCACTACCTACCTCAAACTCTGGTATAGTTTATATCTCTACCTACCTCAAACTCTGGTATAGTTTATATCACTACCTACCTCAAAATCTGGTATAGTTTATATCACTACCTACCTCAAAATCTGGTATTGTTCGTAACACTACCTACCTCAAACTCTGGTATAGTTTGTATCACTACCTACCTCAAACACTGGTATAGTTCGTATCACTTTCTGTTGTTCTGTATCCCATACTGCTACTACGCCATCTCTGCCTGATCTGTCAATGATACAAGAGCATTAAAAACAACAATGGTAAGATACTCATTAGTGTTTCGACTTAGTTCAAAATATGTCATCAACTTGACAGATGACTGATTAAACAATCATGAAAATATTCCACAAAGTCTGTGAACCATGAAATGTAGGTCAAGGTCAAATATGAATGGTTGCAAGTCAGTACTGAATCGATAAACTGAAGGATCGGAGGTGGGTGAGAACATTCAATACTGCATTTACCATATGTATTCGGACAGACAGGTTGGAGCAAACAGTGAAGACCTTGATGAGATGCCGCAGAATGCGACGTCTCATCAGGGTCTTCTCATCTAGCTACCTCCAGACACAACATCAGGTAGTGAACCATACTTGTTCAAATTGAAGAACAAGTATTAAGAGTAGTTGAGGTGTCTGAATACTTACGGTACATACGGTACAGAATCTACAGGCATTGTACTATGCAAGCAGAGATCATGAAAATGCTGATCAGATTGCTTTGATGGGCAGGCTGATCTGCACCTATGTTGTTCAAAGGGGCATAATTTTTTTTGTTATCATAAGACCCCATTTACGTATAAATTGTCAGTAAAAAATAGTATTAGCTCATGCAGAAAACAATACATGGGCATAGATTGTGTCACACCGGACATGGTTCTGCTCTGTGTTATTACATGTCACATACGGAAAATATGTGATGACACTGCTTATAACACTAAGACATATTCTTACGACACGAATGTCAAAACAAAGGAAAGAAGCGTAGCTGGGGAAAAAAATCCTGTCTTTGTAATTCATCACAAAAACAAACATTGCGTGTGTGTGTATGAATTCGGGTTTAACGTCGCTTTCAACAATTTTTCAGTCATATCACGACAGTGTCTGGTTGCGACAGGGAGCTCAATGCTCAATTTTATAGTGCTGCCTCACTGAAGTATCATGTCCCAGACACATTACATGATACCACACCCAGTCACATTATCCTGACACTGGGTCGACCAGTCCTAGCTCTACCCCGTAAATCTGAGTGCCAAGCAAGGAGCAGCTAGTACCATTCTTAACGACTTTGGAATGTCGCGGCCCGGGATCGAACCCGTGACCTCCCATTCGCCAGAGCGGACACTTTACCTACTGAGCTATCGGGGCCGGTAAACATTGCGTGTACTCATTAGAATCACCTCAATAAGGCTATTCTAATGAGTACACATAATGGACCTTCACTTCACAGAAAATCAAAGATATCCCTGAATTGCCTCTGTCATGCCTACGGACCTGTCACTATAAATAACCCTTAGTGGCTCCAACAGCTCCTTTCTTAATGACATAGTGTATTCTTTCATATCCCAAAAATGGTTATTTTTTTCTGACGAAATTTTGACATATTTTTTTTCTTATTTATATGTCATCATCATCATCATCATCATCATCAGCAACGTCCACATAAGTGGGCCCCTTTCAAGGTAGCTAGCTGGCTTGCTGCACGCATGGCAGATTTTACACCAGATCTCCAGGTTTGTCTATCATGAGGATCGATAGCTGAGAGCTTCCATTCTCTGCAATCTCTTTCTGTTAGCTGCTTCCAGGTCATCTTGGGCCTTCCAGGCCCCCGCTTTCCATCTACCTGTATGTCTTGACTGCACCGTTGGGGCGTTCAAATATAGGTTTTGGGTGCTCGTGCTCATTAGAACCACCTCATTTAGGCGGTTCAAACGAGTACCCACAACCTATGTCTTGGAGGAGGTATAGTCAAATAATGTTTACCCCCATAAACCCCAGTTTTGTCTCTATATAGTGGGGATTAGAGGGGTGCTCATTACACGGACTTGTTAAAATGATTTATACAAGTTATTTAAGGGGAATGGGTGCACCTGGCAGATTTTCCTGCCATTTTTCAAAGGGAGATAACTTTTGGAACTTCCTGTTCGCTTTTCTATTATAAACCCTGTCCCACCGAAAAAAAGGGTCTACTCTTAAAGGAAAGAATTTGCTTCTCAGGAGCAAATATTTTTCTTTAAGAGTTGACCCCTATTGACATGGGAGACAAAAATACTTTTGCAGGAGTTGCCTCCCCTGAAGGTGTTCCCATTTCCCCTAAGTTTCACAGTATTTCTGTTTCAAAGTGAATAGCAACAATACATACGGTGCCAACATGTCCCAACAACATGAAAACTTACGAGAAAGCCATTTTTCCATCCTGTGAAAAAGCTATACTGGTTACCACACTGTAGTGAGCCTCCACCACTGCAGAACACTGACTTGTACTGAGGTTCCACACTCTCACTTTATAATCATTAGCCGCTGAGTACAGCTGTAGCTTGGAGATGTCAGGGTGGAAGGTTAACACACTGAAACAATTAATGTTCTATCAATACAACACTATAGTAGATATTTGTTTGTTTGATTTGAGGTTTAACGTCCCCGTCAACACCGTAAAGGTCATTTTGGAGACGTTGCTTCCAATTTTGCAGGACTTTTACCCGACATTGAGATGAAATGACATTTCAAGCCCTGTCGCTCAATGAAACCAATAGGGTTTATTAGCATGGACCTTGCACCGCCATTCCTAGACAGGCTTAGCGGTTTACCAATACTAGTGTGCGGGCCGGATTCAGCTCTGCGTGGAAGCATCATGCAGCCCATATATTTCTTCAAGCCCCTATGGGCAGGGGCGGACTATAGTAGGTATCCACCACTGCAGAACACTGACTTGAACAGAAGTTCATTACTCTCACTTTATAATCATCAGCTGCTGAGTACAGCTGTAGCTTGGACATGTCAGGGTGGAAGGTTAACACACTGAAACAAGAAATATTCTATCAATATAACACTAAAGTAGGTATCCACCTCTGCAGAACACTGACTTGTACAGACATTCTATACTCTCACTTTATAATCATCAGCTGCTGAGTACAGCTGTAGCTTAGAGATGTCAGGGTGGAAGGTTAACACACGGAAACAATTAATGTTCTATCAATAGAACACTATAGTAGGTCTCCACCACTGCAGAGCACTTGACTGATACTAAGGTTCCACACTCTCACTTTATAGTCATCAGTTTATGAGTACCGCAGTAGCCTAAAGATGTCAGGGTGGAATGTTAAGCGGGAAACACCTGAGTGTTTATGTGCATTTTGTTTGATGCATATTCGCAATCAAGGGCCTTTGTTTCCTGCATTTAAACTAACATCACTTAACATTCAAATAATGGGGAAATGCTATGATGTTGTTTGCTGTTGAGCTTCATACTAAACAAAATTTCATTTTAACGCAAAATACTAAATGTCTGAGACTTCTCTCTGTAAATCCTTTCCTTTGCACGAAGACTGTTCTTATTCAAAAGACAGATAATATTGGTTTATGTTGGCATATGGTTAATGGTGTCACTAAAAAAATTTGATATTGCTGCAACAATGGGATGCAAACATTAACATGAAGTTGCGCTGATTGGAAAATGACATGAAAGACAAAATATTTTCTTAGTCTAACTCCTTCAAAGACTGTCCCCATATTTTCATTCGCAATTCAGTTAAGAGTCTTGTGACCTTGGTGCTGTCAAAATATCAATAACTTTTCTTTTGCTGAATCACTGGTGTGAGCATACAGAATAATAGCGTTTGTGAAAATGAAGGGTAGGTATACAGGTGGCCCCCAATTTTTATTTCGAGTTACCATCCATCAAACTTAGAAGTTTCAATGTATGAAATTTCATTACTTTTTTATCATGGCATTTAACCCTTTCTGTACCAAATGGAATCTTCCTCCTTATATATACATGAGTCCATTTCAAAATTTATTTAGGGATGATAGGTTGTGTTATCTTTAAAATTCAATTGGAAAATAGCTGAAATTTTTGCAAATAGTGTATGCCCTGATCAGATGCCACATTCTGCAGTGTCTGATTTGGGCCTGCACTGTTTGCCCTGGTACCCGTTTTGGGGGTTCTGGTATAAAATGGGTCAACTGTGTATTTCCCCCTTAAAACGCAAAAATAAGAAATGTTCAAATGCCGGCTGAATCTGGCCAGAAAGCAATATACTAGATATGTGTGAGGTAATACTGACTTGCTTAAATTTTAGGGAAATGGCATTTTGGGATTCTAGTATGCAAAACTAAGGTGTGCTGTCTAGTGCCTCTTACAAAATGAGGATTTCAAAGACAAACAACATTCTTTGCTGAAATGAGTTGTTGGCATTTTTAAATTTGTGAGTAGGACAACATTCTATGCTGATTTGAGTGGGAAAACTGCCTGATTTGACAGTATCTTAACACCTATCCTGCTGTTCGAGACAACCCCTACCTTTGTAAATAGTCTAGATCCAGATCAGATAGCCATCTGATCAGGATCTACACTGTTTTTGGACTGAATAAATATATTATATCAAGTAATTTGATTGGTTGATAATCAGCAATGGGAGTGGCTTGATTAATTTATGCATCAGGATAAGGGTTGATAACTAAGTATTTAAAAATTTATAAGTAGAATAACTTCCATGCTCAAGTGAGTTGGGCATGAGAAATGATTAAAGTTTTATAACCTTAGGGCGAGACCTGGGATTAAATAAACATGTACTGCTGTACTAGTGCAACACAAATGCAGCCAAACTCATCTGCCAACCATGCTTAAAGTACACCCACCACAATTTTTTTTTAAACCTGCGAAACACTGTGATTACCCTGCGACCCCCCTGATGGGGGCCTACCAATGATGTGCATTCAAATTTAATCCTTTTCATCATGCCCTACGGGGGGGGTTGCGTGGGTTAAAAAAAATGGTTCTGGTGTACTGTACTGTACCTGATAACTCCTTGATGTCCCCGCAGATTGTGGGTACAGTACTGTTTCTCGATGTCCCATATCTTAATGGTGAAGTCAGCACTGCCAGTAGCTAGCAGAGTAGAGGTACTATCAAATGCCATACACACTATAGGAGAAACATGTACAGCCTGAAATGAAGAAGTAGATGTATATTCTTAAGGGGAATGGGAACATCTTCAGGGGAGTCAACTCCTGCAAAAGTATCCTTGCCTCCCATGTCAATAGGGGTCAACTCTTAAAGAAAAGAATTTGCTCCTGAGGAGCACATTCTTTCCTTTAAGAGTAGACCCCTTTTTTACAGGAAAGGGCTTATAGAAAAGCGAACAGGAAGTTCCAAAAGTTCTTTCCCTTTGAAAAATGGCGGAAAAATACGCTAGATGTTTCCATTCCCCTTAAGAGTTTAAAAGAAGCTGTCAGTTCTCACTGAGGTTCTGGAAGCAGAAAACACAATATTACAGGCTATTTTAGTATAACACAACCTCTTTATAACATTGTTCATTATAACATAGTTTTGGGCATAACATGGATCCCAAAAATGTATAGACTGTATGATCTATACATTTCTGTTTGGGTAGAACACTTATATTTAGCAAACAGTTTCAGGTTTGGACCCAACAATAGTGTTATAAAGAGGTTTGCGATGGAAGTAAGGGCAAGGATTGCAGCTGCGTAAAATAGATTTAAGCCCCCCATTGGAATTCGTTTCACTAATCGTTCCACAGCTGTTATATCGGGGTTTATTTTTGTTATGGTTTGTCTTTTGAGTGTGTGTATCGCTTGTGTTATTTTGTTTTGGATAGCCAAATGTCCATTTTGTGGGAAAGTAGCTGTCCTTTTGCCATTTTTGCTATTGATGTTTCTATTAGAGTCTAGTTATTTCATGTCTGTGTTTCTTTCCCTTTGGTGTCACTGATGGGAGCTGTGGGTTAACTGTAATGATTCCTGATCATTGCCTTCAATCTATTTTGCATGTGTTTCATAAAGCTATTTCATAAAATGCGTATACATCAGTCTATATCATGCAGCTATTCCATGGTACAGAACAAACATTATGAACATCAAAATACATAGTCCTTGCCATATGCTCTTTAGAGAGCCAAGGGAAAATGACTCAGATTACTGACTGGTGTACAAGCTGTTCAAATCTTTGCTAGTCTGCTAGATGCTTATATCATACTAGGGCATTTTCATTATTGATTTATCTTTTTGTTATAGAATATTCCAGGGTTAGGTGAATAGCCTTGCACTGCCAATCTTATCTGCAACTACAAAATATAGCAGCAGAATAGTAGTAATGATAATAATAGGGTAAGTTTTTTTTATTTCTTTTTCAGAAATCTATTCACCACATCCTCATTATTATACCATTCGTTATACAACCCAGTTCTGGATATAAAGTTCGAACAAATTGACCTGATACTGGTGAACTCTATTAACATAATTTCATACCCGACTGAATGCATATATTTATCTTCGCCGATTTCCGAAGATGGCAATATTGTTATACAATACATAGAGGTCGGTAAATGGGCCGCTAGTTCTGGATATAAAGTTCGAACAAATTGACCTGATACTGGTGAACTCTATTAACATAATTTCATACCCGACTGAATGCATATATTTATCTTCGCCGTTTTCCGAAGATGGCAATATTGTTATACAATACATAGAGGTCGGTAAATGGGCCGCTATTCACGTGCTGCTGAAAATTCACGAGAAGTTTACAAAAGCTGACGTATTAGGCGATAGCATTGACTAATTTATTCCTTGCATAAAGGTCAGTCTCAGGTCAATTTGTTCGCACTATAACACGGTTTCAAGATGCAGTGTTCAATCCAGGATTTGGGGTTTTGGGGCCCTCTGGGCCCACAGGCCTTGGAAAAGGGGGTCATTTGGAAATTTAGGGGGCCCTTATAATATACTATATAAAGTTGCCATATTTATCTAAGGGTTTTAGCTGCATGATAAAAATGAACACAAAACAAGTTTAACAGCACAGACAAAATCTATTTAGTTTATCTATCCTTCTTCTTATACTGAGTTGGTCACATTTGCTCATTACCTCATTTAACCAGTACAAAACAATTTGGATAAAGTGTCTTGCTCAAGTGCTAAATGCATGTTTTATCTAGAATGAATGCCGTTAAAAATATTTCTGGAAGAGAAGAACAATAATAAATAGCGCTCGCCTCGGTATATTGCGGTATTTCGGTCCGGTATTTAGCCTAAGCCGCACGGCTCACACGAATTTGGCGTAAGCCGCACGGCGCACACAAGTATACCGAACATGGCTGCATCCCCGGTAAACAAAACGTCGATTTGGGTTTATAAAACTAAGAATTGTTACTAGTTAAACAGATAAAACAAAATGTTTTTCTTAGTTATTTTGGTCAGGCAACATGCGTTTTTTTATCAACTCAACAATACGCAACTTGCAGCTGAAAAATCGCGAGAAAATCGTAAAAATGAACTCCAGAAAAAAACATCTCTTAATTCTACAGTTGCGCCCAACGGGCCCAATGAATGATCTCTAGTGCGCCCCTCATGTAAAAAGCGGGCCCAGGGCACAATGGCACAGCCTAGATTGAACACTGAAGATGGATCCCAAAAATGTATAGATTATATAGAAAAATGACCATAAATGGTCATTTTTCTATATAATCTATACATGTTTGTTTGGATATAACATGGTTGTTTACCAACACGGTTTCTACTTTGGACCCCATTAATAGTGTTATAAAAAGGTTGTGCTGTATTGTGTGTAAATGTTAGAACCACCTCATCAAGGTGTTTCCTATAAGTACCCAGACCACAGGCTTTTTTGAACAGGAAAGATTTTTCATTAATTATCCTTATCTGGGGCTTCTGTTTTATTTGGGTTTTACAGCCCTTTCAAGATTATTTCACTTACATTAAGCCAACCGTTAACCCTTATCCTGCAAACAGTACATATCCGGATCAGATGGCTTATCTACACATTGAATCAAGTAATTTGATTGGTTGATAGTCAGAAATGGGTGTGCTAGATTGATTTATTCAGCAGGGTAAGTGTTAATTTAGGGTGGCAAAATCTGGAAGAATATGTGAACAAATAATAGTAGAGAACAAACCTTCCAACTTCTCACTAGCTCTTTTTCTTTCCATTTCCACTGTCTCAATAGTAGATGTTGGCTGGCTAGTATCAGATACTGGAATAAGAATGTATTCACAATATTACTTAATTTGTACTAACTTTTCAATACCTAGTGAAAAAGGCAGGTTACTGGCTTCAGTGCTGTAAGAGTTGTCTGAAAGTCACTTGCCTTACATCAGAAATTTTCTCTTTAGATAATAAAATGAAGAAAATATACTCTAGAAAATTTCAAAAATTTTACTTGTCCTGCACTGAAATTTACTTGCCAATGCAAACAAGTGGAATTTGACAGCCCTGGGCTTTTGATTGTCAATCAGGGAAACAAAATTCTAGACAATTCACATGGGTTTCTCAGAAAAATACTAAGAAAAATATTGTTGTCAGCTATAAAACTTCCCTTGTAGCTTTAAGTATAAATCTACATGCCGACACTATTGGTTTGATTTTCAAGTGATTTATCCAAATCATGCTGTCCTAAACCACATAAAATTTTAGAAAGAGGTTTGTGTATAACGGTTAAGAAAACACCTACAGGAAAGGCAAAAGGTGTTTGCTCAAGACAGTGTATGCTTAATGCAGATATATTTCTATTAACGCTTACCACTCTGGGTAAAAATTCAGCAGACAAGATTATATCTCTTATCATGCTGTTCACAACAACCCATATCTTTGGAAACAGTGTAGATCCAGATCAGATGGCTTCTAAAGGATCTACACTGTTTGACATTCAATTTATGAATTTGTAGGAATACGTAACATCAAGTAATCTGATTGGTTCAAAGTCAGAAATGGGTTTGGCTAAACTGAATATTCAGCAAGAGAAGGGTTAAAATATTTCTCTTATTTTTCCTAGAAAACAGATTTGACATTTCATGCATTGGAGACAATTTGCATGAAATGTCAAAACCTGTTTTCATGGCAAAATGTCATCACTTTGTTCTCTGCTAAATTAGCCTAGACAGTGGTAAAGGTTAAGGAAAGCATTTGCTTCTATTTGAGCCCCCGCCAAGCGAATTTGTGTCTTCGAGCATTGCATCATGACAAATTTTAACTGTGCATGCCCAGCCAATCAGAGGGGCCAGGGATATGGCTTTCTGTCTGAAGGTTCCTCTTGATTCACTGCTTGTATGAGCGAGCAGCGAAGGTTCTGGCAAGACTGCGCGGATGCGCAGGCTCGCCTGAACCTTCGCTGCTCGCATAGGCGCTAAGTACCAAAATCGCTTGACGGGGCCCATTTAAAAGTTGACCTCTTTCCCTGAGGCAAAAAGATTGAAGGAAAACAAACAGAAAATCATGTTTGAACTTGAAAAATTCTGCTTTTGTCTGAAAAGTGACATGCAATTAGAAATACTGCTTCATATGCTCATTCACCTACATGAAGGATGAGAACCAAAATGTGATTGATATATTGATATGATGTTCACAAGGCCTTGTAATGACACCCCCCCCCCCCAAGTTCACAAGTCCTTGTAATGACCCCCCCCCCCAAGTTCACAAGTCCTTGTAATTAATGACCCCCCCCCCCCAAGTTCACAAGTCCTTGTAATGACCCCCCCCCAAGTTCACAAGTCCTTGTAATGAACCCCCCCCCCAAGTTCACAAGTCCAAGTAATGAACCCCCCCCCCCACCAAGTTCACAAGTCCATGTAATGACCCCCCCCCCAAGTTCACAAGTCCTTGTAATGACCCCCCCCAGTTCACAAGTCCTTGTAATGACCCCCCCCCCCAAGTTCACAAGTCCTTGTAATGTCCCCCCCCTAAGTTCACAAGTCCTTGTAATGACCCCCCCCCCAGTTCACAAGTCCTTGTAATGACCACCCCCCCCCCCCCCCAAGTTCACAAGTCCTTGTAATGAACCCCCAAGTTCACAAGTCCTTGTAATGACCCCTCTCCCCCCCCCCCCCCCCCCAATTCACAAGCCCTTTTAATGATCCCCATCCCCCCTTTCACATTTCCTTGTAATGAACCCTCACCCCCATTCACACGGCCCCCGCCCATAGGGGCTTGAAGAAATATATGGGCTGCATGATGCTTCCAGGCAGAGCTGAATCCGGCCCGCACACTAGTACTGGTAAACTGCTTAGAGGATCTAAGCCTGTCCAGGAACCATGGTGCGAGGCGGACCGTCCATGCTAATAAACCCTATTGGTTTCATTGGGCGACAGGGCTTGAGATGTCATTTCATCCCAATGTTTGGTAAAAGTCCCACAAAATTGGAAGCAACGTCTCCAAAATGACCTTTACAATGTTGACTGGGACGTTAAACCTCAAATCAAACAAAAACCCCAATTCACAAGCCCTTGTAATTAACGCCCCTGTAGTAAACTCAAATTTGTAAATAGAAAACTGGGGTAAATGTTATTTTTCTTATTTCTGCTCCAGGACTTTGTGTTAGAGCCACCTCAATGAGACGGTTCTAATGAGAACCCACAAACCTTGTTTGGAATACGTATAAGAACAAAAACAACTAGAGCTGTCAGAGGATCTGACTATAGCCCCGCTATAGCGCTATCAGAGGAGTAAGACACATTGACTCTAAAAGCTTTTAACCTATCAGGGGAGCTTTCTTAGTTCCAGAGAAAACTTTAATATTTTTTTTTTTCTTTGCTGGGGAGATAACCCCAAGAGTAATGTTGTTGGCCATTATTTACTTACATCCACCTAATGTTCATGTTTATACAAAGTTTCAGCTTTCTAGCTTTCTTAGTACCTGAGAAAACTGTATCGAAAATATTTTTCATGGTTTGATGGTTAGAAAAGTGAAATGATTTTTTTACTTGCAGAAAATATCCTATCAGGGGAGATAACTCCCAAGAGTTATGGGCCTTTGGCCATTATTTTGGTAAGGGCCATACATCCACCCACTTTTCATGTTCATACAAAGTTTCAGTATTCTAGCTTTCTTAGTTCCTGAGAAAACTGTCACCAAACCTTTTCATTTATTAAAAAAAACTATACTATCAGGGGAGATAACTCCAAAAGTAATGGGCCCTCGGCCATTATTTTGGTTAGCTCCCTATATCCACCCATTGTCCACATTTATGCAAAGTTTGAGGTTTCTAGCTTCTTTAGTTCCTGAGAAAACTGTGACCAAACATTTTCATTTAAAAAAAACCTATATTTTCATTTATTTAAAAAACCTATCAGGAGAGATAACTCCAACAGTTATGGGCCCTTGGCCATTATTTTGGTAAGCTCCCTATATCCACCCATTGTCCACATTTATGCAAAGTTTGAGCTTTCTAGCTTCTTTCGTTCCTGAGAAAACTGTGACCAAACATTTTCATTTAAAAAAACCTATCAGGGGAGATAACTCCAAGAGTTATGGGCCCTTGGTCATAATTTCGGTAAGGTCCGTGGAGGCACCCATTGTCCACGTGTATACAAAGTTTTAGTTTTCTAGCTCTCTTAGTTTCGGGGAAAACTGTGACGAAAAAATAACGGAATAACGGAATTACGGAATTACAGAATTACAGAATTACGGAATTACAGAATTACGGAATGACAGGGCAAATCCAATATAGCCCCACTTTTCAAGTTCCTGAGAAAACTGTCACCAAACCTTTTCATTTATTAAAAAAAACTATACTATCAGGGGAGATAACTCCAAAAGTAATGGGCCCTCGGCCATTATTTTGGTTAGCTCCCTATATCCACCCATTGTCCACATTTATGCAAAGTTTGAGGTTTCTAGCTTCTTTAGTTCCTGAGAAAACTGTGACCAAACATTTTCATTTAAAAAAAACCTATATTTTCATTTATTTAAAAAACCTATCAGGAGAGATAACTCCAACAGTTATGGGCCCTTGGCCATTATTTTGGTAAGCTCCCTATATCCACCCATTGTCCACATTTATGCAAAGTTTGAGCTTTCTAGCTTCTTTCGTTCCTGAGAAAACTGTGACCAAACATTTTCATTTAAAAAAACCTATCAGGGGAGATAACTCCAAGAGTTATGGGCCCTTGGTCATAATTTCGGTAAGGTCCGTGGAGGCACCCATTGTCCACGTGTATACAAAGTTTTAGTTTTCTAGCTCTCTTAGTTTCGGGGAAAACTGTGACGAAAAAATAACGGAATAACGGAATTACGGAATTACAGAATTACGGAATTACAGAATTACGGAATGACAGGGCAAATCCAATATAGCCCCACTTTTCAAGCGGGGCTATAAAGAAAAAGAACCTTTTTGGAGATCTAAAAGAATGTGCAATGTCACCTGGATGTGTCATCATAATGAAACACGAATTCTGCTAAAGGCTATGTGACATAGCCTTTAGCAGAATTCATGTTTCATTATGATGACATTATGATGCCTGTAGGGGTGCTAAATCCACAGACCATGAAATGTAGGTCAAGATCAAATATCGATACTTGTATAAAAACTGTCATCCCTCAATGCAAGTTAGTACCAAGTCACTGAAGTATCATTAATGAAGTTCATACAGTTCTTGAGAAATGAACTTGAACATTATTTTGAGCGCAGTGGTTGATGTACAAGTTCAAAAAATAGAAGTGAAGGCAATGATCAGGAATCAATACAAATTAATCCACAGCTCCCATCAGAGACCTCAAAGGGAAAGAAACACAAACATGAAACAACAGACCCTAATGGAAACATCAACAGCAGAAATCCAAAAGGACAGTTACTTTTCCACCAAATGGCCAACTGGCTATCCAAAAACTACATAATATACGCGATACAAACACTCAAAGACAAACCATAACAAATATTAACCGTGACAGAAGAACTGCCTTGGAACAGTCAGTGAAACGAATTCCACTGTGGGGCTTAAATTGATTTTAGGTGGCTTAAATTGATTTTAGGTGGCCACAATCCTCGCTCTTACTTCTGCTGCGATTTAGACAAATAATTTATTCAGTCCGCATGAAGGCCTCCTTATTTATCAGTGCAACATCTCCGTGAACACAAAAAATCAAATAACAACAGAGAGTAAACAATGGTGAGGACTTGACAACAAGAAACCACTGAAATGCTGGAGCAAAATAAAACCAACAGTTAGACTCCGATGGGCCCGACCAGAGACAGAGCATCAGGCACCAACCAACATTACATAGAATTCACAAAGTCAGTGAACCATGCTTAGATTAAAGTTTCCATCCCATCCCTAGATGCAAGTTTTTACCAAGTATCATTAACAGAGCTCTAATAGTTCTTGAGAAATACATGCAGACTTGGACAGGGTGGAAGCTAGGACTGATACAACTGTTCACAAAGTTAGTGAACCATAAAATGTCGGTCATGGTCAAATATTGAAGCTTATATTAAAGTTACCATTCAAGATGCAAGATTGTACCAAGTACCATTAATGAAGCTCTTATAGTTCTTGAACAAGAATTCCGCCAAAGGCTATGTCGCGCCTGTGGGGGCACAAAGTCACCAAACCATGACCATGTCAGCCTCGATAGTGCAGTGGTTAGCGCGTTCGACTCATGATCAGGAGGTTGTGTGTTTGAATCCGGCCACCCGTATCGAGGTGTGTCCTTGGCAGGCTTTCACGTGACTCCTGGTGAAAAAGTAGGAGAAAAGTAGGAGCCTGAGATTTCAAAAAGTAGGAGAAAAGTAGGAAAAAAGTAGGAACCTGATATAAAAAGTAGGAGTTAATGGACACGAACATACCTCCATGTCTCACATTTAAACAGTTTTTCATCTTGGGCAGTTTTATTTGTGCATTGAGTCTAATGTTTTCACATCAAAGTTAGCAGGCTCCTGTAAAATGATAGTGGCTAACCCATCTAGTACATTTATTCATGACTGCAGCCTGAGCTTCCAATGATTTGTCAAGAGTTTGCCACTGGCAGATATCTGAACCTAGATATGAATTTTGAAAATTTACATTTGTGAGAAGCATCAGCTACATGATGTCCCAGTGAAGGCATCATAGCACTGCTACAATGAATTCCTGTCATGCAAACTAAGACAGCATTTTAGTTGCTCACTGAAGTCAAGGCTTTAAAGTATTGTTGCAATGAATATCTGTCATGCTAAACAAGACAGAGCTGTAGTTGGTCACTTCAGTCATCACAGCATTGCTGCAATGAATTTCTGTCATGCTAAACAAGACAGAGCTCTAGTTGGTCACTTCAATCATCACAGCATTGCTGCAATGAATTTCTGTCATGCTAAACAGGACAGAGCTCTAGTTGGTCACTTCAGTCATCACAGCATTGCTGCAATGAATTTCTGTCATGCTAAACAAGACAGAGCTCTCGTTGGTCACTTCAGTCATCACAGCATTGCTGCAATGTCATGCTAGACAAGACAGAGCTCTAGTTGGTCACTTCAGTCATCACAGCATTGCTGCAATGAATTTCTGTCATGCTAGACAAGACAGGGCTCTAGTTGGTCACTCCAGTCATCACAGCATTGCTGCAATGAATTTCTGCTATGCTAAACAAGACAGAGCTCTAGTTGGTCACTTCAGTCATCACAGCATTGCTGCAATGAATTTCTGTCATGCTAGACAAGACTAAGCTCTACTTGGTCACTCCAGTCATCACAGCATTGCTGCAATGAATTTCTGTCATGCTAAACAAGACAGGGCTCTAGTTGGTCACTCCAGACATCACAGCATTGTTGCAATGAATTTCTGTCAAGCTAAACAAGACAGTGCTCTAGTTGGTCACTTCAGTGATCACAGCATTGCTGCAATGAATTTCTGTCATGCTAAACAAGACAGAGCTCTAGTTGGTCACTCCAGTCATCACAGCACTGCTGCAATGAGTTTCTGTTATGCTAAACAAGACAGAGCTCTAGTTTGTCACTTCAGTCATCACAGCATTGCTGCAATGAATTTCTGTCATGCTAGACAAGACAGAGCTCTAGTTGGCCACTTCAGTCATCACAGCATTGCTGCAATGAATTTCTGTCATGCTAGACAAAACAGAGCTCTAGTTGGGCACTCCAGTCATCACAGCATTGCTGCAATGAATTTCTGCAATGCTAAACAAGAAAGGGTTCTAGTTGGTCACTCAAGACATCCCAGCATTGTTGCAATGCATTTCTGTCAAGCTAAAAAAGACAGTGCTCTAGTTGGTCACTTCAGTGATCACAGCATTGCTGCAATGAATTTCTGTCATGCTAAACATGAAAGATCTCCTGCTGGTCGATCACTGCAGTTAAGACATTGCATTACTGTTGCTTTGAATTCCTGTCATCCACCATAAGACAGATCTCAGATTTTTCACTGCAGTTAAGGCATCATAGCACTGCTTCAGTGGTTTTCTGTCATGTTAAACAAGACACAGCTCTATTTGGTCACTTTAATTAAGGCAACACAATACTGCTGCAATGAATTTATTTCATGCTCAACAAGACGGAACTCTAGTTGGTCACTTCAATTATGGCAACACAGCACGACTGCAATGAATTCCTGCCATGCTCAACAAGACAGAACTATAGTTGGTAACTTCAATTAAGGCAACACAGAACTGCTGCAATGAATTCCTGTCATGCTCAATCAGACAGAACTCTAAATGGTCATTGCAGTTAAAGGCATCAAAGCATGGCAACAATGAATTACTTTCAAACTTATCAAGACAATAATCCTAGTTGGTCACTGCATTTAAGGCAAATTTAAGCAGCACTGCTGCAATGAATTTCTGTCATGCTCAAAAAGTCATAGCTCTAGTTGGTAACTCAGTTCAGGCACCACAGAAGTGCTGCAATAAATTGCTGCCATGCTCAACAAGACATAATCCTAGTGGGTAACTGCAGTTAAGGCATCAAAATACTTCTGCAGTGAATCCCTTTCATGCTCAAGACAGAACTCTAGTTGATCACTGCAGTCAAGACATCACAGCATTGCTGCAATGAATTTCTGTCTTGCTCAACAAGACAGTGGGTCTCTGCAGTTTAGTCATCAGAGCACTGCTGTAATGTATTTCTGTCATACTCAACAAGACATAGCTCTAGATGGTAACCACAGTTAAGGCATCACAGCATGGCTGCTACAATGAGTTTCTATCAAGCTAAACAAGACAGAACTGCAGTTTGTCACTGCAGTTAAGGCAGTACAGCACTAAGGAAATGAATTCCTCTTGTGTTAAAGACAGAGATCTAGTTGATCACTGCAGTTAAGGTGTAAAAGCATTGCTGCAATAATTCCTGTCAGGCTAAACAAGACAGAGCTCTAGTAAGGCATCAAAGACATGGTGTTAAAGCATTGCTGCTATGAACTGCTGGTCAGTTAAGGCCTCAAAGCACTGCTTCAATGAATTCCTTGCATGCTTACCAAAACATAGCTCTAGCTGATCACTGCAGTTAAGAAATCAAACCACTGCTGCTATGATCAACTGCCTTGCTTAACAAGACAGAGCTCTAGCTGGGCAATGCAGCTGAGGCATCAAAGCATTGCTGCAATGAATTTTTGTCATGCTAAACAAGACAAAGCTTAATTCATTTTACTTATTTATTAAAATTGGGATCTTAGTTTTTGAACAAATCAAAAAAGTAGAAGAAGTAGGAGTTTTTCTGGAAAAAGTAGGAACAAAGTAGGAAGAGACCCAAAAAGTAGGAAAAGTAGGAAAAAGTAGGGCTACTTGAAAGCCTGCCTTGGGCAAGACATGTAATGACACTGCCCCACTCCACCCAGGTGTAAATGGGTAGCAGTGGTGTAAAAGCCACTGCCTCTCTCTCGCACGCGCGTGAGAAGACCCGGAATGAGTGTTTGAGAGTGATTCAATAAGCTTGAAGCTTTCATCGCAATCGAACTAAAATAAATTAGTATAAACTAAACCATGACATCTAGGCCAAGATCAAATATAGATGCTTGCATAAAATGCTTGTACTAAGTATCATTAATGAAGTTCAAATAATCCTTGAGAAATGAACTTAACCATTAGGGTGAACGCTAGGGTGATGGCAATATTTTACAAAGTCAGTCAACCATGAAATGTTCGTCAAGGTCAAATATGGATGCTTGCATTTAAAGTAGAAGTAAAACAAAGATCAGGAATTGATACAATTAACTTACTCCATCCATAAAAGACACCAAAGGGAAAGAAATACAAACATTAAGCGACCGGACCATAATGGAAACCTAAACAAAGGAAGGCCATATGGACAGTTACTTTCCCACAAAAGTTGCCATCCCGAGATATAAGTTTGTACCAAGTATCATTAATGAAGCTCTTATGGTTCTTGAGAAATTAACTTGACCAGTAGGGTGAACGCAAGGGTGGTCACAATATTTTACAAAGTCAGTGAACCGTGAAATTTAGGTCAAGGTCAAATATGGATGCTTGCATTGAAGTTGCCAGCCACAGATTCAAGTTTGTACCAGATATCATTAAAGAAGCTCTTATAGTTCTTGAGAAATAAACTTGACCGTTAGGGTGATGCTAGGGTGGTCGCAATATTTTACAAAGTCAGTGAACCATGAAGTGTAGGTCATGGTGAAATATGGATGCTTGCATGTAAGTTGCCATCCCCAGACACAAGTTTGTATGAAGTATCATTAATGAAGCTCTAATAGTTATTGAGAAATAAACTTGACCATTAGGGTGAACGCTAGGGTGGTCGCAAATGTTGACGCCTTGACGAACGGATGGACGAACGCATGGACGAAAGAACGGACGAATGAACGGAAAACCTAGCGCCTATATCGCGCCATGCTAATAGCAGGCGCGACAAAAAAGGACTCTTATATAATGGTGAATGCTAGTGTGAACAAAAATGTTGACAGCTTGATGAACAACATTCAAACAGATAGAGAGATGGACTCCTATATTGCACCTCCTTAAAGCAGGTGCGACAAAACTCGCATACCTGGTTGTCAGGTGAAAGAGTGAAACAAGAGATCTCCTCATCTTCTTCCTGTAATGATAAAAGGAAAAATCTGTCATACAGAATTTACCTTAAATTAAAATATTCATTCACCTCAAGTCCTTTAATACTATACCTAAAATTTGAACAAGTACAATTCACTATCCGATTTTGTGTCTAGAAATAGCTGGATTAGTGGCAAACAGTGTATACCCCGACGAGATGCGTCCCATCTGGGTCTACACTGTTTGCTCAGGTCTTTTTGTCCTCATACACACAATAAGTATGATAGCTCTGGATAAAATTTCTCTTACTGTATTTCTCATAAAATCATACTGTTGTGGGCACCTGTTAGAATTGCCTTGTAGATATTTCTGCCGAAAATTAAGAATTTCTTCTGTTACATAAATTTTCAGTAGAGAGCAAAACATTAAAAGAGAATAGGAACACCTTCTGGGGAGGCAACTCCTACCAAAGTATTCTTGTCTCCCATGTCAGTAGGGGTCAACTCTTTCCTTTAAGAGTAGACCCTTTTTCAGCAGGACAGGGCTTACGGAAAAGCGAACAGGAAGTCCCGAAAGTTGTCTCCCTTTGAAAAATGGCGGAAAAATTGGCCAGGTGTTCCCATTGCCCTTAAGCCAGCCTGTGAGAGATCTTCCACCTTAGCAGGTGGAAACAGCATAGGCTTTGGAATACAGTCTCACTAGTGATCTATAATCCTGCAAGTCTCTCTTTAAAAAATAAAGTGGGGCTACAATATAAGAATCTTATATGGGTGTGAGGGGTGGATGGAAAAATCTGTCCCAAGGGTCACTGTCTGGCTTGCCGAGTGATGCCGGACAGTGATCCCGAGGGACAGATTTTTCCATCCACCCCTCACACCCATATAGGATTCTTTTTTTTGCATACCTTCCATTTCTATAGTGAATTTTTAATGCTGCTGTCACTTCGGTTACCGACGTGCGCCATTTTGTGATGAGACAATAGGAATGTTTAGTGCATCAAGTATGACGACACCGCGCATGAGGTTGTAATCAACCAGTGCATTTATCAAACACGCGAATAAATTCGATTTGGAGTCGGAACACCAGGGTCAGAACATAAATTTCTATCCCAGGGTAAAATCTAGGATTTCCTTGTCTGGTGTGCAAGAAAGGCGTTTAACACCCTTGTTCTGCTGAATAAATTAGTTTAGCCACATCTATTTCTGACTATCAAGTTATCAACCAATAAAATTACTTGATACATGTAAAATGTATTCATTTGCTTCACAAACTGAATGACAGTGTCAATTCCGATCAGATGGGTTCTTCAGAAGCCATCAGATCTGGATCTACACTGTTTGCAAAGGTAGGATTTCTGTTGATCAGCAAAACAAGGGATAATACATGGACAAGTTTTTTTTTTTTTAATTTTCCCAAACTGTGCATCTTCACACTACAGTCGAACTTCTATGGCTCGAACATCTTTGGGACCTCGAAAATCTGTTCGAGACAGGGGTAGTTCGAGTCACTGATGGTTACAGCCAGGAGGCATAACGACATACTTTCAGACATCTTTTTGGTGTTCTTTAATGAATATGTATGCTGTGTGTACTCACAGCATGAGTACACACAGCATGCATTTGCAAGATAAAAGACTAAAATCTTCTGAAGTATCCCCCATTATTTCTTATGTAGAGGATTTTGCTAGGGACTCAAGAATGTGTTCGACTCATCCATGGTAAACGAGCCATCGGTGTTCCAGCCATCGAAGTTATACTGTATATATACCAGTACATACATTTCATTTAAAATTGGTAAATCCTGAATACAGATACTTTAGCAAGTTGAAATTACAGGTGCCAGATTCCCATTATCTCAATCTCAAACTGCTGCTTAAGTCAAACTAAATACATGTAACATGGAAGTGCTGGTTTAGCTTGCTGTTTCTTATATTTTAGCTCCTTCTATCTCAAACCGGCCCCAATAGCTCAGTTGGTAGAGTGTCCGCTCCGGGGAACGGGAGGTCACGGGTTCGATCCAGGGCTGCGACATACCAAAGTCGTTAAGAATGGTACTAGCTGCTCCTCGCTTGGCACTCAGATTTACGTGGTAGAGCTAGGACTGGTTGACCCAGTGTCAGGATAATGTGACTGGGTGTGGTATCATGTAATGTGTCTGGGACATGATACTTCAGTGAGGCAGCACTATAAAAGTGAGCAATGAGCTCCCTGTCGCAACCAGACACCGTCGTGATATGACTGAAAAATTGTTGAAAGTGACGTTAAACCCGAATTCACACACACCTTCTATCTCAAACTACTGTCATCTCAAAGAAAACATTCAAGTCCACTGCACTTTGAGGTAACATATTACAAAGGTCATCTGTATGTAAAAGGGTGGATGGGTGAGGCACTTGAGTCAATGGGGTGTCAAACTGATATTGGCTTACAGCTGGGCAGGGCCTGTTGTCCTTGCAGCAGGTAAGGGTAAAGGGTGTGTTGTTATTTCTTCTGTCTCTACACTTCCATTTATTTTCCTCTCTACACTTCCATTTATTTTCCTCTCTACACTTTCATTTATTTTCCTCTCTACACTTCCATTTATTTTCCTCTCTACACTTTCATTTATTTTCCTCTCTACACTTCCATTTATTTTCCTCTCTACACTTCCATTCATTTTCCTCTCTACACTTTCATTTATTTTCCTCTCTACACTTTCATTTATTTTCCTCTCTACACTTCCATTCATTTTCCTCTCTACACTTCCATTTATTTTCCTCTCTACACTTCCATTCATTTTCCTCTCTACACTTCCATTTATTTTCCTCTCTACACTTCCATTTATTTTCCTCTCTACACTTCCATTCATTTTCCTCTCTGCACTTCCATTTATTTTCCTCTCTACACTTCCATTTATTTTCCTCTCTACACTTCCATTCATTTTCCTCTCTACACTTCCATTTATTTTCCACTCTACACTTCCATTTATTTTGCTCTCTACACTTCCATTCATTTTCCTCTCTACACTTCCATTTATTTTCCTCTCTACACTTCCATTCATTTTCCTCTCTACACTTCCATTTATTTTCCTCTCTACACTTCCATTAATTTTCCTCTCTACACTTCCATTCATTTTCCTCTCTACACTTCTATTCAGTTTCCATTCATCTCTTCTACTAACCTCTTCTCTTCCTTGTCTCCCTTTCTCTGGCCCACATAATGACCCACAATGGCTGACGTGTCGTTAAAACCAAAACAATCAATCAATCATCTGTATGTGCAAAACATTTAAAACTACTGCTTAAGTCAAACTAAATTAATTATTATATGGAAGTGCTGGTTTAGCTTTTTAGCTGCTATTGTCTCAAACTACTGTCACCTCACAGAAAACATTCCAGTCCAAAAGCTACTCACATTTTTTCAGCAAAAATACCTGAATTTTAGATATTGTACTTGCTAGAAGTTAACAATGTGAACACTAACGAGCTCATTCTGCTAACAATGCTTTGAAAAACTGGACCTTGAAGCTCATAATGAATAGGGGCAGATAATTACCTTTCCAATGGTGGAATGAATCTTTCCGGATGCTATCTCCAGTATATTCACCTTGTTGCCACACCCACAGAACATGTATACACCATCAGAGGACACCTAGAAATAGAAAGATACACCGCAACCTCGTTACAACACGGTTTGGATATAACATGGTTTCAAGATGGATCCCAAAAATATGTAGATTATGGTCATTTTTCTATATAATCTACACATTTTTGTTTTGTTTTGTTTGTTTGTACTGGAGTTTAACAGCCCTGTCAACACTATTTTAGGTCATTTTTAGCTGGTCAGTTTACCTATCCACACTTTTCCTGGGCAGGCTTATACATAAGCGGTTAACCAGTACAGTGCACATTCTTTTGCCAGAAACTCACAACTGCCCTTCTTGAATTAGCGGAAGGGAGAGAATGACCTAGAAAAGATTTCATGATCAATGTGTAGGAAAGAATGCTGCCGACCCCTGCAGGTATTCAACCTGCATCCTCCTGATCACCAGTCAGACGCGCATCCGACTGAGCTCCTGAGGTCGGCCATTTTTGTTTGGATTTAACACAGTTGTTTGAGTAACACAGTTTCTGCTTTGGAACCCATTAATAGTGTTATAGAGAGGTTCTGGTGTAATACAACATTTTTCCTACGTATTTGGACACTTCAGCTCCTCATTATACTTGTTCTAAAATTTGAACAAATATAACTTACTGCTCAATGTCATGTCTAATAAAAGCACCGCAAACACTGCATAATACCCCGCCACTGTTAAGCAATGTAACTTATTTGAAAATATATCAAGGCTAAATAACTAGAAAGGGGATAGCAGAGATATGATCTGCAAGTGTAATGTCTTAATGTGAGTGGATGAAGTTGTTAGAAGATGTAGGAAGCATATGTAAAAATCCATTTTTCAGACATTTGATGGGAAGGCAACTCAATAAGATGACATTATTAGAAAATTATGGAGGCAAGTATTTACCTTAAATGGCTGTGGAACATGTATCTTTGTGTGATACATGTAAGAATTTCATGTTTTTCGATGTACTGCCTGTCTGACTATATTCTTTCGTGAAGACTGATCATGAAGTAATTTCTACGGTCATTGTACTCCTTCCGCTGATTCAAGAAGGGCAGGCATGAAGTATGTGCACTAAGTACTGGTTAACCACTTAGAAGGGCCTTTATTTTAGGCATCTATTTGGTTAGGCTTTTACTGCACATTCCAAGGGTGAGGTTGATTAGGCTTCAATCAAAAGGATTAAGCATAAATGGCAACCAATCATAAATTAAGATGTTTGTGGGTGATCTTTTGGCATTCTCACAGGGACAAAATCCACAAATTAATTCTAGCATGGGTAGATGTACTATCTCACCTTTTTCACTATTAGATAGCAGCAGCTTCAGCAAAGAATGTTCAAATTATTGACTAGAAATAAAACACAGATGGCTGGATGGATTTCCATTAAGTATGCACTGACCAACAGACACAAATTCCATTTTGTATGCACTGACCAATAGACACAAATTCCATTTTTCAGACTTATCAAGGGCAGGGACAGCCAGAGTCATGTACCTTTGCCACAATATGTAATATTTAGTCTGCTGTACATCTATGAAATTTCAGCAAGATATTGCAAATAATAAAGGAACTGGAGTCTAAAATCGATTTTTAATACATCAAGGGCAAATAACTAAAGAACTGGAACAGCCAGAGAAGTGGTCCTTGGCCACAAGATGTACCCTTTACTCCTCTATATGGTCCTTGGTCACAATATGTACCCTTTAGTCCTCTATATATCTGTAAAGTTTAATCCAAATATTTCATATAGTAAGGGAACTAGAGGCCAAAAACTATTTTTCAGATACTGAAAAGGGACAGACAGACAGATGGACAGACATACAAATGGATGGACAGACAGACAGACAGCAGAGGGTGTAGAAGTTTTATCCATATATTTCAAATAATAAATGAACTATAGGCCAAAATCCCTTTTTTATATATTTCAAGGGCAGATAACTCAATTGCTGGGAAAGCCAGAGTCATGTTCCTTTGCTACAGTATGTAACATTTAATCTACTACATATCTATAAAGTTTCAGCAAGATATTGTAAACTAGACAAAAGTGCCCAGTGGGGCACGTATACCCCCGGCCAGTGCCATCACCTCAGCTGAAACAAGAACTACAAAGGGAAATAACTCTAAAAGGCCTGACCCCTTGGCCCTTATTTTCTTTCCCACAATACAACTAGTCATACTGATCATGTTTGCAAAATTTCAAGTTTCTATGTACATTAGTTATTGAGAAATCTTTGAGGCAAAATAAAAATATACACTATTAAACAGCAAGAACTACAAAGGGAAATAACTCTAAAAGGCCTGACCCCTTGGCCCTTATTTTCTTTCCCACAATACAAGTAGTGATACTGATCATGTGTGCAAAATTTCAAGTTTCTATGTGAAGCATTTCCTGAGATATCTTTGACACAAAATAATTGGTCAGTGCCATCACCTCAGCTGAAACAAGAACTACAAAGGGAAATAACTCTAAAAGGCCTGACCCCTTGGTCCTTATTTTCTTTCCCACAATACAACTAGTCATACTGATCATGTTTGCAAAATTTCAAGTTTCTATGTACAGTAGTTATTGAGAAATCTTTGACACAAAATAAAAATATACACTATTAAACAGCAAGAACTACAAAGGGAAATAACTCTAAAAGGCCTGACCCCTTGGCCCTTATTTTCTTTCCCACAATACAAGTAGTCATACTGATCATGTGTGCAAAATTTCAAGTTTCTATGTGAAGCAGTTCCTGAGATATCTTTGACACAAAATAATTGGCAAGTGCCATCACCTCAGCTGAAACAAGAACTACAAAGGGAAATAACTCTAAAAGGCCTGACCCCTTGGCCCTTATTTTCTTTCCCACAATACAACTAGTCATACTGATCATGTTTGCAAAATTTCAAGTTTCTATGTACAGTAGTTATTGAGAAATCTTTGACACAAAATAAAAATATACACTATTAAACAGCAAGAACTACAAAGGGAAATAACTCTAAAAGGCCTGACCCCTTGGCCCTTATTTTCTTTCCCACAATACAAGTAGTCATACTGATCATGTGTGCAAAATTTCAAGTTTCTATGTGAAGCAGTTCCTGAGATATCTTTGACACAAAATAATTGTTTACGGACAGACAGACGGAAAAGACAAAAACTATATACCCCCATTGCATACTTCGTATGCCGGGGGTATAATAATAAAGGAACTACAGTCTAAAATGCATTTTAAATACTTCAAGGGCAGATAACTCAAGAACTGGTATAGCCAGAGTAGCTGTCCTTGGCCACGATATTAACCATTAAGTCCTCTATATATCTGTGAAGTTTCATCGAGATATTCCATATAGTAAGGGAACTAGAGGCCAAAAACCATTTTTCAGATATTTCAAAGGCAGATAACTCAATCGCTGGGAAAGCCAGAGTCATGTTCCTTTGCCACAGTATATAACAATTCATCTACTACATATCTATGAAGTTTCAGCAAGATATTGTAAATGATAAACGAACTACAGTCTAAAATGCATTTTTAAATACGTCAAGGGCAGATAACTCAAGAACTGGAACAGCCAGAGTAGCAGTCCTTGGCCACAATATGAACCGTTTAGTCCTCTATATATCTGTGAAGTTTCATCCAGATATTCCATATAGTAAGGGAATTAGAGGCCAAAAACCATTTTTCAGATACTGAAAAGGGCAATAACTCTGCTAAAAATTAACGGATTTTGCCCATTAACAATCCCAAACCACTCATCCCCGATACCAATATGTATGCAAAATTTGAACAAAATCCGTGAAAAAATACTCAAGCTATCGATCGGAAACAAAGTGCGGACGGACAGACATACGGACGGATGGACACCGGAGGGTATAACATAATACCCCGCCACTATCGTGTGGCAGAGTATAAAAACTGCTTGATGACAGGCAAATGACGAGATGCCATACCTGTGATACCTCCCTCATCGGGAGGGAGACTCCCTCATTTTGATGCTTTTTGTTCAATTTATGCCAAATTTTAGTAAAATTTTGGAGTGTCCCTCATTTGAACTGAGAATTTCCCTTTATATTCTTTACATTTCCCTATCTCCTCTTACAGCTCCGGTATGAGATACCACATTCTGCAATGTCTCATCTGGGTCTACAGTTTGCTCAGGCTTATGTCTCAATACAAACAGCAAATTTGGTAGAAGTTTTGTGAGCTTAGTACCAGACAAAGAAGAGTAATGTGGGCAATTTCCCTCTCCTTTTTTATTAGCCCATTTAGTACCAGAAACCCCTGAAGAGATACCTTCACAAACAGTGCAGGCCCAGATCAGACGCCGCAGAATGCGGCGTCTGATCAGGGCCTACACTGTTTGCAAAAAGTTAAGCCATTTCCCGAAAATTTTTTGAAGAAAACACAACCAGACACCCTAAATTTCGAATATATAAGGTGGAAGATTCCATTTGATCAGGGCCTACACTGTTAGCAAAAAGTTAAGCCATTTCCCGAATAAATTTTGAAGAAAACACGACCTGACACTCTAAATTTCGAATATATAAGGTGGAAGATTCCATTTGGTACAAAAAGGGTTAGAAACACATACTGTGAGTCCTTTGGGTGGTTGTGTGAGGTGAAGGTGGCATGTCTCTTATGTCACTGGGGCGTCCAACTGATAATAGTTTGCAGTTGGACAAGTCCTGCTGTCCTTGTAGCATTTAAGGGTTTTTAATTCTTCTGTTCATTTTTCTCTTTTCTGTGTCCCACTTAGAAGTCTCCATGGTACAGTGGTTATGCTACTCGCCTTGTAAACCAGGGATCGCAGGATCGATCCCGGGCTTCTCCAGACTTTCGGATGAGTCTTTAAACCAAGCTCCCGTCTCCATATGACCTTAGCTGTTGGTGGGATGTAAAACTAAAACTCACTCACTCCGTGTCCCACTCTTTCATCACTCCTTTTTTCATCTCCTCTACAATCTTTCTATCTCTTTTCTCCCTTTCTCTGGGTGCTGGCACAAAATGATCCACGTGGTTTGATGTGCCGTTAAACCCCAATACAAACAATACTGTGTGTACTTGTTAGAATCAGAAGCCTCTGTGGTGTAGTGGTTATGCTACTCGCCTGATAAACTAGAGATTGTAGGATCTATCCCAGGCTTCTCCAGACTTTCGGATGAGTCTTTAAACACTCACTCACTTGTTAGAATCGCCTCAATAAGGAACTAACTATTCCAATAACTGTATTTATCATATGACGTCATGTCTGAGTGTAATAACGTCATGCAATAAATTCTATAATCCACTAGTGGATTAAATATGCAAATTAGTTAGATACGCCCCGTAACGTTACATGTATGACGTCCTTAACAACGTTGTGTTTACTAATGGCGGAATATTGACAATGTTGTTAAACAATCGTTAATAAAATGCATTTTAAGTGTCATATGATAAATAGAATCTTGCATTCATGCTCATGTGTTACTGAATTTATTAAACTCGTTGGAGAAAAGGAATAAAATGCTCGGCAAAGCCTCGCATTTTATCCCTTTTCCTCAACTTGTTTAATAAATTCAATAATACATGAGGACTCATGTAAGATCCTCTATTTCAAAATGGTTCTGTCCCATTTATTTCACTAATACTGAGCCAACTTATAATCAGAAGTGGACAAGAAACGGAGTACATATTCATCTTTGTTTTGTTTGTTTGATTTGAGGTTTAACATCCCCGTCTACACTGTACAGGTCATTTTGGAGAAGTTGCTTCCACTTTTGTGCGACTTTTACCCAACATTGAGATGAAATGACATCTCAAGCCCTGTCCCCCAACGAAACCAAAAGGTTTATAAGCATGGACGGTTCAACACGCACAGCTTTGTCTGGGCAGGCTTAGATTCTCTAAGTGGTTTACCAGTACTCGTGTGCGGTCGGTTTCAGCACTGCATGGAAGCATCATGCAGCCCATCTATTTCTTCAAGCCCCGATGGGCGGGGGCCATATATTCATCTTTGGCAGTATAAGTTTGGCTTACCTGAATTTTTCCATTAGTGTAAAAGGCTTCATATTTACTGTTTACTGCAAAACTGAAAAAACAAAATGATATGTACATATAAGCCAGGGCACAATAAAACCTACAATAAGACCTGTGTGACCAGACTCAGATCCCTGAAATCGCATTACGATAACATACCCATGCCACACAGTGCATTTTCTCATATCTCCTAAACGGCTAATTTTCTGATGAAAATCCCAAATATTTTTTGATTAGGCTGCAAACATAGGCTGTTGGTGCTCTTTAGAACCGCCTCATGGAGGCGGTTCTAACGAGTACTGACAACCTATATGTCTTGGAGCAGAAATAAGCAAAACTAATTATACCCCTGTAAACCCCAATTTTCTCTAAATAAAGTGGGGTATGGGGGGGGTGTTCATTTCACAGACTTGTTCAATTGATGTGTTCAGAGTCCTCATTGATAGTTGTCAGTGTGTTATTCAAAGAGAGATAAATAATCACGAAAACACACCTATATAATCATGACCCCTTTAAAGACCATTTTTATGTAGTAAAACTGGGGTTTACAGTATTTTTCTTAAATAAGTTTTGTGCTGAAATTTAAAAACAAGAGGGCCATGATGGCCCTGGATCGCTCACCTGATCCATAGAGTAACAATTGGGCCCCGGGAAGGGCCATTGTTGACCCCAGGGTTATAATGTGCATAAAATTGAGGGAGGCATCAGGAGAAGCTTCATACCAAATATCTTGGCAAAGGTCCACTAGATGAAGCTACACACCAAATATCAAAGACCAGGGGCCATATTTATAAAGATTCTTAGAAATTATTCTAAATTCTTAACTTATCTTAAATTTTCATCTTAGCTAAGACAAAATCTTTAGATGATATTTAAAAAGCATCTTAGGCAGATTCTTAGCTAAGAAAAACTTAACCCTAAGCCATCTAAGAATACTTAGATTTCTAAATAATCACGCGCATTTTTCTAAGACCGCACACGCATTTTGGAAGGAATTGTCAGACGACATTTCAAAATGGAACAAGAAAAAGCCAGGAGACAGGCAAATTGGACCATGGACGAATGTCTGTTCCTCATAGCACAAGTAAAGGAAGGGTTTTCAGTGATAAAGGGGAAATTTGGGCCCAGTTTGAATGGAAAGATGAAAAAGGATCGTTGGGAGACGATCTCCCGGGACCTCTCCGCCCAGTTTGGGTCCAACCGAACGGCAGAACAAACAGAAAAGAAATGGTCTAACCTGATGGCTAAGGCTAAGCCACTAATTTCCGAGTATCGACGGGAGAGTCAGAGAACGGGTATTGTGTAGATTCTTCCTTGTTGTTTGTTGTTTTGAGATGTACATAATGCTTTTCGTCGATATCGCGTCTATTTTGCGGATCTAGCTTTGGTTTACATTGACCCGATATGGGTTTAACGTCCCACCAACATCTAAGGTCATACGGAGACGGAACCTTTAAAGACTCATCTGAAAGACTGGAGAAGCCCCGTATCAAACACGCGATCCCTCTAGTTACATGAATTATTTGGCTCAGTGACAACAAAGCTCTGTTGCCAACAGACAACAAAGCTCTGTTGGTGACGTCTCCGGCTTGGCCTCCTCTCAGGTGTGGGAGGCAGGGTCGGGCCATTGTGGCGAATCAAGCAAGCGCCTGAGGAAATTCAGGGTGGGAACACTCAATGTCAACACCCTGAGAGGAAGAGTTTGCGAGGTAGTGGAAACACTATCCCGCAGGAAAGTGGATGTCTGTTGTGTCCAGGAGACCAGATACCGTGGTGGAAACTGCCGCACGATCAAGGGCAAGGACACCAAGTATAAGCTCTACTGGTCTGGAAACGATAAAGGCACTGCTGGTGTAGGAGTGTTTGTGGCAGAAGAGTGGATAGAGAAAGTTTTTGAAGTGCAAAGAGTCTCAGACAGAACCATCATGGTGAAGCTTGTAGTTGGCCAGTGCGTGGTTACCCTTCTGTCTGTGTATGCCCCACAGTGTGGTTTAAGTGCTGAAGTCAAGGACTTGTTCTTTGACCAACTGCGTGCTGTGACTGCCAGGATCCCAGGATCCGAACTCCTGATCCCATGCGGAGATTGGAATGGCCACGTAGGCCGTGCAGGCACTGGATACAAGGAAGTGCATGGTGGGATCGGGTATGGTAGACCTGAACCAGATGTTGAGGGTGAGAGGATTCTAGAGTATGCCCTGGCTTTTGACCTGCTTCTTGGAAACACATGTTTCAAGAAACGTGACAGTCATCTTATCACATACAAGTCAGGAAGCGCATCGACGCAGATAGATTTCATCCTTTACCGCAGGACAATGCGCAAACTTGTCACAGATGTGAAAGTGATCCCTGGAGAGGAAGTAGCCCTGCAACATCAGCTACTCATATGCGACATGAGGATTGATGTGCCACCAAAACCCAAGCGCAAGTTCACCCCCAGACTAAAAGTTTGGAAGCTGAAAGAAGCTCAGACAAGAAATCATTTCCAGGAGGTTTTCAGCCAGCATGTGAGTGCTTCGGCAGGTGTAGTAGATGCTACCACTGAGGATATATGGAACAGCATCAAGACCGGTCTGCTCAAGACAACTGAAGAGGTGTGTGGCACAACTCGGCCCCACCGCTGGCGTCGCGAAACCTGGTGGTGGAATGAGGATGTTAATAAGGTCCTAGCAGCCAAGCGGCAAGCCTTTAAAGCTTGGAAGACTGGTAAGGGCACCCGTGCATCATATCTTGCGGCCAAACGCATAGCCAGACGTGCGGTGCACCATGCTCGCCAAGAAGCTGAGAAGGAGATCTACAAGAATATTGACCCTAAGTCCTCAGAAGTATACCGCCTTGCTAACCAGATGAGAAGAGAGAATGCCGATGTTGTAGGTGACAAACCAGTAAAGAATGATGCAGGGGAGATGTCAATGAGTGATGACTCAAAGCAGAGGGCCTGGTTAGAACACTACCAAAGGCTACTCAATGTTGAGTTCGACTGGGACCCAGACCACCTGTCTGATGAACCACCAGTGGAAGGGCCACCCATCCCAATCACTATTGATATGGTTAAGAAGGCTATCTCTCAGATGAAGACTGGCAAAGCACCTGGTCCCTCTGGCATAGTGGTGGAGATGATAAGAGCTGCAGGTGATGCGGGTGCCTCGATGATCCGTGACCTTGCAGCTGCAATCATCCGTGATGGGAAGGTACCTTCTGACTGGGAACAGAGTTTCATTGTCTGTCTCTACAAGGGCAAGGGCGATGCATTGGAACGGGGCAACTACCGTGGTCTCAAGCTGACAGAACAGGTCATGAAAGTCCTGGAAAGGATTGTGGATGGCCTCATTAGGCAGTTGGTGTCCATCGACGATTCCCAGTTTGGCTTCGTCCCAGGAAGAGGCACAACAGATGCAATTTTTGTTGTCCGACAGCTGCAAGAGAAGTATCTGGCGGCCAACAAGAGACTCTACATGGCTTTTGTAGACCTGGAGAAGGCATTTGATCGAGTGCCTAGGAAAGTCATCTGGTGGGCACTAAGAAAACTTGGAGTGGACGAGTGGATTGTGAAACTGGTCCAAGGGATGTACGCAAATGCTCGGAGCCGTGTCCGCGTTGGTGATGGTTACAGTGAAGAATTTGAGGTGAAGGTGGGTGTTCATCAAGGCTCTGTTCTCAGCCCACTGCTTTTCATCATTGTGCTTGAAGCCTTGTCATGCGAGTTCCGCTCTGGAGTCCCCTGGGAGGACCTGTATGCTGATGACCTTGTCATCATAGCTGAATCCCTTGAGGAATGTGTCAGGAGGCTCTTAACTTGGAAAGACGCAATGGAGGCGAAAGGGCTGAGAGTGAATGCAGGAAAGACAAAGATCATGATCTGTGGTACAGGTCTGGACCTCTTGCAGAGTACAGGCCAGTTCCCATGCGCTGTATGTCGCACTGGAGTGGGCAGCAACAGTATCTTTTGTAATGGCTGCAAGTTCTGGGTGCACAAGAAATGCAGTGGGCTCAAACGCTTGATAGAGGACCCTGAGTACAGGTGTACACGGTGCCAAGGAACTGCACGCCCCTTAGATGGCAGACCACAGAGGGAAGTTCAAGTCGGATCAGACAAGCTGGAGGTTGTAGCTTCCTTCTGCTACCTAGGTGATATGCTCTCTGCAGGGGGTGGTTGCGACCTTTCAACTACATCACGTGTGAAAACAGCCTGGAAGAAATTCAAGGAGTTGCTACCAGTTCTCTCTTCCCGCCACCTCTCGTTCAAGACACGTGGCCGTGTGTATAGCTCTTGTGTGCGGAGCGCAATGCTCCATGCCAGTGAGACATGGCCATTGACAAAGCCAAACCTCCAACGTCTACAGCGAAATGACAGGGCAATGATCAGACAGATCTGCAATGTCAAGCCACAGGACACTGTCACCATCAGGTCCAGTGAGTTACTTGAGCGTCTTGGCATTGAGGACCTGGACCTCATCCTGAAAGAGAGAAGACTTCGCTGGTATGGACATGTGGAACGCTCCAACGGTGCAATCAAGACTGCCTGTGACATACAGGTAAGTGGAAAGCGGGGGCCAGGCAGGCCCAAGATGACCTGGAAGCAACTAACAGAAAGAGATTGCAGAGAATGGAAGCTCTCTGCTATCGATCCTCATGATAGACAAGCCTGGAGATCTGGTGTAAGATCTGCCATGCGTGCAGCAAGCCAGCTACCTGGAAGGGGGCCCACTTATGTGGACGTTGCCCCTGTACCTGCACGTTAATCAAAAATCCGTTGATGATGATTGATGAGTGACATTTGTCAAAAAAAAATCTAGCCACTTTTTATAAAAACTTAAACTTGTACATTTAACCAAGGGAAAATACTCTTGAACATGTTTAAATTACTGAAAAACAAATTGGTTCAGTTTCCGATTTGGAGGTTATTCTTGTCGTTGGAATTCTGATACTTTTTAGTAGATAAGAAAATGCAATATTCATCCCAAAATCAATGATAATAACTTAATGAATTTTAGAAATGACAGATTTGTATGCCAGTTGCTGATCCCAACACAACTTAATTTTTTCATGGTATACTAACAATAAAAATCACGAAAGTTTTACAACGCCAACTACCTTATGGTGTACAAAGGCAGGGTGTTAAGGAAAAGAAAGGTTAATATGTCTTCTGATCGACTGAAAAATTCACTACACACAGCCCGTTTTACAGGGTGATTCAGTCCAATAAAAGAAGCCACGTCATGTGAATATATGTCGTAAAGGCCTGTGGGCCAAATATAAACAAACCCACCCGGCCGATTCAGCCAACCATACGAGTATTGAAAATTGTGTGGGACAGTAGCAGCAAAGGCTCTGAACAGGCTGGACATGTGCACACTGTTTCTAGTAACTGGTTATTCATGGTCTGCGACATGGCTCACATTCTCAATGTACGGAAAGTATACATGAAACCCACTTTAATCACAAACACATTCTCGAGTACTCAGTACATCATCCATCGTCTTTCACACATCCTCATGCTACGCCCCAAACGATACAATGCCTAAAAATAAAACTCCGTTCCAAAGCAAGGCCCACTCAAATTAGAAGCACAGTCAATACTGTACCCAAGCCCCACCTTAGCTTCCCGCGCTAGGCCATATCATGCTACACTGAGCCAATTCATATGTCAAACAAGAAGATCCCCCAAGCCACTTGGTCCAATACGACACGATACCACGTGTGGACATCAGGGGAGCTACCGCGAAATCGCAGTAACGTAAATTTGTTCCCACGACCCATCCGGGAACTCTCGCGGTAGTTCCTAGGACCAGAAAATTGTAAACAAAGGTAGGTACGCTCGTGTGTTTTGATTTATTGCAGAAGAATGAGCGAATAATATAAAAATCGGACAATGCTATGTCATGACCAGATGATTTACCTTTCTAAAGAGCCCGAAGTCAATTTTGAAAAAATCGCTGCCGTGACTTGGCGATTGTAAAACCATCGAACACAGTAATCACCCCTGGTAGACTCGTAAGGGGTAATCGATGGTTATGCACTCAAAATCCTTACGAGAACTTCCTGTTATGACTCACGAGGCTTCAAAAATGTCAACAAATGGGTGAGTGTTCACGATTGATGATTTCTAGTCAATTTTGTAAACATATTTTGAAAAATCGGACAATGCTATTCTCAACAGCTTTCATTTCTGCGTCAGAAAACATAGGTATGAACATGAAAAGGCAAGTGGTCGATTTTTAATTTAATTTCTCCCTGAGGACAGGTGTAAGATATTTCTGTTTTCACCTGTTTTCTAGTGCAATTTCCAGCTACCTGGGTCATACAGAACTTATCTATCACGTCAAATCAGTCATTATTCGAATTACTTCCATGTTGAAACACATAAGCTGCAGAATTTTCGCAGGATTTGTTCTAGGGGCTTAAACGTTTGTGCTGATCATGACTTACGAGGGCGATTACCCCTTACTGGAACATTACCCCTTACGGGGACAGGAACAGCCAGCTGACGGGTGTCTGATTACAATTCGCTTCTTCATTCAATAACCCACACAAACGGTTAATCAAAGCCCTGAAACCACTGCAGCTGTTTGGTACGACTAAAAATACTATTAATTTTATCAAGAACGGTATTGTCTGCTGTAAACTGAGATTAAATGTATCAAAATTCATGCGCTCGGACGAGCTGTTCAAAACTTGAGTTTAGTACATTTTTAATATATTAAGCTTATATAACCATGCACTTAAATAATACTGAATGAAGAAACAAATTTTAATCAGATATCAATCAGTTGGTTTCTCCTGTCCCCGTAAGGGGCAATCTTCCCGTAAGGGATAATCGCCCTGGTAAGTCATGATTGGCACAAATATTTAAGCGTCTGGAACAAATCCTTCGAAAATTCTGCAGCTTATGCATTTGAACATGGAAGTAATTCGAATAATGTCTCATTTGACGTGATAGATAATTTCTGCATAGTCAGGGTAGCTGAAAATTGCACTAGAAAACAGGTAAAATCAGAAGTATCTGACACCCTTTTGCAGGAAGAAATAAAATTAAAAATCGACCATTTACCTGTTTATGACCAAACCTATCATTTCTGATGCCGAAATGAAAGTTGTTGAGAATAGCATTGTCCGATTTTTCAAAATATGTTTACAAAATTGACTAGAAATCATCAATCGTGAACACTCACCTATTTGTTGACATTTTTGAAGCCTCGTGAGTCATAACAGGAAGTTCTCGTAAGGATTTTGAGTGCATAACCATCGATTACCCCTTACGAGTCTACCAGGGGTGAGTAATGCCCGATTTGAGTTTTATGTCAACACGAGTGGATGATGGAACTGTTTTGCAAGTTTTCGCCTAAAACGAGAGTGCACGTTATGGGAATGTTGGCCCTTATTCATCATTCAGATGCAAACAAAATTTTCAATTTATGTACGGTAAAGGAGTAATGCCGAAATTTTCAGGCGAAGTAGCTCCCACGACGTCTCGGCAGCTCCCAAAACACGCTCTAGTTCCCACGAGTCTATCATGCCATCACATGGAGAGCATGTTTATAGTTTATAATTTCGACTACCATTACGTATGTTTCCCCTACTTTAAAAGGTGTGTAGCTCTGAGTAACCACCTATTTGAGAAAGATATTCTGACTCGATTGGCTGGTTATGTTCTGGATAGTTGTGATTTTCTGGTCCTAGGAACTACCGCTAGAGTTCCCGGATGTGTCGTGGTAACAAATTTACGTTACCCCGATTTCGCGGTAGCTCCCCTGATGCCCACCCGTGGATATGCCACATCTTCATCCATGTAAACCATCAATGACATCTCTTTCAAACAATTAGAAGCAGTAGGCTACTACTTCGATAACTCGAACACGGATGGTTCGTTTACCATTCGAACTGGTTCATAAGCCACTAAGAATTCTATATACATATATTTGGTCATTTCTTGGCGTTTTTTCTTATCATTATCTGTAAAAGGATGTTGTATGCACTCAGAATCGCCTCGATGAGGCGACCCCAATGAGCTCAAATTAATTACATTTATTTAACGGATCTAAAAGATATTTTATCTGGTGCCATGACTAAACCTCAGTGATTCGAAGCAACCCTGTCTCGAACAATGTTATGGTCCCGGAGATGTTCGAGTTATCGAATGTAGATTGTATTCATAATGCCCTTGTGCGGACGAAAATTACACCCTTAATGAAGGGTTTGTGACAACTCAGGTTCCATTCTAGGATTCATAAAGACTAGTCTATTTTACATTGATTTAAATCACGGGTGGTAATCAGGGGAACTAGCACGAAAATGAGACAATGGAAATTTGTTCCCTCGACACATCCGGGAACTCTCGAGCTAGCTCCATCACCAGGAAACTTATAAACAAAGGTAGAAAGGTAGGTCTCGAAGAGTTTTATCAGCGGTTTTCTTTTCTTTGTAAGCTATTTATAAGAAAATGCGACAATGCAAAGCCACATTGAAATGATTTAACTTTGTACTCAGCTAGAATTTGACATGGAAATTAGCGTTTCATATTCGTTCTTTGAGGGCACTATCTACATGTCGAGTGAACTAGCTCCTTGTCGAGAAGACTAGCTCGGGCTGTAATTTCGTCATAACTCATAAGTTACGCAATCACGACCAATTTATTTTTGCTTATTTCAAGCATTTTATGTTCCTTTCACCAGGGATGTTGCTTTTTGGGCTGTGAAGGGCGTACTTTTGACGGAAAAATCGCCGGCCAAAATCTCCGTGTTGACATAGATTGACATTTTTTTTCAAATCCGCCATAAAAAGTTTGCATACATTCATACTTCAGCGCTGCAGATTTCCATGGCAAATTCTAGCGGAGTACAAAGTTAAATCATTCCTTTGTGGCACTGCATTGTCGGATTTTCTTATAAATAGCTTACAAAGAAAAAAAACTATGATAAACCTGGTGATGGAGCTAGCTCGAGAGTTCCCGGATGTGTCGAGGGAACAAATTTCCATTGTCTCATTTTCGTGCTAGTTCCCCTGATTACCATCCATGTAAATGGCTGACCCAAATTTGATGTTTCCTTGCTAAACAAACTAAAATTTATGTTTTACTTGTAAAAATAATATTTTGGTGCTCCGGCAACCGGGAACATTTCAGTTTAAGGCCTAAGCAGAGGTCCCAGAAAATTAAGTATAATGTACAAGTCATTTGTGACCACTGCCACCCCCACCTACGGGGATGGGCGGGGGATAGCGGGGCTTATGAGCAGGGAAGTTACCCTCTGTGTTCCCCCGCAGTGGCGGGTTATTGCGGAGGGGTTTGGTATTATGCAAATATATCCCCAGTGGATTTGTTAGTTTGATTTCATGTTTAACGTCCCCGTCAACACAATTTAGGTCATTTTGGAGACTTTGCTTCCAATTTTGTGGGACTTTTAACCGACACTGAAATGAAATGACTTCTCAATCCCTGCCACCCATTAAAACCAATAGGGTTTATATGCATGAGTGGGCCTACTCACAGCAGTTTGCCAGGACAGGCTTAGACCTTCTAAGCAGATTACCAGTACTCATGTGCGGTCGGTATCAACTCTTCGTGGAAACATCGTGCAAACTGTCGCTACTCTTCTAGATAGTAGTAACAGGGAATGGAAGAAATTTAACGTTCTGAACTGGAATGAACAAAATTATTGTCCGCCTTATTAATTATTAGGCAAGATCATGACTAGTAACAAAAAAATATCAAGTATAATAAATATTAAACTTGGAAATGGGAAGTAAATTTAAATAATCTATTGATTTTTTTTATTCCTTTATGCAGAATATCATAACATTACAGCAGTTACATTTTTCATATAAAATGATCCAGTTATTAATTTCTAATTATTAGCATCAGGTAAGTTAGGACTGTCAACATCAAATTAAAATACATTGAAATGTGTACTCAGAGTATACCTTTGTAAGGGAGGTAACAAATAAATAAAGGAAGGAAGCGCGGATCTAGCAGTAGGTATACAAACCTGTTGTAGTTCTCCTGATGACCTGGCGTAGGCCTTAAAAAGGGCGTGAGTAGGTAGCGCTTACATCCATAGCCACTGTCACCAAGCAAATGCGCATTTCCGGGTATCAGACTGTGTTCGAAGAGCAGTCTTAGCCCACTCTCCCGAAAAATGCGGGCGTCGTGGGTCGACCCTGGCCAGTTGGCGACAACGTCAATCACCTCCTCCTTCGCATCGAAGACCAGCCGGACATTTATACTATGGTAGTTATGACGATTAACAAATTCATGTTCATCTGCTGAGGGTGCTTGTATCTGGACGTGCGTGCCATCTATTACTCCAACAACACCAGGGAAGTGAGAAACAGCAAAAAACTCTCTTTGGTTCAGTCTGACCTCATCGATGGTTTGAGGAAAACTTATAAAGTGTTTTATAATATTGGGATGGGTGATAGCATCCAAAACCTCCGAGACGACTCTGCATACAGTTGGCTGTGAGAGGCCAAACTCAACAGCACTGCACTGTTGAAATTTTCCTGTTGCCAGGAACCTTAGTGTGACCAAGACTTTTGTCAATGCAGATAAGCTTTGGTTCCTGTTAGTAGCCGGCTGAATCAAAGTATCAATCAATGAAACGATGAACAAAATACCCGCTCTATCTAAACGATAACGTTTAATCAATTCTTCATCCGACAAGTCTTCAAAATGATTGTTTCTTAGGTGAAATAATCTCGGTTGTCTTATTCTGGCAGCCATTTTTTTTTTATCTCAGAAAACCTAAGAAATTTCTTAAGAAAATCTTAGAAAATTAAGATACCTTCTGACTAATCTTAAAGTTAAGACACATCTTAAGTCATCTTAAGAGATAAGTAAGATAATAAATACCACTTAAGAAATTTTAAGAAAACTAAGCAAAATCTTTGAGATAAGACCAAACTTAAGTCAAAATCTTGAATTAAGTACACTTAAGTAGCTTTATAAATATGGCCCCTGGGCCTTGCGGTTTCAGAGACGAAGATTTTTTAAAGGTATTCCCTACAAAAGCCGGGGTGGGGGCATTTTTGGCCTCAGGGCTATAATTTAAACAATCTTGAAAGAGGTCCATTAAATGAAGCTTCACACCAAATATCAAAGACATGGGCCTTGCTCTTTAAAAGAAGAAGATTTTCAAAGATTTTCTCTATATAAGTCTATGTAAAACCAAAGGGCCCCGGGCGGGGGCATTTGTGGCACGAGGGCTAAAATTTGAACAATCTTGGTAGAGGTCCACTAGATGAAGCTCCATACCAAATATCAAAGACATGGGCCTTGCAGTTTCAGAGAAGAAGATTTTTAAAGATTTCCCTATATAAGTCTATGTAAAACCAAAGGGTCTTGGGGCAGGGACATTTTTGGCCTCAGGGCTATAATTTGAACAATCTTGATAGAGGTCCACTAGATGAAATTTTACACCAAATTTCAAAGACCTAGGCCTTGTGGTTTTATAGAAGAAGATTTTTAAAGATTTTCCCTATATAAATCTATGTAAAACCAAAGGGCCGCGAAGCGGGGCATTTTTGGCCCCAGGGCATATAATTTGAACATCTTGGTAGAGGTCCACAAGATGAAGCCTCATACCCAATATCAAAGACCTGGGCCTTGCAGTTTTAGAGAAAAAGCTTTTTAAAGATTTTCCCTATATAAGCCCATGTAAAACCAAAAGGCGCCGGGGAGGGGGCAGTTTTGGCCCCAGCACTATAATTTGAATAATCTTGGTAGGGGTCCACTAGCTGAAGCTTAATACCAAATAGCAAAGACCTGGGCCTTGCAGTTTCAGAGAAGATTTTTAAAGATTTTCCCTATATAAGCCCATATAAAACCAAAGGGCCCCGGGGCGGGGGCATTTTTGACCCCAGCACTATAATTTGAACAATCTTGGTAGGGGTCAACTAGATGAAGCTTCATACCAAACATCAAAGACCTGGGCCTGAAGGTTTCAGAGAAGAAGGTTTTTAAAGATTTTCCCTATGTAAAAGCAAAGGGCCCAAGGGCGGGGCATTTTTGAACCCAGCATTATAATTCGAACAATCTTGGTAGAGGTCCTATAGATGAAGCTTCACACCAAATAGCAAAGATTTTCCCAATATAAGCCCATGTAAAACCAAAGGGCCCGAGGGTGGGGGCATTTTTGGTCCCAGCACTATAATTTGAACAAACTTGGTAGGGGTCAACTAGGTGAAGCTTCATACCAAATATCAAAGACCTTGGCCTTGTGGTTTCAGAGAAGAAGATTTTTAAAGATTTTTCCCTATATAAGCCCATGTAAAACATAAGGGCCCTGGGACGGGGGCATTTTTGGTCCCAGCACTATAATTTGAACAATCCACTAGATGAAGTTTCATACCAAATATCAAAGACCTGGGCCTTGCAGTTTCAGAGAAGAAGATTTTCCCCACATAAGCCTGTGTAAAACCAAAGGGCCCCTGGGCGGGGGCATTTTTGGCCCCAGCACTATAATTTGAACAATCTTGGTAGGGGTCTACTAGTTAAAGATACATACCAAATACATGTACATGAGGTTAAGCAGGTGTGTCATGCTCATGAATTACAATTCTGGGTGTTCTGGTTTTTGAGTTATCTCCCCTGACAATAAGGCTGCCACGATTAATCGTATAATCGATTAATCGATCGATAAATTCCACAAAAATGATTATCATTTCTGATTTGCTTTTAATCGATTGCTTGATAGGTACAATTTACTACCAAAAGTTATGCCAAAAATAGCTGGATGAGTGGCAAACAGTGCAGACCCTGATGAGATGCCGCATTCTGCGGGTCTCATCTGGGTCTACACTGTTTGCTCAGGCCTGTCTGTTCAAATATACATATGATAAAGTGCAACATATGGTAAGAGTCATGCTCAGACAGAAAGCCAGACAGGTAAAATTATGACAAAAACCTCAGCGATTACTAATCAATTATCGATCGCAATGACAGGACTGATAATCGATTATCTTTTCAGCTCTGATTAGCCAGTCCTACCTGACAATATAACCTTGTGATGACCATAACTCCAACACCCTTTGAGATATATTGAAGGAACTTGGCGCAATTGTATACAAGGTACAGAAGGGGTGTCATGTGCAAGAACCACAACTGTTGGTGCTGTGGTATTTGAGTTATCTACCCTTCCAATATAACAGTATGACCAGCTTGTGATCACCATATCTCCAATACCCTTTGAGACATATTGATGGTACTTTTTACAGAAATACATGAGCTTAAGCCGGGATGTCATGCGCAAGAACTCAGTTATCTCCCCTGACAGTATAATCTTGTGATGGCCATAACTGCAATACTTTTGTGATATAGTGCTGGTTTAATTCTGGTGCACTTTCTATTGGTGAACAATCTTTTGAAGGCCATATTGGCCTTTGGTCGGGGGATTTGCCATCTCTTCCGATGGCTATTTTTTTAATTGTGTCAGTTAATAAAATAGTCATTAATTAAGTAATTTCGCATTGACCCAGTTACAGGCAGAGTTCTCACTAGGATTTTGAAAACAGGAGTTTAAGAATCCATCCATGGAAAAAGTTGGATTCAAATCTGAAAAGTTGGAGTCAAATTTTGAAAAGTTGGAGTTTTACCCTAAAAAAGTGTGTCAATTATGGCTAAATGCGTACGGCTGTAGAGTGTGTCTGTAAGACTCCAAAAGACTTTGGGGCTTGAACCCTTGTTCTGCTTAACATGAAAAACCCTTTCCTTGCAGTGGAGATCCAGATCAGATGGCTTCCGCCTAATCAGGATTTACACTGTCACTCAGACTGTGAATTTGAATGGATAAATTACATTAGGCTTTGAAAGTCAGGAGTGGACTGGGTAAATTAATTTATTCATCAGGATATGGGTTTAAATTGAGTGTGAGCCGTTAACAGTAGTACAACAGTAGTACAGGCTCTGATCAGGCTTCACCAACAGGACAAGTCCGTTCAGGCCATGCACTACATCCTAGTTCATAAAATGGCACATGAAACTTTTGGCATTTGGCATTCTTTGATAGGTTACACGACCATGTCCTGGAAATTTTTTTTTAACCACCCCCAACCCCTACCCCCGCGGGCCCTACCCCACCCCCTGGGCCCACCCCTAGGGGCGTGATCAAAATTCCGAAAGTGTCATGCACTCCCCAGACCAAAGATCTGTCAGTTCCCAAAGTTTCAAGTTTCTATCTATCACCGTCTAGGAGTTATCCGGTAAGACGGACGGACGTATGACGAAGACCATTACAATAGCCCCACGTGGGGACAAAAAAAAAACAAGAGGGCCCAGAGGGCCCTGGTTCGCTCACCTGATCCAAAGCATAACAAGTGGGCCCGGGCAGGGTCAATTTTGGCCCCAGGGCTAAAATTTGAACAATCTTGGTAGAGGTCCACAAGATGAAGCTTCATATTGAATATGAAAGACCTGGGCTTTCTGGTTTCAGAGAAAAAGATTTTAAAGGTTTACCCTGCATATAGAAGTCTATGTAAAATATAAGTCTATGTTAAACCAAATGGCCCCGGAGCGGGGGCATTTTTGGCCCCAGTGCTATAATTTGAACAATCTTGGTAGAGGTCCACTAGCTGAAGCTTCATAACAAATATCAAAGACCTAAGCCTTGTGTTTCAGAGATGATTTTTAAAGATTTTCCCTATATAAGTCTATGTAAAACCAAAGGGCCACATGGCGGGGGCGTTTTTGGTCTCAGGGCTATAATTTGAACAATCTTTATAGAGGTCCACTAGCTGAAGTGTCATAACAAATATCGAAGACCTAAGCCTTGTGGTTTCAGAGAAGAAGATTTTTCAATATTTTTCCTATATAAGTCTATGTAAAACCAAAGGGCCCCGGAGCGGGGGCATTTTTGGCCCCAGGGCTATAATTTGAACAATGTTTGTAGAGGTCCACAAGATGAAGCTTCATACCAAATATCAAAGACCTGGGCCTTGCAGTTTCAGAGAAGAAGATTTTTCAAGATTTTCCCTATATAAGCCTATGTAAAACAAAAGGGCCCTGGTGCGGGGACATTTTTGGCCCCAGCACTATAATTTGAACAATCTTGGTAGGGGTCTACTAGATGAAGCTTCATACCAAATATCAAAGACCTGGGCCTTGCGGTTTCAGAGAAGAAGATTTTTCAAGATTTCCCTATATAAGCCCATGTAAAACCAAAGGGCCCCCGTGCGGGGGGGGGGGGGGGGGGGGGGGGGGGGGGGGGGGGGCATTTTTAGCTCCAGCACTATAATTTGAACAATCTTGGTAGGGGTCCACTAGATGAAGCTTCATACCAAATATCAAAGACCTGGGCCTTGCAGTTTCAGAGAAGAAGATTTTTAAAGATTTTCCCTATATAAGCCTATGTAAAACAAAAGGGCCCTGGTGCGGGGGCATTTTTGGCCCAAGCACTATAATTTGAACAATCTTGGTAGGGATCCACTTAATGAAGCTTCATACCAAATATCAAAGACCTGGGCCTAGCGGTTTCAGAGAAGAAGATTTTTCAAGATTTTCCCTATATAAGCCCATGTAAAACCAAAGGGCCCCCGTGCGGGGGCATTTTTAGCTTCAGCACTATAATTTGAACAATCTTAGTAGGGGTCCACTAGATAAAGCTTCATACCAAATATCAAAGACCTGGGCCTTGTGGTTTCAGAGAAGAAGATTTTTCAAGATTTTCCCTATATAAGCCCATGTAAAACCAAAGGGCCCCCGTGCGGGGGCATTTTTAGCTCCAGCACTATAATTTGAACAATCTTGGTAGGGGTCCACTAGATGAAGCTTCATACCAAATATCAAAGATCTGGACCTTGCGGTTTCAGAGAAGAAGATTTTTAAAGATTTTCCCTATATAAGCCCATGTAAAACCAAAGGGCCCCCGTGCGGGGGCATTTTTGGCCCCAGCACTATAATTTGAACAATCTTGGTAGGGGTCCACTAGGTGAAGCTTCATACCAAATATCAAAGACCTGGGCCTTGGGGTTTCAGAGAAGAAGATTTTTTAAGTTTTCGGTGAAAAAAATATATTTTTGGCTACTGTGACCTATATGTGCAACGGACCGGAACCATTTGAACAACTTTGAAAGGGGACCACCTAAGGATCATTCCTGTGAAGTTTGGTCAAAATACGATCAGTGGTTTAGGAGGAGATGTCGTTTGAAGAAAAGTTTACGGACGCACGCACGCACGCACGACGGACAAAAAGTGATCCCAAAAGCTCACCTTGTCACTACGTGACAGGTGAGCTAAAAACACCATCAGTGCAGGCCCAGATCAGATGCCACAGGTGTCTGATCTGGACCTCGAGTTCAACACTTGATAATTAATTTCTTTCATTCAGGTAACTTGATAATGCGACAAACTCGGGTCATAATTTTCTTTAATCGTAATAAAGACGATTTATACACTAGATTATCGCATCCTTAAATTATGCCTCCGACATTTTTCAACAATCATATTACGGATAATCCAACTGTGTATACAAGTATCTGGAAACAAAACAGTAAATTAATGTTAATCAGCCACGAGATTGCTGCATCTCGCAAACCTCAAGATTGACCTGCCAATCTTCTAGCCCTGACGCTCTGATTGGCCGAGAGAGTAATACAGACGACTGTCCTCGCCAGGTAATGCTTGAACAAGCCTGGCGGCGACGATTAACGGTAAACTTTTGATCCGAAAGCGGTAGCTAAATTTGGAGATCAATTGGACACCCGCTGTCATCTTTTGATGTGACTGAGGTCATTTTTACACTGGATTACGGACGCGTCAGGCGAAAAAAAATTGGCGTAACTAAGAATCCATGACAGGAAATTTTACGCGTACAAAAGCAAAAACAGGCTTAAAAATACGCCGGATTCGGCGTTTCCGAGAACTCTGACAGGTCCTCGGTCAGTTGCATAGGCCCTCGGCCCCAGGCCAATGCAGCAGAACTTGGACCTGTACCTGGACCAATACGAAAATACTTGATTCATAACATTATATTATTGACTGAAATAATATAATTTTTGTTTGATTTGAGGTTTAACGTCCCCGTCAACACTAGGTCATTTTGGAGATGTTGCTTCCAGTTTTGTGGGACTTTTACCCGACATTGAGATAAAATGACATATCTCAATCCCTGCCGCCCAATGAAACCAATTGGGTTTATAAGCAAGGACAAAACAATGAATTCGCAACAATTTTCCTGGGCAGGCTTAGATGTTCTAAGCGAATTACCAGTACTCATGTGGGGTTGGTATCAGCTCTGCGTGGAAGCATCGTGCAGCCCAATCTATTTCTCCAACCCCCGATTGGTGGCGGCGGCTGAAATAATATATAAACTCTTCATAATCCAACCTATTCAAATTTAAATGGGGTTTAAATGGGTATATAACTCACAGACATGCTAACGTGTTGATTCTGATGTGATTTTAAAATGATGTCTTTTTTTGTTTGGTTTGAGGTTTAATGCCCCTGTAAACACTGTATATATCATTTTGGAGACGTTGCTTCCAATTTTGTTGGACTGAGATGAAATGACATCTCAAGCCCTGTCGCCCAATATAAACCGATTGGGTTTATAAGCATGGATGGGCGGACTCACACCACTTTGCCTGGGCAGGGTTAGATCATCTAAGTGCTTTACCAGTACTCGTGCATCATGCATCCCATCTATTTCTCCAAGGCCTGATGCACAGGGTGGCGAAAGTGATGTTAGTCATCACGAACACATGCCTATAAAATTTTGACCCCCTTCAACCCCACTTTTATATAGGAAAACTGGGGTTCCAGGGGTATACTAAAATACATGTACCCTTATTTCTACTCAAAACATAGGTTGTGGGTACTCGTTAGAACCGCCTCACCGAGGTCTAACAATCTAAGTTTGGAGCAGAAATACAGAAAAAAATAGAATTTTTTATCAGAATTTCTTTCATTTTTGGTGGTAAAATTTTCCAATATATTTTGTTTAGGCGTGTTTTCGTAATGTCAAATCATTAATGTGGTAAGTTTGTTAAAAATTGAAGCTTAGTTGAATTCACTTTTTGTTGAAACGTATGAAATAGAGTAAAAAGTAAAATTAATTCAAAAAGTTTTCTTTTGTTTCAATTCCCCGTATAAATGTTTTACATAATAGCATAATAACCCCATGCTTAGGCCAAAACAAACTATATGTGTGGTTCCTATTACATGGTTTTCAAAAATAGGGTAGGTAGGTAGGAAAATTATTTTATTTTTTATTTTTATTTTTTTTTCTCACCTTCTATACTATGCTACACACTGCACTTATTTTTGTTATATTGTTTTGCTTCTGTTGTATAATTGTACTTGAAAACATTGTAAACAAATAAAAGTATAATAAATATTGCTTAGTTTTCATCCATATTGTCCTAATTGTTACAAAAATAAGGGTTTTCTTCAGTCAGAACAAAGTATTTTGATTGGACATCCTGTGTATGTGTTCGCCTTTTACAAAAGGTCAGCCTTTGGGACTTGCTGTTCTAGTGAAGGTTGCTTTATCTTGAATAGTGTTGTAACTGTTATTGTACCATATATACATTGAAGATAAATGTAAAAGTTCAAAAGATCAAGATGAAATGACAGAGTAAACGGATATCAGAAAGTTTCTTATAACGGCTTAATGCTGCAAATTAAACATCCACCAATTAGCACCAGCAGAAACTATTTTATTTATAGTCTTTTCAAATCGTAGTCCTTGTTCCATTTGTATCTGTCTTACTTGGTCCTAAAGCTGAACATGATAGATAGATAGATAGATAGATAGATAGATAGATAGATAGATAGATAGATAGATAGATAGATAGAGAGATATATATATATATATAGAGAGAGAGAGAGATAGATAGATAGATAGATCTCACAATGATTCTGAAAACAGGAGTCCAAAATCCTTCATTTTGAAAAGTTAAGTTCCTGATCTTGATTCTACAAAAAACATAAACATTTCTACACACGTGTACACTACATCATAGTTGCATGTTTCCCTAACTGCCTCTTTCATGACTCTAATCCAAACTTGTACAGTGTGGAAACTCAATAGAACCATGCCATTGAGGTGGTTGTAATAAGAAACCACAACGTACATGTATGTTCTGGAGCTGAGATTGGGAAAAATATATCCCCAGTTAAGTCTGCTTTCCCCTTTAACTAGGGGCATGCAAGGGTGAGCAGGGATAAATAAGTTCTGAATAGTTAGATCCTAAACGAAAATAGCAGACTCGGTTTTATTGAGTCTGTTCATCTCAATGTCGGGTAAAAGTCCTACAACATTGGAAGCAATGTCTCCAAAATGACCTTTACAGTGTTGACGGGAACGTTAAACCTCAAATCAAATGACCAAAATACAAATCAAATGACCCAAATATAACAACGTCATGCCTGTTTAAAGAATGGAGAAAATGGATATTTTAGACACTTTTTTAGCAATAGATTGTTGCCTGTTTGATGGTTTACCGCTAATCCCGCTGTTTATTGTTCCAAATTATCTCACTTTAAGATTTGATGACCAGTGTACATGTAAGTGATACCAATTAAACGATTAGGTGTGAAAATTTACCTGACCAGTGTTATCATGTGCATATGCGGCCAGTCTGATCGGCGAGTGTCTAAACTTTCCGAGAAATGAAACCTTGTGAACAATAAACTCAGATCAGACTGTGCAGAACTTCAAGCTGATCTGAGTCTTTTCTGTGTGCGCATACGCATTCAGTGCATTTCGCGGAAAGCATTTCTGATGTCACCACCATATGACACCCTAGCTCATTAACTACCGTCTTTATCGGACATATATTACAACAGGTTAAACTGCTTCCTGCACTCACGAAAAAAAATCTTTTAACGTAAGATCAGCCTGCACATCGAGCTTTTCGTTTGCTGCTCTCTGCATATCGCAGAAGCCATACTACATTAGGTTTGAACAAAGAGCAAAGACTGATAGGACTGCGCAGGCTGATCTGTGACTTCACCTGTCGCACAGTTTACTGTCATGTTTTCCAAAAATTGGATGCGAAGACCGTGTGTGCAAACTATCGATGACGTGTTATTGAAAAACGTGGGAAAAATTCAGACTGCAACAAATGCACGTTCAAAATGACGGGGGGAAATTAAGCGCGGCATGACAAAAACTATATATGTGTGACCAGCGAAGACTACGATCAGCCTGCGTATCTGTGGAGGCTTAGCTTTCTGTTCATGGAGAACGTGAAAATACTTGAGAGATTTACACAAGCCGTCTGCATTATTTATGTTTGTTGAAGCGTGCACACTTGTCTGATTATCGCTACAGGTGGTGAAACATAATTTGGATAATTTTTATTGTCACAAAAGTAATCTGATTATTGCGAGGGATCATACCGTCACGGTCTGCATACCGCAATAAATGTGCGCCATTGTCCTTTTTTATGCGTCCGAGACATGGGTTTATGCATCTTGCGCTTCCGAAAACAAATTGCATTCAAAATTTGTGGGTTACCGCTTCCTAATTTTGCCTCTCTTACCGGTCCATGGAAAATACCTGCTGATCACAGGAGACAACAGACGTTTTACCCTCTGGTAGTAGTTTTTTCTTATTTATTTTGTTTCCGGTGGTGGTTCTATTGGCTTGCATGAACGGTCTTGAATGTGCTAAGTACTGGAGATTTTGGATTATAATTATGGGTTACTTCAAAGCGTCGGCTTCTTCAGAAGTAGCCACGTGCCATATCCCTGACCCATTTGAACTGTAACTGGCTAATTGTTATCGATTAGCACGGGCCATGCACATACCGTTAACTGGCAGCTCGCGGCAATTGATAAAAAAACAGCTTTCAAATAGCGATGCTTACGATATGCATTGTTTTTCTAGGCTCACAGTTATTTAGAGACAAACACGGATGTTTTTGATGTTTTTTTTTTTTTTTGGCAGACGCACACCATTTTCATGCGTTAATACGACCAGATTGTCCTTTAATGAAAGCGCTTTTTAATGAATATGTACTAAAATACTTTAACCATGAAAAATTCGAAGACCGTTTTTGCACATAAAATGTTTGGAATAATCATGATAAAAAAATAATTAGGGTCGGCGGGAAAAAGCTAGGCACGGTCGGGTAACCGGAACCACACATATATTTTGTTTTGGCCTTATTGCTATTTGCTTGTTATTCTTGTGATTTTCAGCTTCAACCACTTCATTAAAATTAGTCCAATTGTGTCTTTAGTATGCCAATGTGCGTTTCATTTACTAAAATACCTAAACAAAACTGAAAATTATTGCCAAAAATAAAAATTGGACTCATTCTCTATATTTATAATAGTCCGTTCCGGTATTTCGGCTTCGTTCCGGTATTTTGGTTTCGTTTTGGTAATTACCAGTACCCTCTAATGGAATATTACCGGTTGTTAGGCAAACAGTTTCACCTCGAAATATGGCGGCCGTTTGGTTGCTACGGGAAGTGACGTGGGCTGGGGAAGTTAGTCCCTAGCTCTAACCAAAAAAGATAAACATAGTTACACAATCCTCAGCACCTTCAGCCGTCGAAATAATCCGATCGGGAAAGGCAGTCGAATCTCTAATGGTTCGGGGTGTATGAATATCACAGGTCCTGGTGTATGAATGTCATTTGACGGGTCACCAGTTACAATTCTAATTCTGGGGGAAGAAGGATTCTTTATAAATGTCCGTTCTTGCAGTAAGGGTTTGAAAAGTAATTGAATGGTGCTTTCTACAGTGCCTAGCTGGGGGAACAAGGTCATCTGTTGGGATGCTGGCAGCACCCTTTAGACTTTTGTATAAGAGTCAGGTCCGGGTTAAACTTAAATCGAAGTATATACCTACATTAAAGTATATACTTCGATATAAGTATAGAAATGGCCAAAATCACATGTGTTTATCTGTGTGCGTCAATTCGGTACACGACTGCAAAATGGTAAGTGCCACTCAAAAGAGTTCGACATTAAAGCTTTCCGAAAACACGACAAAACGGAATCGTCGCCTGCGCGTTTTTCTACAAAAACATGTTTTTTTTCCTGTAAAAGTCAGTATTTGTAAAATTATTGTGTATAAAATCAAAACCATGCAATAAACATCAATTATCTTACCTGCATCGAATGTGTTTACTTTTTAGACGCCATGTTGTGAAAAAAAGGAGTCGATTTGGATGCTTGCTTGATTACAAATCTGGCTTATCCGCAGCATCAACCGAATCTACGGTGGACAATAAATACTATGACTTATTGATGATTTTATAATTAAATAATTTGCGTCTTTTTATGTTCCTTTTAAATTACATTTTGAACACGACTAATATGAATTATACTTGAATCGAATAAATTTTATCATGTACGCTCTTTGTGAATTATACACAAAACAATGACAAAATGCATGCCTTAAATTTACATTTTTCTGTAGGCCTACCATAACACCACAACGGCTATTTTCATGTCAGTGCATGTGTGAAAACCTGTTATATTTTTTTTTCCTATTTATACTGCACACGGTTGTGGATGCTCGGTAGAACCGCCACATTGAAACAAGTACAACGAGTACCCTATGGCTTGGAGCAGAAATGCTTTTTTCTATATATATACCGCAATACCCCATCACGAGGATTACATGCAGGTGTACTTTCCACACACTCCAGGTTTGCAAGATGAAAGCCTCCACTGTAATCATGTAATTAAGGTAGGGATCGTTTACCTGCACAGGGGATAGTACTCCCTGCACAGGAGGCCTCCAGTTAACGTCACAATCCGAATGATGGTGCAGTTTGTGGCATCCGTCCCTGCAAATGATGCCAGTGGAACATGTTCGGACACCACGATTTTACACTGCCGGGTATCGAACCGTGGGCCTCTAGCATGATAGGCAGGTGCATTTACCCCTGTGCTACCACACTCTGCTCGTTGATGCGATTCCAAACGAATACCCACTGCCTATGGCTTGGAGCAGAAATGCTAAAAATAATGCATTTCACAATAAACACCAGTTTTCTCGATATAAATTGGGGTTTAGTGGTTGTTGATTGCACTGACTTGTTGCAATAGGATGCATTTTTTAAATGCAGACTTGCGTTAGTTTATACTGATTTATTTTAGTTCGATTGCAATGAAAGCTTCAAGCTGAATTGCTCTCGAACACATATTCCGGATGTTTTTACGCGCGCAAGAGAGGCAGTGGCTTTTATACCAATTTACCCTGATTTACCTCCTCTTCACTGTTGATGTAAAATGGCAATTACCAGTCCTCCAGCCCACGGCGCTGAGTGATCTCGAAGCACACTGGTAGGCTGCAGAAGGTAAGTGGCGATGGTAGTGTGTCAGTTTTCCGCGTTGCACATGCAGCCAAGGTTGTCAGCTGACCATACTTCGATGGTCTTCGTTCTTCTCCGTGGATCATGCTGTTGTTGCATCAGCATATAGCTTCAGCCTACCGACACATCACTATTTTAACCTATCATCTTTTGTGCGCTTCACTATATCTGTTTTTAACTTTCTTTTCTATTAACAGTGTTTGACAGTGCATCTGCCTCGAATTTCCTCGCGAGGGCATGGCAGTATATAGATGCTACCAACTTACACCCGAGTGAAGTGTGGGTTGTCATTACGTGTCTTGCCCAAGGACACACCTCGATACCCTTGGCCGGATTCGGATGCACAACCTCTCAATCATTAGTTGAACGCTTTAATCACTCCGCTGTGCAGGCTTAACACAACATCATAGTGTAGTTTATGTTTTCGTGTCCTTTGGGACCATTGATTCCATTGTGGAATTTTGAAAATATTTGAGTGTCACTGATGAGGCCTAATTGACCGAAACTAGCTAGTCTGGCCAAGAAAAGATGCACACTCCATGTTTTTCAGTTCTGTGGTGTATTCCTTGCTTCCAAAGGATAACCCTTTTATAGAACATATTTAATGCGTTAAGTACTTTAATTAAATTTATTGATGAGTCTGTAAAAGAGCGATAGATATATCCCCTAAAGCAATATTTTCTTTATTTATAATTACCAGTAGATATTTCTTCGCTTATGACAGGGAAAAAAATGTACGAGTTTGTTTTTTTGTTTTTTTCAATTATATTTTAAGGCAGTTCGCAGACAGTTTTTCTTTTTTTCTGAGTTAAAAGTGAAAATAATGGTATATATTATTTGAAATGTTTCGAATAATAACGAAATGAATGAGACGGAACATACTTTTGAGTATTGTAAAAATACATGCATGTTGGTACTATTATGTGTTTTATTTTCATTTTTGATGCAGCTCAGTAAATATGTTGTCCCGAAAATACGTATCGGTGAACTGTCGTGCCGGCGAAGGATGACAGAACCTACTAAACACCGAAAAGGCGGTCCACAAAATACTTACATTAATACTGCCATTACGAAAACACACCCGTGCGAAATAGTGCATTGTTTCACATATCCAAAATGGCTACTTGGTTGAGATGTCATTTTATCTCGATCTCGATTAAATGTCATAAAAAATTGAAAGCAACGTCTCCAAAATGACATAAACATTGTTTACGGGGACGAAAAAAATCAACACAAACAAACAAGGTATTGAAAAATGGTCAAATGCGTCGATGAACTGCTAGAAATATTTTTCGGCGAACTGTCTTTTTCACAATACGTTTTTACGAAATTGTACGACAGTGTCAAACATTGCAAGATGCCCCCCCCCCCCAACACACACAGTCGCCAAAAACGAATATTTTATACACTGTTCCGTGGTTTTGTGCCAAAAGTTTTGTAAAGGATTGTAAAAATTATTAGCTGTATGTAGCACAATACATCGGACCAGCGTTGGGCCGACGATGATATGACGTTAATGTCGTATCGCTGTCGATCCGACGCTGGTCGGACATTCTCTTTGATGGTTGGTTTGGTACCATTTTATTAAATACATCTATCTACATTTTTTTATTATGACCATAAACGACCACCATACAAAAATGATACGGAGCAGACTAATAAAACAAATCTCCTTTTTGCGATGCTGCAAGCGCCTGATCGACCTACTTTCTGATCAAGATGGAAGCCGTGGAGTCGTAAGACAGATGCAGTGAGGAAAAAAAGGAATTTTAAAGGGAAAGAAACTAATTTTATTACCTGATATTCCGGATTGTTGATGTGAAAATAGTTTAAATAACACTTTCTAGGCAAAAATTCCGCAGCTGAATACAGAATATTTCTGTGAAATAATCGTTTGTTCACGGAAGTCTACAACTTGCGTGGTGCAATTTAATGCAGTTCTGCTTCGTTGCACATGCGCGACATTCTACTATTCGATTTCTGAACATTTTCATCCCTCAATCGAAGTATATACTTTAATGTAAGTATATACTTCGATTTAAGTTTCACCCGGACCTGAGAGTATGAGTTTGCTTGATTGGAGGTATGGGTCATCTGTATTTGTATCGATTCCTAATCACTACTGCACCGCGCTATGAACAGACTAAGTCTTTTGTTGGCTTTTTGTTCAAGAAGATAGTTTATGACAGTTCTCACTTTGATTTCAATCGACTCATACTGTTTCAACACGGTCTGTCACTTTTGTTGTTTTCCCGGAAATAGTATCCATGTGCTTCCGGCGGAACTGCCCACATGCTATACTTGTTTGGTTTGGTTCAGTGTTTTAGCGGCAGTGTGACTCTAATCACCCCAGGACACCCAACGATCATGATCTATCCTAGTGGCTGTCTGTCTACTGATACTGCGTCGGTCACATTTGACCATTACCGCAGGTGTACATTACATACACTCCAGGTTTTGCAGGATGAAAGCCTACACAGTAATCATGTAATTACAGTAGGGATATTTAACCTGCACAAGGATGGTTCTCCCTGCACAGGGGGCCTCCAGTTAACGTCTCTATCCGAAGGACGGTGCACTTTATGACATTCATCCCTGCAAATGATGCCAATGGAGCGTGTTCGAACACCGAAATTTTATTGCCGGGGATCGAACCCGGACCTCTAGCATCAGAGGCAAGTGCACTAACCACTTAGCTATCACGCTAAGCAATAATCACGCGGATAACGCTTTGCAGTATAATATATTAATTCAGTAAGACACAACAATATATGTTTGTATATTCTTACCTTCAACAACGATTACCCTTGCTGAATGAGGCGGTTCTAACGAGTTTTCACAACCCATATTTTGAGCATACATAAGAAAAATATCACTTTTTTTTCATCTAAAATTTTCGATTTTTCGGAGGTAAAGTTTACAATGTATTTGTATAGGCGTGATTTCGTAATGTGAACAGGGAATATATTCCAGACATTTGATTTACTTGTCAAGATCAAAGTCAAGTTTCCTTGACACTTGGGGTATACAGTCCGATGACATGTCACTTTTGAATACACAATACCTGACACTTTCACCTGCACACTATCGCCGCTAAAATTATCATTTTTATAATTACTTATCATTATTATTATTTTTCATCATTATTCTTTTTTTCATAATTACTTACAACAGTTAAACAAATTTAATTAGAATAACGGTAATTTTTTACAATAACAAACTTGAAAGATACAGTCAAGCTAAAAATACCGATAGCGTACCTCGGGATGACCTTCACTATCGTCGCTGAAATTATTATTATTATTATTATTATTATTATTTTCATCATTTTTTATACTTACTTACTACAGTTATACTAATTTAATTAGTATAACTTTACTCAAAGTAGATTTTACAATAACAAACTTGAAAAGATACATTCAATCTAAAAAAAACGATAGCATATAATGGTATATTACCGGTTGCTAGGCAAACAGTTTCACCTCGAAATATGGCGGCCGTTTGGTTGCTACGGGAAGTGACGTCATCCCGAGGTACTTAATAACCAATGATAAACTTTTAAAGTAGAAGTAAAACAAGGGCAGGAATAGATACAATTAACTTACTCCACCCATCAAAGATACCAAAGGGAAACAAACACAAACATGAAGCGACCAGACAATAATGGAAACCTAAACAAAGGAAGGCCATAAGGACAGTTACTTTCCCACAAAATGGCCATATGGCCATCCAAAATAAAAAGACACAAGTGATACACACAGTAAGTAACAAACAACAACATAAATAAATCGCCACAGAAGAACCGCCTTGGAACGGTCAGTGGAAAGATTTCCATTGGGGGGCTTAAATCTATTTTACGTGGCCACAATCCTCGCCCTTACTTCCGTCGCGATTTAGAAAACTCCTAACTCATCAATGCAACATCTCCGTGAACACAGAAATCAAAGAACCACAGAGGTGAGACAACGGTGAGGACTCGACAGCAAGAAACCACTGAAATGCTGAAGCAAAAGAAAACCAACAGTTAGACTCCGATGGGCCCAACCAGAGACAGAGCAGTCTCATTTTACATGCTCCAGCTGACCTCAGAAAATCCCATACAAAAATGGCGTCTTGAATATCTACGTCATCAATAATCGCGCACTTCGCCAACAACAGTATTTATGGGCAGCCGAATGTACAATAATAGTTAAAGCATCATTTTATGAAAGATGAGTACCTGTGTCTAGTTTGAACGTAATGCACAATTACAAAAACTCAAGATCTGATAATTAATTTGACTAGAAATGCGACTGAAGTTATAACAGGCAAATGACACTAAAATGAACTTAACATATTTACAGGTTTTTTGTCAGCTATGATAATTATTCTTCAATGGGTGCACAAGGTACGCCATGGCAAGGGCAATACAATGTATCTTTTGCCCTGAGCCTATTAACACTACAGCAAAATTGCAAATGTGTCCAGTGCAAGCAGTTCTCAAACATGCATTGTCCCCACTTGGTGAAATAAACTGAATTTGATTTGGCTAACTCAGCAGGCTGGTACTTTCCACACTGACAGCATTTATCTTCATCTACTATATCCTCATCAGAGGAGCTGTAAGGTGATTGTAAACCAGAAACATGTCCTGCATTAGGCTTATGTGTATTAATCCTAGATGGTCCAGATTCAGCTGCTGAAACTTTAGAAAGGGAAGCTTTCGGTTGCTTTGTGGTTCTCGGTTTACCTTTTGAAGCTTTATTATTTAATTTGAATTTCTTGGTACTTGGCTTGTCAGATTTTCTCTTAGTCGATACAACTTCTTTGTGTTCCTGAATTTTCTGAATAACTGCGGTCTCTGTGATAGCTCTTCCCGACACAACAGAACTTAGACACCTCCGTTTCTTTGCTGGTTTCTCACGCTGGCCAATTTTATCCTCTTTACTCTTAAAAAAACGTATCTCATAAAATAATCACATCGCCATCCACTGACTTATCCTCTGCAACAATTTCTTCTCCTGTTTGTATATCCATGTCATTTTCGTTTGTTATATTAGTCTCACACACGTCAGCTACATCATTCTGAATCTGCTCTGATTTCTTGAGAATCTCAGCTGGTTTGAACACTGATCTATTCACAACCGTTGGATTGAATTCATAAATCGCTGCCTTCCGAAATGAACTTACAAGATTAGTAGGAGGCAGTGCCTTGCTGTATGCCTTGCAGCCCACTCCACAAACAGAATATTTGTTTATACCGGTGCAGGAATGTTCCCTCATATACTTGTGACAGTCTGCATTATAGATATGTTCAAATGGTCCAAAGGATTCAATGTCAAGAGGTTGTAATATATGACTCGTATGTGCAGGTAGAATATGTTACACTATGGGACTTAACTCTGTACCTTAACACCTTAATAGCTACACTCATTGCCTACAGTACGTATATACTGCATGCCTCTCTGATACCATGCCACTTGTAAGTTAGCACTCGAACAATAAACTCATCGTATTTGTACAGAGTCTTATTTAATGTGTTACACCGAACACTGGTCATACTATAACATGGTGTCAGAAGTAAAGTGGACCTACACCATACCTGTGAATTTATGGAATAAATTTCAGTACTAATTAATTTCTGAAATTTTACAGTCTACGGCGTTTGGACTTAGCTGAATTTTAATTTCATTGTGAAAAAATGGAGTTTCAGTTTCAAGGACATAACCCTAGAATGGACTGGGAGTCCAACGACCTCTCTAACGCTTATAAAGCATTCAAAGAACATACGGAGTTCATGTTCGGCGGTCCTCTAAAAACAAAAACAGAGGAAGTGAAATGTAACTATCTCATGGTGTGGATAGGTGAAAAGGGTCGACAGATATTTTCTACCTGGGACTTGAGTGATGATGAAAAGAGAGAACTGACCAATTATCACACAGGGTTTGAGAATTACTGCAAACCCAGATCAAACAAAATCCACGCCAGATATAAGTTCAAGTCAAGAGTTCAGGGAGAAAATGAAAAGTTTGAACACTTTGTTACTGACTTGAAGTTACTTCTGAAGGACTGTGGTTATGAAGCCACAGTCCACGACGAAATGGTGCATGACCATAACGTGTTCTGGATTCGATCTTCAAAAATCAGGGGAAAACTGATGGAGGAAAGTTCAGACCTTACCCTATACAAATGTCTGGACATTGCCAGGACTTACGAATTAAGCCAGGAGCAGGTGAAAGACATAGACAGCCAGTCAACAGCATCTGTTCACGCTCTTAGAAAGCGTACACAAAACACTGCGAAATGGAAGACAGCCCGAGGCCGAGGACATTCATCTGCAGCAGCTCCACCAATGAAATTACGACCGGGTATCGGGCAGCACCCATCTAAGAAATGTGACAACTGTAGACGGAACCATTCTAAACAGGACACGTGCCCAGCAAAGGGACACGTGTGCAATTATTGTTCAAAATACAATCATTTTGCTTCTGTGTGTAGGACAAAATTGAAGGATTACAAAGGAAAAGTGCATGAGGTCAGTGAGTCTGATCTGGAATTCGCACCTGGTGAGACAAACTCAGATTTTTATGTTGATTCCATTGATTATGATAAATCAAAAGGTCAAGCTTTTGCTAAGGTTGCGCTTGGTCCGAAAAATGTTCCAAATTAACATGAAAATTGATTCAGGCTCCCAAGTAAATATCATACCCAAGTCATTATTTCGGTCATTAGGTATTGCAGGTGTTTTGCAAAAGACAGACAAATGCCTCACTGAATATGACGGAACGCCTCTCAAGGTTGACGGTTACGTCAGACTTAAATGTACATGCAATGGCAAGCAAACGACAGAAGAGTTTTACATTGTTGACACAAATTCTATCCCCATCCTTGGTCTGGACGCATGCCTAGCACTTGATTTAATCAAACTTGTTTTGATAGTCGGGTCTGATAACCCAGCATCCTCGCCACTTACTAAAGAAAGTGTGCTAGACAAATACAGCGACGTTTTTGACGGCATTGGCCAGCTACCTGGCAAATGTGAAATATACCTTAAGTCAGACGCTACACCTGTAGTTCACCAACCGCGTCGCGTACCTGTAGCTTTGCGAGATAAGCTTAAGGCGGAACTAGACAGGATGGAAAGGGAACACATTATTTCAAAGCAATGCCAGCCAACTGACTGGGTTAATAGTCTTGTGACTGTTGAGAAACCCAATGGTAGCCTTCGTATATGTCTTGACCCGAAAGACTTGAATGCCGTGATCAAACGTCCCCATTATCCGAACAAGACGCTTGACGACATACTACCCGACCTGACGGACGCCAAAGTGTTCTCAAAATTTGACGCCCGCAGTGGTTATTGGCCGATTGTCCTGTCACATAAGGCTTCGCTTCTAACTACATTTCAGACGCCTTTCGGACGTTATCGTTTCTTGCGCCTACCCTATGGTTTGAAAATGGCTCAGGATGAGTTCATCTCCAAAATGTTTGGAGGGGTTACCTGGCGTGAAAACAATAGTTGACGACACTGTGGTATACGGTAAGGACAAGGCGACTCATGATGCTAACATAGACAGACTCATGACAAGATGTCGTGAAAAGGGCATTAAACTTAACCCTGACAAGACAGATGTAGGCAAGACAGAAATACCTTTTTACGGGCATTGTCTTTCAGCAGAAGGCTTAAAAATGGATCCTCTAAAGGTAAAGGCACTGCGCGATACGCCAGCCCCTACCTCTAGGCAGGAACTAGAGACTGTATTAGGCATGATCACATACTTGCAGAAATTTGCACAAAATATGGCTGAAATAACAACCCCATTGAGACAACTCCTCTATGGTGATGCAGAGTTTGTATGGGAGAAATCTCAACAAGATGCCTTTGACAAAATTAAAGAGGTCATTACTCGTGAACCGGGACCAGTTTTGGCATACTTTGACCCCAGAAAAGCTATAACAATACAGTCAGATGCGTCCAAACATGGACTGGGTTGTGTTCTTTTACAAGACGGCAAACCTGTATGTTTCGCATCCAAGTCTTTAACCCCTACTGAAATCGGGTATGCACAGATAGAGAAAGAATTCTATGCTGTACTGTTTGCCTGCAAGAGATTCCATCAAATGGTGTACTCTAGACACATAACTGTGCAAACTGATCATAGGCCATTGGTTGCAATCTCAAAGAAAGGACTGCATTCTTGTCCACCCCTTTTACAACGTATGTTACTGCAACTGTCAAAGTACGACATTGAGGTCACATTCGAACGAGGTAAGGATATTCCTGTGGCAGATACCCTAAGTAGAAGTAAAACAAAGATCAGGAATTGATACAATTAACTTACTCCATCCATAAAAGACACCAAAGGGAAAGAAATACAAACATTAAGCGACCAGACCATAATGGAAACCTAAACAAAGGAAGGCCATATGGACAGTTACTTTCCCACAAAATGGCCACATGGCCATCCAAAATTAAAAGACACAAGTGATACACACAGTAAGTAACAAACAACAACATAAATAAATCGCCACAGAAGAGCCGCCTTGGAACGGTCAATGGAAGATTTCCACTGGGGGGCTTAAATCGATTTTACGTGGCCACAATCCTCGCCCTTACTTCCGTCGCGATTTAGACAAATAATTTGTTCAGTCCGCATGAAGGCCTCCTAACTCATCAGTGCAACATCTCCGTGAACACAGAAATCAAAGAACCACAGAGGTGAGACAACGGTGAGGACTCGACAGCAAGAAACCACTGAAATGCTGGAGCAAAAGAAAACCAACAGTTAGACTCCGATAAGCCGCAAATTCCTGTCTGACACTTACCCTGAGATTAATGAATGGCTGGATGTACAGATTCACGCTGTTATGTCCAGTATTCCCATACGTGACCAGAAAATGGAAATGATCAGAAAAGCCACACAAAATTACATACAAATGCAAGAGCTAAAACAGACAGTCCTTGACGGCTGGCAAGACAAATACACTGACTGCTCCACACACCTCCAGGACTTCTGGAACTACAGAGACGAAATTGCGTATATTGACGGTATTCTCTAAAAGGGCACTAAGGTTGTCATTCCGAAAGAATGTCGAAAACAAATGCTGTAAAAGATACTTAAAAATCTCATTTAGGAGTTGAAAAATGCACACAAAGAGCCCGCGATGTTCTCTTCTGGCCTAACATGACAGCTAACATTAGAACAATAGTTCTAAACTGTGCTGTATGTTTAGAACACAGAAATGCCAATCAAAAAGAACCTTTGAAATCTCACAATATTCCGGACAGACCCTGACAAGTAGTAACTACGGATTCGTTTTACTGGAATAATACGGACTATGTTGTACTTGTTGACTTGTACAGTAGGTTCTTTGAGGTAAGCAGACTGACAGACACCCGTGCACAGACTGTCATTAACAAGCTCAAAAGCTTTTTCTCACGACACGGAATTAGCGAGACCATTATCTCTGATAATGCACCCCAGTTCTCGTGTGCACTATTTGCAGACTTCTGCAAAGACTGGGACATCAAGCACTCCCCATCCAGCCCATTTTACCAGCAAGCTAACCCCGCCGAAAGAACAATTCAAACAATCAAAAGATTGTTCAATAAGGCGCAGCAGGACAAAAAGGATCCTTATCTTGCTATTTTAGCATATCGATCCAGTCCGTTAGCATGTGGTAAAAGCCCAGCTCAGCTTCTTTTCTCCAGACAGATCAGGTCTACACTGCCCGCAACATCAACGCAACTTGACCCAAAAGTCTTACATAGAACAGCTTTGAAACAGAAAATTAAACAATCACAGATAACATCAAAGCATTATTATGACAGATCTGCAAAGGAAATGAAGTCATAGACCTTAGGTGAAGGTGTAAGATTCCGAAACGGCAAGTTATGGAAACCTGCTGTGGTAAAGGAAAAAAAAATCAATGATAGGTCTTATGTTGTTGAAACCAAAGACGGTGGAATTTACCGTAAAAATCGCAAACATTTGTTAAAGTCGAATGAAAAGCCGTTTCATGCCATTGACCCACCTAGCATGAACCCAAACGTTGTAAATAGTAACCCTAGCTTCCCCATATCGACACAGACACAGGCAAGAATACTGGACGGCACCGATAAAAACCAAACTTCTCAAAGAACACCTGTGAAAAATGCACCTGAATCCAATAATCAATCAATACCTGTTAGTGAAAAATCAAATTCGCAAAATGCAGCACCAGGTAAAAAGATGACCAGATCGGGACACATTGTCAACCCACCTGTTAAACTGGATTTATAAGTTACTATTTGTCATGTCTTGCATGGTCTATGTAAACTATGTGTTTTTGTTTTTTCTCAAATACTTAATAGATTTTAAAATGCAGACATTATTCTGTGAGAAAAACTTTTGAAAAACAGATACAAACTAATTGGTGCGATGTGAAAACAGGAAAAAAGGACATTCCTCTTCCATAATCTGATAAACTTAGAGGTGGAGTCATAAAAACGTAATTGAAATGTTAGTGTTACAGAAACTTGATACAGCATTACAGGGACTGAAATAACAAATCTCTCTACAGCTGTCGGATGTTATCAACAGGAACTCTTATTCTGATTATTACCAAACCATGGTATTGCTGATATGACATTTTAGAAATATAGTGACCTGAGAGACTTTGGACGTGTCACAGCAAAGTAGAAATGGACCTTATTTGCTATTATTTTTTTTCAAAAAAAGGGGAGATGTTACAGTATGGGGCTTAACTCTGTACCATTGTGTACCTTAACACCTTAATAGCTACAATTATTGCCTACAGTACATATATACTGCATGTCTCTCTGATACCATGCCACTTGTAAGTTAGCACTCAAACAGCACTCAAACAATAAACTCATCGTATTTGTACAGTCTTATTTAATGTGTTACACCGAACACCGGTCATACTATAACAGAATAAACAAATGAATATTATTATTTCGCGCCCAGTCAATAAGTGGAAGCGAAATGTGTGAACGATGTCCATCATACCGAACCAGTAATGGTTTATCCTCGTTTCTGCCTTGTGCATATTTCGGAAAAAGTTTCGTCAAATAGTCCATCAATATTTCCATATTTGATCATCCTGTGGGGCTCACAATTCCATCTGTTCCTGGACTACTGTCAGTAAGCCATTCCTGTCGCATTCTCTGACCAGGGAATATAAAAAAATGGTGGTATCTGCTGACCGAGGGCATTGTCACATCCTATCAGGGTTACAGTTTCTCCTTTACCAGGGGTTACAGCAGGGGGTGGTGCATCATTAGAATCAATTCCTGCTACTATCTTTGGAGGTGTATAATTCATTTTAAACCCTTTTCATCTATGTTATAAATTCTTTCAGGAGATTGTTTCAAATCATATTTTGTCAAGAACTTATCCAGTTCCGCAAAAAAAATAGGCTGTTACAGCCTCCTCAGATGTGGCCTTTGCTCTAGCAAGTTCCAGTGTTCGTGGTTTTCTAACTTTCAATTCTGGCCACCTCTTCATGAAATTGTGGAACCACATCAAACTGAATGGATGATCCTCGTCCCTCTTCCCCAAAGCAACAGAATATGCACTAGCCATGTCGACCACCTCCGACCTTCTGTACCCATAACCACAAGATGCCATGACTTTTATGTTCTGTACAAGAGATTTCTCCTCTTCTAAACCCAAAAGTGGTTCTCTGCCGGACTTCGTCACTTCTATCCAAATTTTCCCACTCACTCTGTTTCGTAAAGTAGCCTTTGGTAACCCAAATTTTAGTGTTGCACCCCTGATTGACATGCTGTTATCTGTCACGCAGTAGTAGGCCTTGGTCATGGCTAATGTGGAATATGGTCTATTTGACATCCCTTTCTGGTATATGGTTCTGGGCTTCCACTGACCGTTCCAAGGCGGCTCTTCTGTGGCGATTTATTTATGTTGTTGTTTGTTACTTACTGTGTGTATCACTTGTGTCTTTTAATTTTGGATGGCCATATGGCCATTTTGTGGGAAAGTAACTGTCTTTATGGCCTTCCTTTGTTTAGGTTTCCATTATGGTCTGGTCGCTTAATGTTTGTATTTCTTTCCCTTTGGTGTCTTTTATGGGTGGTATTAAGTTAATTGTATCAATTCCTGATCTTTGTTTTACTTCTACTTTGCACACATGTTCTGAAATACACAAATGGAAGACAAGGTAAGAATGCAGTATTGTTTAAGCCCATAAATTATTGAAAAGAGAGAGCCCTGTATTAATATTTTATCGTAACAAAATTACAGGAATCCCACTTTTCATATTTCTAATGAAGAAAATCATGCTGAGCTGTGTTGGTTTTTACATAATTCTGTCTGATCCAACATAGGTACAAGTGAAACAAAGTTGTTGAAAAAATGAACTTTTTAAAACTCAAATAAAGCTTTATGCATCTGTCTTAATTTTATATAATAAATAAGGCATGCATGGTTGCCCATACATTAAGTACGGCCACAAATATCCACGTGATAGTCATGTGATTTTGGAGCCCGGATGACAGTAACTGTAGCAGACACACTGTCAAAAAATGAAGTTGAATGAAAAAAGTTTATTTGCCTATTTTAGTTCTCAGATTTTTGGATATAAGAAATACATACTAAAATGTAAGTGTATAAACAATTTGTTCAAAAACTTACCGGTACACTCTTGACTTTCCACATGATGGAGGTGAGCGAAAGTTGACAGTAGGTAATCCATAAAACTTGCGTGTGACGTCACTTTTTATGTGTAAACAGCGCGCGGAAAAACAACAGTGCGTGATTATTGTGTAGTGTGAAAAAGGATACTCGGAGGATATACAAGCCAAATAAAGAAAGAAGAAAAAAAAAAGATATATTTTATATTGAGTAATTATACTTAGCCTAATTGCAAACGTAATACCCATTTTGATTTAGCTGCAGACAATGATCAGGAACCCCTTCTCTTAACTAAAACACCCCTTCTTTTAACTAAAACAAATAGTTCCAAATGGTCATATCAAAAGGTTTTGTGGCCACGTAAAATCGATATAAGCCCCCCAATGGAAATCTTTCCACTGACCGTTCCAAGGCGGTTCTTCTGTGGCGATTTATTTATGTTGTTGTTTGTTACTTACTGTGTGTATCACTTGTGTCTTTTTATTTTGGATGGCCATTTTGTTTTACTTCTACTTTGATTTACCTCTGTGTCTTTGATGGCAAGAATGTACTCCATTTGTCACAAACCGTTCGGTCCTTGGACTTATCTATCTATCTCTTCATAATGCATAGACCCTCAAATGAGTATTACGTGGCGGGTTCCCTGCAACATGCGATAAAAGCAAGAGTTTAAAAATCAAAGCGGACAGGGAGAACAGAACAAAAGTGCAAAGTGTTAGTGTATTATACAGTAGAAACAAGAAAAGTGAGGATAAAAACAGTGGTGTTTTGATTTAAGGTCTGTGGTGGTACTCCTGACTGACAGCCAGTTTGAAGCTGTCAAGATTTGTCAGGGTCGCAGTACTGGCCGAAAGATTGTTCCATTGTACCACTACCAACGGCAAAAATGAGTATTTGTAGTAGCCAGTTCTTTATTTGCCTTCACTGCAGCTGGTGCTGTGCCGTGTGGCGGCCGTAAAACGTCTCCCCGTACATCAATCATAGTGCAGTTTATATTTTACTTTTGGTCCTTTGAGATCATCGTGAATATTCTGAGAAATCAGAAATATATTGTCGGTTGAGACTCATTCTAGACAGGTTTTTAATTATTTGGACCCCATTTTGATTTATATCAGTCTTTGAATCGACTGCCTATTCGAAATTCGCAAAATTGCAGGACGTTTCCTCTGGCTTTCTTTGCCGGATCATTACAGGGTCACTGATGAGGCTTTATTAGCCGAAACTACGTTGTATGGCCCATCTTCTTTCTTATGAATGTTTTCATTGCTTTTAAAGGAACTCATTTTTTATTTTTATTTACATATAGTTGTCTGAAAGCCAATGAGTGGGTTGTCCGAGAGTAACGATTGTGGGGTATGACGTATGTAGGGAGAGGGATTGCAACCAGGCTTATAGAAAAGGACCAGTCGAGATTCAGCACGCTGGTGTTCAAGAGTGCGCCAGCCCAGCCTTCCCAGCATGTCTGAGACACTAGAATAAGGAGAATAGTCACCAAGGACCCATCGAGCCGCCCATCTCTGGACCAACTCGATCCTTCGCATATCCTCCTGGATGTAGGGGTCCCAGACTTATGCCGCGTATTCCAGTTGAGGGCGGACGATAGCTTTGTAAGCAATCTCCCTGAGTTCAGTGCTTTTGGCCTTGAGGTTCCTACTCAGGAACCCAACGGATTTGTTGGCACTGTTAGTTATTCTGGTGATATGGGGTTTCCAGGACAGGTCATTAGAGATATCCACACCCAGGTACCTGGCAGACGGTACAACCTCAAGTGTTTGGCCATGTAGGGTATATTGGGTTGGCATGGGTGATCTCGAACGTGTTACCCGAATGACCTGACACTTACCTGGATTAAACTCCATATTCCAGTCGAGTTCCCACTCTTGGAGGGTATCTAGGTCATCCTTAGTTGTTTTGACTCGGCAGGCTTGGTGATTGCGAGGTAAGCAGCCGTGTCGTCGGCGAAAAGTCTTACCTGAGACTGTAACCTTCCCGGCAGGTCATTTATGTAGACACGTAAGAGGCTTGGTCCGAGGACAAATCCCTGCGGGACACCTGATGTTACTGGTACCTCCCCTGAGCAATCCCCCTCAAAGACTGCAGTCTGTGACCTATCGTTAAGAAAAGCCTTGATCCAGGACAAGGTTTTGCCACGGACACCATAGCCATGCAGTTTGTGTATTAGCTTCTCGTGGTTCACCTTGTCGAACGCTTTACTGAAATCTAGCAAAATGACATCTGTTTGTTTGCCCTCTGACAGGTTTTGGTGTAATTCCTCAACAAGCATGGTCAGTTGTGTTTCACATGACCTCCTGGCGCGGAAGCCATGCTGGACGTCATAGAGGATATTTTGCTGGTCCAAGTGTTTCACTAGATTTGAAATCACTATGTGTTCTAGTAACTTACATAAGGATGCATGTAAGAGAGATAAGCCTGTAGTTGGCGGAGCATGTTTTGTCACCCTTCTTAAAAATGGATGAAACCTTGACCTTTAACCAGGCATATGGTAAGGAACCACCCTGAAGGGACTTGGAGAAGATCACTTGCAGAGTTGGAGCAACCTCAACGCAGAGTTTTTGTAAGAATAGTGGTTTGATGCTGTCAGGTCCAGGTGCTTTGTTTGGTTTTAGGCCTTGCAACAATTTTATGGTGTCTGATTTGAAATCACTATGTGTTCCAGTAACTTACACAGGATGCATGTAAGGGAGATAAGCCTGTAGTTGGCGGGGCATGTTTTGCCCCCCCCCCCCCCCCTTTTTAAAAATGGATGAAACATTGGCCTTTAACCAGTCAGATGGTAAGGAACCTCCCTGAAGGGACTTGGAGAAGATCACTTGCAGAATTGGAGCGACCTCAACGCAGAGTTTTTGTAAGAATAGTGGTTTGATGCTGTCAGGTCCAGGTGCTTTGTCTGGTTTTAGGCCTTGCAGCAATTTTATGATGCCTGATTTGAAATCACTATTTGTTCTAGTAACTTACATAGGATGTATGTAAGGGAGATAAGCCTGTAGTTGGCGGGGCATGGTTTGTCCCCCTTCTTAAAAATGGATGAAACATTGGCCTTTAACCAGTCGGATGGTAAGGAACCTCCCTGAAGGGACTTGGAGAAGATCACTTGCAGAATTGGTGCGATCTCAACGCAGAGTTTTTGTAAGAATAGTGTGTGTGTGTGTGTGTGTGTGTGTGTGTGTGTGTGTGTGTTTGTGTGTGTGTGTGAATTCGGGTTTAACGTCGCTTTCAACAATTTTTCAGTCATATCACGTCGGTGTCTGGTTGCGACAGGGAGCTCAATGCTCACTTTTATAGTGCTGCCTCACTGAAGTATCATGTCCCAGACACATTACATGATACCACACCCAGTCACATTATCCTGACCCTGGATCGACCAGTTCTAGCTCTACCCCGTAAATCTGAGTGCCAAACGAGGAGCAGCTAGTACCATTTTTAACGACTTTGGTATGTTGCGGCCCGGGATCGAACCCGACACCCCCCGTTCCCCGGAGCGGACACTCTACCAACTGAGCTATCGGGGCCGGTGTAAGAATAGTGATTTGACGCTGTCAGGTCCAGGTGCTTTGTCTGGTTTTAGGCCTTGCAGCAATTTTATGATGCCTGATTTGAAATCACTGTGTGTTCTAGTAACTAACATAGGATGCATGTAAGGGAGATAAGCCTGTAGTTGGCGGGGCATGTTTTGTCCCCCTTCTTAAAAATGGATGAAACATTGGCCTTTAACCAGTTAGATGGTAAGGAACCTCCCTGAAGGGACTTGGAGAAGATTACTTGCAGAATTGGAACGACCTCAACGCAGAGTTTTTTGTAAGAATAGTGGTTTGGTTTGATGCTGTTAGGTCCAGGTGCTTTGTCTGGTTTTAGGCTTTGCAGCAATTTTATGATGCCATTTTCAGATATGTGAATGTCTGTAATGCTTGTGTATCTATTTCTGACTTCAGGAGGGACATTTTCTGAAATATATTAACCTGATTCCTGGAGATCTTGAACTTTCTGAAGGCAGAGATGTTTGAGTGTAAGGGGGGACTTTTGGGGTGAACACTGACTGAAATTGACAATTAAGGATGTTGGCCTTCTGAGTATTGTCAGTGTGTAACTGTTCATTCTTCTTGAGGGGTGAGCTGCCTCGGGAATACTGTCTACAGTTCTGAAGGAAGGAAAAGAATTCTTTTTTGGTATTTGGGAGGGGGGCGTCTGTGTCTGGAGTCTCATCTGTGATGCCGACAAGGCTATTGAGGTAGGAGTTGTATGATGTTTTAGTCATACAATCTACCTCATACTTAACTTTTTTAAAAAGCTCACGATCAGCATTCAGATGGTCTCGTCTGTTCATTTTCCTCCTTATCTCCTGGGTTATCCAATGTACGTTTGTCTTTGGGTGTTTATGTCGCTTGTGTTATTATATTTTGGATAGCCTATTGGCCATTTTGTGGGAAAGTAACTGTCCTTTTGGCTTTCCGCTATTGATGTTTCCATAGGGTCTGTTGTTTCATGTTTGTGTTTCTTTCCCTTTGGTGTCTCTGATGGGAGCTGTGAGTTAATTGTGTTCATTGCCTCCACTTCTACTTTTCTGGCCCCTTATGGTTTTAGTGGGTACAGACCTACCAATGAGGGTTTCAGTCTCACCCTTAAACTCCTGCCAGAGCTGTTCGGTAGGTTTTCCTTCACAGGTGGTCAGAAATGTTAATTGGAATTCCTCATACCCTGCCTCATACTGTCCCAGTCTGCTTTTGAGTACAGGTGAACAGTTCTAGGCATCACCTTTTGTATTTTGGGCCGAAGTCTAACAACTGCCATCACAGCCAGATGCCAGATAGTCATCAATACCGGGTACCGTCCCTGACAGAGTCTACCAGTGTGGGACTATTTGTCAAGAACAGATCCAGGAGATCATCTCCGCGTGTTGGCTTGCACACCATCTGGGTGAGGCAGTTGTCATCTATAACAGGCACAAAATAGAAGTGGAGGCAATGATCAGGAATCGATAGAATCAACCCACAGCTCCCATCAGAGAAACCAAAGGGAAAGACACACAAACATGAAACAACAGACCCCAATGAAAACACCAACAGCGGAAAGCCAAAAGGACAGTTACTTTCCCACAAGATGGCCAAATAAGCTATCCAAAATAAAAAAAAAACATAAGCGACACAAACACCCAAAGACAAACCATAACAAAAATAAATCGCGACAGAAGAACCGCCTTGGAATGGTCAGCGGAAACGAATTCCACCGGGGGGCTTAAATCGATTTTACGTGGCCAAAATCCTCGCCCTTACTTCCGTCGCGATTTAGACCAATAATTAGCTCAGTCCGCATGAAGGCCTTCAAACTTCAGACAAACCATATCAAAAAACATATATATACCGCGACAGAAGAACCGCCTTGGAACGGTCAGTGAAATGCATTCCACTGGACTGGGGGGGGGGGGGGCTAAAATCGATTTTACGTGGCCACAATCCTCGCCCTTTCTACCGTCGCGATTTAGACAAATGATTTGTTCATTCCGCATGAAGGCCTCCTTACTCATCAATGCAACATCTCCGTGAACACAAATAATCTAACAACCACAGAGATGAAACAACGGTGAGGACGCTACAGCAAGAAACCACTGAAATGCTGGAGCAAAAGAAAACCAACAGTTAGACATCGATGGGCCCGACCAGAGACAGAGCATCAGGCGCTAGATATGCTAGATATGCTTCAAGCTTAGGACAATCTTGTTTGATAATCGGCTTACTATCCTCCCAGTCCAGTTTTCGATAATTGAAGTCACCCAGAACCCAAACATGTTGCTTGGATGGGTCAACAAGTGCTAGGGATTTTTGTAATTCTTCGGCACTTACCTGGTCATGATCTGAGGGGCGATAGTACGCAGCAATAAGTAGTGGCTTAGCACAAACTACTTGCACCATGGCCCATACAATCTCGCAATTTGTAGAAAGCTGTGGTTGTTCCGATACCACAAGCTTCTGACTTACCAGGATGAAGACACCACCGCCTATAGTGTCATCGGGTCTGTGTTTCCTTATTGGTGGATTGTATCCAAGGGACGTGGGGAAAACTGCACAGTCTGGGATGTCTTTGTGCAACCATGACTCTGTGCCTATCACAATATCGGGCTTATGGAGATCTAGAAAGGCATAAAACCTTGCTCGTTTCTCTGCACTCTGGATGTACTGACAGTTAATACAAATGACTTTTCTTGGTATTCATTAATGGTCTCCCTGATAGAGTCAGGTCATCTGTCCGATTGTTTGCTGACGATTGTGTCCTTTATAGGAATATATGTTCTCCTTCTGGCTGTCTTATTTTGCAGGATGGCCTGGGTCAACTGGCACAAATGGAGGCCGATTGGCGGATGAACTTCAGTGTGGCCGGATGTCATTCAGTGGGGATGTCGCGGCGCCCTCCGGGCAGGCGGGTTGAGTTTGACTGTACGCTGCGCCAGCAAATTTTGGAGCAGGTTCAGTCCGCCAAATACCTTGGTATCACAATCACTGATGATCTTGATTGGGATCAACACATTTCAGAAATAACATCAAAAGCAACTAGGACTTTGGGATTTCTTGGGCTTAACTTGGCGTTTGCACCTAGGCAGACAATGGATGTTGCATATAAATTTAAAGCATTGGTTCGCCCTCGGCATGGATGTGCGTCGCCCGTTTGGCGTCCCTGTGTTGGAGCTCGGATCCAGCGGATGGAAAAGGTGCAGAGGACAGCTGCTCGGTGGACCTGCCGACGATGGCGCAGTGGAATGGCGTCGGTGGTGTGCTTGGCAAGCTAGAGTGGCCGTCCCTGGGGGCCCGTCGTGAGCGGTCCTCTTTAGCCTTTTTCTGTGAGATACCTTCGGGTACAGTGGCCATTATTAAAGACAAATACATGTACTTGACCCCTGCGACGGTTTCAGTCCGAACAAGGGAATCAAAAGTAAACAGCTCGAGGTATCATAGGTAACGGTCCTTTAGTGATGCCCTGTGGGGTTCCCTTTTTTCCTAGAACGATTCCCCAGTGGAGTAGTCTTTCTTCTTCTGCGGTGGGTGCTAAGACTGCAGGGGAGTTCGGGGCCCGTACAGTGTAAGATTGAGATTCAGAGGTATGCGTTTTAGTATGCCTCTGTTGTTCGGATTGTAAATAGTTTTAAGGACTCATCCAGTGACTTCTCTCTCTCTCTCTCTCTTTATTAGCTAAATTTAGCTACGTACCCAACTGAGGTAAAGGCCAAATATGACCGACTCAGTATAAGAAGATAGAAAGCACGGTGAAGGCAAATTAATCATTATTGACAGTCGTTGTGGAGATATTGAATGGGACAATATGCAGGTACCCCATGGGGAGCCAAAACGGCAAACACAGCAACAACTTTTGGAAATTATAAAAGAAAATTGTCTTTCCCAAGTAGTAAACATACCCATCCGTGAAGAAAAAGACCCATGATCTTTTATTTACAAATTCTCCATTCCCAGTTAGTCGAGTTAAGTGGATCCCCCGATCGGCAAGGCTGATCATGACATAGTCCATATTGAATATGATATAAAAGCTAAGCGAATTCGACAAGCCCAGCGTAAAATATATCTATATAAGCGTGCGGATATGGATGGTCTTCGAGACCACATGGCGAGATTTTGAGATTCGTTCCTTTCCTATGACCTCTCACAAGTCAGTAAATGCCTTGTGGGTCAGTTTAAAGTCCGAACTAACGACGGCAATTGAAAGGTTTATTCCAACAAAAATGACCAGGACTAAGAACCATGTACCATGGACCGATAGCTCTATCAAATACTTAATTAGAAGACGTGACAGAATGTACTTTTGTGCTAAAGAGATAAAGATAAAGAAGCTTTATTTGACGTCGCGTATCCGAAACAAATAATATAAGCTCTGTAGAGCTTTTATTGCGACAAACAAAGTATCCTTTAACAAAGACTCGCAATCTTGACATTAAGAACCAATACAAACGGTTCAGAGCACACGTACAAAAGAAAATAAGGGATGCATATTGGAAACATGTTTTCAGCATCTTTACCTTTGAAGACGACAATAATGATCCCGATGGCCCCCAGAAGAGTAGTTAAGTTAAAAAGTTTTGGTCATTTGTACAGTCCCATAAGAAAGAAGCATTTGGGATCACCTCATTGAGGGAAACTGGAATTCTGAAAACTGACGCGCACGATAATGCAAATATATGTAATAAACTGTTTCAGTTTGCATTTACTCGCGAAACTGATGGTGAGCTTCCATCCAAAGGTAATAGCCCGTTCCCCTCTATGGGGGACATCACAGTTGACCCCAAAGGGGTCGCTAAACTGTTGGATAAGCTCAATATACATAAGGCATCTGGGCCCGACGACCTGAATGCCAGGGTGCTAAAAGAATGTAGTGCTGAAATCTCTCCTCTGCTGGCCTTTATTTTTAATGAATCACTTGCTCAGGGCGCTGTACCAGATGATTAGCGACAAGCAAATGTTACTCCGGTCTATAAAAAAGGAGAAAATATGATGCTGCAAATATTATTACAGACCAGTGTCGCTTACATGCATCTGTTGCAAAACCCTAGAGCATAAACTAGTTAGCAATATTAACAAGCATCTAGCATCTGGTCTAACTGTTGGTTTTCTTTTGCTCCAGCATTTCAGTGGTTTCTTGCTGTCGAGTCCTCACCGTTTTCTCACCTCTGTGGTTCTTTGATTTTTATGTTCACGGAGATGTTGCACTGATGAGTTAGGAGGCCTTCATGCGGACTGAACAAATTATTTGTCTAAATCGCGACGGAAGTAAGGGCGAGGATTGTGGCCACGTAAAATAGATTTAAGCCCCCCCAGTGGAAATCTTCCACTGACCGTTCCAAGGCGGCTCTTCTGTGGCGATTTATTTATGTTGTTGTTTGTTTCTTACTGTGTGTATCACTTGTGTCTTTTAATTTTGGATGGCCATATGGCCATTTTGTGGGAAAGTAACTGTCCTTATGGCCTTCCTTTGTTTAGGTTTCCATTATGGTCTGGTCGCTTAATGTTTGTATTTCTTTCCCTTTGGTGTCTTTTATGGGGGGAGTAAGTTAATTGTATCAATTCCTGATCTTTGTTTTACTTCTACTTTGAAAGCATTATTGTGTTCAAGGAGATGTTGCACTGATCACTTAGGAGGCCTGCAGGCGGACTGAACAAATTATTTGTTTAAATTGCGACGGCAATAAGGGCGAGGACTGTGAAATCGATTTAAGCTCCCCCCCCCCCAGCGGAATTCGTTTCACTGACCGTTCCAAGGCGGTTCTTCTGTCGCGGTTTATTTTTGTTATGGTTTGTCTTTGGGTGTTTGTGTCGATTATATTATTTTATTTTGGATAGCCTATTGGCCATTTTGTGGGAAAGTGACTGTCCGTTTGGCTTTCCGCTATTGATGTTTCAATTAGGGTCTGTTGTTTCATGTTTATGTTTCTTTCCCTTTGGTATCTCTGATGGGAGCTGTGGGTTAATTTATCGATTCCTGATCATTGCCACCACTTCTATTTTTTGTTTCAATTATCGATGTTAAAATAGATGATCGGAATGACAGACAATGACTTCATTTCCTTCCTTCCTTTAAATTGGTCGCATCAAAAGAAAACCTGCCTTTAACATATTTCAAAATAAAGACGCAGATCAGCAGTAACTGCGTAGCTTTTCAGTGCCTTTATTCGAAGTCCCCCACCCCCCTAGTTTAGTTTATTGAATTTCTCAGGGTATTTAACATATAACATTATGAGATGCATCATTTACAGCAATAACGCCACATATGCCGCAACATAGATAGTATAATTCCTCTGTTTCATAAATCTGAAATACCAAGCGTCTAGCCGTCTTCTGTTTCTGTAAAACCCAATTTGTGTCGAACCAAGTAGGAATTGAAAGGGGTTACATAGAATCGCTTAGATACCTATTTTATATACATGAGTTTATAAGAATCGACGGCTACATATGCACCCCACCCGTCGTCCTACCCGGTGTTTGCGAATACGAAAAAGCAGCAGTTAACTTATGCTGTACAGACTAGCGATGTTCACTAGTCATTAAATCATGTCCAAATGACCAAAGGACAATTCTCCTCATCAAATATACAACAGATACGGTTACCTAACATCAACTGAATTGAAAAAAAAACAACAACAAAAAACAAGTATGGCAATGAAAAAGGGTCTAATCCGGTAATTACGTCCAATCCGGTAATTACACTCACAGCCACCCCCCCCCCCCACTCCCAATATGCATATATATATTGGGTCCGTGACAAAACATAATAATAATAATAATAATAATAATAATAATAAAAGATGGCAGTTTTGATTTGGCAAACATTCACCTCTGACATCACATTAGTGTTTCTCATTATTTTTGCATTATATGATTCACTGAAAGTTTAAAAGAATTTCGCTATTTAGCGCTGGAATTAACACCTTATTTGTTCTGATGCCGTGAACACCGGCCATTTATGGCCAGGGTTTCTTCTTCTTCTTCTTCTTCTTTCACTGTGTGAAGGGCCGGGATCATCACTGAACGTAATTGGTCCTGCGGGACTGGTTTGGTCGGGTAAAAACTGCAGAGTCCCAAGAGAATTGATAAAAACAGGTTAAAACTATGTACAATCTGGTCTTGACATGGGATGGCATGGATTAAGAGAGGGTCAGTCTTGCCCGAAACTCTTCCATGGAAGCAGCGGCAGTGACGTATCCTGGCAGAATGTTCTATTCCCGGATGGTACGTGGGAAGTACGAGTTGTAATAAACCTCGCTGTTAATTCTCTCCTGGAAGAATCCCCGGCTCCCTCTTGTGCGGCTGTCGGCATTTTGTAAGAAGGTGTCAACATCCATTAATCCATGCTGCATCTTGTATAGGAGACTCAGTCTGGATATGTAACGTCGATCTTGGAGACTTTCCCAGCCAGTGTTTTTCACCATCGCTGAGACATAACCAGGTGTACGAGTGGTATAATCGTTGTACACATATCTTACGGCTCGACGTTGTACTTGCTCAAGAGTCTTTATGTCCCATTGGTGGTGTAGATCCCAAACAGTAGAGGAGTAGTCAAGCACTGGTTGGAACATTCTTGTGTAGGTGGATGCCTTAACCTCTCTTGTACATTCTTTGAAGTTCCTCCGCAGGAATCCAAGGGTTCCGGGTAGCTTTCCCGGCTACTTCAGAGATATTGCTTGACCATGCAATGTCTTCTGTGACCTTCACTCCCAGGTATCTACTGCCATCGGTCACCTCGAGGAGCTTGTAAGTGGATTGAAAGACTCTCTTCTTCTTGTTCTTGCAATGCGTATGACAGAGCTTTCTATCTTGCATGTAATGTAAGAAATGCTTTTTTCACTTCTGAAGAGCATAAAAATTATACTTTATGTTCATGTCAGAAAGTGTGTGAAGTTCTCACACTTCTACTTAACAATATTTACATAAGATTTGGTACTGAGTTATTTACACAAAATGTGGGTATTCCGATGGGTACTAATTGCGCACCCCTTGGGGCTGATCTGTTTTTGTTTTGTTATGAGAGAGACTTCATGCCGTCCCTTTCTACTGAAAACCAATCTGAAATCATTGATGCCTGGTGCTCTATCTCTGGTCGGGCCCATCGGAGTCTAACTGTTGGTTTTCTTTTGCTCCAGCATTTCAGTGGTTTCTTGCTGTCGAGTCCTCACAGTTGATTCATCTCTGTGGTTGTTTGATTAATTGTGTTCACGGAGATGTTGCACTGATGAGTTAGGAGGCTTTCATGCGGACTGAACAAATTATTTGTCTAAATTGCGATGGAAATAAGGCGAGGATTGTGGCGACTTAAAATCGATTTAAGCCCCCCAGTGGAATTCGTTTCCGCTGACCGTTCCAAGGCGGTTCTTCTGTCGCGATTTATTTTTGTTATGGTTTGTCTTTAGGTGTTTGTGTCGCTTGTGTTATTTTATTTTGGATAGCCTATTGGCCATTTTGTGGGAAAGTAACTGTCCTTTTGGCTTTCCGCTGTTGATGTTTCCATTAGACCTGTTGCTGCATGTTTGTGTTTCTTTCCCTTTGGTGTCTCTGATGGGAGCTATGGGTTGATTGTATCGATTCCTGATCATTGCCTCTACTTCTATTTTAGCTCGACTTCTAGATATTTGGATGACTTATTAAATATTGGCAATACCTATTTCGATGGCTTGATAAGTCAAATTTAAGCCCCCCTCCCCCCCCCCAAGAACTTAATTTAAATAAAGCAAATTCTTCTGATACCGAGGCTCCGTTTTTGGTTTTACATCTATCTATTGTAGATGGGTGTGTTTCTTGAAAATCTTGATTGTAAAGTTTCCTTTTTTGGATAGTGATGTTCCTTATGCGCCATCCTATGGCGTTTATATTTCGCAGTTAATTCGATTTGCCAGAGTGCGTAGCCATGTAACTGACTTCAACACTCGTAATAAATTGCTAACTGCTAAACTTCTTAATCAGGGATATCGGTACCATAAACTACGCAAAGCCTTTTCAAAATTTTATAGACGTCATTCTGATTTAATTTCAAAATTCAATATTGGACTTTAATCTCTTCTGCAACAAGGTTTATCCGAACCCGAATTTTATGGTGACTTAGTATATAGATTCAGAACAGTATATAACCGCAATGACTTCAGCACCCAATTTCGTAAAATCATTATTCGATATAAAAAAGATTGGGTACAACATAAATGTTATACGACAGACTGCATGCATGGTAGTTAACACAATCACGGTTGACAATTTTGCTTCCCTCTTTAATTGCACGCCCGTGGGTCAGTCCTCAGATTCTATGATGGTTCAAGCGTAAAGGCTGAACAAATTAGATGTCTAAATCGCGACGGAAGTAAGGGCGAGGATTGTGGCCACGTCAAATCGATTTAAGCCCCCAAGTGGAATTCGTTTCCGCTGACTTTTCCAAGGGGGTTCTTCTGTCGCGGTAAATTTTTTGTTATGGTTTTTCTTGGGTGTTTGTGTCGCTTATGTCATTTTATTTTGGATAGCCTATTGGCCATTTTGTGGGAAAGTAACTGTCCTTTTGGCTTTCCGCTGTTAGTGTTTCCATTATGGGGCTGTTTCATGTTTGTGTGTCTTTCCCTTTGGTGTCTCTGATGGGAGCTGTGGGTTGATTGTATCGATTCCTGATCATTGCCTCCACTTCTATTTTATTGAGAATTAGAGAGATCTAATTTAGACTGGTAGTTATTTTCCTGGAAACAGCTAGAAATCATTTTTGGGAGGCCGGAATGTTAATGCAAAGTTATATGCTAGAAATCGTTCAGCAGCCTCTGCTGAACAAAACCTGCCCTGTCTGCGCTCCAGAAAATGGCTGATATGCAAATTACAGAGGTCAAAGTTCACCAAGTGCAGTTTTGCATTTGTAGCATCATATCTATTTTAATCAACAGCTTTGCAGTTCATTTTTCAACTGATTTTGAATGAAGACATGTTAGGATGGTTACAAGCTGTAAAGCAAATGTTTTTTTTTTTTTTTTATTTTGTTGTTGTTTTTTTATCAGAAAAAGAGATACATGTCTAGCTTATGGTATAAAATCAGAGTACTAAAAGTACTGAAATTTACCAATCTTAGATGTTGTTGTGTTACAGACTTATCCTGAAATGTACATATTCATTTGATTTATATATTTACAGGAATTTGGGATATAATAGACCAATGCAGGTTATATTTGAAGAACTCTAGCTGTAAATTTAATCAATAAACCGTTCCAAGGCGGCTCTTCTGTCGCGGTTTATTTTTGTTATGGTTTGTCTTTGCGTGTTTGTGTCGCTTATATCATTTTATTTTGGATAGCCTTTTGGCCATTTTGTGGGATTTGGCTTTCCGCTATTGATGTCTCCATTGGGTCTGTTGTTTCATGTTTGTGTTTCTTTCCCTTTGGTGTCTCTGATGGGAGCTGTGGGTTAACTGTATCGATTCCTGATCGTTGCCTTCACTTCTATTTTAAGTCCAAATGTACATGTATTTGTATTGGTATATGTGTGTTGTGTTTGTGCATGTATTGTGTCGTTTTTACAGGTAGCTAAAGACTATCTGAAACGCATTAGCAGGAGATAGTTACCTAATCAATTCTATTGCTGAGTGTAAGCTTTTCACAATGAATCCGGTCATTGATGTGTGTGTGTGTGTGTGTGTGAGGGGGGTCCATTTAAGAAGCTAAAAGGTAGTGCCAGTGATGTTATCAAATGTGTTTTATGTGAAAAGAAAGACAAGAGATCAAACTTGCGATCACCGAAACAACAGGGTAGAAACTCACTGAGAACCAAAGCGGCTGAGAGAATCAAATTCCATTATCAGAAAGGCAGAGGCCTTTTAGATAAAGTATCTGAAACTAGATTTGAACACATGCATGAAGATTCGGAAGTTCTCTGCCACAAAAAGTGTTACGATAGGAAAGAGATCTAATTCTAACATTGAATTTTGAAATTAAATCGGAATGACGTCTATGATATTTTGAAAAGGCTTTGCGTAGCTTATAATACCGATAACCCTGATTAAGAAATTTAGCAGTTAACAATTTATTACGAGTGTTGAAGTCAGTTACATGGCTAGACACTCTGGCAAATCGAATTAATTCAAAACATAAACACCATAGGATGCTGCACGAGGAACATCACCATCAAAGAAAAGAAAAATTTACAATCTCAAAATCAAAATCATCGCGTTTATCATAAATTTTGCAAGAAACAAATCCATCTAAAATAGATAGATGTAAATCCAAAAACGGAGCCTCGGTATTAGAAGAATTTGCTCTATTTAACTGAAGTTCTGGGGGGTAAATTTGACTGATCAAACCATCGAAATAGGTATTGTCAATTTTTAAAAATCATCCAAATATCTAGAAGTCGAGCTAAAGACTTCAAGATTTCAGATTGGTTTTCAACGGAAAGGGGCATCATGAAGTCTCTTTCATAACAAAACAAGAACAAATCAGCCACAGGGGGTGCGCCATTTGTACCGATCGGAATACCCACAACTTATCTAAATAACTTAGTACCAAATCTTATGTAAATATTGCCAAGTAGAAAGGTGAGAGCTTCACACCCGTTCTGATATGACGATAAAGTATAATTTTCATGCTGTTCAGAAGTGAAAAAAGCATTTCTTACATTACACGCAAGATACAGGGAGTCTTCCCTATGAAATGTCCATTCAATTAAATCATTAAGTTTTTCTTTTATAAGATTATGAGGAAGTATAGTATAAAGTGTGGAAAAATCATAAGTAGACATACTTGAAGCACGAAAACGTCTTAATTTCAATTTATTTAAAACTTCATCAGAATTTTTATTGACCAAAACAGATTTCTCCCTGATCTTTCAAAGACTTTGTCGCAATATTTAACCACATGCTTTTTGATGGCAGTAAAACAAGAAGTTAATGATTTGGAAAGTTCAGTGGTGGTACAAGAGCTTGAATTTGCAATAAACCGTGCTTTGCATAATTTTTATGAAGTTTAGGCAAGTTTAGGCAACCAATATAATGTAGGAAGCTTGTCTTGGCCTTCTGTAACACATACAGCAAACTTGGTGACTGAACGATCAATGTGGTCATCAACTAAAGCCCTCTCTACAGCCAAAAGGCTGCAGTTCATAGGCTTTAGTACCACCAAGTTCTTGCTGAAGAGTGTTGACATAGTGGAGCTATCAAACAAAGACCACATTGTTAGCGGCCTTATCTGCTGGAGCCAAAACAAACTTCTTATGAAATTCTTGAAAACCTAGTTTAAGGTGATGTAAAACGTCTTAGGTTTAGGGGGTAATAAGTTCTTATTTTGAGAGATAAAAGAAATGCGTTTGTTCACTAGTTACAGAATACTAAGTTTCTATTCTTTAAGAGCTTTATGCTCAACATACTCTCGTTTACACCATCGATTACCAAATTCATTCAAGGCAGCAGCGATTTCATCTCTACACTTATTGAATTTTTTTTTTAAGAAATCGATATTTCTTTCGAAATTACATTTCGTATCCTACAGTCAGGAATAATTTTTAAATTGCTAGTAATAATATGACCAGCAACAGGATAGCAAAACACTGAAATTTAACAATCGCAGATATCAGGAGTGTTAGTGTCAATATCAAGATCAGGTCTATTGTATTTATAGCAAATTATGGGTGTTTCAGTATTTTGAAAATAAGCAGGAATAGATGAAATCACTGAACTGTTCCTAAAGATACTAGGTAAATCTATAAAATCAAAACCATTCTTAATGAAGGATATTTTGATGTAATGACGTTTGTTATTAATTTCAGAATCGATGAAAGGACGAAGAGCATGTTGAGTATAACCTCTAGTTAAAAGAGCAGCATCGTATAACTGATTAAAACTATCGTAGAATTTTTTTGCCTCGGTGTCCAGAATACGTAATACAGAAATGGGTAATGAACTTAGAAATGCAAAAAAAAAGAGTGGCGTCCATGATTCAATAATATTATGGACAGTCACTTCAGCCTGGTATTGTTTCTTTTAAAAACACGTAATTTACGTTTATAATTGCCATTTTTTCTGGTGCCGTGCGATCTAGTTTTACACTTTCGATAGTCCAGAAGCGAGAAAATATCAAAATCGGGCATTTTAGACATATTACCCTCATGATAACTGTTGTCATTAAAACCCAATGGAAAAGGTGTGTGTAATAATTTAATCCATTTAATACAGTTTCATGTCATTTAATAATTTTAAATCTAGCTGTAGAATTTACATCATTGTATTTTTTCCATTGGCTGTATAGAAATATAATTTACAGAATGACCTGTCCGTTTGAAATGACGGTACAAGAAAGTGTCAGTTTTTTTAAAAGCTTACTCATTCTACAATATTGTTCGTTAAATCTTGTTTTTAACATGCGATTAGTTTGCCCGTTGTACTACAGTTTACAATTTGAAATTGGACATATGTTTACTATAGAAAAGCGTCTACCGTTTACAGATGAAGAAACGTAAGACATAGTACATAAATGCTAATAGCATCTGCACCTCTTAGCATTGCACCTAGAAATACATTCCACTTCTTTTGAAAGGATTGTGACATTTTCTAAGAAAATGGGCGATTTGATAGGAGATAATTTAACTCTTAGATTATTTTTAAATAAATTGGTACTGCCTGCACCACTGAAATAGACGGGAGTGGCAGAAAACAAATTTATAGGTCTGACCAATAGCGACGGCAACATAGCTCTAAAAGTATTAATAGCATGGGGAGTCCGTACAGAAGAAGCAGAATACAACCTGAGCGAAGATATTGTAAGTTTAAATTTATATGTGATACTCGTGTGCGTAAAGGGGCACTACCGTCAAAACTAAAGCGATGTTTAAACCGGACCTTAAATTGAACAGTATACGGAACAACTGAAGATAAAACCTTCAAATAGAAGGCGGGTATAACAAACGCCCACAAAACAGCTATTACTACAAAAAGCCCACAAATATCAAACACGCAATTGTTAAACGAGGTACGAACAACGATCTAATAAAGACCTTTAACAGGTATCTAAAGGATGTCAAGTTAAGGAACGGTGAAAAGCAATTGTAAATGTAATCCCTGAGGATTGGAAAAATAAGAACGTTAAATGCATGTACGGGGAGACCTTTTACAGCCACCACACGACACAAACAAAACAGTCCTGATATGCAAATTAGAAGTGAAGGCAGGCCTATAATTACAACTGTTGATCCAGTCCCACAGAACTGTGTGGCTAAAGTAAGTCGTGGATGCAAGTCCTGTTCAACTGCGAGATGTAAATGTCGCCGAGTGATGATGATCTGCACACCTCCATGTTCTAGTACCGACAGTGTGTGCTCAAACCCATAATAATGACCAGTGAAATAAAGTTCAAGGGCCTGTTGATTGTGCAATGGAACAAATTGAAATCAGTGATGTTTATCACTGCATGTACTTTCGAAACAAATTTTTATTTCATAGTAATTGGAATCTCGATTTTTGCAAGGTATCTTTGGACGCCATATTTAGTAGTGTGCCCTACCTTTGATTACTTATTAAGGTTAGTAACTTGACAAGAACTCTGATAACCGGTAAAGATATTTTTGTATCAAACTTAATGATTTTAGATGCAATACACAACGCAAGAAATGCTCTCATATGATTCCATTTGCAAATTTCAGTACTTTCAGTACTTTGATTCTTATTCTGGAAGCACATTGTAATAAAGAATCTTAACCGCACAAAGGCATATTAAAATTACCCTGTATCTGACCTTTTTATAGCTTTTTAGCACATATTGTAGACAAATTCAAGAAAATAAAGCACTTTTGCACTCCGTGATCTTTGACCCCTGTCCTGGCCTTAATAACCAATTGCAAAATTGCAGACAAGCCTAGCATTGTTACTCAGACATTGGGCAATCAGAAAAACACAGTCTGCCTCCATTAACAATCCGGCCTCCCATGTCTGAAAAAATGAGATTGGACTACCAGTCTAATTCAAGGTAATGTTGGATGGTGGCTGATGCTCTGTCTCTGGTCAAGCCCATCGGAGTCTAAATGTTGGTTTTCTTTTGCTCCAGCAGTTCAGTTTTTTCTTGCTGTCGAGTACTCACCGTTGTTTCATCTCTGTGGTTTTTTTTATTATTTGTGCTCACGGAGATGTTGCACTGATGAGTTAGGAGGCCTTCATGCGGACTGAAGAAATTATTTGTCTAAATCGCGACGGAAGTAAGGGCGAGGATTGTGGCCACATAAAATCGATTTAAGCGCCCCCACAGTGGAATTCGTTTCACTGGCCGTTCCAATGCGGTTCTTCTGTCTCAGTTTATTTTTTTTATGGTTTGTCTTTGTGTGTTTGTGTCGCTTATATCGTTTTATTTTGGATAGCCTATTGGCCATTTTGTGGGAAAGTAACTGTCCTTTTAGCTTTCCGCTATTGGTGTTTCCATTAGGGTCTGTTGTTTCATGCTTGTGTTTCTTTCCCTTTGGTGTCTCTAATGGGAGCTGTGGGTTGATTGTATCGATTCCTGATCATTGTCTCCACTTCGTTTTGGCTTTTATACCTATCTATCTTCTTATACTGAGTCGGTCACATTTGGCCATTACCTCAGTTGTTCGGGTGGCTAAATTTAGAATTTATTTGAGAAAAAAAGAAGAGAGGCACTGGATGCGTCCTTAAACATATTTACAATCTGCATAACAGAGGTATCCTAAAACGCATACCTCTGAGTCTCAATTTACTCTGTATGGGCTTTGAACTCTTCTGCGGACTTGGCATTCACCGCAGAGGAGGGAAGACTATTCCGTTGAGGAATAGTTCTAGGAAAGAGGGGGTTCTTCAAGGCATCACTATTGGACTGGTACCTACGATATTATGAGCCGTTTACTTTTGATGCCCTTGTTTGGGTCGACGCTGTTACAGGGGTCAAGTACCTATCTTTATTAACAGACACTGTATCAGAGTGTATCTTATAGAAGAAGGTTAGAGAGAACTGCTCACGTCGGGCCTCCAGGGACGGCTACTCTAGCTCATTAAGCATGTCACCGACGCTACTTCTATTTCGTCATCGCCTGCAGGTCCATCGAGCAGCTGTCCTCTGCACCCTCTCCACCTGCTGACTCTGAGTTTTGACATATGGATGCCCAAATGGGTGATGCATATTCAAGTTGAGGGCGAACCAATGTTTTATATGCAACATCCTTTGTCTGCCTAGGTGCAAAGGTCAAATTACGTCTAAGGATTCCTAAAGTCGTAGTTGCTTTAGATGTAATCTCAGATATATGTTGACCCCAATCAAGATCGTCAGTGATGGTAATACAAAGATATTTGGTGGATCGAACATGCTCCAAAATTTGTTGGTGACGTGTATTGTCAAACTTAATTTGCTTGTCCGGAGGGTGACGGCACACCCTCATTGAATGACATTTGGTCGCATTGAACTTCATCTGCCAATCCCCAAAGTTGGGTAGGATACAGAAATTATCATTGTAATTAATTAAGGTATATATAAATTAGGGTAAGATTGTTATAGTCTGTTAAATCATCTAGTTAACATTTTTTAAATTACACGTTGTATTTAACTCTAGCATAAACAATAATCGTCAGTCAATCAAGCATGCAAATCAAAGTCGCCGAATTCACATTATGCATTGGTAGTATGCATTATTAATCAAATTAGTACTACTACTACTAATAATCGACCTTATTTATAGAGGGTAACAAGTATTAGTACTAATCTTCCATGTGGCCCTCTTTTCCTGGGTAGGAACCAGAACTAAGCAAAAGTTTTTTTTTTTTTTTGTTTTTTTTTTTTTTTGCTTTTTTTTTTTTTTTTTTTTTTTTTTTGCTTTTTTTTTCTCCTATTACTGCTACTCGCTCACATCTGAGCATTACGAGCAGGATTTCTTGGGTGATAACCAGTACTTTTTTAAGCAATGTGGATGAAGTGCCTTGCTCAAGGGCACAACAATTTGGTCAGCGTGAGGATCGAACCCGCAACCTCTCGATCACAAATCCGATGCGCTACCATTGCACCAAAGCGCTCCTCAAGTTTCTTGCTCAAGAAAACAACACATGGCACTTGCGGGGATCGAACCGGTTACCTCTCGGTCTCAAATCCGATGCTGTACCTCTGCACCACAGTGCTCCGTTCAAGAAATAAAGCTAAAAATACTTTCGAATCTCCTATGTCTTGGGCTAACCATGCGTAGCCAAATCCGTAGGTGAATAAAATATGTCTAATGCGGCTGGTCCAGTTTATTCTACCAACCTCATCTAACCTTTTAAGCATTTCATAACATTGACGTGGATAACGTAATCTGTCCATATGAATTAGTCTAACCCAGTATTTGATACACTTACTCATATACGTGATACAAAGTGGCAATCGTCCACACTCGCCTACAGCTAATATTGAGCTAGTCTTATTTGATAAATTACAGTATTTCCGGTTACCCTAAAGTGCGAAAAGGAGTCCTTTTCGCGAAAAGGAGTCCTTTTCGCGAAAGGACTTACCCTAAAATGCGAAAAGGACTTTTTTTTTATACGAAAAGGACAATTAATGTTAGCGAAAAGGACTGCTCTATATTTTTGTTTCGGACGAAATGGGACACGGAAGTTCTTGTAGTAATCTCTTTCATTAAAATGAATACTTTTTTAATGTGATTTAGATGATGTTCCTTGCATTTGGATCGATTTGGGGTTTAACGGCCCCGTCAACAATATTTTGGTGATTTAATTAATAAGCGTATTGATTTAATTAAGAATTATTAAATGAGTTCATTTCAACCGGTTTAAAACTTCATCAAGTGAACGAGTCCGTGAAATGAACACCCCCTAATCCCCACTTTATATAGACAAAAATGGGGTATACGGGGTATTCAATATTTTTCTTATTTTTGTTCCAAGAAATAGGTTGTGAGTACTCGTTAGAACGCAGTAAAATTGCAGTTAGATTGCAGTAAAATTAAGAAAATATCACGCATTTTCATCAGAAAAGTAGCCATTTCGGAGATATCGAAAATGCACTATGTCGCACGGACGTGTTATCGTAGACCCCACTTTATATAGAGACTTTTGTTTGTTTGATTTGAGGTTTAACGTCCCCGTCAACACTGTAAAGGTCATTTTGGAGACGTTGCTGCCAATTTTGTGAGATTTTTACCCGACATTTGAGATGTAATGACATCTCAAGCCCTGTCGCCCAATGAAACCAATAGGGTTTATTAGCATGGACGGTCCACCTCGCACCGCGGTTCCTGGACAGGCTTAGATCCTCTAAGCGGTTTACCAGTACTAGTGTGTGGGCCGGATTCAACTCTGCGTGGAAGCATCATGCAGCCCTATGGGCGGGGGCTCAATTTATATAGAGACAACTGGATTTATGGGGTATTCAATATTTTTTTTCTTATTTCTGCTCCAAGACATACATGTATGTTGTGGGTACTCATTAGAACGCGTTTCTAACGAGCAACCACGACCTATGATAGCAGTAAAAATAAGTAAAATACCACGCATTTTCATCAGAAAAGTAGCCATTTTGGAGATGTGAAATATGCATTATGTCGCACGGGTGTCTTAGCGTAATGAGTTTTATTTGTTTGATTTGAGGTTTAACGTCCCAACCAACACTATAAAGTAGAAGTAAAACAAAGATCAGGAATTGATACAATTAACTTAGTCCACCCATAAAAGACACCAAAGGGAAATGAATACAAACATTAAGCGACCAGACCATAATGGAAACCTAAACAAAGGAAGGCCATAAGGACAGTTACTTTCCCACAAAATGGCCATATGGCCATCCAAAACCAAAAGACACAAGTGATACACACAGTAAGAAACAAACAACAACATAAATAAATCGCCACAGAAGAGCCGCCTTGGAACGGTCAGTGGAAGATTTCCACTGGGGGGCTTAAATCGATTTTACGTGGCCACAATCCTCGCCCTTACTTCCGTCGCGATTTAGACAAATAATTTGTTCAGTCCGCATGAAGGCCTCCTAACTCATCAGTGCAACATCTCCGTGAACACAAAAATCAAAGAACCACAGAGGTGAGACAACGGTGAGGACTCGACAGCAAGAAACCACTGAAATGCTGGAGCAAAAGAAAACCAACAGTTAGACTCCGATGAGCCCGACCAGAGACAGAGCATCAGGCACCAACCAACATTATCTCTCTAATTTTCAATAAGCCTTTACGTTGGAGCCGTCATAGAATCTGAGGCCTGACCCACCGGCGTGCAATTAAAGAGGGAAGCAAAGTTGCCAACCGTGATTGGGATAACTACCATGCATGCAGTCTGTCGTATAATATCCATGTTGTACCCAATCTTTTTATATCGAATAATGATTTTACGAAATTGGGTGCTGAAGTCATTGCGGTTATATATTTTTCTGAATTTATATACTAAGTCACCATAAAATTCGGGTTCCGATAGACCTTGTTGCAGAACAGATTTAAGTCCAATATTGAATTTTGAAATTAAATCAGAATGGCGTCTATAAAATTTTGAAAAGGCTTTGCGTAGTTTATGGTACCGATAACCCTGATTAAGGAGTTTAGCCGTTAATAATTTATTACGAGTGTTGAAGTCAGTTACATGACTACACACTCTAGCAAATCGAATTAATTGCGAAATATAAACGCTATAGGATGGCGCACGAGGAACATCACCATCCAAAAAAGGAAAATTTACAATCTCAAAATCAAAGTCATCGCGTTTATCATAAATTTTGCACGAAACAAATCCATCTACAATAGATAGATGTAAATCCAAAAACGGGGCCTCGGTATCAGAAGAATTTGCTTTATTTAACTGAAGTTCTAGGGGGTAAATATGACTGATCAAACCATCAAAATAGGTATTATCAATATTTAATAAATCATCTAAATATCTAGAAGTAGAGCTAAAAGCTTCAATAATTTCAGATTGGTTATCAATGGAAAGCGACAAAATGAAGTCTCTTTCATAACAATACAAGAACAGATCAGCCACAAGAGGTGCGCAATTAGTACCCATCGGAATACCCACAATTTGTCTAAATAACTTAGTACCGAATCTAATATAAATATTGTCAAGTAGAAAGGTGAGGGCATCACACACTTTCTGACATGACCAAAGTGTATAATTCTTATGCTCTTTAGAAGTGAAAAATGCATTTCTGACATTACATGCAAGATAGAGAGAATCTTCTCTGTGAAAAGCCCATTCAATTAAATCATTAAGCTTTTCTTTTATAAGATTATGAGGAAGTGTAGTGTAAAGAGTGGAAAAATCGTAGGTAGACAGACTAGAAGCACGAAAATGTCTAGATTTCAATTTATTTAAAACCTCATTCGAATTTTTTATAGACCAAAACAGATTTCTTCCTGATCTTTCAAAGACTTTATCACAATATTTAATTACATGCGTTTTAATAGCAGTAAGACAGGAAGTTAATAATTTAGAAAGTTCAGTGGTAGTGCAAGAGCTAGAATTTGCAATAAACCGTGCTTTGTAAGTTTTTTTATGAAGTTTTGGTAACCAGTATAGCGTAGGAAGCTTGTCTTGACCTTCGGTAACACACACAGCAAACTTGGTGGCTGAAAGACAAACATGTTTATCTACTATAGCTCTCTCTTCTGCTAAAGGCTGAAGTTCATAGGCCTTAGTACCACCAAGTTCCTGCTTAAGCGTGTTAACATAGTGGAGCCGTCACACAACGACGACGTTGTTAGCGGCCTTGTCTGCAGGGGCCAAAACAAACTTCTTATGAAATTCTTGAATACCTAGTTTAAGATGACGTAAAGGCGTCTTGGGCTTAGGAGATAATAAGTTAGTATTTTGAGAATAGAAAGAAATGCGTTTATTCACTAGTTTTAAAATGCTAAGTTTCCAGTCCTTAAGGGCTTTATGCTCAACATACTCTCGCTTACACCATCGATTACCGAATTCATTCAAGGAAGCAGCGATTTCATCTCTACATTTACTGAAATCAATTTTAGAAGGAAACCGATATTTCGGCCCTTTAGAAATTATATTCCTTATCCTAGAATCAGGAATAATTTTCAAATTGCCAGTAATTACATGACCAGCAGCAGGATAGCAATACTTTGAGTTTTTACAATCACATGAATCAGGAGTATTAGTATCAATATCAAGATCTGAAACAAGTTTATTGAAATTAAAAATGATAGATCTAACAGGTTTGTTATATTTATAGCAAATTATAGGTGTTTCAGTATTTTGAAAATAAGCAGGAATGGAAGAAAGCACCGATCTCTCACGGAAGATACTGGGCAAATCTATAAAATCCATACCCTTATTAATGAAGGGTATTTTGAAGAAATGGCGTTTATGATTAATATCAGAATCAATGTAAGGACGGAGAGTATGCTGAGTATAGCCTCTAGTTAAGAGAGCCGCATCATATAACTGATGAGAACTATCGTAGAATTTATTCGCCTCGGTGTCCAGAAGACGTAAAACAGAAACGGGTAATGAACTTAAAAATGAAAGCATAGAGTGGCGTCCATAAAGGTCGTTTTGGAGATGCTGTATGTGGGACTTTACCCGACATTGAGATGAAATGACATCTCAAGCCCTGAAATGACATCATGCAGCCCATCTATTTCTTCAAGCCCCGATGGGCGGGGGCTGTAGCGTAATGAGATATTAAATATTCGTAAAATAAATAAATCATCACCAAAACATGCCTATATAATTTTGTCCCCCTTGAACCCCACTTTTAATATAGTAAAACTGATGTTTACAGGGGTATACCTTATTTTTCTTATTTCTGCTCTAAAATATAGATTGTGGGTACTTGTTAAAACCGCCTCTATGAGACGGTTCTAATGGGTACCCACAATCTATATTTTATGTTGAAAAGACTATCGGTATCTTCCCCCCTTCGTCTTTACGTCTCTCTCTCTCTCTCTCTCTCTCTCTCTCTCTCTCTCTCTCTCTCTCTCTCTCTCTCTGCGACTATCTTTCTGTCCCTCTTGACCTTCTGATTGCAGATCAAAAGAAATACCTTCGCAGACAAACTGCGTACATGTAGATTATAATCCGATGGACATCGTTACTTAATTGGATTAACGATGTAGTTAAGTTCTTTATAATTGAAAAGGAGAGACCTTCAAAGAAACACAAATTAAAGGTACATACCGCTCTCCCTTGTCTTCAAAAGATAAATGAGCAATTTTATTAAAATTGAAACTGCCTTTAAAAGCATGTTTTCCATTGAGTCCTTACATTCATTCAATTCACAATGGCGAAAACAGACATATGTTCAGTTTGTTCGGCGAGTTCTAACGAGTGCCCACAATCTATTTTATGAACAGAAATAAATAAAAAACAATGTATACCCTTAAACCTCATTTTTACCATATAAAAGTTTCAAAATTATAAAGGCGTGTTTCGCGATGTAAGCGCTCTTTAGAATTCACTAATTAAGGCGGTTCTAACGAGTACCCTTAACTTCGCGAATTTGTATTTCGAGAAGTTAGTCTCTCTGTCCCGTCCTCGTATTTCAGTCGTTTCATATAGTTGCGTATATATATATATATTTCTCTCTCTCTCTCTTTCTCTCTCTCTCTTTGACGATACTATCTGTCTCGCCTCCCCCGCCTATCGGGGCTTACCTATCGGGGCTTAGAAAAAAAAAGATTGAGCGGTTTTAACGAGTACCTCGGACCCACCAATACCGTATTGATGGGTCCGAGCGAGTACGAAACAACAGCTTGGATAAGAAGAAAAATAATGCATACATATCTATGTCTGTCTGTCTGTCTGTCTGTCTCTCTCTCTCTCTCTCTCTCTCTCTCTCTCTCTCTCTCTCTCTCTCTCAGAACAGTTTACATTTTTGTTTTGTTATGGCTTCTTTTTTTTTCTTTCTCTTCATCACGAAAACACACCTAAATAATTTTGATCACCTCCACACACTTGAAATCCACTTTTATATAGTAAAACTTTGGGTTACAGGGGTAAACCTTATTTTTCTTATTTCTGCTCTTTGAGCAGAAATAAGAAAAAAATCACAATTTTTCAAAATGAGTTCTTATATTAAAATAGAATTACAGTCCAACCTGTATTAAGCAACCACCTATGGGATATTCAAAAAGTGCTTGCTTAAGACAGGTGCTTGCTTAACACAGGTGAATTTTAATGCATTTTCCTTTTTCGAGAACTGCATACCGCTACCACAGTTTTCTCTCAGATAATCGATTAAATCATTAATAGGAGGTTTTAGGGATTCCGTTAATGACGTCAAACTTGCGCATGCGCAAAGCACTGGCCGTCAATTGAAACGGCCATCGCTATTCAAATGCATTGGCGCAACTTAAAATGCTAACAATATTCCGACATTTTGAGAGAAAATATACCCGTTTACTTTGCAATAATGCCTCGAGAAGGAAAGCGTGATATTTTGTTTTTATTACTGAAATTCATTTATTCTGGATCCGTTTTTAATTGACGAACATCCGTCTTCGTGAATGACCCATTTGAGATACCGTTATGCACGAAAGCTTACTTACAAAATAAGTTTTTACGTAACTTTTCCTTTTATTCGCTATCAAAGTATAGCTATCACATATGGACAGAACTTAAATCTATCTATCAATCTATCTATCTATCTATCTATCTATCTATCTATCTATCTATCTATCTATCTATCTATCTATCTATCTATCTATCTATCTATCTATCTATCGATCCACCCATCCATCCATCCATCCATCCATCTATCTATCTATCTATCTATCTATCTATCTATCTATCTATCTATCTATCTATCTATCTATCTATCTATCTATCTATCTATCTATCTATCTATCTATCTATCTATCTATCTATCTATCTATCTATCTATCTATCTATCTATCTATCTATCTATCTATCTATCTATCTATCTATCTATCTATCTATCTCTCTACAAACGAAGGGACAGTTGTAGACAGACAAATAAACATACTGACAGTCGAAATAAACTATTGAGTGGACTGACGGACGGGCGTCGAGTCAACGTTGGTTAGACGCCATGCCGTCGACACCCACTCCAACACACTACTTCAATGTCACATGACCGTTGGGATGAGAGAGAGAGAGAGAGAGAGAGAGAAAGAGAGAGAGAAAGAGAGAGAGGTTTGACTGACAAACCGAAAGTACACAGATTGACGATAGACAGACCGACTGACTGAATGACTGACTAACAGATGAACGGACGGACAGTTAGACAAAAAATAAACATGCTGACAGTCGAAAGAAAAACAACTAATGAGTAGACTGACAGACGGGCGTCAAGTAAACGTCGGCTCGACGTCATGCCGTCGACACACACTCCAACTCACTTCAATGTGACCGTTGAGATGAGAGAGGTTTGACTGATCCCTGTATCCAAGAAGATATTGTAGAGCTAAGCTAATAAGCCATTAATCTTTCTTATACCAAATGGAATCTTCAGCAGGAGTCCATTTCAAAATTTAGGGGTGTCAGGTTGTGTTTCTTCAAAGTTTATTTGGAAAATGGCTTAGGCCCGGATCAGACGCCGCGTTCTGTGGCGTCTGATCTGGGCCTGCACTGTTTGCCGGGGTACCCGTTTTGAGGTTTCTGGTTTTTGTTTGATTTGAGGTTTAACGTCCCCGTCAACACTGTAAAGGTCATTTTGGAGACGTTGCTTCCAATTTTGTGGGGCCGACAATGAGATGAAATGACATCTCAAGCCCTGTCGCCCAATGAAACCAATAGAGTTTATAAGCATGGACGGGCCAACACGCACCGCTTTGCCTGGGCAGGCTTAGATCCTCTAAGCGGTTTACCAGTACTCGTGTGCGGGTCGGTTTAGCTCTGCGTGGAAGCATCATGCAGCCCATATATTTCTTCAAGCCCCGTCGGGCGGGGACCGTTGGGGTTTCTGGTACCAAATGGATTAATGTAAGGGCTGGGCAGGTTGAACAAATCTACAAACCTACAAGATTTTACTGCAAAATCGTGCACTTGCGAAGGAGTGTTTCATTCTCATGCACTGAAAGGGTGTTCTATGTTTGATTTGAATTTAATGTTCCAATCCCACTGAGTCTTGATGGGTCCCAGCACTGGGCAAATGACATCTTATTAAGCAACGCCGTATTATCGCCAACGCAACATTCTGACGTTTCATCGACGTTGCAAAGTCAAATTCAGTGCATCGCTTTGATGTTGATTTGATGTAGACACGACGTTGCTGACACGTTACATGTCGGTTGACGTGGATTTATTTAACGACAAACTTTAAGTTACATTTACCTATGCTCGATAATTGCTGGTACGCTAAGAGAGAGAGAGAGAGAGAGAGAGAGAGAGAGAGAGAGAGAGAGAGAGAGAGAGAGAGAGAGAGAGATAGAGAGAGAGAGGACCCTGTTGGGTCGTACGTACAATATATCTTTAAGAGCAATAACACTTTTGATTTGCGGCGGAATTTCACACCTGGCAGCATATCAGTGTTTCTGCCATTATCTTATATTAGAATTCGCCAAAAGTTTAAAAGAATTCCACTGTGTTAAGCTATAATTAACACTTTATCTGTCCAACTGCATTGAAGCAATACGGTCGTTGACGGCCAGGGCTTTCCCCGTTCTATTTTTAGAACCGGAAGTACGTCACGAAAAAAGCTCCTATAAGCAACAGGAAGATTATAGGGTAACTGGTCAACTCGTACCTAAGTCAACTCGTACCTGAGTCAACTCGTACCTGTTTTTGGTCAACTCGTATCCATTCTTTGGTCAACTCGTACCCCCTAGTCAACTCGTACCTATTTTGGTCAACTCGTACCCCAGGGGTAGGTGGGGTACTCTATTTTTTTGCCGAACAATAGTTGAAATGGGTTATAACTTGCCCCGAGACATGTCTTGAGTTCACCGGAGGCCAGAAAGAAGTACTTTGGGTCCTTTTATTGTAACATGGTTTTCACAGCGCGGGGATTTGCGATCGCGCGCCATCAACCTGCTCTAGTTATTATTATTTTTATTCTCATTATTATTATTTTATTAGTATTATTCACTCTTAACCCATTCCGTCCTTGAAACCCACAAAGGGGTACCTTGTCAAACACTGCAGGCCAAGATCCGACGCCGCAGAACGCGGGGATATGCGATGGCGCGCCATCAACCTGCTCTAGTTATTATTATTATTTTTATTACTATTATTATTATTATTATTATTTTATTATTATTCACTTTTAACCCATTCAGTATCAGAAACCCACAAAGGGATGCCTTGTCAAACACTGCAGGCCCAGATCAGACGCTGCAGAACGCGGCGTCGTATGATCAGGGCCTCCGCTGTTTGAAAAAGTTTAGCCACTTCCCGAATAAATTTTGAAGAAAACACAACCTGACACCCCTAAATTTCGAAATATATTAGATGGCAAATTCCATTTGGGTAGTCAAACACTGAATGCCCAGATCAGACGCCGCAGAACGCGGCGTCGTCTGATCAGGGCGGACGCTGTTTGAAAAAGTATAGCCACTTCCCGAATAAATTTTGAAGAAAACACAACCTGACACCCCTAAATTTCGAAATATATAAGATGGAAGATTCCATTTGGAATAATTTAATTAACACTTTAGTTAATCGTGTACCGATTAATGTGGGTGTAAAAAAACGATTATCGGTACCAGTTTAATATAATCGTCCTTCATTAAAGACTGTTTTTAATTGCTTTTATTTTGCCGGCGAGCGGCTGTTTTTGTTCTGATAAAAGTTAAAACTAAATCCCAGTTTTACTATTTATATATAAAAGTGGGTTTTAAGAGGGACAATTCATATAGGCTTGCATTCGTGATGATTGTTTTTATTTAAGAGTTTGTTAGTTAAACGGTATAACAAATGTTTATAATTAAAGCAATAAAATTATATAAATAACTGAATTTATTTTTATTGTGCTACCTGTACATCCCGCTGTGTTTATACTCGCCGACATGTAAACGGTTTTGTCCGTGCAATGGGCACACCCCTAAACCTCACTTTTTAAATAGAGAAACTCGGGTTTACGGGGGTATACATTATCTTTCTTTATTTATGCTCCAATACATAGGTTGAGGGTACTCGTGAGAGTCGTTCCAACTAAAGATCACAGCCTATGTTTGAAGTATAAATAAGAAAAAAAAAACGGATTTTCGTAAGAAAAATTGCCATTTTGGAGATGTGAAAAACGCACCATATTGCACGGATGTGTTATCGTAAAGTAACAGTAATAAGGAATATGCAACATTTATGATAGCCAACATTTATGTTTTGAGCATATATGAGAACAAATTATAATTGTATAACTACATTTTATTTACAACTGAGCATGAAATGTAAGTTCTACAATTATATTTTTCTCGTTATTTTCATTTACATATTTACATATGAAGTTCGTCTTGTGTTGAGCATGGTGTTATGTACCAATCACATACCTCTGGAGCATAGATTGTTGGCACTCGTTAGAGCTGCCCCACAGGGATAGTTCTAACGAGCACCAATAAATTATGTCTGGCTAAAGGGATATTGGGGTTCATACACATAAAAGGCGCCATTTTGGCGCACGTGCGTAATGGCGTCATGCACACACTATGTATCGTCTTCATCGTCGGGAAAAGGATCGGGAGTCTGCATAGACCATAAAGTTGACCTGTATATATGTGTACTTAAGCCAAACTTACCCCAAAACAAATTTTATTTTTACTAAGGTACGAGTTGACTTAGGTACGAGCTGACTAAGGTACGAGTTGACCAAATTCGGGTACGAGTTGACTAAGGTACGAGTTGACTTAGGTACGAGTTGACCAGAAACCCCATTATAGGGCTTGTAACGTAACCAACCCTACGGAAGCGGTTTGGGGGTATTTTTTATGGTGGTTTGAGGTGGTTTTGTGTGTGGTTTTGGGGTGGTTTGGGGTGTTTCTATCGACCGTGGAATTTGCAATCAAGTACACTTACTTTGACAGCCGCGAAACTATCCTAGAGTGCCCAAAGTTCGTTACACTAAGCCAAAGTGATCTACACATAATAAAATAAAGCAGCACAAATCAAATCAATTCACTCATCTCACTAAACTTATCATATCGTATTTCTGTTAACAAAGCCTATTCCCTATTTTCGTTTCCCGTACAATTAAATAACAAATAAGTTCAAATGTAAACAAATATGGCCTCTGCAACATTTTCTGGTCCTAAGTTCGTGACCCCATGACGTCATCATTTTTGTGCTCCTCTGCTAGGCTACAGTAAGTAATTCTTAGGTATTCGGTACATATATTCAGTATTTGAAAAGATGACCAGTTCAAAGTTTAAACAGCAAACTGAGAAGTATGAAGTATTGACTTTTAAAAAATGCTAAAACAGAAAGTTTTTACTTTTTCAACATCAAATACAGTAAAAATACAACTTGGAAACATAACTTGTATTTGATATCAGATTTAATCCTTATATGGGACAACTATGCAATGAGGACACGGGAAAACTATGTGGCGCCTTAAGACTGAGATATCAGTGCAATATTTGAAATTTACCCAGTGTTTACATGTGTACCTGTTTCTGAACCCGTCACACTGTACTCTAAGAACCAGCAGAATATCGGAAACGATTAATTTCTTACTTGGCCAAATTCTAATTGACGGGACATGTGACCTTAACCCTGAAATGGTAAACAAAACAGACGACAGATCTTTGCGGCACATCGGATTGAAAAATAATTTTTATTAGTATTTTTCCAGATGACGAATTTTGGAATAGTGAAACTGACTTTCTTAAAAAATAAAAATAAAATATGGATGTTAACCAATTTGTATGAAAGTCATTCTTGACAAAACTTTGTTCGGGAAAACTTCTGGTCGACAGCTAAAAATAACCGCATATATAAAGTCACGTGAGAACTAGGTCAGCGCGAGGAGCACAGGAAATGATAACGTCACGGAGTTAAGGCAGTAACGAACTTAGGGCACCCGACAATATATTACAGGTTTTTCATAAGTTGTTCGCCATAAATGCTTACTTCTGCGGTTACATCGGGACATGACAGTGGTAACTAAAACGAATACATACTTCTTGTAGGAAATGAATGATCCACAATAACTTTAAAATTTTAAACAGAAAGATGAAGAACTCTGGGACTTTTCGGCCCAAGCCGTTTCGTTCCAATCAGAATCGAATGTCAAATGACATTCATACACCAGGATTCATAGACTAGACCTTTTCATCCCTCGTCAGAAACTATGGAAGGGTATCGGGGTAAAAAATTCCATTAAGATTTGTGTATTTCTATTTTGTCTTAACAAGTTAACCCACAATCACTTTTGATTCATTGTCATTATTCTATTGGTTCCGGGTCATTTTGGGCCATAACAAAATCAGCCCATGTCAAAATCGGCCCATGACAAAATCGGCCCATAGCAATTTCGGGCCATAAAGGATTTCGAAGCTGTTATAGCGCTTCAAGAGTTATTGCCCTTTGAAATTTTTTTAATAAAATCTTGTCAGCAAGATAAATCAAAAACTATTGGAGCTAGAGCCTTGAAAATTGGTGAATATATTGGTGTTGATGACTAGATGAACTGATTAACTTTTGACAAAACTCCAAAAAATACTTAGTGAGTTATGGCCCTTTGTCATTTTGGTAATTTGTGCCCATTGTAATGTATGCTAAAAGTGATGCATAGCATAACTTCAGAACCGTGTATGCTAGGGTTTTGAAATTTCATATATGGATTCCTCATGGAAAATTAGCTGATGCGTATTTTTTTTCTCGTCCGGATTATGCCCCTTTCAAGAGTTATTGCCCTTTGAAATTTTTTTTAATAAAATCTTGTCAGCAAGATATCTCAAACACTATTGGAGCTAGAGCCTTGAAAGTTGGTGAATAGATTGGTTGTGATGAGTAGATGAACTGATTAACTTATGACAAAATTCCGAAAAATACTTTGTGAGTTATGGCCCTTTGTCATTTTGGTAATTTGTGCCCATTGTAATGTATGCTAAAAGTGATGCATAGCATAACTTTAGAACCGTGTATGCTAGGGTTTTGAAATTTCATATATGGATTCCTCATGGAAAATTAGCTGACGCGTATTTTTTTTCTCGTCCGGATTATGCCCCTTTCAAGAGTTATTGCCCTTTGAATTTTTTTTAATGAAATCTTGTCAGCAAAATATCTCAAACACTATTGGAGCTAGAGCCTTGAAAGTTGTTGAGTGTATTGGTGGTGATGATTATATGAACTGATTAAATTTTGACAAAATTCCGAAAAATACTTTGTGAGTTATGGCCCTTTGTCATTTTGGTAATTTGTGCCCATTGTAATGTATGCTAAAAGTGATGCATAGCATAACTTTAGAACCGTGTATGCTAGGGTTTTGAAATTTCATATATGGATTCCTCATGGAAAATTAGCTGACGCGTATTTTTTTTCTCGTCTTGATTATGCCCCTTTCAAGAGTTATTGCCCTTTGAAATTGTTTTTTAATAAAATCTTGTCAGCAAGATATCTCAGAAACTATTGGAGCTAGAGCCTCGAAAGTTCATGAATAGATTGTTTGTGATGAGTAGATGAGCTGATTAACTTATGACAAAATTCCGAAAAATACTTTGTGAGTTATGGCCCTTTGTCATTTTGGTAATTTGTGCCCATTGTAATGTATGCTAAAAGTGATGCATAGCATAACTTTAGAACCGTGTATGCTAGGGTTTTGAAATTTCATATATGGATTCCTCATGGAAAATTAGCTGAGACGATGAGACGATGTGTTGTACCTCAAAGGTCAAGGCCATACTTAGAGGTCAAAGGTAAAAATGTGATTTTTTTGTTTACGGCCAATAACTTTTTTATTTTTCTTTAAACATTTTTAAAGTTACTATGCAGAAATGTTCATCTTCATTAGATGATGTGTGTGTGTGAATTCCGGTTTAACGTTGCTTTCAACAATTTTTCAGTCATATCACGATGGTGTCTGGTTGCGACAGGGAGCTCAATGCTCACTTTAGTGCTGCCTCACTGAAGTATCATGTCCCAGACACATTACATGATACCACACCCAGTCACATTATCCTGACACTGGATCGACCAGTCCTAGCTCTACCCCTGTAAATCTGAGTGCCAAGCAAGGAGCAGCTAGTACCATTTTTAACGACTTTGGTATGTCGCGGCCCGGGATCGAACCCGAGACCTCGCGTTCCCCGGAGCGGACACTATACCAACTGAGCTATCGGGGCTGGTCATTAGATGATGTGTTGCACACAAGACCCAGCTCAATACCGCCAATGTCAAGGTTATACTTAGCAGTCAAAAACGGGGGAGACATATGTGTTTTTGTAGAAAAACAAATTCTAGTTGGTTATGGAATTGGAGAGAAGACACTCAAATGGATAGATTCCTTCCTTTGCTACAGAAAACAGCGTGTTGTTGTCAATGGTGAATCTTCAGTATGGGCGCCAGTTTTATCTGGGACTGTTCTTGGTCCGCTGCTATTCTCCCTGTACATCAATGATATTTCCACTGACATTGACTTTGAAATATTTGCTATCGGGAAATCAGAGATACTGAGGACTCAGTGAAACTTCAGAAGGATATAGATAGATTAGGATGTTGGGCACAAAAATGGGGCATGAGATTTCAACCCGTTAAATGCAATATTATGCAGATGATTAGGAAGAGAATAAATAAAATTGAGGCTTCTTACACCTTAGAGGGCACGGTCCTCGAAAATGTGAATTCCATTAAATACCTTGTTGTGACAATCACTCACGATTTGAGATGGAATACACACATTAGCAACATGTGTACAAAGGCGAATAGAACACTTGGTTTCCTGAGGTGAAATCCTCATCAGTGTCCTCAGGATGTGAAAGAGACAGCATATAGGGGACTTGTTCGTCCAATCTTGGAATATGGTAGTTGCATCTGGGACCCAAGTTGAGTGGTCCTTAATGAAGAAACTGAAAAAGTTCAGAATAGAGCTGCCAGATTTGTAACAAGCAATTACTGCTTTGAAACTGGGAGCATGACTGGAACTCTAGGAAAATTAAGATGGGAGTCTCTCAAGAAAAGGAGAAGAGACAGTAGGCTTATACTCTTATACAAAGTTCTAAAGGGTGCTGCCAGCATTCCAACAGATGACCTTGTTCCCCCAGCTAGGCACTGTAGAAAGCACCATTCAATGACGTTTCAGACCCTTACTGCAAGAACTGACATTTATAAAGAATCGTTCTTCCCCTGAACCATTAGAGATTGGAATGCCCTTCCTGATTTGATTGTTTTGACGGCTGAAGGTGCTGAGGATTGTGTAGCTAAGTTTACCTCTTTCGTTAGAACTAGAGACTAACTTCCCATATCATAGGTATGAATGTCATTTGACGTGTCACCATAACAATTCTGATTCTGATTCTCGTGCATTGTTATGCCAAAATAGCAGATGCTCGACAGGAAAAGTTGAATGCTTTAATTTGTGTAAACACATCTGTATGCTGCTGTTGGTGATTGACACGGAGCTTCCGGGGATAAGTCGGGAAGTTCTCTATCCACCTCTATCCACAACCGTTTAGCTATCAAGAAAATATTTTTACCGGTTACAAACATTCTTTTATGAAAGAAATACACCATTAAAATAGATGGTAGATAACTGAAAAACTAGGTCAGCAATGCATACGATTCAGAATCAGAATTGTTACCAGTGACATATCAAATGACATTCATACACCAGGATCTGTGATACTGGAAGTTAGATTTGAATCTTCTGACCGAAAATCTGAGGAAATTTTTAATATAAGTCTCAGTGTTTTGGTACACAATCGATCGCATGCGTTTGTTAAATGGAACACCATTGAGATCAGGGCTAAGAAATTTTTTAAATCCAAATCAGCCCTGGCTGACCAATGACGTCATCAGTAACGTGCCGAACATGCCTTACTATATAATCCCTGACATTCTTGCATCTGCCAGCTTAGCTAATTTCCCATCATTTTCATTGTAATGATTATCCAAAAATCACTTGTATATTTCTTTTGTTGTTTGGTGAAATCTTTTAAAATATTCTAGCAAAACAAATAAACAGAAAATCGTACCATGTTTTTATTTTTAGCTCACCTGTCACATAGTGACAAGGTGAGCTTTTGTGATCACATTTTGTCCGTAGTGCGTGCGTGCGTAAACAATTTCTTGTCCGCACGATAGCATCTTCATTTAGGATTTGATTTTAACCAGACTTGCACACAACTTATACCAGCATGAGATCTGGGTTCCTTTCTTGAACCAGCCATATCCCATCATGTGTTACAGAGTTACAGCCCCTGAAAGGGCAAAAATAACCTATTTTGGTCTTGTCTGGAGGATAGCATCTTCATTTATGATTTGATTTTAACCCGACTTGCACACAACTTGTACCACCATGAGGTCTGGGTTCCTTTCTTGAACCAGCCATATCCCATCATGTGTTACAGAGTTACGGTCCCTGAAATGGCAAAAATTGCCTATTTTGGTAGCTGTTTCATTTATGATTTGATTTTATCTAAACTTGCACACAATTTGAACCACAAAATATTTGGTCAAGTTTGAATATGGGTCATGTCGGGTCAAAAAGTAGGTCAAATCAGAAAAAAAACTTTGTGAAGACACTAGAGGCCACAGTTTTGGTCCGATCATCATCAAACTTGCCCAGAATGATCATCTTGACAATATCTCATTCAAGTTCGAATATGGGTGTTGTCAATCAAAAAGTAGGTCAGTGGGTCAAATCATAGAAAAACCTGAACACACTAGAGGCCACAATTTATGTCCGATCATCATCAAACTTGCTCAGAATGATCATCTTGATAATATCTGGGTCATGTTCGAATATGGGTCATGTCAGGTAACAAAGTAGGTCAGTAGGTCAAATCATAGAAAAACCTTGTGAATACACTAGAGGCCACAGTTTTGGTCCCATCATTATCAAACTTGCCCAGAATGATCATCTTGACAATATCGGTCAAGTTTGAATACGGGTCATGTCGGGTCAAAAAGTACCAGTAGGTCAGTCAGTAGATCAAATCATAGAAAAACCTTGTGAACACACTAGAGGCCACAGTTTTGGTCCGATCATCATCAAACTTGCCCAGAAAGATCATCTTGACAATATCTGAGTCAAGTTCGAATATGGGTCATGTCAGTTCGAAAAGTAGGTCAGTAGTTCAAATCAGAGAAAAACCTTGTGAACACACTAAAGGCCACAGTTTTGGTTCGATCGTCATCAAACTTGCTCAGAATGATCATCTTGATAATATCTTGGTCACGTTCGAATATGGGTCATGTTGGGTCAAAAAATAAGTCAGTAGGTCAAATCAAAGAAAAACCTTGTGAACACACTAGAGGCAACAGTTTTGGTCCAATCATCATCAAACTTGCTCAGAATGATAGTCTTGACAATATCTCGGTCAAGTTCGAATATGGGTCATGTCGGTCCAAAAAGTAGGTCAGTAGGTAAAATCATAGAAAAACCCTCTGAACACACTAGAGGCCATAGTTTTGGTCTGATCATCATCAAACTTGCTCAAAATGATCATTTGACAATATCTCATTTAATTTCGAATACGGGTCATATCTGGTCAGTAAGTAGGTCAGTAGGTCAGATTGTTGAAAAACCTTGTGGACACACTAAAGGCCCCAGTTTTGGTCCGATCATCATCAAACTTGCTCAGAATGATCATCTTGACAATATCTGGGTCAAGTGTGAATATGGGTCATGTCGGGTCAAAAAGTAGGTCAGCAGGTCAAATCATAGAAAAATGTTTTGAACACTCTAAGAGGCCACAGTTTTAGTCAAATCATCATAAAACTTGCTCAGAATGATCATCTGGACAATATCTCAGTTAAGTTCGAATATGGGTCATGTCAAAACAAAAAGTAGATCAGTAGGTTATTTTGTCATAACTTTTTAACCGTTTGAGATAGAGCCTTCATATTTGGCATGTAGGTTCTTGTGACAAGGGCTTCCCACTCATATAAAGATTTGACCTGTGACCTTGACCTGTGACCATCTTTATCATAACTTTTAAACCATATGAGATAGAGCTTTCATATTTGGCATGTATGTTCCTTGTGACAAGGTTTTCTCAACCATTCAAAACTTTTGACCCATGACCTTGACCTACTTTGTTATAACTTTTGAAACATTTAAGATACAGCCTTCATATTTGGCATATAGGTTCCTTCATAGGAGTGAGTGTTTGAGTTTAAGTCTCACCAACAGCTAAGGTTATACAGTGATGGGACCTCTGTTTAAAGACTATTCTGAAAGTCTGGAGAAAGCTGGGATCGATCCTGCTACCCCTGGTTTACAAGGCAAGTAGCATGACCACTTCACCATGAAGGCTTCGAAACTTCATTGGAATGTTGTGTAGATGACCCTCTAGGAAAAAAGCATAACGATTAACAAATGGTCACAAGAGCTGAAAATAGGAAAACATTGTCAATTTGCTTCAAATGCGAACTCCTTCTAAACCTTTGGGCCATTTGGATTTAAAACTTCCCAGGAATGTTGCCTAGGTGACTCCCTACCAAAATAGTTAAAACTCATTCCACTCCAATGAACAAGATGGCTGCCAGAGCTAAATATAAAAATAAATCTTCAAACTACAATTCCTCCTGTACCCTTGGGCCGATTTCACTCAAACTTCAAAGTAATGTTACTTAGTTGACCCTCTTCCAAAGAGGCTAAAACAATCCCGCTCCAATGAACACAATGGCCACCAGAGCTAAAAATAGAAAAATATTGTAAATTTGATTCAAACGTGAACCCCTCCTAAACCCTAAGGCCAATTTGATTCAAACTTCAGAGGAATGTTGCCTAGGGAACTCTCTACCAAATGAGCTAAAATCACTCTGCTCATGAACAAGATGGCCACCATAGCTAAAAATAGAATGTACTCGAGACAGTGGCACATAGGTGAGCGAACCAGGGCCCTATTGTCTATCATTGTTTTCTGGTGCGGTATTTCCCTATACACGGTGTCCAAGATTTAAAATTAATTCCTCGGCTGGATAAACCTGTCTGGATGCCCAAATTATAAACGTTCTTTGCAAGACGACTTGTATTTCATTTCCTTTGAAGTCTTCTATTGACAAAATAAGAATCCTCTAAAACATCAACCAGAACTTTTTTTTTGCACCTTTTGAAGCGGTAGTGACACGTGCGAACTTAATGTGCTAATGCGGGCGGCCGGCACCCATTGATAATAAATACCACTGTGCACACATTAATTATCGCTTTTCATATCATTGGCTTACAGACAGCTTGCAGATTAGCGTAATCAAAATATGCATGGTCGTCCATGTCAGTTATTTCGAAATCAATTAACACCAAAGTGTTTATTGTTGAAATGTGCTTCAGAAAGCTGTAAATTTACCAGTTTATTGAGTTCAATGAAGGAATATTGAGCGTACTGACTCTATAACAACATTGGGTGTTAAGTGGTTAATGCATAACAAATATGATGCATAAACACTGTGTAATAATAATAATAATAATCGACCTTATTTTTAGAGAGTAACACATTTAGTAAACTAGTACTAATCTTCCATGTGGCCCTCTTTTCCTGTGTAGAACCAGTACTAAGCAATGTGGATAAAGTCTCTTGCTCAAGGAAACAACACTTGCCGCTCGTGGGATCCGAACCCGGTACCTTTCGATCCCGAGGCCGATACTTTACCACTGCACCACAGCGCTCCACTGTACCTGCAGGCGATTCGGCTGTAATTTTATTGCCTTTATCTTGCTACAAGCAGCCGTTGACTCAGACTCACACTGACACAGGAGATTATTGGATTATAATTAGGACAATATACAATTTGACACCTGACCGGGTACAAGACGAATAAAAAATATATTCAAGAATGAAAACAACTTCGGGAATTATCCTTAAAAACTTGTGATATAGAAAACTATCGATAGTTCAAAACACTATCGGCGATGGTCATTGATGTTTAACTTTACCATTGATGCAGTACTATCTGCCCAGTGCATATTGCAATGGGTCGATGGTCTGATGCATCATTACACTCCTATAAAGTGCACCGTCCTTCGGATCGGGACGTAAACTGGAGGCCCACTGTGCAGGGAGAACCATCCCCTGTGCAGGTTAAAGAACCCTACTGTAATTACATGATTAATGTGTGGGCTTTCATCCTGCAAAACTGGAGTGTATGTTTTATACACCTGCGAGTAATGAACAAATGTGACCGATCACAGTATGAGTAGAAGGAAGAAGGGGTACGTACAAACACCGGATCAGACTCAATTACGTTTTCTGTACTGTGTTTTCCTTTTCTTTGATTTTTCATTCTTTCTACAGTTAATTTTGATAAAATACATGTATATACAATTTATTTTTACCCTGTTTGGCATTTGTATCATTATTTTCAATAATTACCTCCATCAGATGTGAGTCTTCTCGCAATGCAAACTTTGTAATGGAAGATAAGAAATAAAATAATATAAATAGGGTGTATTTATTTGGAAAAAAAAATGTATATTTATGAACTTGGAAATTGTAGTTATTGGGTCATTGTTTATTTATTTATGTTATTGGCACATGTCAGTATGCAAAATGATCAATAATCACTTTACGTTGTTACCGGCCCCGATAGCTCAGTTGGTAGAGTGTCCGCTCCGGGGAACGGGAGGTCTCGGGTTCGATCCCGGGCCGCGACATACCAAAGTCGTTAAAAATGGTACTAGCTGCTCCTCGTTTGGCACTCAGATTTACGGGGTAGAGCTAGGACTGGTCGATCCAGTGTCAGGATAATGTGACTGGGTGTGGTATCATGTAATGTGTCTGGGACATGATACTTCAGTGAGGCAGCACTATAAACGTGAGCATTGAGCTCCCTGTCGCAACCAGACACCGTCGTGATATGACTGAAAAATTGTTGAAAGCGACGTTAAACCCGAATTCACACACACACACACTTTACGTTGTTAACTTTATCGACACATGCCTCAAAGTAACAAACAGAACGATTATCATATTACTCAAATCTCATTCATTATTGGGGCATGTGCCAGTCAGCCATAAGCTTATGTCTCCTAATGCGTGTCTTGAATTGTTTCTTTGTTTCTTGCTTTCGGTTTCGTTTTATGAATGTTATTGGGCAGGGGCGCATCGATAGCTATACATCATGAAAACACGCCTATATGATTTTGACCCCCTCGAACCCCACTTTCATACAGTAAAACTGGGCTATGCATTATTTTTCTTATTTCTGCTCAAAAACATAGATTGTGGGTACTCGTTAGAACCGCCTCGTCGAGGCGGTTCTAACGAGTATCCACAATCTATGTTTCGAGCAGACATAAGAAAAATATCGATTTTTTTTCAGCTGATAATTTTCATTTTTCGGTGGTATAATTATACCCGCTTTTTTTTTCGAAGAAAAATCATGTATATTTAAATATTGTTTTCGTACCACAGTTGAGTCCGGCGTCAGTCCGTCTGTCCGTCCGTCATGTTTCTTGTAAATGGATCTCCTCTGCAACCACTGAAGTTACACTTTTGAAACTTTGCATGTGGATAGTACATGGAATGTAGATGGCAGTGGGCAACTTTTTTGTGACCTTGACCTCAACATGACCCCAAGGTCAAAGGTCAAAAATTATGATTTGCCATATCTCCTAAACTATTAGAGTTACACTTCTGAAACTTTGCTTATTGGATGGTCCTTGGACTATAGAATATGTCGGGTTCATTTTGGTGTGACCTTGACCACAAGGTCAAAGGTCAAAAAGTATGATTTTGCCAGATCTTCTAAACTATTAGAGTTACACTTCTGAAACTTGGGTTATTGGATGGCCCTTGGAATATAGAATAAATTTGGATACTTTTGGTGTGACCTTGACCTCAACATGACCCCAAGGTGAAAGGTCAAAAATTATGATTTGCCATATCTCCTAAACTATTGGAGTTACACTTCTGAAACTTTGCTTATTGGATGGTTCTTGGAATATAGAATATGTTGGGCTACTTTTGGTGTGACCTCGACCCCAAAATCAGAGGTCAAAAAGTATGACTTTGCCATATCTTCTAAACTATTGGAGTTACCTACACTTCTGAAACATGGTTATTTGATGGCTGTTGGAATACAGAATAATTTGGGATACTTTGGGTGGACCTCAACATAATCCCAAGGTCAAAGGCCAAAAAGTATGACTTTGCCATATCTTCTAAACTATAAGAGTTACACTTCTGAAACTTTGCTTATCAGTTACGAGGACTGTTCAAATATGAATGCAAGTAGAATGTTTTCTCATGCACTAATGCGAAAATCACCTGGAAATAAATATCACAGCGTAGAAAAACGTTTTACCTATACATTGATACCAAACCTGTAAAAATCTGTGCACTTTAGCCATGTGTTTTGTTCGATAAACACTGTCTACTCTTGTATACTAATACAAAACATGGTTGGAAGAAGGTCAGAGTACGCCGTTGAAATACGGTCCTATATTCCTATATTAAGAATCGTTGTATTCTTGGTATACGGTGCAAAGACATTTTTGATGAAATATGTTTGGTTTATGGGCATAATGAAATGTCTTTTACGACAGTTTTTCGTTGGTGTAAAAAATTCAGCTGTGGGCTAGGCTCAACAGAAGATGCACCACATGATCGTCGGCCGAAAAGAGCAACATCTGCCAAGATGGTTGCTAGAGTGAAAGAAATCGTTGCTACCGATGCACGATACACCACTAAGCAATTGCAAATAGCTAGTATGGTTGGCATCTCATTAGGAGCAGCTCATACAATTCTGAAATGGGATTTGAAAATGAGAAAGATCTTTGCTAGATGGATTCCCCATTTGTTGACAGATGAGCAGAAAAAGACATGCGTTCAGTGCGCCAAGAAGTTGCTTAAAAAGTTTCCAAATTACAATGCACGGTCTTTCGCTAATGTCGTCACAGGTGACGAGACATGGGTTCACTTTTTTGAGCCAAAACGATAGATTCAGAACAAAATATGGGCAACAAAGTATTGCAAAAGACCATGCATTGCAAAGCAGACCATAAGCGTCAAGAAGGGAATGTATGCCATATTCTTTTCAAATCAGGGCCCTGCTATTCAGGTTGCTGTGCCTAAAGGCAAATCTGTAAATGTGAAGTTTTACAAGAATAAAGTTCTTAAAAAATTGAAGAAATATTTCAAATAACGAAGACTCGCAACTGGTTTGGCCAATGTCAGATTGCTACATGACAATGCGTCATCGCACAAGGCGTTCATTGTGCAAGACTATCTGAAGCAGGAAAAAGTTGTTGAACTCCCTCACCCCTCGTTTTCCCCTGACCTTGCCCCATTTGACTTTTTTTGCTCCTGCGGCTGAAAAAATAACCTTTCTGATCGAAAATTTGTACAGCGCAAACACCTCGGTTCTGCAATATTCCAGTACCTTCATAGTATACCTCGAAAAGATTACCAAAATGCATTCAATGATTGGATCAGAAGACTGAAAGTTTGTATATCTGTTAAAGGGGAATAATTTGAGGGGACAAAATAAATTTTTCATCCAAATCTATCAAAGAATCATTTTTATGTGCTTAGTTGCATTCATATTTGAACAGTCCTCGTAAGCCAACATCTGCACCTTTGAGAAAGCTTAAATAAGTTCATGTGAGTTTTCAAAGTAATCACAGTAAAATGATGAATTTCATTGGTTCAAATTGCTGAGCACTACAACAGATGATTGTTGACTGGTATCATCTAGTGGTCAGATGACTAAGATCATCCTCAAGGGCTATTCAGTGTACCAAAATGGGTCCAACACTTGATTGAATTGAAGCTTGTTTGAAGCTGCTTTGCATCTCACCAGATGGTTGAAAGTTTGGTATTGGACCAGTTATAGTAGTCACAGATAAGATGACTAGGTGGAACTATCGTTTGGTCCTGCCTTCGGAATGTTCTATTGACAAAAAGGTAAACCAAGTCACTTGATTATGTGAATTCAACTGTAACACAAACACCGGCCCCGATAGCTCAGTTGGTAGAGTGTCTGCTCTTGGGAACTTGAGGTCACGGGTTCGATCCCAGGCTGCGACATACCAAAGTTGTTAAGAATGGTACTCTACCGAATCTTCTGGTGGATTCAGCAAATTTGACATATATTGACAACACCTGAAAAGCTCTGCCTAGTCAATTTTATCTGCGACTACTATACCTGTGCTGACATGTTGACAATCTGGTTTATAATGATTGGGTTTAAGGAACTCATTTTTGATTTTTATTTGCCTTCACTGCAGCTGGTGTTGTGCCGTGTGGCGGCCGTAAAACGTCTCCCCATACATCAACCATAGTGCAGTTTATATTTTACTTTTGGTCCTTTGAGATCAGCGTGAATATTCTGAGAAATCAGAAATAAATTATTGGTTTAGACTCATATTCTAGACAGGTTTTTAATTATTTGGACCCCATTTTGATTTATATCAGTCTTTGTATCGACTGCCTATTCGCAAAATTGCAGTATGTTTCCTCTGGCTTTCTTTGCCGGATCATTACAGGGTCACTGATGAGGCTTTATTAGCCGAAACTACGTAGTATGACCCATCTTCTTTCTTATGAATGTTTTCATTGCTCTTAAAGGACCTCATTTTTTATTTTTATTTGCCTTCACTGCAGCTGGTGTTGTGCCGTGTGGCGGCCTTAAACGTCTCCCCGTACATCAACCATAGTGCAGTTTATATTTTACTTTTGGTCCTTTGAGATCAGCGTGAATATTCTGAGAAATCAGAAATAAATTATTGGTTAAGACTCATATTCTAGACAGGTTTTTAATTATTTGGACCCCATTTTGATTTATATCAGTCTTTGTATCGACTGCCTATTCGAAATTCGCAAAATTGCAGTATGTTTCCTCTGGCTTTCTTTGCCGGATCAATACAGGGTCACTGATGAGGCTTTATTAGCCGAAACTGCGTAGTATGACCCATCTTCTTTCTTATGAATGTTTTCATTGCTCTTAAAGGAACTCATTTTTGATTTTTATTATTCCAAAATTTGACATGATGTGAAGAAATATTTTCAGTATATATATAATAATGGGTGGTACAGTTGTTTATCCCTCACTTGTTACTGCTGCAGTCAGGATTTGATTCCTGGTGTAGGTATTCTGCAGGGTAGTGACTGCAAGATTGGGTCATTGGTTTTCCTTGAGTTAACCAGCAGATGACAAAGCAGACAACAATTGTTGTGATTGGCAACTTAAAGGTTAACTTAATGTATAACTGTTCTCTATATTGAGACTGTGTTATATCCATTTAACAACTGTAGCCTGTTTTGTCATCTGCTGATAACGTTGTGAAAGTCATCTTTGCAAACAGTGTGGACCCAGATCAGACTGAAAAGTTTGCAAGAAGACATAGCAAACGACATAAAAAGATGACATTTTCAGATGCAGTTTTTCACAGATCTTAACCCTTGTCCTGCTGAGCCCGGATATGCCTTATTTTTCAAACAATGAAGATCCGGATCAGATGGCTTCTGACGAAGCCATCTGATCAGGATCTACATTGTTTGCCATTCAGATTGTGAATTTGTTGCAATAATTTGCATCAAGTAATCTGATTGGTTGATAATTGGTAGTGGGTGTAGCATATATGAATATTCAGCAGGACAAGGGTTAAGGGTTAAAGAATACATGTACAGTGAAACTTCGATAACTCAAACACGGATGACTTGTTTACCATGGCTAATTCCAACTCGTTCTGAAGTACTTACAGAAATCTTTCCATAGCTCCAGGTAGCCATATATTGTGGATAATTAAGGAGAGTTTTCTTATACTTATGTTGTGTGTACGCGTTGGAATATCTTAAATGAGGCAATACTGATGACTAAATACAGCATTCCTTCATTTTAGACAAAAATTGAAAATACACCACAACCCTCTTTATAACTGTATTAATAGGGTCCAAAGCAGAAACCGTGTCAGTTAAACAACCATGTTGTATACAAACTAAATGTATAGGTTATATTTATGGTCAATTTTCTATGTAATCTATACATATTTGGGGTCAATTTTCTGTGTAATCTATACATATTTGGGGTCAATTTTCTATGTAATCTATACATATTTGGGGTCAATTTTCTATGTAATCTATACATATTTGGGGTCAATATTCTATGTAATCTATACATATTTGGGGTTAATTTTGAAACCTTGTTATATCCAAAGCAGCATTATAGCAAACAGTGTTATAATGAGGTTATGTTGTTTATCCTCATGTTATTATTATGAGACATAAAGGGGATAACATGAGGATACACAACATAACCATATGCCCATACCAGTGGAGCCTTCACTCCTTCAGGATGAGGTCCCGGTCCTAAATGCCAACCTGCAGTCCTGCACAAGTAGCTCACTGGACCTGATGGTGACAGTGTCTAGCGGCCTGACATTACAGATCTGTCTGATCATTGTCCCATGATTATGCTTTGCCTTTGTCACTGGCCAAGACTCACTGGCATGGTGCATTGCGCTCCGCACACAAGAGCTGTACACATGGCCATGTGATTTGAATGGAAGGTGGCTGGAAGAGAGAACTGGTAGCAGCTGCTGAGAGGAACAACTCTACAACAAATCACTGGGTGGAAGAGCGTGATGAGTGACGTCATGGAAAGCCTCTGTTTTATGATGTCACTCTTAGATTCTTTAAGGTTAGATGGTGAAACATTATTTTCTCGCATAGAATACATTACAAAAGGACATGAATGTGTGTGATGCAGTCAATAATGTTGGTGGGATTTCTTCTATCATTGGTGAAAGGTTGGGGGTATTTGAAGGAAACAACAAAATGATTGTCAGTTTCAGTGAGTTAGAAATGAAATAGATCACCTCTAATGTGTGATTTGTTGAGTAATGAATCACAGATTGCCGGTCAATTGTAAGTATCAAATTTCTCATGCTGCACATTTGTGATTTGACCTACTTTACAACTGACCTCCAAACTGTGATTTATTAGTCAACAAATCACTGATAGAGCTGATCAGTTTCTTAGCTCTCTTACTTGTCCTTATCTAGAGCTGTGACAAGATTTTACTGTATTTACTGTAATTACTGTAAAAAATTCTAAAAAACTGGGACACCTTGAGGACATGCTACAATTCTCCTAAAATCTTAACAAATTTGTTTCACGATCCAGCAAAGAGTCCAAAAAATGCAGCCAGACTGGCAAACAGTGTAGACCCTGATGAAATGGCAAACAGTGTAGAATCTGATCAGACTGGCAAACAGTGTAGACCCTGATGGGAATGGCAAACAGTGTAGAATCTGATCAGACTGGCAAACAGTGTAGACCCTGATCAGACTGTTCCTTCAGGAGCAGTCTGATCTGGGTCTGCAGTGTTTGCGTAGGCCTGTCTGTCCCAATGCTTAGGATCATTACTATATTCATGTCATTTTCAGGTCTGCTCATTTGAACAATGTTAAGAGCTATTTACAGTGATGTAGAGGCCAGGTCATTAGAACTAGAAGATCAAGTGAGAAGGCTAAAACAACTCTTCAAACCATGGTATGTTACTGTTTATAACATTAACATGGGGCCCCTGCCTGTCAGGACTTGAAGAAATAGATGGGCTGCTTGATGCTTATTCGCAGAGCTGAAACCGACCACACACAAGTACTGGTAAACTGCTTAGAGGATCTACGCCTGCCCAGGCAAAGCAGTGCGAATCGGACCGTCCATGCTTATAAACCCTATTGGTTTGCTTTGGGCGACGGGGCTTGAGATGTCATTTCATCTCATTGCCGGGTAAAAGTCCCACGAAATTGGAAGCAACGTCTCCATAATGACCTATACAGTGTTGATGGGGACGTTAAACATCAAATCAAACAAATCTTTGTAACAGTGTTGTTGCCAGGAGTCCAAAGCAGAAACTTTGTTTGTTAAACTGTAAAACAACCATTTTATATCAAAAACAAAAACATATAGATATATAGAAAAATGACCCTATATAATCTATACATTTTTATCCCAAAATTGTACAGATTATGAAGAAAATGGTCATTTTTTATATAATCTGTACATTTTTGTTTGGATGTAACACAGTTGTTTAACTAACACAATTTCTGCTTTGGAAATAGTATTATAAAGAGGTTGTGGTATAGTAGGAAATATCCAGGATCCTTTTCTGAATTGAATCAACTCTTAAAGGCAGGAATTTGCATGACATCATGTTAACAAGTCTGTGTAATGAGTAAATAATCCCCACTTTGTGTATAGAGAAATGTGGGGTTTACAAGTGTATGTAAGCAGTTTCATAGAGCAATGTTTAATCTGTCATCAGTTTCTTGCATAAAACTTTGATTGAACAGTCATTTTTCTATATAATCTATACATTTGAAATTAGCTTTTGTTCACAGGCTGTGAAGTGATCCCTGGATCCTAATGATAGAATTATAAGAAAATAGAAGTGGAGGCAATGATCAGGAATCGATACAATTAACCCACAGCTCCCATCAGCAACATCAAAGGGAAAGAAACACAAACATGAAACAACAGACACCAATGGAAACATCAACTGCAGAAAGCAAAAGGACAGTTACTTTTCCACAAAATGGCCAATAGGCTATCCAAAATAAAATAAATATTAAATATAAGCGACACAAACACCCAAAGACAAACCATAACAAAAATAAACTGCGACAGAAGAACCGCCTTGGAACGGTCAACGGAACGAATTCCACTGGTGGGCTTAAATAGATTTTACCTGGCCACATTCCTCGCCCTTACTTCCGTTGGGATTTAGACAAATAATTTGTTCAGTCCTCATGAAGGCCTCCTCATCAGTGCAATATCTCTGTGAACACAAAAAATCAAACAACCACAGAGATGAAACAACGGTGAGGACTTGACAGCAAGAAACCACTGAAGAAAACCAACAGTTAGACTCCGATGGGCCCAACCAGAGACAGAGTATCAGGCACCAACCAACATTACATTGAATTAGATCGCTCTAATTCTCAGTAAGAACCTGTTATTGATTGTGTTGGTGATTATGGACACATCAACCCTGTTGGGTCATTTTGTGTTATCTCCATAGAAGAGATAGTAGAGGAGATAAAGGTTAGGGACAGGGGAGAAAGAGAAAACCAAATGGAAATGTAGAAACAGAAGAAATAAAATTCCTCCTCTACCCGTACCTGCTCCAAGGACAGTAGGCCTTACCCAACTGTAAGCCATATTAGCCCTTGTCCTGCTGAATATTCATATATGCCACACCCACTACCTATTATCAACCAATCAGATTACTTGATGCAAATTATTACAACAAATTCACAATCTGAATGGCAAACAATGTAGATCCTGATCAGATGGCTTCTTCAGAAGCCATCTGATCTGGATCTACATTGTTTCAAAGAAATGGCATATCCGGGATTAGCAGGACAAGGGTTAGTTGAACAACCCAGTGACAGAAGATACATGACACCTTCATCTCACCTGAATTTTGAATGATCATTGAAAATCATGATTGATCATGTACTTAATTGCCTGAAACAAAAACATTATAGAGTACCATAGAAATCCTAAAATTTCAGACACCTTAAGGACTTGCCATAATTCTCCTGGAATTTTGACAAATGTTTCCTGATCCAGCAAGGAGTCCAAAAGGTGCAGACAGAATGGCAAACATTGTTGACCCTGATCAGACTGCTCCTTCAGGGGCAGTCTGATCTGGGTCTTCACTGTTTGCTTAGGCCTATCTGTCCCAAGACTTTGGATCATTATGGTATATCATTTAATCTGTTAACCAGAAATGCATACTTTGTTCCTTTGTGACTTACAGGCCCTCACCCACCAAGGATGAAGAGACTACCTCATCAAAGGTTGAAGAAACAGTGGCTCCTCCAGCTGATGTTATCCCAGCAGAGGAACAAGCAGAGTTAGACAGGATAGAGAAACTACTTCAGAAAGCCCAGATTACTAGGAATACCCATAAAAAAATTGTAAGTAAAATACCCAAACTACTAAAAATATTAGATCAGTACACAATAACATATTACTGCAGTGATCTTTCAAATTGATCACACTTTGAAAGTGGTGTTGAGGGATTGGGGATGTGTGTGACAGGTAGTCTGTTTCCCAAGCATACCCACTAGACTAAGGGACCCACCCATTGGGGCTTGGAGAAATAGATTTGGCTGCATGGTGCATCCACACAGAGCTTATACAAACTGCACATGAGTACTGGTAAACCGCTATGAGGGTTTTTTTGTTTGAATTGGGGTTTTACATCCCCATTAATACTATGTTATTTTGGAGACATTGCTTCCAATTAAATTGGACTTTTACCTGACATTGAGATGAAATGGCATCTCAAACCCTGCCGCTCAAACAAACCATGGGTTTATATGTAGGATGGTCCGGCTCGCACCACTTTGCCTTGGCAGGCTCAGACCCTCTTAGCTGTTTACCAGTACTCGTGTGTTTCAGCTCTGCATGGAAGCATCATACAGCCCAGTCTGTTTCTCACAGCTGTGATAGGTGGAGCCCCCCCCCCCACACACACACACACTTAGGGGGTCTTAGCCTGCTCAGGCAAAATGGTGTGAGTCATTCCATCCATGCATATAAACCCTGTTGGTTTCATTGGACGGCAGGGCTTGAGATGTCATTTCATCTTAATGTTGGGTAAAAGTCCCACAAAATTGGAAGCAATATCTCCAAAATGACCAATAAAGTGTTGAGGGGAATGTTAAACCTCAAATCAAACAAACAAAGCCAACTAGACGAAGGGTGTGTTTGCTGTCAGTGTTGTCATTTTGTTGAAAGTAAATGAATTCTATGGTCAGACTGCCCTTTTCTACAATTCTCAGTTACTTATGAAAGTTTGTGCACTTTATGTACAGTCGAACTTCAATGGCTCAAACACCTTTGGGACCTCGAAAAAATAAACGAGCCATCAGTGTTCGAGCCATTGAAGTTCTGCTGTACTGTAGGCAGTTATTCCTAGACAAACTTAGACATCCTAAGCAGCTGACCAGTTCTACTGCTCAGCTGCTTAGGATATCTAGCCTTGCTTAGGAATAACTGACTATTCTTTATCACCTTGATAATGTTGGCTTGGCTGGAAGACATCAAAACCCAAAACAACATTGATTGCAAATGCCTTACTGTTACTACTTTGTTCCAACAAAAAGAAGAAAAAAAGAAAAAACTGTACTAATACCTGCCGTTAGTATTTTCTTTAGCCAACATTCTGTTTCCATATCTACTGCCTAGCAACATTCTTTCATGGCGATTGATCATGAAATATTTTCTGTGGTCATCTTCTCCCACTGAATAAAGAAGGGCGGTTGCCAGTTTTTGACCAAAGTGTGTACTGGTTAACTGCTAATGTATAAACCTGCCTAGCAAAAACGTGGTTATTTAGACTGACTGGTTCAACATGACTTTATAGAAGCCTTCGTGGTGCAGTGGTTACGCTACTCGCCTTGTAAACCAGGGATCGCAGGATTGATCCCGGGCTTCTCCAGACTTTCGGCTGAGTCTTTAAACCGAGGTCCCGTCTCCGTATGACCTTAGCTGTTGGTGGGACGTAAAACTAAAACTCACTCACTCAACATGACTTTAATAGTATTGATTGGGACATTAGATTCCAACCAAAACAGCAATCAAAGAATAATCTATTTACCTTGAGCTGTATTTGGCACAAGACCATTGTCTGGAAAAGGACTAATTATTAAAAGCCAACCAGAATACATGTATTAAGAAGAGTAGACTCTGGTGAGTCGTGTTTGGAGTTACCTTGCCAAAATGAATATTTATCAAAAGGTATTAATGGCTTTACTAAAATGTTTTGCTTCTGCTTTCAAAGCATTTGCTTTCCAGTTCTTTATGCATATATATGAATTAAGTTTAGACCATTCTCTTAAAAGAAAGACTTTACTTTCCTCAAGAGCAGCTTTCTATGAATGCATATAGTTCTAGGTAGGTCAGAATGATCTGCACTGTAGGTGTTTTTCTTCATCTTTTAGAACTTCATATGCTGCCTTATTTTCAGTCTAGAGAACTTCAAAAAGAAGCTAACTTAGTATCTGAGGATTTACAGCTGTCTAATGAAAACACTGTTGACTCCACCACCAGCAAAGAAAGTGACACCAAAGACACTAGAATACCTTCAGAGGAAAAGTCTGGCATTGTTGACATTGATTCTAAACCTAATGCAAAACAGAATCTTTCACAGAAGATGGTCTCAAAAAAAGAAAGCTCAGTAACTTCAGGGTTAAAACAAGGAAAGGTTCCTATAAATGTTACTAATTCAAGAAAAACAGGTGATAATATTTCTACAGGTTCTAAAAGTGCAATAAATAATCCTGAAAGAACCAAATCATCAGACAAGAATTTTTCTTCTCAAAATAAAAGACCAGGAAGTAGCTCTGGCAGAAGAAAAGTAGTTCCAGCACATATCAGTGCACCATTTCAAACTAACCCTAATCTTCAGACATCAAAGCTGCAGACAACATATAGGTCTGCTACTTCAACTAAATCAACATTTAGGGGAAGGGGTAGTGCATCTAGCACAAGAGGGAGAGGGGGTGGGGTTAGTGCCTCAGGAAGACTTGGAACTCCGAATACGAACTTGCAACCAGGTTCAGCAGGGAGTCAAAGAGACAGAAAAAATAACAGTACAACAAGTACATGTAATAAATCTGAGTTGAATAAAAGTGTTGATCAAAGAATAATTGCAGACAGAGTACAAGAAGATCAGATACGAGAAACTGGAGAAACAACAAGACACACTGAGCATAAACATTATGTTGATACTGCTGTTGATAAAACAAGTAATGACAGACTTCAAGAAACTGTGATAGAAAGAGAGACTGTGATAACTAATAGCTCAGGGATAATGAAAGGTGTAGATGATGTAACAAACACAGACGATAATAATGAAAAACTGTTTGATCTCAGGAGAGATGGGTAAGGTAATTTTATTCTTCAAGTTTTGGGCTTAAAAACACTGTAAAATTGTTCAAGCATTTTTGTAGCACCTGCTATGAGCTTGGTGCAAAATAGGAGTCCAAAGTTCTGTGCGTTTGTTGGTCCGTTCGTCAATCCCGTCAACACCTGCACCCACCCTATCATTCACCCAAATGGACGTTTATTTCTCAAGAAGTATAAGAGCTTCATGAAAGAAACGTGGTACAAACTTGTGTCTAGGAATGACAACTTAAATGCAAGCATCCATATTTGACCTTGACATACATTGTATGGTTCCCTGACTTTGCGAAAATTTGCGACCACCCTGGCGTTCACTGAAATGGTCGGGTTTATTTCTCAAGAACAATAAGAGCTTAATTAATATTACTTGGAACAAACTTGTATCTAGGGATAGCAATTTTAGATTTTTAATGCAAGCATCCATATTTGACCTCGACCCACATTTTATTGTTCATCGACTTTTCGAAAATTTGCCACCACTTAGGGTTCACCGAAATGGTCAAGTTTATTTCTCAAGAACTATAAGAGCTTTATTAATGTAACTTGGTACAAACTTGGCAAGCATCCATATTTAAACTTGACCTTCATTTCATGGTTCACTGACTTTGTGAAAATTTATTACCACACTTTCATTCATCCAAATGGTCAAGTTTATTTCTCAAGAACTATTAGAGCTTAATTAATGTTACTTTGTACAAACTTGTATCTAGGGACTGCAACTTTAATGCAAGCATCCATATTTGACCTTGACCTTCATTTAATGGTTCACTGACTTTGTGAAAATTTGCAGCCACACTAGCGTTCATCCAGATGGTCAAGTTTATTTCTCAGGAACTATAAGAGCTTCATTTATGTTACTTGGTACAAAATAGAAGTGGAGGCAATGATCAGGAATCGATACAATTAACCCACAGCTTCCATCAGAGACACCAAAGGGAAAGAAACATAAACATGAAACAACAGACCCTTATCGAAACATCAATAGCGGAAAGCCAAAAAGACAGTTACTTTCCCACAAAATGGCCGATAGGCTATCCAAAATAAAATAATATAAGCAACACAAACACCGAAAGACAAACTATAGCAAAAATAAACAGCGACAGAAGAACCGCCTTGGAACGGTCAGCGAAAACGAATTCCACTGGAGGGCTTAAATCGATTTTACATGGCCACAATCCTCGCCCTTACTTCCGTCGTGATTAAGACAAATAATTTGTTCAGTCCGCATGAAGGCCTCCTGACTCATCAGTGCAACATCTCTGTGAACACAAAAATCAAACGACCACAGAGATGAAACAACGGTGAGGACTCGACAGCAAGAAACCACTGAAATGCTGGAGCAAAAGAAAACCAACAGTTAGACTCCGATGGGCCGGACCAGAGACAGAGCATCAGGGATGTCAACTTTAATGCAAGCATCCATATGTGACTTTGACCTACATTTCATGGTATAGACTTTGTGAATTATAACGTCTAAGTTCATTTCTCAAGAACTATATGGTATAATGTTGCATCTAGGAATGGCAACTTCTGTGCAAGCATCCATTGTTTGACCTTGTAATTTTCAAGTTTCGGTGACTTTGTGCCATCACAGGCGTGACATAGCTTTTGCACAAATTCTTGTTTAAGATTATTTTTGGATAGATGTATGGTAAAATCAAGAGTGTATGAGATTTTGTTTCCAAATTTCTTTAAGAAGAAGAAAAAAATGCATGTCTAATTCCTCCTTTGCTAACATGACTACAATTCAAGGTTGGTCGGTAAATACAGGTGGCGGGAATTCCCATTGGTATTTACAGGTAATTACCGTCCTGGGAAATACTCCAAATTTCAGCAAAAGTGGGAAATACTGGGAAATAGTGGGAAATATGATTTTTGTTTAGATATTTCATGGAAAAATACTATTAATATTTGTGTAATTTAACCCATTTGGTACCAGAAACCCTAAAACCGGGTACCCTGGCAAACAATGCAGGCCCAGATCAGACGCTGCAGAATGCGTTAAGCAAGAGTTAAGCCATTTTGCAAATAAATTTTGAAGAAAACAGAACCTGACATCTCTAAATTTTGAAATGAACTCCTGCTACAAATCAGGTGAAAGATTCCATTCGGTACAAAAGGGTTAATTGAAATAATGACCAGTCAGCTATTTTGTAATATGCCTCCCCATACATATATGTCATAAGTCTGCTTTTACTCAACCAAACACAAGCATAAATATAAAGTGATCTGTTGTTTTGTAGGGTGCAGAGTTATTTAAAATCATCCATATGCTTAAGAAGATAAAATACTATAATGATCCCAATATTTGGGACAGACATGTCTGGGCAAACAGTGCAGACCAAGATCAGAATCACTTAGCTTCTTTAAGAGAGTGTGCCATTGGAACTACATGTTTTGTATGCTTTAGTGTAACACTAACCACATGGTTCAATTTTGTTAGATTTACAACAACTCTTTGGATGTTTTAATTTTAAGGATGTTTACACTAGAAAAAAGTTTGTTTGCAAGTTTGTCAAGTAATCACACTTTTAAATGCTAAAAGGTGTGATAATTTAATTGTTTGTTTGAGACAGGTATTAAAAGAACACAGTTGATTTAAGCATAAAAGGTTTCTTATATTATCTACAGATACTCACCTATTATTGCGTAATATTACGCAATTTAATTTGCATGACATTGTACTTTATACTGATGTTATCTAATCTGCTTGCGCATAATAAATGGTCTACATTGTACCCAAACCCAGTCTTCCTCATCTTTGTTGAGTTAAGCATCAAGTCACAGCCTGTGTAGCTTTGCCCTGTAAGGATAAGTAATTAATGAGTGGATTAACTTGTTTTAATCCTTTATTAATTAATCCAACTTACCCCCGCTTGGGTCCCACAGGGAGACCTGCTTGAACCCCCCTTCTTTTCAAGTTTCTAATTGTTCTGACCCTGCTGGCCTGATCAGGTTTCACTGATGATAATTTTTCCCCAGTGGTGTTCCCCAAGGGGACCCCTTCATGCCACTTGCTTTCCATTGTCTTGGGCATAATCAGATGACTGGTTGCATCAACTATTTTTAGAACCCTGTGACCGATTTTCTATAGATAGCTGTAACTTGGGAGCTGGGGCCATATATGATGGGGATTGGTTCTATACCCACTGGCGACTGGATTGGCCAGAGGTAGCTGACTTCCACATAAATCAAAAAGAGATATTGGCAGTTTTTCTGGCAATATGTAGATGGGCACCCGCTTGGGCTAACAAACGCATTTACATCCAGACGGACAATGTAACTTCAGTAGCCACCATTAACCGCTGCACTTCGGCCAATCCCTTTATGATGTCATGCCTCAGAACCCTGTTTTGGTTATCTGCCAAGTTTAACTTTCACATCACAGCCAAACATATCCCAGGTTTGGCTAACACAGTCGCCGATGACATCTCGAGAGCTCATGAACCGGGTCGTCTTTCTAGAGTTTCGCCTTATGTTTACCCATCCCCTTTGTGCTGTCACATGTCTCATGCCAGCTTCTCCTTTCTCTTTGGTAGATACCAGGGTTAGAGAGAGTGTGATGGCTTCTCTAGATCAAGATGTGGCGGCCTTGCGGTCACTAACCTTTGCAGAGTCAACCAGGCGCACCTACCGGAGTCAGCAGGCATTGTACCTCCAATTCTGTTCAAGCCTTCATATTGCCCCTGTGCCAATATCTCCTCGCAACTTAGGTAGATACATTGCATTCTTAGGATCAAAACTAAACTTTTCTTCTGTTCGACAATATTTGAACGTAGTACGTATTATGCATTTAGATGAAGGGCATAGTAACCCTCTGGAAAATAGTTTTTACCTTTCTTCTATTTTAAAGGGGCTTCGTAGGCACAAGGGTGATGGGATCAATCAAAAATTGCCAATTACAGATTCTATCTTGCAAGGCATTCTGGCAGTTCTGAACCTAAACAGACCCTTTGATGTCTGTTTCTGGGCAGCTTGTCTGGTTGCCTTCTTTTCTTTCTTTCGAAAGTCTAATTTACTCATTCCTTCCCATACCCGATTTAATCCGGACAAGCACCTTTGTGTGTCGGATACCCAGTTTGGCCCGCACGGAGCAGTCCTTTTAGTACGCTGGTCCAAAACTATCCAATACAGACAGAGGACTTTGCTCATTCCTCTGCCACACATAGCTGGCTCCCCCTTTTGTCCCTCATCTGCCTTGATGTTGTGTGCTGGCCTTCTCCCCAAGCAAGATAGTCCTGTACCCTTATTTAGTTACCCTACCCCGCAAGGCACCCAGCCAATCACCTACGCAACATTCATTACCCACCTTCGCCTTTGTCTTCGTAAACTGGGTTTTAATCCCTCCCTATATTCGGGACACTCATTTAGGCGGGGGGTGCAAGCTTTGCCCTGCGATGTGGAATACCGGCTGAGTGGATTAAACTGCAGGGGGATTGGTCCAGCCACGCCTACCAGCGATACATTGACCCTTCCTTTGAACATCGAGTCCAACTTGCCAAGGTTATGGGGGACTCCTTTTCCACGCTCCACCAACATGGTCTTAGTGGAACGAGCTGACTTACAGTGCACATATGCCATTCACCTGCTCACACACCCGAGTTATACATGTCTTGCTTGTAACTAATATGTTAATGACATGTATGTTTTAGTTTTGTCAACACATGCATCTTTGCTACCTATCAATTCTACACCCTACCTGGGTTTGGGTCTTTGGAGATCATTTGCCTTCAAAGCAAATGAAATATCATTGCGTAATATTATTGCGTAATATTACGCAATTTAATTTGCATGACATTGTACTTTATACTGATGTTATCTAATCTGCTTGCGCATAATAAATGGTCTACATTGTACCCAAACCCAGTCTTCCTCATCTTTGTTGAGTTAAGCATCAAGTCACAGCCTGTGTAGCTTTGCCCTGTAAGGATAAGTAATTAATGAGTGGATTAACTTGTTTTAATCCTTTATTAATTAATCCAACTTACCCCCGCTTGGGTCCCACAGGGAGACCTGCTTGAACCCCCCTTCTTTTCAAGTTTCTAATTGTTCTGACCCTGCTGGCCTGATCAGGTTTCACTGATGATAATTATCCCCAGTGGTGTTCCCCAAGGGGACCCCTTCATGCCACTTGCTTTCCATTGTCTTGGGCATAATCAGATGACTGGTTGCATCAACTATTTTTAGAACCCTGTGACCGATTTTCTATAGATAGCCTGATTCCAGGAAATCACCTAGCTCCGCCCAAGCTTGTCACATGATCAACTTGGGCCAATCATACTACCCTATCACCCTCGACTCCTTGTCTTGGCGGGCTCAGCTCCATAGCGCATGCAGCAAGCAGCCAAGCAGCATTGCAATCCGCCATTTTGGATTTTCGCCAAATATTATTCCCCACCCACCACTCCTCTTGGGCTGCTGTATTACTTGATGTTAAACCATCAACACAGATTATTCACTATATATATATATATATATATATATATTATATATATATATTTTTTTTTTTTTTTTTTCAATTTGTAGTGTTAGTGAAGTAGTTTAGGTGGACCATTTACATGTAGCCCTTATGACAGACATTCTCACTGTGATTAAGTTCCGTCAAGTTATAGAGACTATATTCCTAACTAGAACTGTGGAAAAGAACTGTATTAGCTGGAGAAAGTGGATATAAGACTGTGTCACAGTGCATGTATTCATCACTGATTCTGGATTATAGACTATGTTCAGGAGATCATTTGCCTTCAAAGCAAATGAAATATCATTGCGTAATATTATTGCGTAATATTACGCAATTTAATTTGCATGACATTGTACTTTATACTGATGTTATCTAATCTGCTTGCGCATAATAAATGGTCTACATTGTACCCAAACCCAGTCTTCCTCATCTTTGTTGAGTTAAGCATCAAGTCACAGCCTGTGTAGCTTTGCCCTGTAAGGATAAGTAATTAATGTATTAAAATTACATGTATTTACAAGTCAAGGGAAATAGCTGAAAGTTAAAAACTTATATTTTAGAATCACACTTGAATTAAATACATTCTATATGAAGGCAAGGGACTAGAGATCTTTCAAGTTATTCAATATAAAAAGGGCTGGAAAATTCTTCAAAATTTCACTTGTCCTACATGATTAACTGCATGTAAACTTTGGCAAATGTCATAAGGACTAGACAAACTCTTTACTTGTCCTTCAATTTTTTTGTCATTGCAAGCAGACAAGTGGAATTTTCAAGCCCAGCATGAACTTAAAATAATTTTGCTTTCAAATAGCTAGGTAGTTGGAGTATATTATGCAGTCTCAATTGGTACCACCTATGTAAATATATATTTCCCAGTATTTTCCGGGAATTCCCAGTATTTCCCGAGAATTCCCTGTATTTCCCGCCGTCCAGGGAAATATGAGTATTTCCCGCTTTTTTGCCAACCTTGCTACAATTTAATACAATTCAGTTCAATGCAAGTGGAAACTGTCTGTATATGCTCTCCAAAACATACTTCTGCATTCTTTAACCCTTTTGGTACCAGAAACCCCAAAACAAGTACCCTGGCGAACAGTGCAGGCCCAGATCAGACGCCGCAGAACGCGACGTCTGATCAGGGCCTTCACTATTTGCAGAAAGGTCAGCCATTTTCCAAATAATTTTTGAAGAAAACACAATCTGACACCCCCAAATTTTGAAGTAGACTCCTGCTGTATATAAGGAGGAAGATTCCATTTGGTACTAAAAGGGTTAATGTCCTGTAATAAAACAAAGTTATATGTCAGTATGGTGATTTTAAATTATGAATGAGATGTCTCACCCATATTTAACACCATCTGTGTAAATTGGTACTCATACATTCTTATACAGTCATGCTTCAGTTTTTGCTTTTCATTGCAGTTCAACCGTAGACATTCCAGTAAAGTTGAAAAGGTACTTTTCTCAAAATACCAAACTTCGCAGAAAATATCAGACCCAAACATTGACAAGGAAAGTCGACTCGCCATCATCTGGTCAGAACTTTGCTGCTTTGTTACAACAGACTGACAAGGTAATAGATGAAAAAAATTATATTTGGTTTAACCCTTATCCTGCTGAATAATTAATTTTGCCACACCCATTTCTGACTATCAACCAGTCAAATTACTTGATATATTGTACTCATTTAAATTTGCAAACTGAATGATAAACAGTGTAGATCCTGATCAGATGGCTTCTTCAGCAATAGGGGCCCCCGCCCATAGGGGCTTGAAGAAATATATGGGCTGCATGATGCTTCCACGCAGAGCTGAATCCGGCCCGCACACTAATACTGGTAAACCACTTAGAGGATCTAAGCCTGTACAGGAACCGCGGTGCGAGGCGAACGGTCCATGCTAATAAACCCTATCGGTTACATTGGGCGACAGGGCTTGAGATGTCATTTCATCTCAATGTCGGGTAAAAGTCCCACAAAATTGGAAGCAACGTCTCCAAAATGACCTTTACAGTGTTGACGGGGACGTTAAACCTCAAATCAAACAAATCAAACAAAACAATTCTTCAGCAATAGAAAATACAGACAGGGGAGGATCTGACGGTAAGCCGGAACTTGAACCATCTCCTGTGGCATTGTGGAACATACAGCATAACTATGTGAAGATATGAAAATGTTTCATTTGCCAACATTTCATTCTAATACAGTTTAATGTTGAAGTGAGAAGCCATATTCTGACTGGTGTCACTTTAAAAATTTCTATAATTTTCCAGTTTTGTGTTCATTTTTATCTGTCAGAGTGCTGTATATAGAGGGTTATCTGTAAAACACGGACTGGGCTCATGTGCTGGGACACTGGCAAACAGTATAGACTTAGATCAGACGTCACAGAATGTGGCATCTGATCTGGGTCAACACGGTATAAATACAAGAACTTCAGGTCTAAACGAGAAGTTTCTGTTCATTTTTATCTGTCAACACTGTATAAATACAAGAACTTAAGGTCTAAACTGGAAGTTCCTGTTCAAGACCACTCACTTCATAAACAAAAACTTGAGTTTTTCAACGAAATACTTTACTTTCCTTCTTTTTGCTCCTGGCTATAGGTAGTTGGTATTCATTAGAACTGCCTCATGGGGACCATTCAAACAAGCACCCACACTCTACCTTTGGTGTTTGAAAAATCATCACAAATTTCCACAGAAAAATAGTTTGCCAATGTTCCGTTTTGGGGTTTCCCATAAAAATGGGTTTTAGACAGCATTATTTCCATTAGCTGTGCTTTCCTAATGATAAGAAGATTTAGTCCTGCCTTGCAATCTTCTGCCTCTTAATTAAGATAATGTTATAATATTACAACTCCTGATAAGGACAAGTGTCTGTTTGTTTGAAATGAGGTTTAACGCCCCCGTCAACACTACATGTATTTAGGTTATTTTGGAGAAGTTGCTTCAAATTTTGTGGGACTTTTACCTGACATTGAGATGAAATGACATCTCAAGCCCTGCTGCCCAAACAAACCAATAGGGTTTATATGCACAGTACGACTTGCACCAGTGTGTCTGAGCAGGGTAAGGTCTTCTAAGTAGTTGACCAGTACTCATCATTCATGTGCGGTTGGTTTAAGATCTGCTTGGAAGCACCATGCAGCCCAATCTATTTCTCCAAGCCCCGATGGGCAGGGACCAAAAGGACAAGTAACAAGGATAATTAAGAGATGATTATCCTTATATCTTGTTAGAACCAGATACTTGTGGCGATTCTAACAAGATGTGTTCTTATTGAGAAACAAGGTTGATTTTCCAAAAATGATACTTACAGTCGAACTTCGATGGCTCGAACTCGCCGGGCCCGCCGAAAAAAGTTCGAGCCATCAGTAGTTCGAGCCATCGGAGTCCAACTCGGCAAGATCCATCTTTGTGTACTATGATTTTTTATCATAGCTGCGGCGATTTTGGTGATTTCCGGTACATTTATCGGTCATAATTTAAGCCACATAGTATACCTTTTGCACTTTCAGGGAGATAAGAAAATACAACAATAATAAATCTTTTAATTTTATTTACAAAATGAAAAGTTTAAAATACAACAAAGTACATGTACAATGTAACCAGCATGGACAATAAGCAACTTTTGAAAACAAAAAGGTAAGGTCTGCATCTAGTCTTATTGCGAGAAAAGTCCCTATTGATTTGATTTGATTAGCACACTTTTTAAGGTCATTAGAGTACATTTGTTTATAACCACTAAATCAAACAAAACTGTACAGCAGTCCCTGATGTTCGAACTCATTTCACTTCTTAAAAAAGTCCCTGATTGAAGTTTGTTTACCACAACGTTTTGCATATCACATCTTAACAGTTCTTTATTCAAGCTACACAAGAGATTCATAGAACTGTCACTTTCACTAACTGTTTCAAATAACCGTCGCATCACGTCGCATGCCTCCATAGCTTGCGCGGCCGTTGGCGGTGGCATTTCTTCAGCTGCGTCGTCATCGCTGTCGTCATCATTTACCTCTGGAACCGGGTCTCTCGCCATAAGCAAGTCGTCGATAATGTCACCGTCAGTCAACTCGCTACATGTAAACAAATCGTTGTCTACATTGACGTAAGCGCCCACATCAACATTTTGCAGACGTGCAAGTTGGGACAGTGAGATGCTGTCCTCATCATCAGACTCATCATCGGTGATGTTAGATGGGAGTTCCGTGAACCCACAGTGCCTGTAGCAATTGGCAATGGTCCGAGCAGTAACCATAGACCATGACTGTTTGATCATGCGCATTGCATCAAGAACATTAGGCTGGAACTCTGTCTGATTTTCAGCGGCATGAATCTGTTTAACGATGACCTGATTATGATAGAAGGTCTTCAGGTTCTTTATTATGCCCTGGTCCATTGGCTGAGTGCGGCTAGTGGTGTTAGGTGGCAGGAACACCAGCTCAATAGCCATTAGACCCCTTACAGACGGATGCGCGGGGCAGTTGTCAACAATCATAGCAACTTTGCGCCTCTGCCGCAGAAACTTTTTGTCAAGTTTCTTTAGCCATTCTATGAAAATTTCCGAGGTCATCCAAACTTTTTTGTTGCTTTCATAGTCAGTAGGCAGAATCTTAATGTTCTTAAAGCAACGTGGGCAAGCGAATTTGCCGATTACCAGTAATGGCAGTTTGTCAGTCCCAGACATATTTGCGCAGACAAGCACAGTCAGTCTTTCTTTGCTTCGCTTGCCACCTTGACACTGCACATTTTTAAATTCAAGAGTCTTATCTGGCATGAGCTTGAAAAACAATCCTGTCTCATCAGCATTGTAAATGTGGTTTGCGTGATAAGATTTCAGGATCACGGACAGCCGATCTTTCCAGCCAGTCATGTCTGACGAATCCGAATCGACAGACTTTGCCTCTCCACAGACAACTTGGAATGCAATATCGTGGCGTTCCTTAAACCGGTCTAGCCACCCAGTAGACTGCTTAAAATCGGTTATTCCTAACTGATCGGCAAATTGCTTGGCCTTCTCGAGCAAGACAGGCCCGGACAGTGGTATGTTTCGGTCCCGCATTGCGGTCCCGCATTGCAGTAGACCACTTCAGCATTGCATTTTTAAGCTCATCAAAACTGCCAGTGCGCATAAGTCTTCTTTTGGGCCCGAACTTTGCATAGCCCTCTTTTATAGACTCGGCCTTTTTCAACCACCCAGACAAGGTATTCTTTGGTACATTAAACATTCTGGCGACCTCAGACTTTGACTTCTGACCTTTTTCGACCTCAAGAATTGCTTCATACTTTTCCTCAAGTGTCTTCTGTTCCAGTTTTCTTTTTATTCCCTGTTTTCCCGTTGCCGATCTGGGTATCCCCCCGTTGCCGGGTCCTTCACCAGATTGCTCGGCAGTGCCAGCAAATACCTCCGATCTGGGTATCCCCCCGTTGCCGGGTCCTTCACCAGATTGCTCGAAAGCTGACGTACTCTCTGACATGACTGCAGGAGTGAATGATGAGCCGTATTTTTGGTCCGTATTTTAAGGCAAATACTGTACTTTTGGCAGGTCTTACTCAATGTCTGTGTGAAATTTTAATTTGTGAAAAATATTTTGCCAGCTTTAATTTCCTTAGGCAGCCTAATTAGCCCTGGGTTATTATAGGTATTTACAATAAACTCAATTTGACACCTTCTCAACATTAATCTCTTGACCTGTTGATCAAAGGGATTGCGCCAATCAAGTACACCTGTGTTATGTTAACGGCTGTTTCGGCAAGACGCTTTGTCAATATCAAAGCGTCTTATGATACTGATCACGCGCCTGCGTAACTTGATTGATAAAATTGGAATTTTTAAAAAGGTAATTAGTGTGAGCCATCGTTGGGATTTTACATAGAAAATGCACTCTAGAGACCAGGCTTAGAGTTCGAGGGTTCGAGCCATCGTGGTTCGAGCCAAGGGTGGCATGTTTAGGTAAAATGAATAGGGATTTTGCCGGGACTGAAAAGTCAGTTCGACCCAAACGTGGTGTTCGAGCCTACCGAGTTCGAGCCATCGAAGTTTGACTGTATTATTACTTCTCAAAATCTTGGGCTAGCCATATTATATGCTTTATTTGTTCATTTTACAGCAATTTGTGTACAACAACAAGGTGCAATCACTAGCCAAACAGGCAGAAACAATCACTCACACCTACCGACATCTACATAATGTCCTTGAAAGGCTTCATCTTGGACAGATCACAGGTAATTAACATCCTGATTGATTGTTGTACAGTGCAATCTCAACCCCCACCCATTGGGGCTTGAAGAAATAGATTGGCTGCATGATGCTTCCATGTAGAGCAGAAACCGACCCGCACACGAGTACTGGTAAACCGCTTTGAGATCTAAGCCTGCCCAAGCAAAGAGGTGCGAGTCCATGCTTATAAACCCCATCTCAATGTCGGGTAAAAGTCCCACAAAGTTGGAAGCAACGTCTCCAAAATGACCTTTACAGTGTTGACGGGGACGTTAGACCTCAAAACAAACAAACAAACAAACAAACAGTACAATCTCGTTTGATTAACTCATATCCTGGTGTTTCACGACAATCCCTTCCTTTGCAAACGGTGTAAATCCTGATCAGATGGCTTCTGAAGAAGCCATCTGATCAGGATCTACACTGGTTGTTATTCAGTTTGTGAATTTGAAGGAAAACATTATACCGTGCAATCTGATAAGCGATAGTCAGAAATGGGTGTGGCTAAATTAATTATTCAGCGGGATAAGGTTTAAGCAAGCTCAGGAATAAATGTGCTTGCTAAAGACAGATGCGTGCTTTATACAGGTAGGTTTTTTAAAAACAGTTCTCTATTACAGGAACTAAATGCAGGATTGGTTAAAACAGATTGGTTAAAAACAGATAGATTGTTTGATGCATTGAAGCACCAATAGGTTTCTATGCAGGGATGGTACGAATTGCACCACTTATAATATGGCTATTATGGCAGGTTTCACTGTAGTTTTCTGATTCTTATACACCATTCTAACACAGCGCGCCTATATAGGCAATGGAAAATAACTGTGTTTTATTCTACAACAAATCACGGCAAGGAAGAGCGTGACGAGTGACGTCATTAAAAACTGCAAATTTATGACGTCACTAGTCGATTTCCTTGACGTTGGACGGTGTAACGTCATTTTATCGCATCAAAACGTTAGAAAATGATATAAATGCATGTGTTTCAGTTGGTAATTTTAGCGGGATATCTTTTAACAATGGCGAAACGTTGTGAGAATTTGAAGGAAACAACAGCATTATTGCCGAGTTTCAGCATGTTAGAATCGAAATAGATCAGCTCTAGTCAGTGATTTGTTAGGTAATAAATCACAGTTTATCGGTTAGCTGTAAGTAGACAAATCACACGCGCTACGCGCTCGTGATTTGTCTACTTTACAACTGACCTCCAAACTGTGATTTATTACTCAACAAATCACAGCTAGAGCTGATCTATTTCTTAATTAAACTTATCCAAAAGTAGGACATGGCAAAACAAAGCAGACCCTGAAACAGAATCTGCAGTGTTTGATATCCCTACAGCATAATTTTTCTGTTAAACAGATTTTCAACCTGTACCGTGCTGAACATTTCAATATGCTACACTCTTCGAGATTGTTCAGCCATTTGTGTTGCACAATTTCAGATTTTTCCATGGATTCAGTAGCAGAATGGAAAACAATATAGATCCTGATCAGCTAGAAGCAGCTGATCTGGATCTATACTGTTTTCAAAAAAGGATATACATGTATCTGGTTTTAGGCCAGAGACCCTATTTGTCTGCTCTTGTATTTCCAAATATGTCTCTTCATAACATTGTTCCTATATCATTATAAGGACAGACAGAAAATAAGGGTTGACATAACATGTGAATTGTCTGCTGGGCAGACAATTCACATGTTATGCCAAGTCTTATTTTCCCTGAAAAATAGGAAAGAATATTTGGGAAATGATGTCTGCATATGACCTTACTGGCAGTTTAAGTGTTAAACATAATAGGCAGCCTGTTACTCTGTATCTACCCAGGAACTGAGTGAGTAGACTGCGTGACTTGCTTGACATGACATGAATAGTATAGTATGAGTTGGGTATCTTTGTAGATAGTTCCTCTCCCTCAGAGCTTCTACACTGTAAGAAACATCTAGAGTTCATACTCACAGACTACCAGGAGACAGAGGAACTCTTTCACAGCACAGATTTTAGTAAGTACCCAGTACCACTAAATATGTTATAGAAAGGGTTATCCTAAAGAAGCAAGGAATACACCTCAGGACTGGAAAATATGGAATGCACATGTTTTCTGTGCCATACTAGCTAGTTTCGGCCAATTAGGCCTCATCAGTGACCCTCAGATATTTTCAAAATTCCACAATGGAATCAATGATCCCAAAGGACAAGAAAATATAAACTACACTATGATGTAGGGCAGGGAGATTTTTACGGCCACCATACATTCCCAGACACAAGCTTTAGTGATGTTAAATATGTTCTAGAAAGGGTTATCCTTTAGAAGCAAGGAATACACCACAGAACTGGAAAATATGGAGTGTACATGTTTTCTGGGCATGACCAGCTAGTTTGGACCAATTAGGCCGAAAACTAAGCCTGCGGACAGACCAGGCCAGACCAACCCGTACGTAGTTGGATATCACTGTTTTGAACCCTAGGCATGGCAACATTTTTCCATGGAAATTAATCATGAAATAGTTCCTGTTGAAAGCTATGGTTAGACTAATTGACTGGCTCAGCATGACTTTAATAGTGTTTACTGGGCTATCAAACTGAAATGCAAACCAACAAATAAGTGAAGCAGACAGTTCTGTCAGAGCAAACCGTTTAGACTCTGATCAGATTTCTCCTCAAGGAGCAGTCTGATGTGGGTCTGCACTGCCATTCAGTGGGTACACAAACATATTTTTGACTGCACAACAGAAAGTAGAACGAAGTTGCTTAAAGATTGGAAATCGTCAATTAAAACTGAAATGTGGCAGAAATCAGGGAGTAACAATATTGTAATTATCATTTGGGATGGAAATAGTTGGTTTTACCATTGGAAATTTCATTGTCAACATGTCAGTGAAGCCATAAAATGGAACTTGCTACAAGAAAACCAATAATTTACCTCCCCAGATGACAGTGTTAAATACATTTATCCCCATTCTAAGGCATGTATTTATTCAAAAATCATTATATTTGCCCAAAGCAGTCTATGGGGTCAGCTACATTAACCAACTGCTAGCCAGTGAAATGTGGCTTCATGATGACATCAGATTCTGTAAAAGACATTTTGAACTGCTCTTCTAGAAGATGGTCCATGCCTTGATCTATATCACTATCATACTGGTCTTTGTCAGGTGGCCCTGACCCGGTATAGGTAAAACTGAGTTCACACAAGATGTACCAATCTGGACCCAGCCTCGGTAGCTTAACAAACTTGTTCAAGGCCATGATGTTAAACGGTCCAGTAAACACAATATCTATTAATCCACATGTTTTTGCCATAGCAAAATATTCGTACATGTATATTGGAAATATTTGTCAAAATTTTAATGATAAAGGTCCAGTTGGTCAAAGGATCGTTAGCTTAACAAGCTCATTAGTGGTCAAATTGTTAACTATTTTACTAAGTACAATATCTAATCCTCTGTTTTTTTTGCTGAAAAAATGTGAGTAGCTTTTCAAAAGCTGCTCACATTTTTTTCTGCAAAAATATTAGTATATTTGCCATATCTAATGATCAAAGTTTTTATTAAATCACATCGTAAGTTTTGAACAACTGGACCAAGGTAGCTAACAACACTGTTGTTTTTATGCCCATGGAATCCAGATTCGGCGGGGGCATATAGTTTTTGGTATGTCTGTCTGTTTGCCTGTTTGGCCGTTTGTCTGTCTACAAAAACCTTAACATTGGGCATAACTTTTGAATGGTAATAGATAGAGCTTTCATATTTCACATGTGTATACCTTATCACAAAACCTTTCCAGTGGTACCATAATTTTTTATCTCGTGACCTTCACCTTGACCTTTCACCTACTTTTTTCAAATTTTTTAAAAACATTAACATTGGCCATAACTTTCGATTGGTGATAGGGCTTTCATGTTTCACATGTGCATTCCTTGTCACAAGACCTTTCTAGTGGTACCATAATTTTTGACCTTGTGACCTTGACCTTGATGTTTGACCTACTGTTTAAAAACTTTAACATTGGCCATAACTTTCAATTGGTAAGTGGTAGGGCTTTCATATTTCACATGTGCATTTCTTGTCACAAGACCTTTCTAGTGGTACCATAAATTAATTTTTGACCTCGTGACCTTGGCCTTGACGTTTGACCTTCTTTTAAAACTTTAACATAGTCCATAACTTTTGATTGGTAAGTGATTGGGTTTTCATATTTCACGTGTGCATTTTTTTTCACAAGACCTTTCCAGTGGTACCATATTTTTTTACCTAGAGACCTTGACGTTTTACCTACTTTTTAAAAACTTTAACATTGGCCATAACTTGATAGGGCTTTCATATTTCACATGTGCTTACTATGTCACAAGACCTTTGCAACAATCCCATAATTTGTGACCTTGTGACCTTGACCAACTTTTTTAAGACTTTAACATTGGCCATACCTTTCGATTGCTTAGTGATACTGCTTTTAGTTTTAACATGTGCTGTCCAGGGGCATCAGTGTTTCACAAACACATCTTGTTTAACAACTGTGCCTTGTGCTTAAGCAGGCTGGTATACATTAGCTTGAATGCATATAATAATAGTTCATCTATCATTACTGACAATGACCAATCTTAATCATAGATGCACATATGGTCTGGACATCAACAAGGTGTCCAGATCTGGGTCCAGTTGTTCAAAACTAATGACATTGTTAGCTAATGTATTGTATAACATTTGATAATTTAATATGGCAACTGTACTAATATTTTGCAGAAACAAATGTGAGCAGCTTTTGCAAATGCAAAAGCTGCTCACATTTTTTCAGCAAAAATGCCACTGTAATAGGAATTTTGCTTGCTAGAAAAGGTAACATTTTGACCACTAAAGTTAAGCTTGTTAAGCTTTCAACAACTGGGCCCAGATTAGTACATGTGTAGTTATAATAAGACAGCAAATTTAGAACTACCATAAAGGTCTTGATCTGTTCGTGGGGGGGGGGGGGGGGGGTGAAAAGAAACGCAATAATTGGAGCCACAGACCAACAGCGTAATAACGATTTCCCCCCCCACCAAAAGGCCCCATAGATTTACCGCATGCGCATGCAGATGAACAGACGAAAACAGCTTCTGCATTGCACTGTTTTGGCGCGAAAAATATTTAGCATATACACATGTCAATTGCAAAGGGTAAGATTACTATCCTAAACTTAAGGATGTAACGGGCAAACAACACATTGATGTGTTTAATGAAATAATTTGGCCATTGAAACCACCCTTTTCTATATTTATTTTTTTTTTAATTATTAAAAATGTAGAGTACCAAGCACTGAACCCTGCAGTACACCGCATTCTATTCAAAATTACGGACCAACCTGGGTAATGTTAAATGAGATAGTTTCAATCAGATAATTAAAACTAGATTAATAATTGATCTTTACAGTTAATTCAGACATAACTGGTACATCTTGAATGACCTGGTTTTCACACCTTGTCCGGCTTATCTATAATGCCTTAGGCGAGTATTCACAGTTTCAAACTGTTGACAGCTTGAGTAAATCAGCGAGTATAAACATGTGTTATCATACCTGGCGATGTTTTTACTGCTGAGTTCCACGGAAAAATGACAATTATTATCCCCAAACTGGGGGAAAAATGTAAAAAGAAGTGGGAGCCACAGACCAAAAGCGTTATAACGATTTCCACGTTTTATGCGTCAGCGTTATAACGCCGCTACAGTGTACTTATAATAAGACAGCAAATGTAGAACTACCATAAAGGTCTTGATCTGTTCATTTTATTTGAGGTTTAACATCCCTGTCAACACTAGGTCATTTTGGAGCATTGCTTCCAATTTTTGGGACTTTTACCTGACATTGAGATGAAATGATATCTCAATCCCTGCCGCCCAATGAAACCAATAGGGTTTATATGCATGGATGGGCCGACTCGCACCACTCTGCCTGGGCAGGCTTAGACCTTCTAAGTGGTTTACTAGTATGCATGTGAGAGCGGTTTCAGCTCTGCGTGGGAGCATCATGCAGCCCATCCATTTCTTCAAGCCCCGATAGGCTGGGGCCACGATCTGTGTGCTAAACATTAGTAATTACAATTACAGGATGGCTGCTGTCAGTACCAACCAATCACAGCCCTTTAAAGTTTAACACAGAGCAGACATCCCATAGTCCAGTGATATGGTATAACAAATTTTCTGGGATTCCAGGTAAATGAAGTTGCTGTATGAGCCCCATTACAAGGAAACTCTTTTCTGGGCCCAGTTGTTCAAAGCATCGTTAGCTTAACAAACTCATTATTCGGCAACTTGTTTTCTATTGTAGCAAGTACAATTAATATAGTGTTATTTTTGCTAAAAAAATGAGAGCAGCAAAATTTTGCTGCTCAAATTTTTCTGCAAAAATAGTATATTCACCATATTTAATTATCGAGTTTATGATGTCAGCCTCGGTAGCTCAGTCAGATGCACCTCGATACCTGCCAGGGTCGGCAACATTCTTTCATGGAGATTGATCATGAAATCTTTGCTACGGTCATTCTCTCCCTTCTGCTGATTCAAGAAGGGCAGTTGTCAGTTTCTGGCGACAGAATGTGCACTGTACTTGCTAACCGCTTACATATAAGCCTGCCCAGGAAAAGTGTGGATAAGTAAACTAACCAGCTCAAAAATGACCTAAATAGTGTTGACTGGGCTGTTAACCCCAAATACAAACAAACAAAACTGTTGTATACTAGCAGCAATGACATAGGTGATTATCAGAGCTCTCAGAGGTACAGGCTGATGTACACCTTTGTTGTTTGTAAATGGCAGAAACAGGTTTTATCATAACACACCCCTGTGATGTAGTGAATTCTTTCTTGACTTTTTATGTCCCCGGTAGCAATAGCTGGGACATATTGTTTTTGCCCTGTCTGTTTGTTTGTTTGTTTGTTGGTTGGCTTGTTGGTTGGACAACTTTAACATTGGTTGTTCAGATACAGCCTTCATATTTGGCATGTAGGTTTATTGTGACAAGGGCTTCCCATTCATACAAAAAATTCTGACCTGTGCCCTTGACCTGTGACCTACATTAAAGAAAAAATTGACCTTGACCTGGGGACATGTTCGTGTTTCACCAACCCATCTTGTTTCTGATGATGATGTTGATATTTTTCTTATTTCTGCTTCAAACATAGATTGTGGGTACTCGTTAGAACTGCCTCATAATAAAAATGTGTACTTCTACAAACCCCAAATTTCTCTTTGAAGTTGGGTTTACAAGTGTAGCCATAACACCCAACTTGTTAATATCAGTCTCTGTCCTTACATGTCATGGTGTCTCAGTTCAATTCAATTCAAGTCTTTTTTCGGAATGAGCACAGTCAAATACAAGGCGTATTCCAATATGTATAAAACAAGCATTAGAATAAGAGAAAAACTAACTACAATCGAACTTTAATGGCTCGAACACCTTTGGGACCTCGAAAATCTGTTCGAGACAGGGATAGTTCAAGCCACTGAGGTTGCTGTCAGGAGGCATAACAAGATACTTTTAGACAGCTTTTTGGTGTTCTATAATGAAAATGTATGCCGTGTGTACTCATTAGAATCGCCTCCTTGAGGTTATTCTAATGAGTACACACAGCATACATTTGCAAGATAAAAGACTAAAATCTCCTTAATTATCCCCCACTATTTCTTATGTAGAGTATTTCGCTAGGGGCTCAAGAATGGGTTCGACACATCCGTGGTAAACGAGCCATCGGTGTTTGAGCCATCAAAGTTATACTGTAACTAACTTACACCAGAAAATGACTTATTTGGAGATAAGAAAGAATGCACTATGTCACACGGACGTGTTATCCTAATGTAAACAATCTGTCATAATGAAGGTTTGTTTCTGAACACACCATTGTTCCCCCCCCCCCCCCACACACACACACCTCTGATTAATGATCCGGTCAGCTGGATATGAGTGAAATAATCTTGAAACAGCCACAAAACTAAATCATAACCTGAACACACTGTAGTTTATCTTCTGTTCTGCTATAATTATTTTTAGGTCATCGGTCGGCAGACACAGTGATCTACAACAGTTATAAAGATCTGGAGAAGTACAGGTCTCTTGTGTTCCAGAACCAGCTGGTCAGTGCTCGGCTTGACATCATGGACTCTTCAGCAGAGTTGATACTGCCTGTACTGAAATCTCTTGACCCCAGTTCAAGGTAAAGAGATCTTGATATTGTTTCTAAATCCCCTTTCGTAAGTAGAATTCAATGTATAAAAAGGTTTTGTACCATAGTTCTGGATAATGAGACCTATCAAAGATATCGCCCTTGCCAATCTGGGCTTGGAGAAATAGATAGGGCTGCAAGTTTCTTCCGCACAGAGCTAAAACTGGCAGGTACTGGTATACCACTTAGGTCTAAGCCTGCCCAAGAACCGCAATATCAGAAGTAATGTCTCCAAAATGACCAAAAAAGTGTTGACTGGGACGTAAAACCTCAACTCAAACAAACAAACCATCAAAGATAATTAAGGGATACTTATTTCTCGTTAGACAGTAATTAGGTACTTGTTAGAATCGCCTTGTTGAGGCGATTCTAACAACTACCCACAACATAATTATGTTTTTATGGAGAATTAAGAAAAACATATCCCAAATTATCCTTTTTATGCATCATTATTTGGAGCTTTGTCTGTCTGTCTGTCTGTCTGTCTGTCTTGAGAAGCTGTCCTCATTATGCATCATAATCTGCATTGTATGAGTATACAGTCCAGTCTGTATTAAGCAAGTATTTCAGGAATAATTGAAATGTGCTTGCTTAAGCCAAATGCTTGCTTTTAGCCTGTTTTGCACTAAATGGAAGTCATACTGATATAAAGCTGGAGACCATTTTGAAATTAGGGGTGTCAGTTATTTTTATGAATTTATCTATAAAATTGCAAACATTGAAGATACTGATCAGACTAAATGTTTTACGGTATCTGATTTAGGCCTATACTATATGCCTATGTCCCATTGTGGGGTTGTTGGTCTGAAACTGGTTAATACAGGTCAGTTTAGGTATTTCATTGATGGAGTTCACATGTGTGACACAAACTTCTGCAATGCACGGTCAGGTGTTTTTTCTCTGGGTACTCTGGTTCTTGCCCACCATTGATAAATGATCAGCTCGAAATATGTGAAATATTCTTGAAAGGGCTGTAAAACAAAAAAACAACAACTTATTGATGTAATTCTAATGAAATTATAAAAACATGCCTAAATTATCCTTTAAATATGGATATCTGGTGCTCAAGAGTAAGTCAAAGTACAGTAAAATTCCTAGAAGTTCTGACACCTTGAGTACTTGATTCTGTCCCAATACTTTGGATCATTATGGTAGCCAAGTTAAATGAGACTTGTTTGTGTGGATGATTTGAGGTTTAACATCCCTTTCAACACTGTTTAAGTAATTTCAGAGACGTTGCTTCCAATTTTGTGGGACTTCTACCCGACGTTGAGATGAAATGACATCTCAAGCCCTGTCGCCTAATGAAACTAATAGGGATTATAAGCATGCCTGCATGGTCGTTCCAACATGGTCGTTCAGACTTGAACCGCTTTGCCTGGGCAGGCTTAGATCCTCCAGATCCTCTAAGCGGTCTACCAGTACTTGTGTGCGGTCTGTTTCAACTATGCATGGAAGTATCATGCAGCCAATCTATTTCTTCAAGCTCTAATGGGTGGGGGCTGGGTAAATAAGATACTCATGCTCATTTCTATTGCACTTAGGTATAAAACACAACGTCTGATTGGATAATGTCAAAAATTTGGGACAGTATGTTCTGCGATATACTGTTGTAAACCTGACATCATCGAGTAATGTCGCTTTTTAAGGTCCCTGCCATCGGCATGATGCCACGGGCATATAAGTTTTTTGGTTTTCCGTACATGTGTACCTGCCGAGTGCAAACTTCTAAACTTAAACATGGTCTGTATTTTATGCTTCATTGAATTTTTCAAAATGTTGTTAGCAGGTCTATTTTAGCCCTGATAGACACAATATAGCCTGTGGCGGAATTCTTAGCATATAAAGCGAGTTTTCTTGTGATGTGGCTGAGTAACATTTTTTTCTGCAGTTGAACTTAATGGCTCGAACACTTTTGGGATGATAAAAATCTGTTCTGGGGTAGTTTGAGCCACTCATAGCAGCAGGTCAAGTGGCTTATTATGCATAATTATTAGGGCCCCGCACTGAAAGTGTGGGTGCCCTATAGTAATCACTCTGTCGGTCCGTCTGTCTGTCCGTCCACAAATTTTTTTATCCTCCATAACTTTCTTAATCCTGGATGGATTTAAATATTACTTGGCAGAAATGTTAACCATAATGTGATGGAGTGTTGCGCGCAAGACTCAGGTCCGTACCTCAAAGGTCAAGGTCATACTTAGAGGTTAAAGGTCAAAAAAGGGTCTTTCCTGTGTCCAATTAATAACTTTGTTATTATTATTCCTGGATGGCAGAAATGTTAACCATAATGTGATGGAGTGTTGCGCGCAAGACTCAGGTCCGTACCTCAAAGGTCAAGGTCATACTTAGAGGTTAAAGGTCAAAAAAGGGTCTTTCCTGTGTCCAATTAATAACTTTGTTATTATTCCTGGATGGATTTAAATATTACTTGGCAGAAATGTTAACCATAATGTGGCCCCGCACTGAAAGTGTGGGTGCCCTATAGTAATCACTCTGTCCGTCTGTCTGTCTGTCTGTCCGTCTGTCCGTCCACAATTTTTTTATCCTCCATAACTTTCTTATTAGGGCCCCGCACTGAAAGTGTGGGTGCCCTATAGTAATCACTCTGTCCGTCCGTATGTCTGTCTGTCTGTCCATCTGTCCGTCCACAAATTTTTTCCTACTCCTCTGATAGCGCTGCCGGGGCCCTAGTCAGTTTCACTGACAGCTCTAGTTTACACAACCTTCTATATACTACAGGGGCCAGTTGTTCAAAACTAACGAAGTTGTTAGTTAACATATTGTTAAAATTGTGATAATTTATTAGGGCTAATATGCTAATATTTTTGCTGAAAAAAATGCGAGCAGCTTTTGCATCATTTTTTCAGCAAAAATACCAATATTTTACATATTAAACTTGCTAGAATAGTTAACAATGACCACTAACAAGCTTGTTAAGCTAACAATGGTTTGAACAACTGGCCCCAGGTATATTGTGTATTATTATTAGAATCACCTCAACAGCCTACATTTTCATGAAAAATCATGAAAAATGTTAACCTTTATCCTACTGTTCAAGACAACTCCTACCTTTGCAAACAGTGTTGATCCACATTAGGTAGCTTCTGAAGAATCCATCTGATCAGGATGTACACCGTTTATCATTCAGTTTGCATATTTAAATGACTATTATATATCAAGTACAGTGAAACCTGTCTTAGTGGCCACTTCTATTAAGCAAGCAACCTGTCTTAAGCAAGCAGGCATTTGGTGCTGAAAAAGGCAAAAGTGTTAAATCCCCTGTATTAAGCAAGCACCTGTCTTAAGCAAGCACAATTTTTTTTTATCCCTTAGGTGCTTGCTTAATACAGGTTGGACTGTAATTTAATTGGTTAACAGAAATCGTGTGGTAAGTTTAAATATTCAGCAGGATAAGGGTTAAAAAATCTCCCTTAATTATCCCTAGATATTTGTTATAAGGAACAATTGGAGGATTTCTTAGGGAGTAAAGAATGTATTCGAACAAACCATCAGTATTAAAGCTATCAAAGTTCACATGTATATTGCATAGAGGATATCTCACAAGTGGTAATTTTATATAAAATTGGAGTAAGTTTCATATGAAAGCACTGTATCACAGGTCCAAAACTCTTTCAAAAATTGTGTTGTCATGCATGGTGCCATAACCCAAGTGATATGTACATATACATTTTATAGCAGCATTGCAGGAAAACCTGTTTTTGCTATTTGCAAAGAGCAAAGATGCAGATCAGCCTGTGCATTAGCACAATTCTAATCAGGACCTTTGTGTTCTCTGCATGGGTAATACAGAATAATATCTCTAATTTTTATATATAAAATTTCAAGACTCTTGCTAGCCTGTGTAGCTGAGCTGGCTGGGTTGTGTCTTACCTTGTTGCAAACAACAAGGACAGATTTTCTCATGAACGGAGATCATATGTAATGGCATTTTGGTAATACTTTTGATAACTAGTACAATAACTGTATACAATTGAACTTCGATAACTCAAATATCTCAATTGACCGTGATTTTCCAGTTGAAGGTTGCTCCAACTTTTTAGGGTTAATCTTAGCGCTGGGTCATAAAGCATAATAGGGATGACTTAAGGGGAATGGGAACACTGCAATTTTTCAAAGAGAGACAACTTTTGAGACTTTCTGTGTGCTTTTCTATAAGCCCTGTCCAGCTGAAAAAGGGGTATACTCTTAAAGGAAAGAAGTTGCTCCTTAGGAGCAAATTCTTTCCTTTAAGAGTTGACCCCTATTGTCATGGGAGACAAAAATACTTTTGCAGGAGTTGCCTCCCCTGAAAGTGTATCCATTCCCCATAAGGATATATTTTTGATCTTTTATAAAATAAAGGAATGTTGTGGGTACTCATTAGAATCGCATAATTGAGGTCATTCAATAATCAGCGATTCTAATAAGTACACACTAGAGATAAAAAAAATATCATGTGCTAAGAGAAGAACTCGCTTGGGACTCCAGAACAAGTTTGAATTAGCCATGGTAATTCAAGTTATCAAAGTTTCACTGGTATAGTTAGTATGCATGTTTATTTCAGTGAATTCTTGTCAGTGTTGAGAAGTGCCTACGAGTTGCTGCGGAGTACACCTAAGAGTTCACCAGTGATTGTTAAGGACACTATAGAGGAAGAATATTGACAGTGATCTTACAAAGTTCCCTACAAGTCATAGCAGAAAAAAACAACAGCAGATACACCACAACCTCATTATAGCAAAGTTCGTTATATGGTTTTGGATATAACACAGTTTCAAGGTGGATCCCAAAAGTGTTTAGATTATATAGAAAAATGACCATAAATAGTAATTTTTCTATATAATCTACATTTTTGTTTGGATATAACACGGTTGTTTAACTAACACAGTGTCTGCTTTGGACCCCATTAACAGTGTTATAAAGAGGTTGTGGTGTATTTAGAACTTGGACTTCTGTCCAGTTGTCCTCCATCTACTCAGGCCTGTTAATCAGTTTTCATGGTGTATTCTAATGGACTTGTTAATGCAACATGACATCTGATTGGATGATGTTAATATTTTGTGACAGTTTATTGTGCCATCACAGAAGCCTTTTTGATGTAGTGATTATGGTACTCACCTTATAAACCTGACAGGTGTGGTTTTGATTTTGGGCTTCTCTAAACTTTTCAGATAATCATTAAACCAAGTTCACATCTCTATATGACCTTGGTTGTTGATGGGACCTATAACTCGAACATACACACATTCCCTTTCCAGGGGCTGGCATTTGTTTTTTGTCGCACCTGCTATTAGCATGGTGCGATATAGGAGTCCAAATTTCTGTCCTTTCATCCGTTTGTTAAGGGGAATGGGAACACCCGGCTGATTTTTTCCGCCATTTTTCAAAGGGAGATAACTTTTGGGACTTCCTGTTCGCTTTTCTGTAAGCCCTGTCCCACTGAAAAAGGGGTCTTCTCTTAAAGGAAAGAATTTGCTCCTCAGGAGCAAGGCCCCCGCCCATAGGAGTAGGGGCTTGAAGAAATATATGGGCTGCATGATGCTTCCACGCAGAGCTGAATCTGGCCAGCACACCAGTACTGGTAAACCGCTCAGAGGATCTAAGTCTGTCCAGGAACCGTGGAGCGAGGCGGACCGTCCATGCTAATAAACCCTATTGTTTTCATTGGGTGACAGGGCTTGAGATGTCATTTCATCTCAATGTCGGGTAAAAGTCCCACAAAAATGGAAGCAACGTCTCCAAAATGACCTTTACAGTGTTGACGGGGACGTTAAACCTCAAATTAAACAAACAAAATCCTCAGGAGCAAATTCTTTCCTTTTAGAGTTGACCCCTATTGACTTGGGAGACAAAAATACTTCTGCAGGAGTTGCCTCCCCTGAAGGTGTTACCATTCCCTTTAATCCGTCAACATTTGCGACCACCCTAGCATTCACCCAAATGGCCGAGTTTACTACAGACCTTTGGGACATAGTCATTTGGGAAGGTAAATTGTTGGCCCTAAATGCCAGGCTTCAGTGCAGCTATCCCCTAGTTATACTTATAGTTTTAAGGAAGCTGAGGAGGGAATTGGTTGTCGAATTGTCTTCTACACATTGGTGCTCTGTTATATTTATTTTTTTTTTTTTTCGTGATAGATACTTCTATATTTTTTCATGTAACAAATGCTTATATATGATTTAAAAATAAATGTTGACATATATTTAAATGACTTACTACATTTCTTAAACATTGCTACAAAGTGTGGAGGGCATATGTGGAGAGCAACTCTTTCTACCGATTTCAAAGAAGTTTGAAAAAGTGGGGGCTATATTGGTTTTGCCTTGTGAGGCTATATTGGATTTGCCTTGTCCTTCTGTGATTCCGTAATTCTGTAATTCCGTTATTCATCGTAACTCAAAAACCGTTCAAGGTATTTTTAGGAAACTTCACACAAATGTAAAAGACTATGAGACGATGTGCAGAGTGCATGAACCATAACTTTGGATTGCCTACTTTTGGAGTTATTGCCATTTGAACATTAAAAAAATTCCGTTATTCATGATAACTCATAAACCGGTTGAGGTATTTTCCTGAAACTTCACACAAATGTAAAGCACTATAAGACGATGTGCAGAGCGCATAAACCATAACTCTGGATTGCCTACTTTTGGAGTTATTGCCCTTTGAACATTGAAAAATGGCAATTTTAACCTTGTCCACTTCATAACCCAAAAACCGTTTGAGGTATTTTCATGAAACTTCACACAAATGTAAAGCACCATGAGGCGATGTGCAGAGCACATGAACCATAAATCTGGATTGCCTTTTTACCACCTTTAATTAGAGGCTCAAAGCTGAAAACATTTTTTTCTTGTAGTTTTCTTTTCTGATAGCGCTTTTGCAGGGCTATAGTCAGATCCTCTGACAGTTCTAGTTTTGTCTTCCATAGCAATAGGGGTCAACTCTTAAAGAAAAGAATTTGCTCCTGAGGAGCAAATTCTTTCCTTTAAGAGTATACCCCTTTTTCAGTTGGACAGGGCTTACAGAAAAGCATACAGGAAGTCCTGAAAGTTGCCCCCCTTTGTAAAATGGCAGAAAAATCTGCCAGGTGTTCCCATTCCCCTTAAGTGCCTGCTCAGGAAAAGTGGTTTGGTAAACTGACTAGCTCACTATGACCATAAAGTGTTGACTGGGAAGTTCAACCCCAAAACTGGTCAAAAGCCTTCTACAGTATTTTAGGCAGGACTTGAAAACTTGCAACATGCTAGCCCTTGTCCTGCTGAACTGAACCTCTACCTTTGCAAACAGTGTAGATCCAGATCAGATGGCTTCTTTAGAAGCCATCTGATCAGGATCTATACTGTTTGCCATTATGTTCATGAATTTGGAGCAATTAATTACATCAAGTAACCTGATTTGTTGAAAATCAGAAATGGGTGTGGCTGAATTAATTTATTCAGCAGGACAGAAGTTAGAATTCAGGCAATGGCAGTCTGTGAATGTGTTAGACATGTTTGGCCACATTTTCACAAAACAATACCAGTGTTTGTGATCTGTTTTATGAACTTATATCAGCCGAGTTGTGTCAAAGTGAGTGTGATGGTGTATACCACCGTTAGTGTCCTGGGCAGAAATGGGTCTGTAAATGGTTGCCATAAGACATTAATATGACCCATATAATGAGAACCTGTCTTCAGCTTTTGCATTCAGGTAAGGCTTTCAGTGGGATGACTATTCTAAAGATAAACTATCCTAAAGCAAATGCCTCCTTTTGAGACTAGCCCCTTTAAGAAGAGAGGCAAATATTTTTGCTTTCAGTCATTTACAGGTATGCACTTCCTAAAGCAATTGAACAGGGAGAAAAAGGTACAGCTGCACTTAAGTTGTAAATAAAAATCACGACTATGTCGGGCAAGGTTATTTTAATTCATTGTGTGTTTTTAAATAACATGCCTTAGTGTTGACATGAATTGCCACCATGTCATGGTATGGTATAGAAGGGAGTATCTTACCTTTCAGAATGTCTCAGTCTGTGGAGGTAAAGTTTTATTTTGCAAGGGAACAAGACAGTTCCCCGACAAGACAGTTCCCCGACACGGTTTTTGGAGACAGTTCCCCCGACACATTTGAAGACAGTTCCCCGACACTTTTGAAGACAGTTCCCCGACACTATTGTTCATAGTAAAATGACATGTTACTGATAATTATAATTGACAATTAGTTCCCAGACACTTTTAAAGACAGTTCCCAGACACTACTGTTCATAGTCTTAATGTCCTAATTGGCAATTAGGGATAATTGGGTATAATAAAGATCATTGTGAATAGATTAAGTATACCTGTGATTTGGAGAGGCAATGTCTTTCTGTGCCGGGGAATTGTCTTAAGATATATTAGTTATTATTTGCATGTTTCTTGCTATGGGAACTATATATTAATGAGTTGCCTGAAATTTCATCGTTGATTTCAAGACAGTTCGCCGACATTTGTTCTGACCATGATCTGCCTGGAAGTCTAAGCCAGAGGAGAGGTAAAGGTCTTATACTTTAATAATATTTATTTAAAACAAAAACTTTGAACTCAGCTACATTTTTCAAATGTTTATTATATGACAAATAGAAATACACTATTGCGTTTCCTAGAAGACATTTTTGTTTTGTTTAAATGTGTGCAGGTTCATTAACTGAACATGCTAGTTCGCTTAATTTTAGGTGTATTCATTACACTTTCTAAACGTCTGTCGGTGAATTGTCTTCAAAATATTGATCAACACATAATAACTATCATTTATGATAATCAGCATGATCAGTCAAAGGTCATTTGACTTTGAACAATAGTGTCGGGGAACTGTCTTCAAAAGTGTCGGGGAACTGTCTTCAAATGTGTCGGGGAACTGTCTCCAAAAACCGTGTCGGGGAACTGTCTTGTCGGGGAACTGTCTCGATTCCATTTTCACCAAATAATTTGAGTCTTTCCTGGATATCGCAGAGACATGCAACTTTCTGGAGAAGTTGGCAGATGATAAGTTCTAAAACATCACCATAGTGATATATAGGCTAAAATGTTTATCAAGAGCAAGAATCACAAAAATTTACCGAGGTTGTACAAATGGTTGGGCCCATCAGAGTCTAACTGTTGGTTTTCTTTTGCTCCAGCATTTCAGTGGTTTCTTGCTGTCGAGTCCTCACTGTTGTTTCATCTCTGTGGTTGTTTGATTTTTGTGTTCACAGAGATGTTGCACTGATGAGTTAGGAGGCCTTCATGCAGACTGAACAATTATTTGTCTAATCGCGACAAAAGTAAGGACAAGGATTGTGGCCATGTAAAATTGATTTAAGCCCCACAGTGGAATTGGTTTTGCTGACCTTCCAAGGCGGTTCTTCTGTCTCGGTTTATTTTTGTTATGGTTTGTCTTTGAGTGTGTGTCGCTTGTATTATTTTGTTTTGGATAGCCAATTGGCCATTTGGTGGGAAAATAACTGTCCTTTTGGCTTTCGCTATTGCTGTTTCCATTAGGGTCTAGTTGTTTCATGTTTGTGTTCTTTCCCTTTGGTGTCTCTGATGGGAGCTGTGGGTTACCTAATTGTATTGATTACTGATCATTGCATTCACTTCTATTTAGTAGGGATTTTTTGTTGCACCTGCATTTTATGATATAGGACCAAGTTTTCTGTCTGTGCATTTGTTTGTCTAGCCACCAACATTTGTGTCAACTCTGGTGTCAACCCTGATGTTCAAGTCCATTCTTTTGCACCTGCTTTAACCCATTTTGTACCGGAAACCTCAAAACAGGTAGTTAGCAAACAGTGCAGGCCCAGATCAGATGCTGAGTCCTGCGATGTCTGATCAGGGCCTACATTGTTTGAAAACATTCAGCTAGTTTCCAAATAGATTTTGAAACAACCTGACACCCTTAAATTTTGAAATGGACTACTGCTATATATTTACCCTAAATGTTCAACTCCATTTCTCAAGATATATAAGAGCTTCATTAACCCATTTGGTACCCCCGCCCATTGGGGCTTGAAGAAATAGATTGGCTGCATGATGCTTCCACGCAGAGCTGAAACCGACCCGCACACGGGTACTGGTAAACCGCTTAGAAGATCTTAGCCTGCCCAGATAAAGCAGTGCGAGTCTGACCGCCCATGCTTATAAACCCTATTGGTCATTGGGCGACATGGCTTGAGATGTCATTTCATCTCATTGGGCGACAGGGCTTGAGATGTCATTTCATCTCATAAGGCGGCTTCTGATCAGGGCCTACACTTTTTGCAAATTGTTCAGCCAATTTCCAAATAGATTTTGATGACAAGTAGACCTGACACACCTTAATTTTGACATGGACTCCTTCTGTATATAAGAAGGAAGATTCCATTTGGTACAAAAAGGGTTAATGTTACTTGGTACAGGGATGGCAACTTTAATGCAAGCATCCATATTTGACCTTAATCTATATTTCATGATTCACTGACTTTGTGAAGATTTGCCCCACAGGTGCAGGAGAGCCTTGGGCAAAATACTTGTTCAGATTTGGATCCAGACGCATCTTAGCCTTTGGTGGAATGTCTGTGTTTGGAATTTTAAGAACTTTGATTGCATGTTTGCATGGAAATTCTTGAAGATATTTTAGAGAAATAATAAAATAAGAAAACTGAAACTGTTTTCAAACTTTATTTGTAAAACTGTAGTTTAAAATTGACAAATAACAATTATTTTTTATATATTTATTTTTATATCAACTCAAACAAGAAGTAGATCCAGCAACATAGACACATATATCACAGAGAATATAGAATATGGTTGAGTCTGTCACGAGAAAACCTGTATGCTTAGTTTTGACCTGGGTCTAGTTGTTCAAAGCCTTGTTAGCTTATCAAGCTCGTTAGTGGTCAAATTATAAACCATTCTAGCAAGTACGGTATCTAAAATTGTGTTATTTTTGCTGAACAAATGTGAGCAGCTTTTGCATTTGCAAAAGCTGCTCACATTTTTTTCGCAAAAATATTAATATTTTCACCGTATTGAATGATCAAAGTTTTAACGATATGTTAGCTAACAACGTTGTTAGTTTTGAACAACTGGCCCCAGGTAAGACATAAATTGGCCTCCTCGGGGGGAGACCTTGAATACTTGCTGTAATTCACCTAGAATTAAACAAATTTGTTACACGATCCTTGATGGAGTCCAAAAGGTGCAAACGGAATACCGGTAGCAAACATTCTGATCGGGGTCAGCACTGTTTTATTTGGCCTGTCTGTCCCAATACTTAGGGTCATTGCAATATCATTGCAATAGACTAACAACAGTCTAGAAATGTTACATACAGTAAAATTCCTATATTAAGACCACCTCTAGGACTGTTCAAAAGTGGTCTTTAAGACCACTTTTGAACAGACCCAAAGGTGGTCCTTGACCAGAGGACAATGTGGGCAGAAAACACAAAGAAACATTAAGCACAGCCTTCAGAATAAGCTTTTTAAAGCAGAATTAGTCTTATTTTTAGGTGGTCTTAATAGCAGATTTTCACTGTATAGAATCTAAAAGCATTGTTCTATCAAGCAGTAAACACAAAGGTGCTGATCAGACTCTGCAGATGCGCAGGCTGATCTTAACCATTGTGGTCACCAATGCCATAAAATGGGTTTTCTTATGACAGCTCTTACCTACTGGTACTTTTTTTTCACAGACTTTCACATCGTGCAAAAATACCTAGCAAGCCTGGGAAAGCTCTATAATCTAGAAAATGTTTGTGAAGAAACGTTGTAGCAGATTTTGTTTTTGAATAGGTGTATAGTTGGTGCAATTTGACACGAGACTGACCTTTATGCAAAGAATAAATAAGTCATTGTTGTCGCTTAATAGGTCGGTTTTCGTAAGCTTCTCGTGCATTTTCGGCATCTCATGCATGGTGTCCCATTTACTGACTTCTATGTATTGAATAACAATATCCACCTCTTCGGAAAATGGCAAAGATAAATATATGCATTCAGTCGGATGTGAAATTATGGTATTAGAAGTCCTCAGTATCATGTCAAATTGCATTGGCTATATTAGGTTTATGTGCTTTTATAAATTATTACCCAAGTTCAAATATTGCAACTTCCAAGAACCTAAAATGCTCTACCTAACTATACTAAATTACATATTTGCACAAACATCAAACTCAAGACTGTTCGTGCACTGAACAGCCTCTGTAGATACTGTATACTTGACACAGCATATAGGAACTCAACTAAATGAGACGACCCTGAAGAAAACGACCTTCAGCATTCTCTGATTGGTGCTTTCAAATGTTCATGTGCAACGAAATAACCCATAAAATGCCAATCACGACAATTGATATAACAAACCGTATTATAAGGAGGTTGTTGTGTATGTAGGCTGGCCCGAGTCTTTCCTGGTTATCTATGTGCCAAGAACCTTTTCTCAAGAGCTGGCTAAAATATTACTTTAGATACAATCATTGTAACTTGGCTGGATTTTCATAGCACTTTTGCTATATTTATACTGCACATTTATTCAATCGGATGGTATGTATTTAAGCATCCATTGACTGTTTCTGAAAGGCGTGAATTAAGTTTTACCAAATATTTTCTGATCCACAGACAGTAGCAAACTAGTTTATTGTAAATATAGATATACTTCTAAAAAGATTTTAATGCAACAACATGTAAAAAAGTGCAAAACACCAAGATGATGACACATGAAAAGTGGAATAGAATTTCAACACACGGGGGAGGGCTTCACGTTTACTATATACATGAACAAATAACTTGGCAGGGCAATAATACTGATGAAACAATCATGTCACTTAGAGTTCTAATTAAGCTAAAATTTCAGCAATAATGAGAAACACAAAAAATGTTTTTTGTTGTATATAAATTTTTATGAGCACAACAGGCTCCTGTGAGCATGCCCATATGTGCCGTTTTTCCAAAACTTTCACTACTTCTGTGCAAGTAAAGTCAACCCGCCTTATACTGACAAAACTGGTTATAAAAACAATTTCAATGAAACTAAGCCTTTGCTCAAGATGAGCAGATAAATGGAGCTATTCAACAATACTGTATTTAATACATGTATTCCGGGGCACAAATGTTGCAACTATTTGTTAGAATTGCCTTGACAAGGCAATTCTAACAAATAGCTGCAACATTTGTTTCTTGGTGTAAATAAGGGCGAAAGGCTCTTTATTACCTTTTATTATTCTCCATTCTAGTGCACTTGCGCATGATTGGAAAACATCAAAATTTGCAACAGTATATTCTGCGATATACTGTCAGAAACCTCAGGTCATCATGTAATGTCGCTTTTCATTGGCTGGTATTTTGTTTACGCAGCTCACAGCACTTGCCATTTTGTGCAAAATAGTACAGTTTTTAAGAAAACAGCTGAATAAGTGCATTAAAATGGGGATAACTGTACTGCAAAATTGTCATTTGGGGAGGTAAATTGTCAGTTTTAGTGTCGCAAATTCCGTTTTATGGCTCCGCTAATGTGTCGCCGTAAAATGAAACTTCCCACCATAAAACCTCCAATTTACCTCCCCAAATGAAATTTTGAATACAGTTAACCCTAATTGTACCTACAATGGGATTCTTTATAGCAGCAGATGCTTTATAATGGCAACAATGATATTAGCGTATGGATACTGCCACTATAACAAGGGTCCTCTGTACTATGTGCATAACAGGAGCTGAATTCAGGCACAGTGGCCTGAATCAATAATATAATGTTATTAATCAAATAATTTCGTATTGGCCCAGTTACAGGTCCAAGGTCTGCTGTATTGGCACGAGGCCGAAGGCCGAGGCCAATACAGCTGACCGAGGACCTGTAACTTGGCCAATACGAAATTACTTGATTAATGACAATTTTATTAATTGACGCAATTAAAAACATTATTTATGATTTTTGAATATTGGTTGACCTTGTGTAATATAGGATAATCAATTAATAATCAATGCTATGGCACCTCTTCTCCTGAGCTGGCACAATGCTTCATGAGCTCACACAATAAGCTGGATTGATCATTTTCAAACTGGTTTCTCAAAATTTTATCTGAGAGAGAAAAAAATAACAATTGTCTGAATTCTTATCCCTTAAATTTTGGCTTAACTAGAATTTTGTGACATATCACAGTCAATTTTATTCCTTTACTTTTTCTTTGCAAGCTTTATTCATTTTACAAACACCAATTAGCTGTATGTATAATACATGTACTATATATGCAAGCACCAATAAATGATCACGCTTGCTATTTTGCTCAGAAGTATTAATGAGTATGTTAGCATTTTAAATATTCACTTGAATTTTCACTGAAGACATTTGTGCTATTTCAATTTTATATGAAGCTATGGTGTAAAGTGTAAATTATTGGTAACCCTGCAGTTTCAAGGTGGTTGGGTATCGGGTGCGCACACTCGTACACTTGTCGCGGTCAATGAACAAGCTATTCTTTTTACATGAAATTTCCTTCTCTAAGCCCATGCGGTTATCCTGTAGATCTTTCAGGGAGTTGTTTGCCTGATTAAGTTGATCTGTGAGGGCATCTATGGAAGTACAGATCTCGTTTACTTCACCCACCAGCCTGAAAGAATAATTGAAATAAACATTAGTTGATTTATATGGAGAATCTTATGGAGAATGGATGCACCAGGGGAGGCAACTCCATCAGGAAATGCATTCTATATAAGCACTATTCTTACTGTCAGATCCTGAACCATCTTATATTGTAGAAAATGTTTGTACTTCATATTTTAAACAAAATACAGTACTATTCAACAATTAAGACCACCTAAAATTAAGACGAAATTTCGTTTTAAAAGCTTATTGAGACGGTTTTAGTTATCTTTGTGTTTTCTACACCCAAAGTCTCCTGAAAAGAGACCACCTTTAGGACTGTTCAAAAGTGGTCTTAAGACCCCTTTTGAACAGTCCCAAAAGTGGTCTTAATACTTAGATTTTACTGTACTGTTTAAACCAACTCCATCATAAATATTTTGTCTCCCTAATCAATAAGGGTCTACTTTTAAAGAAAAGAATAGCTCCTCGAGTTCAAATTCTTTCCTTTAACAGTAGAGCCCCCTTTTTGGGGGACTCCTTTAATAAAGGAAACAGGAAGTCTTGAAAGTTTTCTCCTTTGTTCAAATGGTAGAAAAATAAATATGTCAAGTATTAATATGCCCCTTATGGGAAAAGTATACACCTGACAGATTTTTCTGCCATTTTTCAAAGGGAGACAACTTTCTGGTCTTCCTGTTCGCTTTTCTATTAATTCTGTCCGACTGAAAAAGGGGTCTACTCAGGAGCAAATTATTTCCTTTAAGAGTTGATCCCTATTGACATGGGAGACAAAAGTACTTCTGCAGGAGTTGCCTCCTCTGAAGCTGTATCCATTCCCCTTACAGCCTTCATAGTCACACATCATTAAAACTTTGACCTACAGTTGAACTTCAATGGCTCGAACACCTTTGGGACCATGAAAATCTGTTGAGACAGGGGTAGTTCGAGCCACTGAGGGTTAATGCCAGGAGGCATAACTACATACTTTAGCACATCTTTTTCTGTGTTCTATAATGAAAAATGTATGCTGTGTGTACTCATTAGAATCGCCTCATCGAGGCGATTCTAATGAGTACACACAGCATACATTTGCAAGATAAAAGTTGAAAATATACTAATTTATTACCCTCCCGATTACTTATGTACAGAAACTCCCTAGGGACTCAAGAATGGGTTCGACTCAGCCATGGTAAACGAGCCATCGGAGTTCGAGCCATCGAAGTTCTACTGTATATGCATTTGCAAAAGCTAGTCACATTTTCTCAGCAAACATGCCAGAGTACTGGCTATTGTACTTGTTAGAACAGTTAACATTTCATCCACTAAGAAGCTGGTTAAGCTAGCAATGCTTTAAATTACTGAGCCCTGGTCAATTGCCAAACAGAATACCTGAAACCTTGATCCAGGATCAGTCTGATCTAGGTTTTCTCAAACACTTTCAAATTCAGTATCATAAACTTATGGTGCAGGCAGCCATAGTGGCTCAGTCAAGACATAAAGAGGAAGCAGGTACCATCCCTGCCAAGCCTGGCAACATTCAAGAAGTACTTTCTATGGTTATTCTCTCCCTTTCGCGGATTGAAGGTGTCAATTTCTGGCAAGGGTATATGCACTACTGGTTAAGTACTTATGTATGAACCTACCCAGGTGATGTGTGGTTAGGTTTTGTTTGTTTGTTTGTTTGAATTGGTGTTTAACATCCCCGTCAACACTATTAAGGTCATTTTGGAGAAGTTGCTTCCAATTTTATGGGACTTTTACCAGACAATGAGGTGAAATGACATCTCAAGCCCTGCCGCCCAATGAAACCAGAAGGCCTATATGCACTGGACGATCTGACTCACACTGCTTTGCCTGGGCAGCCTTAGTCATTCTTAGTGGTTGTTTACCAGTAGTCGTGTGTGGTCAGATTCAGCTCTGCATGGAAGCACCATGCAGCCCAATCTATTTCTCCAAGCCCCGATGGTTGTGGGTGAATGTTGTTAAGTAAACTGACCAGCTATACATAGCCTTATTAGTGTTGAGTAGGCCATTAAACTGCAAAATGAAACTAAACACTTCTGGTACGCAAAATTTGACAGAATTTGAAGCACATGAACATACTTGTATTGCACAGGATCTCTACAGAGCTCTACCCCGGGTCTGAAAGTCCTGTTCTCAAGCCTTGTCTGGGAGACTTTCATTGGGTTCTCCTTGTCTCTGATAGCTTTCTTTAAACTTTCGATGTTCCTTTCCATCTGACTGATCTCCTCACACACCTGAAGTTATGCAGGCACCCCTTGATTAGTTTGTATATTAACCCTTTTTTGTACCAAATGGAATATCCCTCCTTATATATAGCACGAGTCCATTTCTAAATTTAGGGGTGTCAGGTTGTGTTTTCTCCAAACTGATTAGGAAAATGGCTGAACTTCTTGCAAACAGTGTAGGCCCCGATCAGATGCCGCAGAATGCGGCATCTGATATGGGCCTGCACTGTTTGCCAGGGTACCCATTTTGGGGTTTCTGGTACTAAATGAGTTCAACCATTGTATGCTAGTGGACTCTTCCATTGCTATATTTTGGACAAGTCCATTTGTCATATAAGGGGTTTCAGGCCTATTTGTTCGTTTTTATTCTATTTTTGACGGAAAATTATGTTAGCAAATAGTGCAGGCCCTGATCAGATGCCATATTCTGCGGCATCTGATCTGGTTCTGAACTGTTTGCCAAGGTACCCCTTTAGGGGTTTCCCGCATACAATGGATTAACCCTTATCCTGCCCCTATCTTTGCAAACAGAGAAGATCAGGGTCTACACTGTTTATTTTGCAGTTTGTGAATTGGACGGATGGTGTCGAATACATAATACAAAGTGATCTGATTGGTTGATATTCAGAAGTGGGTGTTGTTAAATTAATTTATTCAGCAGGCTAAGGGTTAATACAGTGCAGTTTCAAATAAAACACAGGTCAGATCTTCAAAGCTAACAATGTCAACGGTAAGCATATTAAAACTTTGATGGCAAATATACTTATATTTTTGCTGAAAAATGCGAGTAGCAAAACATAAGGGCGATATTTTATATGGGAAACTCAGAATGGGTCACTAGCTGATAGTGCAGGCCTAGATCAGATGTCACAGAATGAACATATAGCATCTGATCAGGGCCTTCACTGTTTGCAGAAAGTTCAACCATCACAATAACAAGTCTGTAACATAGACCCCTCTAACAGCCCCCACCCATAGGGGCTTGAACAAATATATGGGCTGCATCATGCTTCCACGCAGAGCTGAATCTGGCCCCCACACTAGTACTGGTAAACCACGTAGAGGATCTAAGCCTGTCCAGGAACCGCGGTGCGAGGCGGACCGTCCATGCTAATAAACCCTATTGGTTTCATTGGGCGGCAGGGCTTGAGATGTCATTTCATCTCAATGTCGGGTAAAAGTCCCACAAAATTGGAAGCAACATCTCTCCAAAATGACCTTTACAGTGCTGATGGGGACGTTAAACCTCAAATCAAACAAACAAACAAAAGACCCTTCTAAACCCACCCATTCTCTAGGGATGCAGGAGCGAGTTCGAATTAGCCAAGGTAAAGGAGCATTCAGTGTTCTAGTGTTTGATGTTTCAGTGTTAACCCTTATCTTGCTGAATATTCATTTAAGCCATACCAATTTCTGTCTATCAACCAATCAAATTACTTGATGTAATTTATTGCTACAAATTCATAAACTGAATGCAAAACAGTGTAGATCCTGATCAGATGGCTTCTTCAGAAGCCATCTGATCTGGATCTACACTGTTTGCAAAGATAGGGGTTGTCGTGAACAGCAAGATAAGGGTAAACAGAAAGTTGAAGTGAAGACACCCAAATTGAAATTACATGTACAGTAAAATTCCTATATTAAGACCACCTTTGGGACTGTTCAAAATTGATCTTTGGGACTGCTCAAAAATGGTCTTTAAGACCACTTCTGAACAACCCCAAAGGTGATCCCTGACCAGATGACACTGTTGTAAAAAACCCAAAGAAATAATAACCGCTCCCTTCTAAATAAGCTTTTTCAACCAGAATTAGCCTTAATGTTAGATGGTCTTATAAGCGGAATTTTAATGTATTACTGTCGAATTTGATAAAGACCAAATTTGTAGAAACCAACATAAATCTATAAATACACTGAAACTCTGCTTTTAACCCTTATCCTGCTGAATAAATTAATTTATCCACATCCATTTCTGACTATCAACCAATCAAATTACTCGATATATTATATAAATACATTCAATACACAAACTGCATGACAATCATGTTAGCTCCTGAACAGATGCCATCTGATCTGGATCCACACTGTTTTCAATGGTAGGGGTTGCCGTTTTCAGCAGGATAAGGGATGAGAACACCTAAAATTAAGACTATTTCTTCATTTAAAACAGATTTGAAAGATTTCAGGTTTTCTTCCTACGTAGTTGTTACACCCAGTGCTCTCTAGTAAGAGACCACCTTTGGGACTGTTCAAAAGTGGTCTTAAAGACCACTTTTGAACAGTCTTAAAGGTGGTCTTAATATAGGAATTTCACTAGGGCTGGCTAATCGGAGTTAAAAAGATAATCGATTATCAGTCCTGTCATTGCGATCGATAATCGATTTGTAATCGCTATGGTTTTTGTCATAATTTTACCTGTCTGGCTTTCTTCTGAGAATGACTCTTACCATATGTTGCACTCTACCATATGTATATTTGAACAGACAGGCCTGAGCAAACAGTGTAGACCCAGATGAGACGCCGCAGAATGCGGCATCTCATCAGGTTCTGCACTGTTTGCCACTCATCCAGCTATTTTAGGCATAACTTTGGGTTGTAAATTGTACCAATCAAGGAATCGATTAAAAGCAAATCAGAAATGATAATAATTTTTGTTGAATTTATCAATCAATTAATCGATTATACGATTAATCGTGTCACCCTTAAATTTCACTGTACTCAGTACTGTAATCATCCTGAAAGTTGATGATTAGCTGGCTGTAAATGACGTAATATTTGAATGTCAATGTGCCCTTTTAACCCTTGTCCTGCTGAATATTTAAATATGCCACACCCACTACTAAAAATCAACCAATCGGATTACTTGATGCAATTTATTGCAACAAGCTCATAAACTGAATGAAAACAATGAAGATCCTGATCAGATGGCTTCTTCAGAAGCCATCTGATCTGGATCTACATTGTTTGAAAGATAAGACATATCCGGACTCAGCAGGACAAGGGTTAATATGCCCCAGTGAGCTTGGTGTCTCCAAACACAATCTGATGGAATTGCATCATTTCTGGGAGAATTAATGTGTACATGAATTTCAGCAATCTTTTCAGCACAATGCTATAAGAATCTCTTTTCGCAGTAAACTACCTTTGCCAAGTTTTCTTCCATCTTTGCCTTCGCATCATCCAAGTCGGTGATTCTTTTCTGGAATGCTACATCCACTGCATCACACTGTTCACGCATGTCCCGTGAGGTGTCCTGCAGTATGTTGTCAATAAGTGTTCGTAGCTGCATGGATGCCATTCTCTCATGCTCTGCTCGTACAATGTTATCATGTGAAAATTGGGCCCAGGACTCCGGTGTTGACTGGCTGTAGAAGGAAAATAGCATGTAAAACAGTCAGAAAGTAATTTTAACAATAATACATGTAGTTAATGACCAGTCTCAAATAAGGCACACACGAATGGATGTGGGGTTACCTGACATGGCTCCAGATAAGGGGCACTAACTGGATAATCTTGGGATCATTTTTGTCATGCCTGCTTAAAGCATGGCCTTATATTCAAGGTCACAGGCTCCCCGAATTTTTTAATTTTGGGCAAACAATGGCTTGTCTACACCTTTAAGAATTGATGACACTGATGATTATTGATTAAACTTGGTACATGTACAACATAGATTGCAACCCACCCAATTTGATTAGATTTTCATGACCTTGACCTTTTTTTTAGGTCACATCCCCCCCCCCCCACAAGGTCAAGATCAAATGGGTGTTTAATGGGTATTTATGGTATGGGGACATCGATTTCCTCTGAAAACATTTTTGGATTCTTGAAGCCATGAACAACACAAGAATCGTAATTCTTGCTTAGCCAAGTTTTAAGTTATGGCTCTTTAAACATTGAAAGTGATGTTTTCTGTGATATATTTGTATCTAATCTGTAAACCGGGAAATATTTTGAGATATTTTCTTTGCCAATGTCATTTTCTGTGGGGCTATGCAGAAAATGAGAACTGTAATTCTGGTTTACTTTCTTTTGGAGCTATGGCCCTTTGAACATTGAAAAAAGTCATCTCAGTCATGTATTTGTGTCAACTTTAATTAGGGAAAGACTAATCCACTGTTACTTTGATCAAATTCCTTTTTGACAGCGTTATGGCACCTGCTTGATGTAAGTGTAGTGGTGGGGCATGATGTAGTGCTTGCAGCGCTTGTATTACAGCTCATATTTTCCAAACCATGGATGGATTTGGTTCACATTTGTTAAGATGTTAAGATATATAAATGTCCAATGTTTTATTCAGCAATTCTCTGCTCATGTCCATGACCACAAGGTCATGGAGTTTGAAATTTGATGTAAAAGTTTTTAAGAGCTCATATATTCCTAACTTTATTATTGATTTAATTTGTATTTGGTATGATGATAGATATGTATATTGGGCAATAACCTACCTGTGCCCACGGCCTCAAACACATTCCCAGGCGAGCTACGATGTCTGTAAACAGCTCTTATTATCCCTTAAACTGCCAGTTACATCTTTGCCAATGTCATTTTCAAATATTTTCATAATCTTTAGACAAAATAAGACTTTCCATTATGTGCTAATCATCTGCTGGGTAGACATTCACATGAAAAATCAAACCCTATTTTCTCCGAAAAATAATCTGCTCCAAAAATATTTCTGGTGCTTTAACCCTTTTTGTACCAAATGGAATCTTCCTCCTTATATAAAGCAGGAGTCCATTTCAAAATTAAGGGTGATAGGTTTGTTTTCTTCAAAATTGATCTGGAAAATGGCTGAACTTTTTGCAAACAGTGTAGGCTCTGATCAGACGCTGCATTCTGACGCATCTGATCTGGGCCTGCACTGTTTGCCAAGGTACCCCTTTAGGGGTTTCTGGTACTGAATGGGTCAAGGTTAAAAAGTATTCCAGTCATACAGCCAAGAAACAAATCATCTTTCAGGAGCAGTCTGATCTGGGTCCACTCATTTTGCAAATGTGTCTGCACCCTTTAGACTACTTTCAGGATCGTGAAACAAATTTGTTGAAATTTTTAGGAGAATTACAACAAGTCCTCAAGCTGTCCCAATTAATTATTTTTAGGATTTTTACGGTATTTTAGTTTCACTGTATGTCGGAAGACACATTTTTCTTGTGATGGCTTGTTTATACTGCTTGTAAAACTTGCTTGTGAAACTTCCCAGTGAACATGTACTTACTGGATCCCACCCATCGGGGCTTGCAGAAATAGCCTGGGCTGCATGTGCAGAAACCGTCTGAACACTGCTTAGAAGAGCTAAGCCTGTCCAGGCAAAGTGGTGTGAGTCGGACCATCACTGTATATAAACCCTATTTCTTTTGGTGATAGGGCTTGAGATGTCATTTCATCCCTCAGGTAAAAGTCTCACAAAATTGGAAGCAAATTCTCCAAAACTGACCTCAATAGTACTGACGGGGATGTAAAACAGCAACCCAAACAAGCAAAACATGAACTTACATCTCCTGGAATTTGGCAGCTCCTGGGTAGAACTGTTTGTGTGTATGATGGTTTTTGAGATTACCAGATTTCGTGTCAGTTTCTAAAGCTTCTTTCTTGTCAGACCAGTCCATTTCTAAGTTCTGTTTAGCATCTCTGTTCAATCTGAAGGAACAACGGTATACATCACAAATACAGGCCTATATATAATTTTTACCCCCTTGAACCCCACTTTTATATAATAAAACTAAAACTAGGGTTTACAGGGGTAAACCTTATTTTTCTTGTTTCTGCTCTGAAATATAGATTGCTGGAACTCGTTAGAACCGCCTCGATGATGCGGTTCTAACGAGTGCCCACAATCAATATTTTGAGCAGAAATAAGAAAAATATCACAATTTATTTTATACTTAGCAATGAAATCAATGCATATCTGAAACAAATAAAAATGATATCAACCACAAGTGAAATGATATCGTATCATTTCACATGTGACTGATACCATTTATATCATTTCACTGTAGCGTGCCGGAACTACTTTTTTGTTTACGTTATGGTCGAAAAAAGGGTTAATTTTCCTTTTATTTACTAAGAATAATAATTCCTTATGTCGTTAGAATATATTTTGACGTTTGAAGACAGAAGAGTGGCATTAAAACTGAATAAACAGGCGCCATATTTGACAACAGCAGCGCTGTGATTTTTGCCGACACACATCTCGGTCACAATTTAAATGCTCCCTCTAAGATTTAGGCTTAGCTGTCTTGTTACAAATGGTCTACAAGGCGTACCAGTTCACTGAATGGCTCAGTAAGAGTTTTTGCGAGGAAATATGGACTCAAATTAGCGACAATTGTGTGTGTTTTTCCAACGTGAAAAACCGCCCGCGACCGACTGCTACACATTGAATCGATTGTACGGTGGACGGGTGCATGCCACGTAGAGCCTTCAATAATAAAATGAACTTCAAATAAGCACAACGCATTCAGAAACATACCTTGAAAAGCATTCTTTGAACTAGAAATGCTGAATCCAAAATGGCGATTTGTTTATGCTTTGAAACTGACAGTTGTGACGTCATGTAGCCAGGTCAAAATCGTGACTTCACCGACTTGGGTCGATCAATAATTACCGTAAGTGTCCCAATAAATTATAAAATAAAAAGAACATTAACTTTTTTTCGACAGATACCAAAAATATTTCATCTCGTGTGTTAAAAACATCCGAATTTTCACTCGTGCTTCACACTCGTGAAAATTATGATGTTTTCAACACACTCGATGAAATATTTTTGGTATCCACCTCAAAAAAGTAAATATCCTCTATTTATCATCTGAAAAGTTTTCTTTTTTCGGCGGTAGCATTTCCAATGTATTTGTATAGGCCTGTTTTCGTAATGAGTAGAATTAATTACATAGCTCTAGATTAGGAGGTAAAGCAAGGATGATTATGGGATATTTTTTCTTTATTTCTTCATAAAAGCGTATGTGGGTACTGTTAGAATCGCCTCATTGAGAAGATTCTAACACGTACCCACAACATATACAGTAAAATTCAGCTATTAAGACCACCAAAAACTGACTAATTCTGCTTCAAAAAGCTCATTTAGAAAGTTTCAGTTATTCTTTATTTGTGTTTTCTGCACACAGTGTCCTCGTGTCAGAGACCACCTTTGGGACTGTTCAAAAGTGGTTTTAAAGACCACTTTTGAACAGTCCCAAAGGTGGTCTTACTAGAGAATTTTACTGTACTTCTGACAAGAATAAGGAAAATTATCGCTTAATTACCTTTGTTATGCCTCCCTATCTGGGGCTATATCTTAACCCTTATCGTGCTGTTCACGACTACCACTATCTTTGCAAACAGTGTAGATCCAGATCAGATGGCTTCTGAAGAAACCATCTGATCAGGATCTACACTGTTTGGCATTCAGTTTATGAATTTGTAGCAATAAATTACATCAAGTAATTTGATTGGTTGATAGACAGAAATGGGTGTGGCTTAAATGAATATTCAGCAAGATAAGGATTAACCTATAAAATGCCAGTCACGACAATTGTCATCTGTTTTGCCATCTGCCAGTTACCTTAAAAAGTCATTATTGGCAAACAGTCTGGACTGCTCCTGTGGGAGCAGTCTGATCTGGGCCCACACAGTTTGCCAGTATGCAAAAAAAATATTTTTAAAAAGTTTGCAAGAAGATTCAGCAGACAACATTTTCAGATGTTGCTTAAGGGGTAAAACCTTTAGATATACGTGTCATTTAATGTATGATGAGGATGTCTGTTAATTTTGCACACAATTACCTCTTATATACTGCAAGGGTCTGTAGGTTACAAAAACTTCCATGTATTTTTGTCAACTTTTACTTGATTAAAAAAAGAACAAATTGACTCTTAAAATTTAACCCTTATCTTGCTGTTCACGACAACCCCTATCTTTGCAAACAGGGTAAATCCAGATCAGATGGCTTCTGAAGAAGCCATCTGATCAGGATCTACACTGTTTGGCATTCAGTTTATGAATTTGTAGCAATAAATTACATCAAGTAATTTGATTGGTTGATAGACAGAAATGGGTGTGGCTTGAATGAATATTCAGCAAAAGAAGGGTTGAAAGCTATTTTAGGACTATGTAAGAAAAAGATTAGCTCTAGCAGTAATTTGTTGAGTAATTGATTACAGTTTTGAGGTCAGTTGTAAAGTAAATCGAATCATGAGCATGTAGCATGAGTGAATCACACAGAAGAGCTGATCAATGCATTTCGATTCTTACACACTAAAAATCAACAATAATTTTGTTGTATCCTTCAAATTCCCCAACCTTTTGCCATTGTTAGCATACCTGTGATACATCTACCTCCCTCATTTTGATGCTGATTTTTGCCCAGTTTATGCTAAATTTTAGAAAAATTTTGGAGTCTTCCTCTTTCCCTATATATTCTTTACATCTCCCTCATCACAATTGCAAATCTCCCTCATAGAGTTAAAAAATTATCACAGGTATGTGTTAGAAGGAATCCCATCAACATTATTGACTGAATCACACACATTTATGGCATTGTGTAATGGTTTTGATTTGAGAAAATAATGTTAAAATGAATATAACGTCAAGGAATCTGCGAGTGAAGTCAATTGTCATGCTTGTTCTATTAGTGACTTGTTGCATAAATCACACAACTTTCCTTTGCAGAACCTCACATAGGTGTGCCATGTTAGAATACCATATTCTCCACAGTAAGAACACAGCTAGGGCATTTCATGAAAACAAGCCCAGGAAAGTCTTACAATTAAACACACTTGGGTACAACCGTATGCTCCTTGTGTCCGCTTTGGACATTTCTGGTTCATTCAATCATTCAAACATGTCCAACGTAAGTGCAGATATATTGAAACATTATAAGACGTTTGTTAACAATCACAACAAGATGTGTTTGTGAAACACTGATGCCCCCAGACAGTGCATGTAAAATATGAAAGTAGTACCACTAAGCAATAGAAAGGTATGGCCAATGTTCAAGTCTTAAAAAAGGAGGTCAAGGCCACAAGGTCAAAAATTATGGGATCGTTGGAAAGGTTTACACTCATTCTCAAATGAATTGGGATTTTAGCCGTTTAAAAAGTCAAATTATAAAGTTACTTAAATTCAGTCACCGATATGTTCACAATAAAGTATTAACATGTACCTATACTCAGTTAAAATTCCTTGATCAAGAAATGAAAAGTTATTTCACCCCACCAGTTAGAAATATGTCGGTATTTTGATAAATTTTGATTGTGAGAAATGTACGCTACAATCTATTTGTTTGTTACCCACTTCTTTAACAGCACAAAAATCAGGAGACCGCAGCTCGCAATGACAGAAACTTACGACCAGGTTATTAAGTGGGGACAAAATTGAACATATGGTCATATATATGGTAAAGAAATGAATAACCATTTTGAATAAAATTCAGGGTTGGTTAGAGAAGACAGACAAAGAAATAGTTTCCTGAAAACATACAACTTTCGTTTTGTTTTAAGAGAAGCACATAATAGCTAGGTCACTTACGACTATTGCATTTGAACAGGTATTGAGTGGTAAATAAGGAACACAAGTAATAATACTTTAGATAAACGATCAACATAAGCAATAAGTTTATATGAATTATATGTAAAAAGTCGCGGACATTACAGTGATTTTGTTTCTATAAGTCAAGTAGTCTACTATCGTGATTGACTGACAATATAGCTGTTAGTGTCATTTTCATTCAATTTTTGGATCTTACTAATGTAACAGTGCATGTTCAGTCATATGCTTTTAAAACATGATGTCGCTATTACGCAAAAAAGCCTCGGTATATACTTTTATGTATAAAAATGTTTCCTAACAGATAAACTGCGTTTTAAGGCAGCCGAAACATTAAAAGACATATATCTCACATATAAACACACAACAGTAGCATGGCCTTGTGTTCTCAACAATCAAGTATTAAAATTAATGATGCAACTGCGAGAACCCAGTATCGAACATTAAAGTGGATTCCAGAGCAATTTTTTCTATACAAAAGTCTTCAAAATGTAACCGATTTTGTCTACCAGCTTGAAGAAAGTAACACGCTTAGTAGAGTTTGTAAAATAGTTCTGAGAAATGTAAACATATGCATGTCTGTAAATGGCAGCTATGATGGTCTCGGACATTACCATACATGGTAAAGGGACATCCTATGCCACTTTACCATTTCTACATGTAAAGTTGAAAATGAATCTGATATTATATTTGTTGTATCTAGTTGACATAATCAAGAGTAAACCAGCATACCCTCAAATAAACATATTTATTTTAGGTTGGGATGTTCGATACAATTTGTAATGTTCGATACCATAATTTTAGTAACATAAACTGCACTTACAATGTTTTTTAACATTCAATATGCATTTGAAAATAGAAATTGGAGAGTTGAAGTGCCTTCTTAACATTGCACAATTCATATTGAAATATTTATTCAGGCAAATAATATTTGGGAAAAGATTATAAGCTGTAGGACTCAAATCCAAAATAGAAAGTAAGTAATGAATTTTGAATCAACATTGTTACTGTTTGCAGCTATTGGTAGAAATGTAACAAACATGTATATCACTAAACGTGTTTATTTTACACAATTAAGGTTGCACAATTCAAAATAGTTAATTTATTTGCAGTCATTATCCCTGGACGGTCAACATAGCAAACCTGTCATGTTCGATACCAAATGTAGCAGACATTTCATCGTATACATCCTGTGGCACTGCTTATTGCAATAGAATAATGATCTTGCTAGCGCGCAAATGTTGTTCATTAATAATGATTTTTGGTGGAACCAAATTAATTGAACAATATTAACTATGGCAAATAATATTGAAAAAAAGATAAAAAGTTTTTATGCAGATATTTAAAAACAAGATATGACTTCTGTTTTCCCTTAACTGTGGTATTGTCTGCCGACTCTCCCACCCATCAAACATCGGAAAAGGCAACCCTGTCGTCTGCAGACACTTTCTATTATGAAATCTGGTAATGGAAAACCGTGCCACGTGAGATCAATGTAATCAAGCTGTTAGACACACAATTTCCGGTATTGAACATTACCGGTCTCGAACATTACAAAACACTGGAAATGAGGGAATTTCAACATCAAACTATTATTTTCGTTCCAGATGATGTATTTGTGTTAGTCACACATTGCGGGAGTTTCATTCAATCTAGCATTTTTTGTCGATACATACGTAATACGCCTGGTATAATGATCGCGAACATTACATGCATTTTTGCAACAAATCCAAGCACATTTTTGTATGGCAAGTATTTTTAATTTCCTATTGTACAAGTAACATCAAACGACCTTATATGTTTATAATATTTTAGGATCTCCATTTGGTCATGTTTCTGTATATAAAAACCCAAACGTTGTTTCGAAATATTAAGAAGAAAAACGTCGTCTCGTACATTACAATGCTTAATTAAATTTCGGCGACAGCCATAATCGGGGAGAAATACTTAGTAAGGCTCCATGTGGTCCTGCTAAAGGTGGCTCTTTTCCTACCCAGAATATGTAAATTTTATGGAAACCACCTAACCCTGACCTGTCTAGTGGCATTGCAAATATGTAAGTTTGCAAACAAAGAGAATTCGAAAAGCGACAATCTCGAACATTACAAAACCAGGTTTTCCCGTGGCTCATTTTCCCTGAAAAGGAATTTTTCTACAGGAGGTTTATCATGATATCTTTGGAACCTGTTGTTCTGTCATATAAACTTATGCATTGGGTAACAATGACTGCTTGATTTAAGAAAATATACGGCGACTGCAATATCCCAATTCATTTGAGAATGAGTGTTAATGACATAGAATGCACATGTGAAATATGAAAGCCATATTAATTACAAATCGAAAGTTATGGCCAATGTTAAAGTTTTTAAAAAGTAGGTCAAACGTCATGGTCAAGGTCACGAGGTCAAAAATTATGGTACCACTAGAAAGGTCGTGTGACAAGGAATGCAAATCAGAGATTTTCCTAGTGCAACTTTGGGGCAGACAATCGGCCCCTATTTTTCCCTATTTAAAGACAGATATTCCCAAATTTTATAACAAATTTCCCAATTTCTGATGTTGTGCTAGATTTTGATAAAAATTTCATGAAAATTGAACCAAATTGAAAATTCACAAAGTTACAGCTGATTTAAATTCCCAACTATAAATATTAGCGAGCTGTTTTTCTCAAACCCAGCGGCCCCTGGATCCTGATTCTAAAGGGTAGGAAAATCCTTGCACATGTGAAATATGAAAGCCCTACCACTTACCAATCGAAAGTTATGGGCAATGTTAAAGTTTTTAAAAAGTAGGTCAAACGTCAAGATCAGGAGGTCAAAAATTATGGTACCACTGAAAGGGCTTGTGACAAGGAATGCACAATGTCATGTGAAATATGAAAGCCCTATCACTTACCAATCGAAAGTAATGGCCAATGTTAAAGTTTTTTAAAAGTAGGTCAAAGGTCAAGGTCTCGAGGTAAAAAAATTATGGTACCACTAGAAAGGGCTTGTGACAAGGAATGCACATGTGAAATATGAAAGCCCTATCACTTGCCAATAGAAAGTTATGGCCAATGTTAAAGTCTTTTAAAAGTATGTCAAAGGTCAAGGTCACGAGGTCAAAAATTATGGTACCACTAGAAAGGGCTTGTGACAAGAAATGCATGTGTGAAACATGAAAGTTCTACCACTTACCAATCGAAAGTTATGGCCTTTGTTAAAGTTTTTAAAAAGGAGGTCAAAAGTAGGCCAAGGTCACAAGGTCAAAATTTATGGTACCTGTTGAAAGGTCTTGTAATAAGGAATGCACATGTGAATATGAAAGCCATATCAGTAACCATTCAAAATATATGCCCAATGTTAAGGTTTTTGCGAACAGAGAAACAGACAGACAGATAGACAGACCAAAAACTAAATGCCCCCGAATCTTTGATTCCGGGGGCGTAAAAATATGTAAAATGGAAATGCAACCTTTCAGCTCTTTTTTCCATCTTCAGACTGCAAAACCCTGCACTGTTAATTTGTGTCAACATCAAGAAAGCATGCCTATATAATTTTGACCCCCTCAAACCCCACTTTTATATAGCAAAACAGGGGTTCACAGGGGTATACATTATTTTTCTTACTCTACACTCCAAAACATACATGTAGATGGTGGGTGCTCGTTAGAAGCGCTATGTTTTGAGCAGAAATATGAGAAAAAAAATGGAATTTTTATCAGAAATTTTTCATTTTTTTGGTGGTAAATTATCAGTATATTTGAATAGGCATGTTTTCATAATGAAATTATGGTACTTTGCATTGAAATGCGCTTCTCAGAGCAATATTCAGCAATTATGGTAAATATGTTGATCAAAATGCGAACATACTTGATTTGTTTCTCAGACTGATCTATTGTCTTCTTCAGTAAATCCTGCACATTGTTGATTATTTCTACTTCCTGAAACGAGATGGAAATTGCAAAATCAGCTTAACATAAAAATCCAAAAAATTTTGACACCTTGAGGACTTGCTGTAATTCTCCTAAAATTTAAACAGATATTTGTTTCACATTCCAGCAAGCCTAGGAGTCCAGTTTATAAATAACCCAACCTGGCACCCTTAAAGTGCAAAATTGACTTTGAACAAAATAGTAAGGAACCCAGCGGGCACACGTCGCTTGGGCAACGTTAAGTCAACGTCGGAGCAACATCACAACGTTTCACCGACGTAGACCTGACATTGCATAAACGTCACGATGTTGCACAGACGTTGATGTGACGTCACAATTACTGAATTACATCATGTGCCTGCTGGGTCAGTGGGAAGATTCTTTTTATCTAAAAATGTGTTAAGAGACCCCATCCTCTGTATAACACTAATATTGGGGTCCATAGCAGAAAACATGGCTCCAGTTAAACAACCGTGTTAAAAATACAGAATCCCTGGTCACTCTTAGTGTGATCCGATTTCGTATCCCCACCTTTTAAGCTGAGACTATATCTCTGGGCTCCGGCATTTGCAGCAACATTTAAAACCAGCCATGTGTAACATGGAACTTTATCTATAGACAAATACCTGTAGAATGTAAAATAAAAAAAAAATCCACTGATTTTATGCTCGAAAAAATGACTTTATTAAGAGGAAAGACATGCTAGAAGGAAAATCATTTATTTTTTCTTTTAAACCAGGTAGAGGAGCGGTTAGGAGTAGAAAATGTGAATAATATTACCAGTCAATATGGAATAAAAGTATTCTATAAAACTGTACCCCTTTCACAACATATACTGAGACATGTGATACTGACAGGTACATTTTTGTAACACAACAAGAGAAAGTGTGACCATTAAATAGGATCAAGCTAGCTGAAACAATTTTTGGGTCCCATACTCCATGACTACATTTCCTGATGCATTAATGTCATTTGACATGTCACAAGTAACAATTCTGATTCTGATGACATGGAGTGTATGTAAGTTGTTTCTAATATATGTGAAATTTAATAAAGCTTCAATATGTTTAAAATTGTAATGTCAACCATGTTGTCCATTAAGTCAAGCAATGCGGTCACCCATCCAGGTACTAACTGCAATATCTATTGTTTAATTTCGTGAATAAGCTAACCACACTAACCATGTCGCCAAAACAGCCAGCTCGCCTACAGCAGGGCTGTAGAAGTAGTATACACATGTATCGATAACCATTACATTTCTCCCCTCATCTCTTGACTTCGTCCCAAAGTCTTACAAGCCTCCCTAGGCAAACCCATTACAAAAACATGCCTATATAATTTTGACCCCCCTTGAACCCCACTTTTATATAGTAAAACTGGGGTTTACAGGGGTAATCCTTATTTTTCTTATTTCTGCTCTAAAATATAGATTGTGGCAGGGTTACAGACTAAGCATTTTCATTTAGACGCCCAGAACGCCATAAATCCAAATTTTACATTAAGTTAATAGGCATTTTTATTCAAAACTTAGGCGCCCAGGCAAGAATTTAGGCGCCCTGGGTGACTGGGCGCCTGTTAGTCTGTATCCATGTTGTGGGTATTCATTAGAATGAGGTGTATGAATGTCATTTGACGTGTCACCAGTAACAATTCTGATTCTGAATGAGTATCTACAATCTATATTTTGAGCAGAAATAAGAGAAAATTACAATTTTTCATCTGAAAATGTCATATTTAAGGCGCAAAATGTACAATGTCTTTGTATAGGCATTTTTAAGTAATGCCGAGAGCGAAGACTATGCAACAAACCAGCGGCACTGTTTCCTTCCCACCACTGCCACTAATGTAGCATAAGACATGTCCTCCTAGAAGCAGGGTTCGCACTAGGATTTTTTTTTCTTTCGTCATCACTTTCGCCAATCTAATTTTTTTTTTGTGCCAAAATCTTAAAACCTGAGCCAGTTGTAGAAACTTCTTCGCAAAATGCAGAACATGGATAAATCAGAGGACCAGTGGTCCTGAACCGCTCACCTGTCTGGTGACAATTTTCCTACTTAATTTCACTTAAATTGGCTCAACAGTTTTGGAGAAAAAAATATCTGAAATATGGATCCTGAATGACCTTGGTCTAAGGCCAATGAATGACCTTGACCTTTCTCACCCATAGATCTTCATGTATTCAGTTACTTTACCTGATCTACAAATTTTGGTGACACTGTCTTCAATGGTTTCCTATAAATCCATTATTTTCACTTTGCCCCATGCAAAAGCCTAAGTCGGCAAATTTGACATTGCTGTAAAATAGGTCAAGGTCAACCCAGGGTCACCAGTTGTACAAACCATGATGGGCCCGAGTACCATATGCTACATGCCAAGTTTCAAGGCCATTGGCATTATGGTTCTGGAGAAGAAGATTTTTGAAGGCTTTTTACCATATATGGGCATGGCGGCCATCTTGGGTCTAAGGCCAATGAATGACCTTGACCTTTCTCACCCACAGATCTTCATGTATTCAGTTACTTTACCTGATCTACCAATTTTGGTGACACTGTCTTCAATGGTTTCCTATAAATCCATTATTTTCACTTTGCCCCATGCAAAAGCCTAAGTCGGCAAATTTGACATTGCTGTAAAATAGGTCAAGGTCAACCCAGGGTCACCAGTTGTACAAACCATGATGGGCCCGAGTACCATATGCTACATGCCAAGTTTCAAGGCCATTGGCATTATGGTTCTGGAGAAGAAGATTTTTGAAGGCTTTTTACCATATATGGGCATGGCGGCCATCTTGGGTCTAAGGCCAATGAATGACCTTGACCTTTCTCACCCACAGATCTTCATGTATTCAGTTACTTTACCTGATCTACCAATTTTGGTGACACTGTCTTCAATGGTTTCCTATAAATCCATTATTTTCACTTTGCCCCATGCAAAAGCCTAAGTCGGCAAATTTGACATTGCTGTAAAATAGGTCAAGGTCAACCCAGGGTCACCAGTTGTACAAACCATGATGGGCCCGAGTACCATATGCTACATGCCAAGTTTCAAGGCCAATGGCCTTATGGTTCTGGAGAAGAAGATTTTTGGAGGTTTTTTACCATATATGGGCATGGCGGCCATCTTGGGTCTAAGGCCAATGAATGACCTTGACCTTTATCACCCATAGATCTTCATGTATTCAGTTACTTTACCTGATCTACAAATTTTGGTGACACTGTCTTCAATGGTTTCCTATAAATCCATAATTTTCACTTTGCCCCATGCAAAAGCCTAAGTCGGCAAATTTGACATTGCTGTAAAATAGGTCAAGGTCAACCCAGGGTCACCATTTGTACAAACCATGATGGGCCTGAGTACCATATGCTACATGCCAAGTTTCAAGGCCACTGGCCTTATGGTTCTGGAGAAGAAGATTTTTGAAGGCTTTTTACCATATATGGGCATGGCGGCCATCTTGGTCATGTGATCCAGACCCCGGGAACAAACTTTCGTTCCCCCATCCCACTGAGGCTCCATATGAAATTTGGCTTTGATTGGCCCTGCAGTATAGGAGAAGATCTTTGAAAATGGTGGACGGACGGACGACGGACCATGGCTATACTAAAAGCTCACCTATGAGCCTAAAGGCTCAGGTGAGCTAAAAATTGTCATCTGCTCTACAATTTTCCTTGGCACTTAAAGGGTTAAGCCTTAAATGCACAGACTGTCCTTTTGTGGCCTTTATGGATGTGTGTAATGATCCATTATCCAAGAGTAGATGCGCCTAAAGACCCCAGGTTTTTCGATCAAACCAACACGGTCACAATTCAAACCAGTCATCTATAGCTTAGCAAAACCCATACACCAAAATCATTTAGATAGCTAGAGTTTTCAGACTTCCAGCGGCATTACCTTCTCTCCCTAAAATGCAACAAAACCTTGCTTAAATGCTTTTGTTTTTGCTCTAACAAATAAGCATTGTTAGGTCATGGAGGCTGCCATTTTGGTTGATCCATGATCACATTATATTCAAAGGGAAACAACCTAAACAGGCATAAAGAGCGTGTTCGATAAATCCCTTTCAGACATTTGGGATTTCATAAAACGATTAATCATGTTTTTATCGCAAAAAAGTAAATTTAGAGATGGAATGGTAGAGAAAAAAGACTACCAAACTAATTGTTTCACAACATTTTTAAACAAACAAAATAAGGAATGATCGATCGCAGCAACAATAGATAGATAGAAAGAAAAGGACATTTATTTTTATATTCTGAATTAGCCCGCTCATATTTCTGAATATTCAAGCCCAAATTTATATAATGCAGGCATAACAAAAGAACTTAACCAATTAAGGACACCTGCCCAAGCGTTGGTGATAATTAACGTTACGCTTGTTCAGCAGCAATTAACTTCTACATTTTACATCATCCGTTTTTGTCCCCCATTTTTTCATTGATCAACCTTGACCGCAAAGTCAAACGGGTGATTAGATTTAACACCGGGAATTCAATTACGTCGTCATGCTGAACAGAAATGATATTCTTCACCCACTGGCTGATATTCGACCTAGCCGCACCTTTTTGTAGATAAGGAGGCGGAGCTAAATTGTTTGCCCGTGTCGATAATAAAACAACCTCCTAGTTTGCTAATCTGATCAATAGTCAAAGGTGTTAATTGTCGAGTGAGTGGAAAAGGTGTGAAATACACGTGTCAGTAAACGGCTTAAGTCGCCATAACCAGGATGGGACTTTCTTTTTCTTTTTCGCCACTAGTTTTCGCCAAATGACACAGATTTGTGCCAGATTTATTTTCTTTTCGCACTTGGCGACCGCTAGTGCGAACCCTGCTAGAAGTCAAGCAATGCCAGTCACCTTTCCAGGTACTAACGTCAATATCAGTTGCTAAACTACATGAATAAGCCAACCACTCTACCCACGTCACCAAAAGAACTGGCTCCTACAGCAAGGCTGTAGAAGTGGTATATCGATAACCGTTACAAAATATTGTGTTGTAAAAACATATTGCAAATGGCAAAATATTAAAGCACCTTGATTAAATTGAATACATTCATTTACCTTTAACAGTGAAAGTTCAACATCATCTTGAACCAAGTCAACATTTTCTCTTCTTTGACGGCAGTTTAAATTATCTGTTGCAATATGCAGTGGAATTTCTGTAGCACGTAGGGCATTTTCTAGTCGCTTCTTTTGAGCAAGAAGTAAATCTGTTTCTGCAATTACGTCTTGTATTTCTCGCTCTAGTTCATATTTCCAAAAGTTAATATCTTGAATTCTTTCACCAAGCTTCTTGGTAACCTCAGCCTGTGTTTTGTCTGTTGTAGATTCTGTTTCCTTGATGGTTCGCTTTGACTCGTTTCTTATTCTTTCACTATTGTCTCTGTCTACAAATGACTGATAGTATTTTGAATAGTTATTTTCATGCCATTCAGTAGGGTTGTATTTAGAAGATCTGTACCCCATGGTAGAAATTCCCATATCATTTCCTGTATTTCCAGTGTAAATTATTTCATTATTTTCGTTCCTCGAACCACCTGAAGTATTTGCCATCGCAGTCGGGCGCTCAGGAGCTATTTCCCGACTAGCAAGAGTTGCCATAGCTGGAGCTGCCATCATTCAAACGTCAAAAATGCACAAATAACATTAGCTTTCTGTATCACTCCGTTTCCTGTGCTTGATGGCAACGTCGCTTTGTTTCGGTCGCCTAGAAACAACAGCTTCCGGTTAATATCTAGTCACGTGTCCTAAGCAGGGGAGGTAACTTCCATGTTCTTTATTTCTCCCTCCATTGGCGGAGAACATCGAAGTGGATGGTGCACTCTAACTTAAAATGTTTATACCGGCCCGATAGCTCTGGAGTATAAAATATTCTTCGAAATCGGGAAGTCGCAGATTCGATCCCTGGTCGCGCCGTAGTAGTAGTATTTAATATGAAATAAAGGCACTGCCTTTTGAGCAAACACACTCATTTACACCCGTTAGGTAATTAATTGGTCTCTGATGCTCAAGACCCCCGGTTCGATTCCCGGCATCGAAAATAAAGTTTGGTATCCGAATATAGGAGCATGGTAGCTCAGTGGTTAGTGTACTAGAGGCCCCCGATACGATTCCAGGCAGCGGTAATAAAAACAAGGTGTCCGAACACGCTCTACTGACAACATTTGCAGGGATCAACGTCCCAAAGTGCACCGTCCTTCGGATCGGAACGTTAACTGGAGCCCCCACTGTGCAAGGAGAACCATCCCCTCCGCAAGCAAATGATCCCTACCGTAATTACACGATTACTGTGTAGGTTTGCATCCTTAAAACCTGGCGTGTATGTAATGTACACCTGCACGTAATCCTCGTTGGGGATGTTGCAGTATATAGATATAAAAAAAGAATAGTGAGGTAGACAATAAAGTTTGGTATCCGAACATGTTCCACTGGCATCATTTGTATGGATGAATGCCACAAAGTGCACCGTTCTTCGGATCGGGACGTTAACTGGAACCCCCCCCCCCCCCGGACAGAGAATAATTATCTCCATCCTTACCGTAATGTCATGATTACCGCGTAGGCGTTTGTCCTGGGTAGGGGTAGGGTAGGCAGGTCATGGGAATTCCATTTTGATGCAACTGTTACAAGGCAAACAGCAGCCTGGGGTTTCTCTGGAAGATAACCTGCTGGTCTGAAGATGTTAAAGCATGATGGTCGAGACCATGATTAGACTTATCCTGGATTATGCCACGTCAGTTTGGGGCCCACGTATAGTATCCAGCAGCTCGAGACGGTGTACGGCAAGCAGCTCGGTTTGTCAGAGATGGCTCCCACACAACCAGTATTACCTCCCGAGTGATACAACACCTTTGCCGGCAAACTCACTACCATTGACATCAAGGTGTCAATCCTGGGCATGATCTATCGCTGGGCTTGATGGTTCTCCGACCCGAAAGCAGCGAACAGTATAGGATACTCCCTGGGGTATATGGACCGACATCTGCTGTCAGCTCTCCTTCATCGGCACGGGCAACTTCCAAGGAATATTGTCACTTTAGGGATCCTTGAGGGCTTCAAGAGGGATCTTCCCTAAATAACAAAAAAAGCTGTTTTCAAAGTTTTTAATTTGTTCTGTTGTGAGGCAAAAGTGACGGGAGTCCAACTGATATTGACTTACAGTTGGGCAAGGCCTGCTGTCCTTGCAACAGGTAGGGGTAGAGAGAGCGAGTGTTGTTACTTCTTCTATTTGTACACTTTTCCCCTTTCTCCCCTGTCCCTCCCTCTCTTCTCCTCTACTACTTCTTCTATCTCTTCAGTCCCTTTCTCTGGGAGATGACACAAAATGACCGACCAGGGTTGACGTGTCGTTAAACCCAAAACAATTGTTTGAGCTCCACCGCCGCTTTGCACATATAGCTTTAGTATATTAGTATAACGATGATCCAGTGTTGGTCCTGTGTGCATTTCATGGACAGAAAATTACATAGGGTCGCTCAGTTACTTAATTTGCAACATGGACACTTTAAAGTATCCTGAAGCACTAGCGTTATGCAATGGATTTGGGGCTCATAATCACTTTGTAAATCTTGGGAAGGTAGATATCCACAGGTAGCCAGATAGCTCATTATGCCTCTTACTATACCCAGGGCTTTATTTTATGTCCCTGAGTAACAGTTTGTGAAAAGTTTTAATTGCTTGGCCAGACGATAAGCGTTTCCACCCTACCGAGAAGCTCCGGTAAATGCTTCGGTAACTCGTTGGTCCAAGCGCGGTGCTGGGTTTTCCGGCTAAACGTTTCGGCTCATTGCGGTACGTTTCAGTTAATTTAAACGCGTGACGCAGTTTCGAAACTTTCCCGCAATCAAACTTCAGCGTTTGATGGAACGGTCTTCGAAAAGAGCCTTTTAAAATTATTTCGGCGCTTTTTGTGTTTCGGTTGTAATGGGACTTGAATCCTTTTGGTTTTGAGAAGCATTTATTTTGGATGTGAATACAATTCTCATGAACTCTGTAAAGATGGCGGATTATCGCGAGAATTTGAACGAGATTCCAGGCGAGATTTGGGTGCCTAAGTATGTTGTTCCAGCCTCTCTACAGTAAAGCAAACACTTCGTGTGTTTGCTATAATTTCCGCCAATTGAGGCACGTACACCTCCAGTCTTGAGTCTTCTTTAGTTATTCAACGCGGGTGTATTTACAGGAACTAAACTCTCGCTATTTTAACACAGACTGTTAAATCTCTAAAAGACTGTCGTAAGAAAATCTTTCCCAGTACTGTGCGCTGCAGTTATCTTCTCCGTGTGGGAATCAATGAAAGGTTGTTTATATATCTTGCCGCGTGTACAGCATGGCACAGGCTGTCTTTCTAGCGTTCTAAGATGGGGATGATATTACGGTATGCTATCAGGATCAATAAGTTTGCAGCAGCCCAGAAGAAGTTGTATATTGCTGTCTGGGGACCACCGTAAAAAACTGTTTGCGAGATTCAGGAGCTGACCAAGCATATGCTGTCTTATATCGTCCAGTGCTTTACAATTCAGCAGAAAGTGTTCATTTGTCTCATCACCATCGTTGCACATCATGCATGTACGGTTCACCAGATTTTGATTGAAGCACGCTCTGTTCACTTGCAAGATGTAGGATCCTGTAATATACTTGTAGAACTTCCTTTTAACAAGGACATGGTTGAATATTCCGCCTCATTTGTGCAGGATAATGTATGTTATCAAATTGTTATATATGTATTCTACTCACACTAAGCTATAGAGAACGAGGTTGTATTAGCAAATACATTCTCGCTTCCCAGTAATAGCATAGTATTGTTCACATTGAAGAATATGCCATATACGTGTCTTGCATGCTGATGATAACACCTGTCATTTCACAAGTAGATGTTATTATGTTCCCTGTTCCCTGGATGCGTCAATACTGGCGGAATGTTTTAGTGATGGGTATGCAAGTGCCCCCTTAACAAGGGGGCTGTCTTGGGTACACAGTATGATGTGTGCACCAAATCCGCTGTTCGAAGTGGTTCGGGAGGGTACTGGCTGTATGCTCTGGGTCACTTTGTTCAAGTGTTTATGGTGGGCATCTTGTTAAAAATGAATGCATCAGTGGAAACATATCGGGGGAATAGATTGATACAGGTTTATGAAAAGCAACCTTTTCTAAATCATACAGGTCATTTACGTCTTGTTATATTGTTTTTGGCTTTCTTTCGAGGATCTGTCATTTGGAACTCTTTCCTAGATTATTCATTTCTTAGTATAGTTACATTATGATACATCTGTATATGCTCCTATGTGAGCCGAAAAATCGTAGTAAATATCTTGTATATTGTAACACGCTTCAGCTTGGTCTTAAGACGGGTAACACCTCTAACCTCTTGGGTATGCTGTAAAAGCCAGTGCTTCTTCCCTGAGGTATAGTCCTTGTTGTGTGGGTAGTGGTACTACTAGTGGATAGAGGGGTATAATCCAGCCTTCTCTATACTAAAGGCATTAAAGTGCTTTGCTAACGCTCGCATTATCAAGGAAGACAAATGAAGGAATGTATTTGTTGAAGGATACCTTAATTTTTTGGCGCAGTAAAAGCTCTACAGGGCTGTTTCTAATATGCGACGTTAAATCAAGTCGTCGTCGTCGATCCATTAAGCATTAACACGCTGCGCAGAATCAGAATTGTTACTGATGACACGTCAAATGACACCCATACACCAGGACCTGTGATATGGGAAGTTAGTCCATAGCTCTCACCAAAGAGACAAACCTAGCAAAACTATCCGCTGCACCTCTCATTACCTAGTTTGCTCTCGGGCGAGACAGAGAAATCGCGATTTGCAGCCGAAATTGGCATCGAATTCTCTGTTGCTTCATGGCGTCGAAAATCTGTCTTTCTTTCTTTCTGCTGATACTTCGGTCTGTCACATTTGATAATTACTCGCAGGTGTACATTAAATACACCCCAGGTTTGCAGGATGAAAGCCTACACAGTTAACGTCCCGATTCGAAGGACGGTGTATTTGTAGCATTCATCCCTGCAAATGATGTCAGTGGAGCATGTTTGGGCACCGCAATTTTATTTACCGCTGCCGAGAATCGAACCGGGGCCTTTAGGCATCAATGGCAAGAGCACTAAGCACTGAGCTACCACACTTCACTTCTATTTTACTTAGGGGAGGGCACTGGCAGATCAGCACGATTCGTATTCCGCTGACCACTGCCGCGATTCGCAGCCCCAGAAGCACTAAAACGTAGCCTCCTTGCCTTCCTCCTTAACTACGGCCAGACGGACACTGGCTATGGAAAACAGAAGTGAAGGCAATGATTAGGAATCGATACAATTAACCCACAGCTCCCATCAGAGACACAAAAGGGAAAGGAAACATCAATAGCGGAAAGCCAAAAGGACAGTTACTTTCCCACAAAATGGCAAATTGGCTATCCAAAACAAAATAATAGAAGCGATGCAAACACTCATAGACAAGCCATATCAAAAATAAACCGCGACAGAAGAACCGTCTTGGAACGGTCAGTGAAACGAATTCCACTGGGGGGGGGGGGGGTGCTAGAATCGATTTTACGTGGCCACAATCCTCGCCCTTACATCCGATTTGCAGGTCGGAATTGGCCATGTTCCATAGCCGCGATTGACAGTCCACAACCTATTGGAGGCTCCGTCAAAATCACCGTGACTTACAGATCACTTTCACCTTCTTTGAGGCCAGAGGAGTTAGTGTACAGCTCCACGCAAAAGCCTTTTAGACAATGGGAAAACTAGTCCTGGACGTGGTCTAAGGGTAGCCCAATGTGTTTCTAGTGCCCGGTTACCTTAAAAACCAGTTCATTCATTCATTGCTCTGCACCTTCAGCAGAGGATATAATCGAATCAGGGAAGGCATTCCAATCTCTAATGGTTCAAGGGAAGAACGATTTTTATAGATGTCAGTTCTTGCAGTAGGGGTCTGAAACGCCAGTGAATTGTGATTTCTACAGTGCCTAGCTGGGGAAACAAGGTCAACTGTTGGAATGCTGGCAGCACCATTTAGACCTTTGTATAAAAGTATAAAAAGTAGAAGTAAAACAAAGATCAGGAATCGATACAATTAATTTACTCCACCCATCAAAGATACCAAAGGGAAAGAAACACAAACATTAAGCGACCAGACCATAATTGAAACCTAAACAAAGGAAGGCTATAAGGACAGTTACTTTCCCACAAAATGGCCATATGACCATCCAAAATAAAAAGACACAAGTGATACACACAGTAAGTAACAAACAACAACATAGATAAACCGCCACAGAAGCCTACTGTCTGTTCTCCTTTGAGAGACTCCCATCTAAATTTTCCTGGTTTTCCAGTCATGCTCCCAGTTTCAAAGCAGTAATTGTTTTTTTTTTTACAAATCTAGCAGCTCTATTATAGACATAAGTCATAATTAAGACAAATTTTATTTCAAGTCGGATAGTAAACAATATAACATGAGCTATGAATAGCTATTTACCGTCTTCTAAACGTTTTCAATTTCTTCATTAAGGACCACTCCACTGGGGTCCCAAATGCAACTACCATATTCAAAGATTGGGCGAACAAGTCACTTATATGCTGCTTCCTTCACACCAATAGCAAGCTGATAAGGGACGTCTCAGGTAACCAAGTAATCTATTCGCTTTAGTGCACCTGTTGCTAACGTGTGTATTCCATCTCAAATCGTGTGTGACTGTCACACCATGGTATTTAATGGAATTCACATTCTCGAGGACCGTTCCCTCTTAGGTGTCACTTTTATTTGTTCTCTTCCTAGTTATCTGCATAATATTGCATTTAACGGGCTGAAATATCATACCCCATTTCCATGCCCAACATCCTAATCTATCTACATCATTCTGAAGTTTCATTGAGTCCTCTGCATCTCTATGTTCCCGATAGCAAACACACTCGTCTACGAACAGTCTTATTCTGAGTCAGTGTCAGTGGAATATCATTAATGTACAGGGAGAATAACAGTGGACCAAGAATAGTCCCTTCTGCGACCCAGACAACTTTCTATCTTGTACTGAGGCCATTACCTCAGTTGGATGGGTGGCTCAATTTAGAAAATAGCTAAAACAAGTCACTGGATGAGTCCTTAAAATTATTTACAATCTGAATTACAGAGATATCCTAAAACACATACCTCTGAGTCTCAATCTTACACTGTACGGGCTTTGAACTCCTCTGCGGTCTTGGCATTCAACGCAGAAGAGGGAAGACTTTGCCAGGGCATCGCTATAGGACTTGTACCTACGGTATTGTGAGTTGTTTACTTTTGATTCCCTTGTTTTGGTTGACGCTGTTGCAGGGGCCAAGTGCCTGTCTTTATAAAAGGACACTGCATCAGAGTGTATCTCATAGAAGAAGAGGACTGCTCACAACGGGCCTCTAGGGACGGCCACTGTAGCTCGTTAAGCATGTCGCCGACGCTACTTCTATTTCGCCATCGTCGGCAGGTCCATCGAGCAGTTGTCCTCTGTACCTTCTCCATCTGCTGAATCTGAGTTTTAACATAGAGATGCCAAATGGGTGATGCATATTCAAGTTGAGGGCGAACCAATGTTTTATATGCAGCATCCTTTGTCTGCCTAGTTGCAAATCCAAAATTACGTCTAAGGAATCTTAAAGTCTCAATTGCTTTAGATGTTATCTCTGAGATATGTTGACCCATAATCAAGATCGTCAGTGATGGTGATACCAAGATATTTGGCGGATTGAACTTGCTCCAAAATTTGCCGATGAATTGAATTTCCAAGGACGGAACATTGTAGGATACCTGATAAAACAGGGATCATACGCTTGACCATCAAGTACAACTTGTTGTGAGCGCCCAGAGAGCCATGAGCTAGTCCGCCTATGTGTGGATCCTCTTATCCCATAGTAGTCAAGTTTATACAACAGCCTTTCGTGTGGTATCTTGTAAAGGGCCTTTGCGAAGTCCATGATCACGTAAGTCTGATTGTGGCCACAGTTTATGGCCCCATCCAGATTGCTCACAATGTCATGGTAAAATTGAACTAGTTTAGTTTCACAAGACATTTGACTGCGGAAACCATGTTGAATGTCAGCACAAATGCTCTCAAAGGCTTGGTGTTTGTTGATGTTGCTAACTGCATTATATGCTCCAGGGTTTTGCAACAGATGCATGTGAGCGACACTGGTCTATAATTTGCTGCATCATATTTTTCACCTTTCTTATAGGCCGGGGAGCTGTGGGTTAATTGTATCGATTCCTGATCATTGCCTCTATTTCTATTTTTAATAATATATTGTAAGTACGACCCAACAGTCTCTCTCTCTCTCTCTCTCTCTCTCTCTCTCTCTCTCTCTCTCTCTCTCTCTCTCTCATCTCAACGGTCATGTGGCATTGAAGTGAGTTGGAGTGTGTGTCGACGGCATGACGTCGAGCCAACGCTGACTCGACGCCCGTCTGTCAGTCCACTCATTAGTTTTTTTCGACTGTCAGTATGTTTATTTGTCTGTCTAACTGTCCATCCGTTCGTCTGTTAGTCTGTCATTCCGTCAGTCGGTCTGTCTGTCGTCTGTCTTTCTACTGTCGGTTAGTCAAAACTCTCTCTCTCTCTCTCTCTCTCTCTCTCTCTCTCTCTCTCTCTCTCTCTCTCTCTCTCTCTCTCTCAACGGTCATGTGACATTGAAATGAGTTGGAGTGGTTATCGACGGCATGACGTCGAGCCAACGTTGACTCGACGCCCGTCTGTCATTCCACTCATTATTTTTTTTTTTTTTTTTTTTGACTGTCAGTCCGTTTGTCTGTTAGTCAGTCAATTTGTCTGCCCGTCCGTCTGTCTGTCTGTCTGGATGTTTGTCTGTCTGTCTCAGTCACAACCAATTTACTCAATATGTTCAGTCATATCATTCAAATGTAACGTAAATCAGTTTGTTTTAGGAGATGATATTTATAAGCCTCAGGCTTACTGTCAGATCGTATTTGTCAGTTCCAATGTATTTAATTGTACATGATGTTTGCTAGAAATAAAATATTGTTTAAACCAAAACAAACGTAGCCTGTCCACAGGAATCTTCAATTTATTAAAATTTCACGTGTATACAGATCGCTGGACATTTTTAACTGCACTTCTGGACAGATGGTTGCACATGTTTTTTTTTTTAATTGCACATGTAGACAGATCGTTAGACAGTTTTCTCAATAGATAGATCTGTCCGTATGTGATATCTTTACTTGGATAGCGAATGAAACGAAAAGTTACGTAAAACTTTTTTGTAAGTAAGCTTTCGTGAATACCGGTATCTCAAGCCACTGACATGGGTCATTCACGAAGAGATTTTCGTCAATAAAAAACGGATCCAGGATAAATGAATTTCCGTAATAAAAGCAAAAATCATTCTTCCCTTCTCGAGGTATTATATCAATGTAAACGGGTATGTTTTCTCTCACAATGTTTGAATATTGTAAACATTTTCAGTTCCACCAATACACTTGAATAGCAATGGCTGTTTCAACTGACGGCCAGTGCTTCGCGCATGCGCAAGAATGACGTCATAAACGAAATTCCTAAAACCGCCTAAAACCTCAGATTTTTTTCAAAAGTTAACAAGAAAAAAAAATCCGATATTTTTTAAAGTTGTTCAGGTTCATCTACTTATAATCTCCTATCAGTCTGTATAGTTTCAAACAGGTTTGAGATATCTTGCGTACAAGGTTAAAATGGTCGAATTTTTCAAAGGGCCATAACTCAGGAAGAAAATTTCAGATTTTTTTTCATAAGCTAATCAGATCATCTACTCATTATGCCCTGTCAGCTTGTGAAGTTTCAAGACAACAGCTCAAATAGTTATAGAGACATTTTGCTTACAAACTTAAAATGCCCAAATTTTCAAAGGGCCATAACTCTAGAAAAAAAAAGGATTTTTTTTTCAAAAGCTGATCAAGTCATCTGCTCGTTTTTCCCCTGTCAGTCTGTAAAGTTTCGAGTCAAAAACAGGTTTTGAGATATTCTGCTTACAGGATTAAAATGCTGAGATTTTCAAAGGGCCATAAGTCAGGAAGAAAATTGAAAATTTCAGATTTAAAAAAAAAAAAAAAAAACTCAATCAGGTCATCTACTTATAATTCCCTATCAGACGGTAAAGTTTCAAGGCAATATCTCTGTTTTCTAAATATCTTACTTACAAGGTTAAAATGACAAATTGTTCAAAGGGCCATAACTCCAGAAGAAAATTTCAGATTTTTTTTTTTTTTCAAAAGTTAATCAGGCCATCTACTTATCACCCCCGATCAGTCTGTCAAGTTTCAGTACAATAGCTCAAAACGTTTTAGAGATATTTTGCTTACAAGCTTAAAATGCCCAAATTTTCAAAGGGCTATAATTCAAGAAAATAAAAAATCCATTTTTTTTTCAGAACTCGATCAGGTCATCTAGGCTCATCATCCCCCATCAGTCTGTAAAGTTTCAAGGCAATATCTCAGATGTTTTTTTTAGATATCTTGCTAACAACCTTAAAATGACTAAAGTTTTAATCGGCCATAACTCAAGAAAACATTTTTGGATTTTTTTCTGAGGCAATATCTCAAATGTTTTTTTTTTTAGATATATTGCTAACAAGCTTAACCCTTTACCACTCAGATACGTGTTTTTACAATGGCTAGTTGAAGTTGCTGTCAGGTGCAATACTGTGAAAATCAGCGAAATTCACAAAATCCCTGAGTGGTAAAGGGTTAAAATGACCAAAGTTTCAATGGGACATAACTCAAGAAAACATTTTTGGATTTTTTTTCTGACAGTTAATCAGTTCATCTGTCAGCAGATTTAGTTACAACATAATAGCTCAAATAGTTTTTCTTTACAAGATTTCTTTTCATTTTTGCAAAGGGGCATAACTCAAAAAAGGGGTTAAACATGGGTCAATTATTTTTTCATCAGAAATCCAAAACCTAGCATGCATGGTTGAAAAGTTTTTCTGTGCACAAAAAGAGCATGACGGATGGACTAACGGATGGACGAACGGATGCATCAGGAAAACACGCCTATATAATATTGACCCCCTTGAACCCCACTTTTATATAGTAAAACTGAGGTTTCCAGGGGTAAACCTAATTTTGCTTATTTCTGCTCCAACATATAGATTGTGAGTACTCGTTAGAACCGCCTCGATGAGGCGGTTCTAACAAGTACCCACAATCTATATTTTGAGCAGAAATAAGAAAAATATCGCATTTTTTTCATCTTAAAATGTTCATTTTTTTCGGCGATAAAGGTGGCAATGTATTTGTATAGGCGTGTTTTCGTAATGGGACGGACGAACAAAGCAATAGCAATATGCCCCCACAACTTCTTAGAGGTTGGGGACATAAAAACAACACCCTTTGCAAATGCCTTCTGATAAACGTGCTTGGCACTTTACCCTTTTTGTACCAAATGGAATCTTCCTCCTTATATATAGCAGGAGTCCATTTCAAAATTTAGGGGTGACAGGTTGTGTTTACTTCAAAATTTATGCTGAAACTGGCTGAAGTTTTTGCAAACAGTGTAGGCCCTGATCAAACTCTGCATTCTGCAGCGTCTGATCTGGGCCTGCACTGTTTGCCAGATACCCGTTTTGGGGTTTCTGGTACAAAATGGGTGTTAACATGTCTGACGGTAGTTGGCCCAAGGAGGGTTGTTTTCTCCAAAAGGTATACTCCAGTTTCATCTACTATGAAAGACTGCAATACTCCAACATCTGAGTCTACAGGAATCCTTCAATATAAGTTTGTACTGAAGTAAAATATATTTTATTCTTTAAAACAAATTGACAAAAGAACTGCATTTGTTTTGGATAACAAACTGTTTATAGCAACCACCTGTTGTTTCAAGCAACCACCATTTTATGAAACCGTTTTATCGGACTGTTTGCTTTAGCCCTAAAATTTCTTTAAGCTAACAGTGAAGACCCTGCTCAGATGAACAGGCTGGGTTAGAACTGTTTTTCTTGCACACCAGACAAGGAAATCCGCAATTTTACCCTGGGATAGATATTTATGTTCTGACCCTGGTGTTCCGACCCCAAATCGAATATAATCACGTGTTTGATAAATGCACTGGTTGATTACGACCTTGTGTGCGTCGTTGTTAAGGTTGACTTCATGCATGATCCGTGCCGTCACTTTACATTCCTGCAGTGTCAACACAATATGGTGGACGTCGGTAACCGAAGTGACTGCAGCATTTAAATTCCTCGCTAAGAAATGGAAGGTATGCAAGAAAAAGAATCCAATATGGATGTGAGGGGTGGATAGAAAAATCCGTCCCTCGGGATCACTGTCCGGCATCACTCGGCAAGCCTCGTGATGCCGGACAGTGACCCTTGGGACGGATTTTTCTATCCACCCCTCACACCCATATAAGATTCTTATAGTCCCAGCACATGATCATGTCACACAGACAAAAGCAATATAGTTATGGCCCTTTGACAGAATGTAGGTCTTATGATGTTAAGTATGTGTGTGAAGTTATGACCGAGGTAAGGTTTTTTGTTAAGGCTTGACAAACACAATTTTGTTATTGCCCTTCGTCAGAATGTAGGTCTTGGGATGGTAAGTATGTGTATGAAGTTTCATAAGAGTAGGGATAATACTTTTGAAGTTGTGACCGAGGTTTATTTTTTTGGTTAAGGGGAAACAAATGGACTAACAAGGTGATTGCTATAGCACACCCAGGGCCGTAATTAAGAACGGAAGTAACTGCGTAAATCTGTTGACAGGGTAATGGTTCTTGCATTCTGCAATTCCTCTCATGCCTCCAGTTTCCCCCAGTGTATCAAGTTTCACTAAATTACCTTAAACACTTTTAATGATATGCTCCGGACAAGCTTAATATTGCCATCTATCAATGTATCAAGTTTCATTTAATTGCCTTCTATAGTTTCAGAGATATGCTCCGGACAAGCTTTTCACTGAAAAAATTAAGAAGGGAAGTAACTCCATTAATACTGGTGACAGGGTTATGGTTCTTGCATTCTGCAATAGACGTTTCCGAGCTGTCAATCAAGAGCGCAGTTTCATCCAATCGAAAAAATCGATTTTATTTAGTGCTGCTGTGTTGGTCACTAACGGCCATTTTCTCCGACAAACAAAGAAACGCGGTAGTGGGGAAGGGCATTTCAGGGTAATGGGGTTGTGTGGGAAGTTTATTATTAGGAATGTCAAACAATTGTCACAGAGGAGACTTTCCCAGACACCACTTGACATTTATTGCCCTTCAGTAACCATAGAGTCACCAGAAAACCAATAATAATGAGTCACTTTGCATTTGACCTCCTCTTTGGAGTATGTTGCATGTTGCTGGCAACAAGACTTGCATCTCTTCTCAGTTGCAGTGGACAGGATCTACAGGAAATCCCAGTTAACTTCTTCCCAGTTTATGCGGACACATGTGGAACAACAGCAATCGACCGTAACTTTGCATTTCATTTGCCCCATGTTTTTACAATATCAATCTTAAAAAAATCTCTAAGAATGAAGGGGTTTCCTGGTTCAAATAAACTTTTCTACTTGTATATATTTACAGTTGTTATAGGTAATGCTTGGGATGTTGAATCAAATCCTGGTCCAAACTCCCGAAATGACAGTTCACACTACCCTTGTGGACTCTGTCAAAAAAGTGTTGGTTGGGAAGACCGGGGAATTTTTTGTGACACCTGCAATGTCTGGTATCACATAGGATGTCAAGGCATGTCATCAACTATGTATAGTTTTTACAACAGATCATTGAATAAAAATGTTGCATGGGAGTGTATGAAATGTGGAATGCCAAACTTTTCCACATCTCTGTTTGACACCTCATCTTCTATAGACACCTACAACCACTTTGAACCTTTATCTACCCTATCCGAGCCTGATAATCCGAAACCAGACAACATCGGCCCACCCACGGCAGCTTCATCGCCCATTGTGCAGCAGTCGAAAGAAGCTAAACGAAAGACCAAAAAGGCGGTCCTTAACCATCCCCTCAGAATATTGATCATGAATTGTCAGTCAATAAAGAATAAAAGGGCTGAACTTCATACAATTATCGACTCGGCGAAACCAGATATCATTTTGGGCAATGAGTCTTGGTTAACCCCAGAAATTAAAAACTCGGAAATTTTCCCTGAATCCTTTGAGGCCATCCGGAAAGACAGAGTTGGGGATGCACATGGAGGTGTCTTCGTGGCTTTCAAGCGAGACCTATTCTGTACAGAAACTCCGGAGTTGGACACCAACTGTGAACTAGTTTGGTGTAAATTGAACATCTTTGGATGTAGGACTCTTGGATCTTTTTATCGCCCACCAGATCAGATTGACACAGAATATCTTGAGGCTTTTAATTCATCTTTGTCTAGGATAATGTCAAATGCAAATGCCCATATTTTGGTTGGCGGAGACTTTAATTGTGGTGACATTGAATGGAGCAACATGCAGGTGCCCCATGGGGTGCCTAAAAGGCAGACACAGCAACAACTTTTGGACATAATTAAAGAACACTGCCTGGCCCAAGTTGGTAACATACCCACCCGGCAAGAAAATACCCTTGATTTATTGTTTATAAATTCTCCATCCCCAGTAAGCCGAGTTAAGGGGATGCCCCCGATTGGTAAAGCTGATCATGACATAGTCCTTGTTGAGTATGACATAAAAGCTAAACGAATCAGACAAGTCCCGCGTAAAGTTTTTCTCTACAAACGTGCGGATATGGATGGTCTGCGAGACCATATGGCGCGATTTAAGGATTCGTTCCTTTCCTCTGACCTCTCACAAATGTCAGTTAATGACTTGTGGGTCAGTTTTAAGTCCGAATTAACCACGGCAATGGAAAGGTTTATACCAACGAAAATGACTTAAACAAAATATAGGGCACCATGGATCGATAACACGATCAAACAGCTCATCAGAAGACGCAATGGAATGTATTTTCGTGCTCGCAAGTCTAGCAGCCCTGACGTTAAGAACCATTACAAACGGTTCAGAGCACACGTGCAAAAGAGATGCATATTGGAAGCATGTTTCCAGCATCTTTACCTTTGAAGATGACAGTATAGATCCCGATAGCCCCCAAAAGAATGGTAAAGTTAAAAAGTTTTGGTCATTCGTAAAGTCCCTGAAAAAAGGATGCGTTTGGGATCACTTCGCTAAGGGAAAATGGAATTCTAAAAAAAAACACGCGATAAGGCTAATATTTGCAATAAACAGTTTCAATCAGCATTTACGCGTGAAACTGATGGTGAGCTACCATCTAAAGGTGCAAGTCCGTTCCCCTCTATGGGGGACATAACAGTTGACCCCAATGGGGTCGCTAAACTGTTAGGTAAGCTCAAGATACATAAGGCATCTGGGCCCGATGACCTGAATGCCAGGGTACTTAAGGAATGTAGTGCTGAAATATCTCTTGTGTTGGCCTTTATCTTCAATAAATCACTTGCCCAGGGCACTGTACCAGATAACTGGCAACAAGCAAATGTTGCCCCGGTCTATAAAAAAAGGAGAAAAATATGATGCAGCAAATTATAGACCAGTGTCGCTAACATGCATCTGTTGCAAAACCCTGAATCATATATTAGTAAGCAACAGCAACAAGCACTTAGCCTTTGAGAGCATTCTTGCTGACTGTCAACATGGTTTCCGGACTCAAAGGTCTTGCGAAACGCAGCTTGTTCAATTTTACCATGACATTGTGAGCAGTCTGGATGGGGCCATAAACCGTAGCCACAAACAGACTGACTTGATCATCATGGACTTCGCTAAGGCCTTTGACAAGGTACCTCACAGAAGGCTATTACATAAACTGGAGTACTATGGGATAAGAGGATCCACACATAGGTGGATTAGCTCATGGCTCTCTGGGCGCTCACAAGAAGTTGTACTTGATGGCCAAGCGTCTGATCCAGTGCCTGTTTTATCTGGAGTCCCCCAAGGTTCGGTCCTTGAACCGGTCCTTTTCTTGGTTTTCATTAATGATCTCCCCGATAATATCAGGTCATCGGTCCGCTTGTTTGCTGATGATTGTGTCCTGTATAGGAACATATATTCTCCTTCTGACTGTCATATTTTACAATATGACCTGGATCAACTTGCACAGTGGGAGGCCGATTGGCAAATGAAGTTCAATGTGGCCAAATGTCACTCAATGAGGGTGTCACGAAACCCTCCGGACAAGCAAATTAAGTTTGACTACACTCTTCACCAGCAAATTTTGGAGCATGTTCAATCCGCCAAATATCTTGGTTTCACCATCACTGACGATCTTGATTGGGGTCAACATATCTCAGAGATTACATCTAAAGAAACTAGGACTTTAGGATTCCTTAGACGGAACTTGGCTTTTGCACCTAGGCAGACAAAGGATGTTGCTTATAAAACATTGGTTCGCCCTCAACTTGAATATGCATCACCCATTTGGCATCCCTATGTTAAAACTCAGACTCAGCAGGTGGAGAAGGTGCAGAGGACAGCTGCTCGATGGACCTGTAGGCGATGGCGAAATAGAAGTAGCGTCGGTGACATGCTTAATGAGCTAGAGTGGCCGTCCCTGGAGGCCCGTCGTGAGCAGTCCTCTTTAACCTTCTTCTATAAGATACACTCTGATTCAGTGTCTATTGATAAAGATAGGTACCTGACCCCTGTAACAGTGTCGACCCAAACAAGGGCATCAAAAGTAAACGACTCACAATATCGTAGATACCAGTCCTATAGTGATGCCCTGAAGAACTCGTTCTTTCCTAGAACTATTCCCCAATGGAATAGTCTTCCCTCCTCTGCGGTGAATGCCAAGTCCGCAGAAGAGTTCAAAGCCCGCACAGTCTAAGATTGGGACTCAGAGGTATGCGTTTTTGGATACCTCTGTTATGCAGATTGTAAATAGTTTTAAGGACGCATCCAGTGCCTCTCTCCTTTTTTTTTTTTTCCAGCTAAATTCTAAATTTAGCCACCCAATCAACTGAGGTAATGGCCAGATATGACCGACTCAGTATAAGAAGATAGATTGTAGAACGGCAATATTGAGATAAATATGTACATGTATATATGATGGCCCCCGCCCATCGGGGCTTGAAGAAATAGATGGGTTGCATGATGATTCCACGCAGAGCTGAAACCGACTCGCACATGACTACTGGTGGATCGCTTACAGGATCTCAGCCTACTCTGGAAAAGCGGTGCAAGTCGCCCCATCAATGCTAATTATATATAACCCTATTGGTTTCATTGGGCGGCAGGGCTTGAGATGTCTTTTCATCTCAAGGTCGGGTAAAAGTCCCACACAATTGGAAACAACGTCTCCAAAATGACCGGAGACGTTAAACCTCAAATCAAACAAACAAACATGTATGTGTATATACATATAGAGTGCATAAGTGACCGGTCTAACTGCTCCGGGCCTTTTGGCCTGGTCGTTGTGTCACTCGCTTTGTAACCCCAGGTCGTGGCTTCAGTCCCCGGTCGGAGCTCGAATGGATTTTTCTTAACAGATATTTTTCCTCCTGCTACAATGGTGCCTGGTGCCACGATGATAACCGTTTGAGCCCAGGGGCGGGGCAGATGCTGCCGAGTCAAAAGAAGCTGGAAATGTGATATTACATTAGTATCCCCGGTCTGGCACTCGACTGGAGTTTTATTATATTTTTTACAGGTTTTTTTTCCTCAGACTGCAGCAAAGTCACAAATATTGTACGGTTGGTGTGCTGCGGGGCTAGCGTTTGGGCTTATAAATGTGGGCAACAAGGACTGGGATCAGGCTGCGCATTTGTGCAGTCTGACTGGGGCCCTCGCAGATTGCAACTGCCCTTCTATAGTCTGCTTGCTTTTCAAAGAGAGATGCGTGAAATCTCGTGTCCTAGTGAGTAATTAAGCAGACTGATGCAGTGGGTGTGTTGGCTCATGTAGTATATGCTCATCTCTGGTCTAGAGGTTGAGGAGTGGGCTGCTGGTCTACATTTGGCTGTCTGATTAGGGATCAGTAAATATAGAGTTAATGTGGATTGCATGAGAGGGTTAGTGTATATGATTGGCACCACTCTCAGTTGCATTATATTGTGCCCTCGGTGCGGAATTATATAATGAAATGAGGAGCATATACTTTATAATTAAGTTTCGTTTGTTTGTTTGTTTGATTGACTGATTTGAAGTTTAACATCCGTGTCAACACTGTAAAGGTCATTTTGGAGACGTTGCTTCAAATTTTGTGGGACTTTTAACGCGACATTGAGATGAAATGACTTCTCAAGCCCTGCCGCCCAATGAAACCAATAGGGTTTATAAGCATTGACGGGCCCACTTGTGTGTGTTTTCGTTTTCAGCACCAAACGCAAACACTTCGCGGTAAGTTGGAGATAGTTTTCCAGGCTGAATTTTTTTAAATTATGCACATAATTATTTTATAATTCCTTAGCCCTTTGGTTAGGCTGTTTTTTTATTATTATTTTTTTTTTGTCTAAGTTTTATGTCTCGGTAAGAAAAGAAACGCCAATATTGTCCGGAATACTTGATAAATCTCCTCCGAGATCTACACAGACTTTCTTTGTTTCCTCCATATTGGCTGCAAAGCTTGTGGGACGTAGCAACAGTAACCAAGTAGGCGGAGATTCTTGGAAACGTCTATTCCCCTCATTCCCCTCATTACTCTCTATCAGCATATCAAGTTTAACAATAGTATCTTCAATACTTTTAAGAGATAAGCTCCAGACAAAAGTGGAGGAACAAATGGACAGATGGATGGATGGTCAGTGAGTGAGTGAGTTTTAGTTTTACGTCCCACCAACAGCTAAGGTCATACGGAGACCTCGGTTTAAAGACTCATCCGAAAGTCTGGAGAAGCCCGGGATCAATCCTGCGATACCTGGTTTACAAGGCGAGTAGCTTAACCACTGCTAAAACGCAGGCTTCTAAAGATGGATGGTCAGACAGATGGACAAAGCGGCGACTGTATGCTCTCCATTCTGGGAGCATAATAACAGTGATGTTATATGATAAACACACATTTTCTTCTCAGCTCTGACTAGCCTTCTTTGGCTGTATAAGCTATCAACAGAGTTTTTCTTGTGAACATCTCATACAAAGGTTTGAAAGTAAAAGCAAATGCGAGTTAACACTTAGTTTTCAATTTAATTCACATATTAGAACGTATATAGTTCAACTGTTCAGTGGCAACACAAAACAAATTTACTAAAACATCAGGCTCTGCTTAGAAGAGTCCAAACTGGTATTTGCATCCAGCAAAGATTAACTTTTGTCCTGCTGAATAAATTAATTTTTCCACACCCATTTCTAACTATGAACCAATCAAATTACTTGATATAATATATTTGTTCAAATACAGAAAATGAATAAGAAACAGTGTAGATCCAGATCAGATGGCTTCTTCAGAAGCCATCTGATCTGGATCTACACTGTTTGCAAATGTAGGCCCTAGGCCTTATTGTGTTCCACAGGACAATGGTTAAGATCTTATTTATGACACAAAAGCAGACTTAATGGCAGGCAAAAGGAAAGTAGCATTTGCACGTAAGCAACTGCCCCACTTCTTACTGGGAAGGGCATTATTAAAGGAATACAGTAAAATTCCGCTATTAAGACCACCTACAATTATGACTAATTCTGCTTTAAAAAGCTTATTTTGAAGACTGTACTTAATTTTTCTTTGTGTTTTCTGCACATAGTGTCCTCTGCCTATGCCAATGCAAACTGCTGGTCGGTGGAGCCTGTGGTATATAGTATCTAGACCAATGTCCACATTATATTTTGGTCTTCTGTAAAATCTGGATATTTTGCACAGGTTTTGATCCATCCTAATACAATAGTGTTATAAATAAAACGGCTGTGCTATAATTATAATTTCAGAAATTCTTCCAGAATGCAAATGAGTCCAATCCACCTTATAAGAATCTTATATGGGTGTGAGGGGTGGATGGAAAAATCCATCCCGAGGGACACTGTCCGGGATCAAGAGGCTTGCCGAGTGATGCCGGACAGTGATCCTGAGGGACGGATTTTTCTATCCACCCCTCACACTCCTATTGGATTCTTTTTCTTGCATACCTTCCATTTCTTACCACTGATTCTTAATGCTGCAGTCACGTCGGTTACCAACGTCCGCCATATTGCGTTGACCTTAACAACGGTGCATACGAGGTCTTAATCAACCAGTGCATTTATCAAACACGCGATTATATTCTATTTTGGGTCGGAACCCCAGGGTCAGAACATAAATTTCTATCCCAGGGTAAAATCACGGATTTCAATGTCTGGTGTGCAAGAATCATAGATCTCTGCTACCTGCTATTAACCTATCTACTTCTAAGCAGAGCCTTAAATGTAATGTTTATAATTCAATGATCTGATTTAAAATACATGCAACATTGTAAAAGAAAACTGTCTGTAAAATCTATCATTAATGATTTAAGCCATACTGTGGGAAAATATACAGTGAAATTCTGCTATAAAGACCACCTAAATTTAGGACTAATTCTGTTATAAAAAGCTTATTTTGAAGGGTACATTTAATTTTTCTTTGTGTTTCTGCCTACAATGTCTTCTGGTCAGGGATCACCTTTGGGACTGTTCAAAAGTGGTCTTTAAGACCACTTTTGAACAGTCCCAAAGGTGGTCTTAATATAGGAATTTTACTGTGTCTCTAGTATGATACACATTTTCACTGACTGATTGACTGTGTCGAGTTTCAACAACACGTCAAAAATGTGGGTGGGTCATTATGTGCCGTCTCCCACAGAAAGGGTGAAAAGAGATAGAAGACGTGGTTGTGGAGATGAAAGGGAGGGAAAGGGGAAAGCATAAAAGCAATGAAAGGGATCAGTGGAATGGAGAGGATGACTGTTGAAAACAGTTCCATCTGATCTGGATCTACACCGTTTGAAAAGGTAGGGGTCACCATGTTTAGCAGGATTAAGAGGTAGCTAGGCCTTGGCTAGGAGCAGAACTCATAAGATATATTTTCTCACAGTGTTTCAAGGATAAATTCTATGTAATTAGCCTTTATAATAGTATATGCTCAAACATGGGAAAACCCAGTCTTCTTGGTTTTAAACCAGGTCAGACTCAGCAAGTGTCCTGAAATCTAGCCCATTGCATGCGGGAAACCCCTAAAGGGGTATGTTGGCAAACAGTGCAGGCCCAGATCAGACGCCGCAGAAAGCGGCATCTGATCAGGGCCTGCACTTTTTGCTAACAGAATTTTCCATCAAAAATAGAATAAAAACGAAAAAATAGGCCTGCCATCCCTTATATGGCAAATGGACTTGTCCAAAATATACCAATGGAAGAGTCCACTAGCAAACAATGGGTTAGGGGTATTGTACTATCCACGAAGCCAATACAAAGGTGCTGATCAGACTACACAGGTTTGTTTTGCTTGTTTGAGTTTAATCAATATCCTGCTGAACAAGACAGCCCTTACCTTTGAAAACAGTGTAGACCCAGATCAGATGGCTTCTGAAGAAGCCATCTGATCAGGATCTACACTGTTATGCAGTTTGTGAGCTGAACAAAGCATTATATCCAGCAATTTGATTGGTGGATAATCAGAAATGGGTGTGACTAAATGAATTCATTCAGCAGGATAAGGGTTAACAGACAAGTCAACATCATTTAGGTCATTTAGAGCCAGTAAGTTTTTCCTTGAGAGACTTATTCGTAAGCAGTTAACCTGTACAGTGGACATTCTTTGGCCAGAAACTGACAACAGGCATCCGACTCAGATATGCCAAAAATAGGTTTTCTCATGGCAAAGCCTATATAGTCCCAAAACAGGGATACTGGCAAACCATGCAGACCCAGAACAGATGCTGCAAACATCAGAATCTGACCAGAGTCTGCACAATTTACTCAAGGTACATTGATTTTCAAGAATTTGCAACAAATAATACAAAGCAGACACCCCTACATCGTCAATTATAACACAACATTTTCAAAGCTAGTAACTGGAAGATTCTATTTGACACAATGTGACTTCTAGACAACATCATTTGGAACATGATGAAAACTTCAACTGTCACTATGGTAACAAATAAAAGCAGATACATTACTAAGGGGCAGTAACTTTCATGTTAATTAATTTGCTACCTTTCATCATAGAGAACAAATCCTTTCCTCTATATATATCTAGAAAAGTATTTAGGTTGACTGAAAGTCTGCCATAAATACATTTAATGGGAATAGGAACACCTGGCAGATTTTTATGCTGTTTTTCAAAGAGAGACAACTTTCAGGACTTCCTGTTCGCTTTTCTATAAGCCCTGACCCACTGAAAAAGGGGTCTACTCTTAAAGGAAAGAATTTGCTCCTGAGGAGCAAATTCTTTCCTTTAAAAGTTGACCCCTATTGACATGGGAGACATGACACAAAAACACTTTTGCAGAAGTTGCCTCCCTTGAAGGTGTACCCATTCCTCTTAAGATATAAAACTACATCACCTTAACTGCATACATTTTATAACATCAACAGAGGCAAAACAATAAATTTAGCCCTATCAACTGACACATGCACATTTGAGAATGATCCTCAAGTTCACAAAGGTTAGGTCCCTTTTCTACTGCTTCATACACAGAAGGGAAATGGATACACTTCCAGGGGAGACAACTCCATCATAACGTTTCTAAAACCCTTACTGACCCTTGTCCAGCCGAAACAATTACTTTTGCCACACCCATTTTTCTAACTACCAACCAATCAAATTACTTGATATAATGTACATATATCCATTCAATTCACAAACTGAATGACAAACAGAGTAGATCCTAATCAGATGGCTTCTGAAATGGCTTCTTCACTGTTTGCAAAGGTAAGGGGCTGTCATGATTAGCAGGACAAGGGTTAACAGGGGCCTACTCTCATGGCTCTAGATAAGGAGATTCAGGGATAATTTTTCATATTTCTTCGTAAGATCATGTTGTGGGTACTTGTTAGAACTGCCTCATCGAGGCAATTCTAACAAGTACCAACAACATGTAGCTCTGACAAGAACTAAGAAAAATTAACCCTTAATTATCTTTGTTACACCTCCATATCTAGAGCTTTGTACTCTACAAGGGATAAAACTCAGCTACTCAGATAAAGATGGCTTTATACTGTAAAACACTTAAATTTGGCGGCAGCAAATTTTGGGTTTTTTATAAGTGGACCTTTTGGTGGATTTATACTATTTCCAAAATACAAAACAAAATCCGTGATTTCTGACGTTGCCCTGTCTGTCTTATGCATGCAAGTTTAACATGGCGATTTGCAAGTTATACACAGTGATTTTCCACTGTTTTCCACATAGCATTGTTCTTGGTGTGTGTGAAAACAAATGTTCTATTGTTATTTAATTACTCTGTTTATTCACAGGCAAAGCCGCAAATCAATATTAATTATGCAATTTTGGACAATTACTGTCAAGCGCATTTGCTTTTAGTCAGCTTTGTTGAGCATGCTAAATTTTTTTTTTTTTTTTTGGTTTGGGTTTTACGGCCCTTTCAAGATTATTTCACTCATATCGAGCCGATCGTTAATCATAGGTGGGCGAAAACCGGAGTACCCGGAGAAAAACCACCTGACCTTCCGTTGCAGAACTTGGCGTCTCACACGTGACCCGAGCGAGGCTCGAACCCACGGCGGTGAGAGACCTAATGACTAAGAGTCAGCGCTCTTATCCATTAGGCCACGGAGGCCCGTAAGAGCATGCTAAATGGCTTTAAGCAAAGAGAAAGACTTGATAACCCTTGTATCGCCCTATAACATACTTGCGATGTGTACTGGAAATAAAGTTCTGCCAATTTATTCTTTTTATATTTATTGGTGGTTTTTAACTTTGGTTGTTTTTGCCTTGACCGCCAAAAGCGCCAAAAATAAAATTACCGCCAAATATAACTGTTTTAAAGTAAGCAAGCAAATAGGATGTTACAGAAGTTTCTTCCTTGTAGAAAGTCTAGGGTATAACCAAGTCTTCTAAATCTTTAAAATGTTCTATATTCTAGTCCAATTCATCCTGAAGAAATATCTGCTAAAATCTATTCCATGTTTCACATGAATTCTTGGTCCATAAACCTGCCCCTATCATTGTCACAAGTAAAGCCATTCTGAATGCCAAATATAAAACAGGACTTGTGCAATACCAATCACTGCGGTGAGTTAATTTATCTTTATAAAAAATAGAAATAAAGTCTTCAACATGTCAAGCATGCTTGCAAGAATACCAATAAAAACCAATGTTGCCCCATATCAAGCCTATTTTTTCGATTGATACAGCATGTATTTTGATTCTATATGCAATGTGAAAACATAATGTACAGTAAAATTCCTATATTAAGACCACCTTTGGGACTGTTCAAAAGTGGTCGATAAGACCACTTTTGAACAGCCCTAAAGGTGGTCTCTGACCAGAAGATAGTGTATGCAGAAAACACAAAGAAACAGATACTGCAATCAACTAAATAAGCTTTTCAAAAGCAGAATTAGTCTCACTTTCAGGTGGTCTTAATAGCGGAAATTTACTGTATTCGACTTAAATGGCAGTCTCACACTTTACTCAATGCCTAGCTTTGGGTAAGAAGGAGTACTGGCGACAATTTGGGGATTTTTCTTTTTTTTTAAATTTTTCTATCAAAAAATGTTGTGGGTTCTCAATGAGGCAATTGTAACAGGACCCACAATGTTTTGTTTGTTTGAATTGAGGTTTCACGTCTCTGTCAACACTATTTAGGTCATTTTAGGGACGCTGCTTCCAACTTTGTGGGACTTTTACCCGACATTGAGATGAAATGACATCTCAAGCCTTGCCGCCCAATGAAGCCACAAGGCTTATATGCATTGGATGGTCTGACTCACACCAATTTGCCTGAGCAGGCTTAGCTTAGTCCTTCTAAGCGGTTTACCAGTAATCCTGTGTGGTCAGTTTAAGTCCTGTGTGGAAGCATTGGAGGCAAAGGACTCACAACGTATAATAAGGAAAATTATCCCTCAACTGTCCTCATCTTTCCACCGTATCTTAAGCTATGCTCAATGACAATCAACAAATGCATCTTTTATTATAACTATTAAACTATATTAACCCATTGTATGCTAGTGGAATCTTCCATTGCTATATGTTGGGCAAGTCCATTTGTAATATAAGGGGTGTCTGGCCTACTTTTCTGTTTTTATTCTATTTATAATGGAAAATTCTGTTAGCAAATACATGTAGTGCAGGCCCTGATCAGACATCGCAGATGTAGTGCAGGCCCTGATCAGACATCGCAGAATGCGGTGTCTGAACAGGGCCTGCACTACATGTATTTGCTAACAGAATTTTCCATTAGAATGCGGTGTCTGAACAGGGCCTGCACTACATGTATTTGCTAACAGAATTTTCCATTAGAAGTAGAATAAGGTCCAGAATAGATCTGGACCTGCACTGTTTGCCAAGGTCCCCCTTTATACAGCATACAATGGGTTAACACCTTCAAAGGGACTGAATACACCTTTAGAGCAGGCTAAACTCTCAAAATTATTTTTTATCTCCTTTTTCAGTTGGGGTCTGCAACAGAAGGTCAAGTGATTTTTCTCTGGGTACTCCCGTTTCTGCCCATCTCTGATTAACAAAAGCTCTAAATAAGTGATATAATCTTGGAAAGTCTGTAATACCAAAGCCAAAACCAAAGCAGAACCAGTATAAACCTATGTTGTGGGTAATCATTTGAACTGCCTTACCAAGGTGGTTCAAATAATACCCACAACATTTTTTATGAAGAGTTGATAAAAAAATTATCCTTTAATTATCCCCAAATACCAGCCATATCTGTTTCTATGGCTGCCCATGCACATTCCAAGAACATATATTGACAATGCTATTAAGGGAAATGGAAACACCTAGCGTATATTACTGCCAACATGGGTTTCTGTAAAGGATGAAGAAGTATCCTTCTTACTCAACTTTATCTGGAGCACGGAGAAAGAGCGTTATATGCTAGAATAGTCTCCCCTGGAGGTGTATGCATAAACTGTATTTTCCTCAGGCATTAAAACACAGTACAGGTAAGAAATTGGTCCTTACCTGATATAAAATGGAAAATATATGTAACAAACAAATAAGTCAGGCATGTTCTATAATCGTTTACTAGTACCATGATGCTAAGCATCCAACTTCTACAGGCAGACTATACATACTTATACCTTTCAGTATTTACACACAATCTGTCTGGCTTTATTGTACATTTTCTTACAATGGATTGATCTGTATAGTACAGTATTTACACATGATCTTTAATAGTACCATACAGTATTTACAGAGTAATGGATACTACAGTACAGTATTTACAACAATACTGCAGAACGACCATACTGAACAGTATTTATCATAGATCCAGATAAGAAGAAGAAAATGGGAAACAGTAATTTTTGTATTTCTCTACATTATGTATGTTGTGGGCACATCTTAGAATCACCTCTTTGAGGTGATTAACATGTATCCACAAAAAAGATTTTTCTAACAAGTAAAAAAAGGGAAATATAACCCCATTATCATCTGCATTTTTCCTTCTTAGCTGGAGCTAAAACTACTGTTAAACCACCATACCAAACAGTATTTATACAATCAACCATACTACCGGTATACACAATGCACAAAAAAATGGCTGAACAATGTAGCACTTTCAACAAATGGAGACTTTACTCCAAGTAACAACTGATCCAGCAAATGACAAAATGACATTTATTAGATCTTCACAGTTTAGACCTAAACCTGAGTTTCCAAACTGAATATATATTATGATAACACATCCGTGAAACATGGTTAACAAAGGTATTCACAATATAAAACTTGCTAATGTGAAGGAGTATCAGATACACAACAACTTCAATATAAAACTTTTCAATATGACATGATTGTGGATATAGCACAGTTAGAGGATGGACCCCAAAATGTAAAGATTATATAGAACAAGAGGGCCAAGATGGCCCTGTTTGGTCACCTGTTGACAAGGCTATAATTTGAAACTCTTGGTAGTGGTCTACTAGATGAAGCTTCATACCAAATATCAAAGACCTTGGCCTTGTGGTTTCAGAAAAGATGATTTTAATAGGTTTCCCCAAGATAAGTCTATGCAAAACATCTGGGCCCTAGGGTGGGACCACTTTTGGCACCAAGGCTATCATCTGAACAATGTTGGTAGAGGTCCACTAGAAGAGGTCCACTAGATGAAGCTTCATAACAAATATCAAAGATCTGGGCTTTCTGGATTCAGACAAGAAGATTTTTGAAGGTTTTCCCTACATAAGTCAATGGAAAAGCGTTGGGCCCCGAGGTGGGGCCATTTTTGGCCACAAGACTATAATCTGAAAATCTTGGTAGTGGGCTACCAGATGAAGCTTAACACCAAAAATCAAAGACCTGAGCCTTCTGGTTTTAGTAAAGGTCTTTTCATGTTTTCCCTATCTATATACACACTTTTCCTGGGCAAGCTTATACGTAAGCGGTTAACCAATACGTAAGCGGTTAACCAGTACAGTGCACATTCTTTCGCCAGAAACTGTCAACTGCCCTTCTTGAGTCGGTGTAAGGGAGAGCATGAGCATAGACAGATTTCATGATCGATCTCTGCAAAAGAATGTTGTCGACCCTGGCAGGTATTGAACCTGGGTCCTCCTGATCACCAGTCAGACGTGAATCCAACTGAGCTACCGAGGCTGGTTTCTGTGGATCTGAAAAAATAGTAATATAAAGAGTTTGTACCTATGCACTAAAGCCACAGAAACACTTTCTGTTCTGATAAACATCACAAAAACATGCCTACATAATTTTAACCGCATTAAACCCCACTTTTATATGGTAAAAATGGGGTTTACAGGGGTATACATTATTTTTCTTATTTCTGCTCAAAAACATAGATTTCGGGTACTCATTAGAACTGCCTCGCATGTTTTGGTAGAAAAATGTTCAATATATTTGAAAAGGCGTGTTTTCAAAATGAAAGCCTAGTCTTGGTATCCATGTCATTTTGTCATACACTGGCTCGTAAGTATATGTATTCTTTAACAAAGATATGTACATACTAATCTTAAATAACAAATAAACATTGCAGTATCATCCAGGCATGACACACAGCATAACTTCGAAGACTTACACACTTGTCCGCACATTTCAACCTATAAAATGCCAATCACGCCAACTGTCGTCTGCTTTGCCATCTGCCGGTTACCTTAAGTCAGTGTTTTTGCAAACAATGTGGGCCCAGATCAGACTGCTCCTCTAGGAGCAGTCTGATCTGGGCCCACACCGTTTGCCTGTATGCAAAAATATTTTTAAAACGTTTGCAAGAAGATTCAGCAGACGACATATGCAGACATTTCCTGATGTTTTTTCTGATTAATACCATGGCCGATTCCAATTTTTGAGTCCCATTGATATACTTCCCAAAGAGTCAGATACACAAATAATGACGATTCAGCAAGGTTTTTTTAGATTTAGTATCAAAAACGTATGTTGTGTGTACTCATTAGATTCCCTCAATGATATTGAACTTCTTTTTCTCCATAAATTGTGTTAAAGATAAGTACTCAATGCAAACCTATTTATCCATGATTTTAATGAATACAGAAAATTACCCCATCTCAGTACTCAATCAAATACAGCCATACAAATCTGCTGATAAAACAGACTTTTACATACACACACACACTGATAAAATACACATACAATAATTTCCCGAACATCTGTCACCCAGTAAGGCAGTCAAGTTAAACACCGGTCTATTTAATACTTAATTGCTCCTTTTCTGTATAGGTTCAATAGTTTGCATTAGTCTGTGCAGTGGCAAGCAAAGTATTGAAGCTAATGAATGAACTTAACAAACCAGAGGACCAGTGGTCCTGTAAACGCTCACCTGACATCAACCCAGGGCTACCATTTGAACAAACTATGATAGGTCCGAGTAAATAAGTCCAATTTTTTTTTAAAATCCGTCCAATAATGGTCCAAGTACCCAATTCTACTTGCCAAGTTTCAATGTCATTGGCCTTATGGTTCCAGTGAAGAAGAATTTGAAAGGTTTTTACTTTGTATGGGCATGGACGCCATCTTGGTCATGTGACCTGGACCGTATTAGCAGTTTTCATTAGTTCATCGCATAAAGGCTCCGTATCAAATTTTATTTCAGTTGGCCCAGTAGTTTCTGACATATGGAACCTGAGTGATCTTGGTCCCAGACCTTTCTTACCCATAAATCTTCATGTATTCAGTTACTTTACATGATCTACCAATTTTTGTGACACTGTCTTCAATGGTTTTATAAAAATCCATTATTTTCACTTTTTCCCATGCAAAAGCCTAAGTCGGCAAATTTGACATTGGCGTAAAATAGGTCACGGTCAATCCAGGATCACCATTTGAACAAATTATGATAGGCCTGAGTGCTATGTGCCAAGTTTCAAGGTCATTGGCCGTACGGTTCCGAAGAAGAATGTTAAAGGGTTTTTACCATATATGGGCATGGCCACCATCTTGGTCATGTGACCTGAACCATATCAGCAAATTTTCATTTGTTCATCACATAAAGGATCAATATCAAATTTCACTTGAATTGGTCCAGCAGTTTCTGAGAAAAAAATGTTTGAAATATGGTCCCAGATCACTGAATGACCTTGACCATTCTTACCTATACATCTTCATGTATTCAGTAACTTTACCTGATCTACAAATTTTGGTGAGACTTTCTTCAATGGTTTCCAAAAAATCCATTATTTTCACTTTTTCCCATGCAAAAGCCTAAGTTGACAAATTTGATATTGCCATAAAATAGGTCAAGGTCAACCCAGTGTCACCATTTATACAAACTATGATGGGCCCGAGTACCATATGCTATACGCCAAGTTTCAAGGCCATTGGCGAAGAAGATTTTTAGAGAAGTTCTGGAGAAGAAGATTTATGAAGGCTTTTTACTATATATCTGCATGGCAGCCATCTTGGTCAGGTGATCTAGACCATATTGGCAACTTTTCATTTGTTCAACACACGAAGGCTCCATATTGAATTCCACTTCAATTGGCTCAGTAGTTTCTGAGAAAAAAAAAATGTTTTTTTTTTTAAATATGGAACCTGAGTGACCTTGGTCTAAGGTCAATGAATGACCTTGACCTTTCTTACCTATAGATCTTCATGCATTCAGTTACTTTACCTGATCTACCAATTTTGGTGACACTGTCTTCAATGGTTTTCTAAAAATCCATTATTTTCACTTTTTTCCCATGCAAAAGTCTTAGTCGGCAAATTTGACATTGCTGTAAAATAGGTCAATGTCAACCCAGGGTCACCATTTGTACAAACTATGATGGGCCTGAGTACCATATGCTACTTGCCAAGTTTCAAGGCCATTGGCCTTACGGTTCTGGAGAAGAAGAATTTTGAAATCTTTTAACCATATCTGGACGTGGCCGCCATCTTGGTCACGTGATCTAGATGGTATTGGCAATTTTTCATTTGTTCAACTCACAAAGGCTCCATATTGAATTTCACTTCAATTGGCTCGGTAGTTTCTGAGAAAAAAATGTTTGAAATATAGAACCTGAATGACCTTGGTCTATGGTCAATGAATGACCTTGACCTTTCTAACCCATAGCTCTTCATGTTTTCAGTTATTTTACCTGATCTACAAATTCTGGTGACACTATCTTCAATGGTTTCCTAAAGATCCATTATTTTCACTTTTCTCCATGCAAAAGCCTAAGTCGGCAAACTTGACTTTGCTGTAAAATAGGTCAAGATCAACCCACAATCACCATTTGTACAAGCTCTGATGGGCCTGAGTACCATATGCTACATGCCGAATTTCAAGGCCACTGGCCTTACAGTTCTGGAGAAGATTTTTGAAGGCTTTTTACCATATATGGGCATGGTGGCCATCTTGGTCATGTGATCCAGACCCCACAAAGAAACTTTAATTGCTGGTCAATAGGTCAAGGTCAGCCCAGGGTCACCATTTGTACAAACTATGATGGGCCCGAGTACCATATGCTACATGCCAAGTTTCAAGGCCATTGGCCTTACAGTTCTAGAGAAGAAGAATTTTGAAGGCTTTTTATCATATATAGGCGTGGCCGCCATCTTGGTCATGTGACCTAGACCATATTGGCAACTTTTCATTTGTTCAACTCACAAGGGCTCCATATCGAATTTCCCTTCAATTGGTTTGGTAGTTTCTGAGAAAAAAATGTTTGAAATCTGGAACCTGAATGACCTTGGTCTAAGGTCAATGAATGACCTTGACCTTTCTAACCAATAGATCTTCATGTATTCAATTACTTTACCTGATCTACAAATTTTGGTGACAGTGTCTGCAATGGTTTCCTAAAAATCCATTATTTTCACTTTTCTCCATGCAAAAGCCTAAGTCGGCATATTTGACATTGCGGTAAAATAGGTCAAGGTCAACCCAGGGTCACCATTTGTACAAGCCATGATGGGCCCGAGTACCATATGCTACATGCCAAGTTTCAAGGCCATTGGCCTTACAGTTCTAGAGAAGAAGAATTTTGAAGGCTTTTTATCATATATAGGCGTGGCCGCCATCTTGGTCATGTGACCTAGACCATATGAGCAACTTTTCATTTGTTCAACTCACAAAGGCTCCATATCGAATTTCACTTCAATTGGTTCGGTAGTTTCTGAGAAAAAAATGTTTGAAATCTGGAACCTGAATGACCTTGGTCTAAGGTCAATGAATGACCTTGACCTTTCTAACCCATAGATCTTCATGTATTCAATTACTTTACCTGATCTACAAATTTTGGTGACACTGTCTTCAATGGTTTCCTAAAAATCCATTATTTTCACTTTTCTCCATGCAAAAGCCTAAGTCGGCATATTTGACATTGCTGTAAAATAGGTCAAGGTCAACCCAGGGTCACCATTTGTACAAGCCATGATGGGCCCAAGTACCATATGCTACATGCCAAGTTTCAAGGCCATTGGCCTTATGGTTCTGGAGAAGAAGATTTTTGAAGGCTTTTTACCATATATGGGCATGGCGGCCATCTTGGTCATGTGATCCAGACCCCGCAAACAAACTTTCGTTCCCCCATCCCACTGAGGCTCCATATGAAATTTGGCTTTGATTGGCCCTGCAGTATAGGAGAAGAAGATCTTTGAAAATGGTGGACGGACGGACGGACGGACGGACGGACGGACGGACGGACGGACGACGGACCATGGCTATACTATAAGCTCACCTATGAGCCTAAAGGCTCAGGTGAGCTAAAAACACGAAATGAATCCAAATGTTCATTTATCACGACAATTATTTAACATGCAATCTCTGTGAACTGGTTCTATTTCAAGGTTAAACCCATTTTATACCGGAAACCCCAAAGTGGGATACTGGCAAACAGTGCACACCTAGATCAGATGCCGCAGAATATGGCCTCTGATCAGGGCCTACATTTTTTGGCAAAAAGTTCAGCAATTTCCAAATACCGGTAAATTTTGACGACAACACAACCTGTCACCCCTAAATTCAGAAATGGGCTCCTGCTATATATATGGCAGAAGATTCCATTTGGTACAAAATGGGTTAAGCATTTTTCATTGCTAACCTCAATTTGTACTGAATGGAATCTCACAAATTATGAACAGAAGCTGCCCATTTCAAAATTTACATGTTTCAGCTAATTTTTATTGTATTTTTTTTTTCTAGGAAATTGGCTTTCCTTTTCTTTTTTTTTGCAAACAGCGAAAGCCCTGGGGCCAGTTGTTCAAAGCATCCTTAGCTTAACGAGCGCGTTAGTGGTCATACTGTTAACTCTTCTAGCAAGTACAATATCGTAAATTTTGGTATTTTTGCTGAAAAAAAATGTAAGCAGCTTTTGCGTCTGTGGGACATAACTTGATCAAATATATGAATACATGAACCTGAAAAGTAAAGCAATGTGTACATTGCTGAAACATTTCGGTCAACAAAAGCAATCACTAACCTGTATATCTGGTGGCTGTAATCATCTGTCACCCAGCTGTATTAACTCTTTTGGTATGAATGTAATCTCCCCTCTTACCGTATATAAACTTGGAGTCCAATTCAAAATTTTGGGGTGTCAGGTTCATTTATTTATGGAAAAATATTTTCTGCAAAAATGGTCAATATTTCTGCCTTGATCAGATTCTGCATTCTGCAGTGTCTGCTTTAGGTCTACACTGTTTGCCAATGACCCGTTTTAGGTTTCCCATATAAATTGGGTTCAACCCTTATGCACAATATTCTTTCACAAATATGGTGGCTAAATAATAATGTGTGCATGTACTCAAAAATATAGAGCATGTAGTAAAAAAAAAAAATAAATAAAATGCCCTTTTGTGAAACAAGCCCAATCAGTGCTTGTATCCAAGTGCTTCGATAGCAGTCCACAGTAAGTCTCACCGCAAATTCAGGGTCTCAAGTTCCAGTCTACATGTGGCCATAGCGACAGATAAGGTAAGTGTTTTGCGATAACTGAAGGATAGTTTTCCTTATTTCTCCATATAAACCTATGTTGTGGGTACTCATTAGAACCGCCTCAGCATGAGTACCCACAACATAGGTTTTTATGGAGAACTAAGAAAAACTATCCTTCAATTATCACAAAATACTAACATTATCTGCTGGCATGCGTGTGGCCCCATAGCTACAGAGGATAAACAAGTATAATTTTGGGGTTTTAACTCTTATCATGCTGTTCACGACAACCCCTATCTTTGGAAACAGTGTAGATCCAGATCAGATGGCTTCTGAAGAAGCCATCTGATCAGGATCTACACTGTTTGACATTCAATTTATGAATTTTTAAGAATAAATTACATCAAGTAATCTGACTGGGTCAAAGTCAGAAATGGGTGTGGCTAAACTGAATATTCAGCAAGAGAAGGGTTAACATCTGGTAATTCTTTTTCCTATCCAAACATAAAAACAAACATTGCATTGTATTTTGGAATAATTTTCTTCCTATCTGGCCACAAAAAGCGTATATTGCTTTTACTTGTCATAATCGTCTCACTGAAGTGACTCAAACAGGCACCCTACACATAGAGGATCTTACACGAGTGCTCATGTATTATTGAATTTATTAAACGAGTTGAGGAAAAGGGATAAAATGCGAGGCTTGCCGAGCATTTTATTCCTTTTCCTCAACGAGTTTGATAAATTCAATAATACATGAGCACGAATGCAAGATTCTATTTATCATATGAAATTTAAAACGCATTTTTTTCACGATTGTTTACAAAAATATCAATATTCCGCCATTAGTAAACGCGACGTCGTTAAGGACGTCGTACATGTAACATTACGGGACCTATCTAGCTAATTTGCATATTTAATCCACTAGTTGATTATCGAAAATAATACATGGTGTTATTACACTCTCAGACGCGACGTCATATGATAAATTAAGTTTCTAAACAAATACAGTGAAACTTTGTTAACTCGAACATGGATGTCTCATTTATCCTGGTTAATTCAAACTCGTTCTGAGACCCTAGAGAATTCATCCGATAATGCCAGATATTTGGATATTTTTGGGAGGTTTTCCTGATTCGATCTGTAAAAGGTATGTTGTGTGTACTCATTAGAATCGCCTCAATGAGGCGATTCTAATGAGTACATACAACATATCTTTATTTTATAGAAGATTGTGAAGATGTTAAAGTGATCACCATTACCCTTCATTTTTTTTTTTTTTGTTTGGGTTTTACGGCCCTTTCAAGATTATTTCACTCATATCGAGCCTCATTACCCTTCATGATCTGCCAATATAATTAAACCTCAGTAGTTCGAACTACCATTATTTCGAACAAATTTTCATGGTCCCTGAGATGCCCGAGTTATCGAAGTTTGACTGTATAGGGAAAATTATCCTTACATTATTATTATCTGGAGCGAAAGATCACATAACTTGCTTGAAAACTGATCATAAACTACTTTATAAGGACATCCCCAAAGTCCATTTTCCACATCTTCACGAAGGGCAGTCATCAGTTACCCGTGAAAAAGTCTGCACTAAGTACCACGGTAGGAAAGTACCATGGTAGAAAGTTAAATACCTGCCTCTAAATGACCATGATAGCCATTTAAGTCTCAAAAATTTTTTCAACTCCTTTTGGCATTGTCAACTATATGTGTCTGTTTATTCAAAAAGGTGTCACATGTCAAGTACAATCTTGTACAAACAGCAATTATAACCAGCCTGAGCACCAATGCAGCCCATACATTAACAACTTCAATTTTGGCAAACACAGAACAGACTGCACTGTTCAGCAGGCTGATTTAAGTATTTGCAGGATGCAGGCTTCATGTGCACAGCATAGCTCCAGATAATTAAGGGGAATCGGACCACCTGGCAGATTTTTCCGCCATTTTTCAAAGGGAGACAACTTTCGTGACTTCCTGTTCGCTTTTCTATAAGCCCTGTCCAACTGAAAAAGGTGTCTACTCTAAAAGGAAAGAATTTTCTCCTTTGCAGGAGTTGCCTCCCCTGAAGGTGTTCCCATCCCCTTAATTTTTCCTTATTTATGGTTGAAAACATATGTTGTTGGTACTTGATAGAGAGATGTGTTTCTGTGGAGAAGTAAGGAAATTATCCCCGGATCTTCCTCAGTTCTATTCCTTACCTTTAGCTACAAACTCATATGAAGGCTTTATCTTCTTCACACTTTGCATCTTCCGAATTTACCAGATCCCAACCCCTCAAAAAAACAGTGTGCCAGCAACAGATAAGATGGATATCTAGCGACAAATAAGGATATCTTTGATTATTCTCCATAAAAACCTATGTTCTAGGTATTCATTTGAACAGCCTCGGTGAAGTGGTTCAAATGAATACCCACAACTACGGCTGGCTAATCGGAGCTGAAAAGATAATCCATTATCAGTCCTGTCATTGCGATCGATAATCGATTAGTAATCGCTAAGGTTTTTGTCATAATTTTACCTGTCTGGCTTTCTGTCTGAGCATGACTCTTACCATATGTATATTTGACAGACAGACCTGAGCAAACAGTGTAGACCGAGATGAGACGCCACAGAATGTGGCGTCTGATCAGGGTCTGCACAGTTTGCCACTCATCCAGCTATTTTAGATGTAACTTTGAGTAGTACATTGTACCTATCAAGTAATCGATTAAAAGCAAATCAGAAATGATAATCATTTTTGTGGAATTTATAGATCGATTAATTGATTATACGATTAATCGTGGCAGCCTTACCCACAACATAGATTTATATGGAGACATAAGGAATATGGAGACATAAGGAAAATTATCCTTCAATATCACAAAATACCCACCTTATCTGTAACTACTGTTAAAATCCTAAAAATTTGGACACCTTGAGGACTTGCTGTATTACTCCTAATTTGTTTCACGATCCAGCAAGGAGTCCAAAAAGTGCAGACGGAATGGCAAACAGTGTAGACCCTGATCAGACTGCTGTCCCAATACTGAGGATCATTACGGTACTGTCTGTATCAAAACTATTAATTGAACACCAAACATGGAAGCAACCTAATCAATGATTAACACAAACTCTTAACAACACTGTATGTTAATAATTTAACAACTGTAAGCTCCATGTCGAAAGTTTGTAAACAGAACTCAACTTCGAATAGGCAGGTTATCAATGTTACATTTCTCCATCAAAATACTGAAGATACTCATTAGTTCAGCCTCGGTGAGGCTGTCCAACACAAAACATAGATACTTTAACCCCAATGGGAACTTTCAAGGGATTAGTATTTGATGATAAAATTTGTGAAATATTTTTCCTACATTTAGCAACAACTGACCTTAAAAAATATGATATTGCTGGTATTTGATTTTTATATGTTAACCCTTCTCTTGCTGAATATTCATTCAAGCCACACCCATTTCTACCTATCAACCAATCAAATTACTTCATGTAATTTATTGCTACAAATTCATTAATTGAATGACAGTGTAGATCCTGATCAGATGGCTTCTTCAAAAGCCATCTGATCTGGATCTACACTGTTTGCAAAGATAGGGGTTGGTGTGAACAGCAAGATAAGGGTTAATAATTTAACAACTGTAAGCTCCATGTCGAAAGTTTGTAAACAGAACTCATTTTCAAATAGGCAGGTGATCAATGTTACATTTCTCCATCAAAATACTGAAGATACTCATTAGTTCAGCCTCGGTGAGGCTGTCCAACACAAAACATAGATACTTTAACCCCAATGGGAACTTTTAAGGGATTAGTATTTGATGATAAAATTTGTAAAATATTTTTCCCACATTTAGTAACAAATGACCTTAAAAAATATGATATTGCTGGTATTTGACCCATGCCAAGCGAATTTATGTGTTTGAGCATTCTGTCATGACAAATTTTACTTGCGCATGCCCAGCCATTCAGAGGGGCCAGGGATATGGCTTTCTGTCTGAAGGTCCCTCTTGATTCACTGCCTGTATGAGCGAGCAGCAAAGGTTCTGGCGAGACTGCGCGGATGCGCAGGCTCGCCTGAACCTTCGCTGCTCGCATAGGCGATAAGTACCAAAATCGCTTGACGGGGCCCATTTGATTTTTATATGTTAAGAAAACTGTATTGAAACAAGTCAATTATTCATCTTAGGTATGCAGAAGTTCAAGAGAAAAACATCAAACATTGGTAATAAGCACATTTACACAACTTTTTCTGTGTGTTGAAATAAAACTCCGTCAGTAGTGATATTACACACAGCCCTACATTTCTGAAGTGCTCTTCTTTCTTCAAATTTGGACACAAGCGTTGTCGATAAGAGGTTTTTATTAAAATCATTAACAGAATGGCAAACAGTATAGATTCCAATGAGATGGCTCATCTGGAATTTGCATATGAACATCTATCATTTCTTCAAGTTTGAAAGGGTTATGGTCAGCACTTTAAACCACCAGCCTACTGCGGCTCACTATGGAAAGTATGATATGCCCAAAGAACTGTTTTAACCCATTTTGTACTGGAAACCCCTAAACAGGTACCCTGACAAACAGTGCAGGCCCAGATCAGACGCCGCGTACCGATCAGGGCCTACACTGTTTGCAAAATTTTCAGCCATTTTTCAAACAAATTTTGAAGCAAACACAACCTGTCACCCCTAAATTTTGAAATGGACTCCTGTCATATATAAGGAGGAAGATTCCATTTGGTACAAAATGGGTTAATGGAGAAATAAGAAATCTCGAAATCGTCATAAAAATTATACTCTTTCTTATGGGTTCCCCTGAAGCCCTAAATTATTCTTTGCTTCCCTAACACTCTGAAACTATTGCTGAACTTCTGCTTTAAACTCAGTCTTGATTTGTTTGGCTAATGGCTCACTGTCACCCGATCTGACTGGTTTATTGTCTCTTTCTTCTAACTCTCTTTTTAAGGGCATGGCTAGTGGAGCAGTCTGCAGGGCAGTCATCTGAAATAAGTAATGTTTGTTAGTTTCAATACTCACTATATTGCAGAATGTAAGATTCTTACATGGGTGTGAGGGGTGGAGAAAAATCCATTCCGGGGGTTACAGTCCGGCATCACGAGGCTTGCCGCGTGATGCCGGACTGTGATCCCAAGGGACCGATTTTTTATCCATCCCTCAAACCATGTCAGATTCTTTTTCTTGTATACCTTTCATTTCTGGATTTTTAATAATGCAGTCACTTCAGTTGCCATCGTCCGCCATACTGTGATGACAATGGTGTGATTTTAAGTGGCTTCATGTAACGTGCTGTGCCATGAACGGTAACGACTTTCCATAGGACTATGAGGTTCTATTCGACCAGTGCATATCAAACACCCGAGAACATTTAATTTTTTCTCTGTCCCTGGATAAGTACACCAGAGTAAGAACAGAATTTCTATCCAAGGCTTAAACCATGGATTTCCGTATCTGGTGCGCAAGAAAAATTTGTCCAAAGAAGGAAAAGAAGTTTGTTTTGGTTTGGTTTGGTATCTAATGGATGGTCAATACTATTTAGATCATGCTGACCAGGACAGCTTACCTAGCCTCACTCCCCTTCCCCTTCAGTGACATAAACCCCTTTCACCTTCAGTGGGATGGAAGGGGGTATATTAACCTTTGTTCTGCTGATCGTACCCTATCTTTGCAAACAGTGTAGATCCATAATCTACAATGTTCATTCGGACTGTCAATTTGAACCAATACATTATATAGTAATTTGATTGGTTGAAAGTTGGAAATTGGTGTGGCATAATTATTTATTCAGGAAGACAAACACTGACTCAACCATATACCTCTGAATTTCAAAATGGAGCCCACTAAATAACTGTATTGTGAGGAAGATAGAAATGGGCAGACCTCACTGGCTCTGTCAGATATGAGTCTGGTTGATGATAAGGCCCAGGATCGAATCCCCACAGGGTCTGGCAGCATTATTTTCAAGGTGGCTGATCATTCCATACACCACACCTCAGTAAAACACAATTTGTTAAAACATGGTTTTGGATAGGACACATTTTAAGATGGATCCCATAAATGTATAGTATAGAACAAAAATTCCACCAAAGGCTATGTCGCGCCTGTGGGGGCACAAAGTCACCGAAGCATGAAATCCAGTTTGTTTGTTTGTTTGTTTTTTTTTGTCACTTGGGTTTCTTTCAAAGATGGTAGCTTCTAATTGAATAATCATACCCCCATGGCCGTTGGTAATTTTATTCATATGATTTTGAAAGAATTCCTAAAATTTACCATTTGATGACATTTTTAACATTCCGATGATAAAACTGGAATTATAAGGAATGAATTATCCGGCAAATCACCCACAAACTTAGCATAAAGCCCTTCGGGCTTCATGCAGTTTGTGAGTGATTCACCGGAGTTCGCACATTTATAAAATCCACAAAAATGAAATTCATTCCTGTAGTCAAATCAAATAAATAATATAATCTATACATTTTTGTTTGGATATAACATGGTTGCTGAACTGACACAGATTCTGCTTTGGACCCCATTAACCCTTTTTGTATCGGAAACCCCTAAATGGGTAATAGGCAAACAGTGCAAGACCAGACCAGACGTCGCAGAACAGTTCTGCGGCATCTGATCAGGGCCTCCACTTTTTGCACAAATTTCAGCCATTTCCCAAATAAATAATGAAGAAAATACAACCTGACACCCCTAAATTTTGAAATGGACTCCTGCTTTATGTAAGGAGGAAAATTCCATTTGGTACAAAAAGTGTTAATGGTGTTATAAAGAGGTAGTGTTTTTCCTTCTAGCCCTTCCATTGATTCAAGAAGGATAGTTGTCAGTTTCTGGAGAAGGATTGTGTACAATACAAGTTAACAGCAAATATTTACATGTACTGGCTCAACAGGACATTTTGTGGTCACCTAGCTGTTGAACTCCAAAGCATTTAGTGCTCCACATTTTTTACAGGTTTAAACAGGAGGCGAGTTCCTGTCCTCAATATGTATTTTGGAGGCAGTAAACTTGTTAAGTGCAAATGCTGTTTTGGTTTGAAAATCATTACCTCTTTAAGATGTTTTGTTTGTTTGATTTTATGTTTAACCTCCCCGTTAACACTATACAGGTCATTTTGGAGATGCTGCTTCTAATTTTGAGGGACTTTTCCCCGACATTGAGATGAAATGACATCTCAAGCCCTATCGCCCAATGAAACCAATGGGGTTTATAAGCATGGACGGTCCGACTCGCACCACTTTGCCTGGGCAGGCTTAGATCCTCTAAGCGGTTTACCAAAACTCGTGTGGGGTCTGATTCAGCTCTGCTTTGAATGATTGCATCATGCAGCCCATCTGTTTCTTCAAGCCCCGATGGGCAGGGACAAGTAAGTTTTATCCACAAATGTTTCCATCATCTAATACAAGAGAGTTAATTTGCTTTGCTAAAACAGGATCAGTAAATTCACTGTTGATGAAGTCCTGATTTTACACTAAGTTTCAAAAGACTGATTTGTTTGAATTGAGGTTTTATGTCCCCATCAACACTATTTAGGTCATTTTGGAGAGGTTTCTTCCGATTTGTGAGAACTTTTACCCAACATTGAGATGAAATAACATCTCAAGCCCTGCCACCTAAAACAAACCAAAAAGGTATATATACGGGGAAGTTCCGACTCGCACCACTTTTGCTGGCCAGACTTAGACCCACTAAGCGGTTTACCTGTACTCAGGTGTGGTCAGTTTCAGCTTTGTGTGGAAGCTTCATGCAGCCCAATCTATTTCTCCAAGCCCCGATGGGCGGAAGCCTAAAAAGACTAATTTATCCTCTCAAACCTGATTTAACCCTTTTTGTACCAAATGGAATCTTCTTCCTTATATACAGCGTGAGTCTGTTTCAAAATTTAGAGGTGTCAGGTTGTGTTATGTACAAAACTGGTTTGGAAAATCACTTAACTTTTTGCAAACAGTGTAGGCCCTGATCAGATGCCGCATTCTGTGGCATCTGATCTGGGCCTGCACTGTTTGCCAACTACCCATTTTGGGATTGGTTAAACTCACAGCTATTGTTGCTATTGTGTAGATCTGGATCTACCTTGTCTGCATGAATATCTGGCTGAAAGTTTTATAAAGTTTTAGCACAGACAGGCTTCACTAGCATAATGTCAGAGGTGTAATGAAGTGTATATTCAGCTATTAAGACCAGCTTAAATCAAGTCTTATTCTGCTTTTGAAACCATATTTACTGAAACCGACCCGCACACAGGTACTGCTAAACAGCTTAGAGGATCTAAGCCTGCCAAGGCAAAGCGGTGCATGTCGGCCCGTCCATGCTTATAAATCCTATTGGTTTCATTGGGCCGCAAGGCTTGAGATGTCATTTCAACTCAATGTCAGTTAAAAGTCCAACAAAATTGGAAGCAGCGTCTCCAAAATGACCTTTACAGTGCTGACGGGGACTTTAAACTTCAAATCAAACAAGCAAATCATCAACGGTTTTTGATTAACATGCAGGTACGGGGGCAACGTCCACATAAGTGGGCCCCTTTCCAGGTAGCTGGCTTGCTGCACGCATGGCAGATCTTACACAGATCTCCAGGTTTGTCTATCATGAGGATCGATAGCAGAGAGCTTCCTTTCTCTGCAATCCCTTTCTGTTAGCTGCTTCCAGGTCATCTTGGGCCTTCCAGGCCCCCGTTTTCCATCTACCTGATGGAAACAAACCATATTTAACAAGAATTCCGCCAAAGGCTATGTCGCGCCTGTGGGGGCGCAAAGTCAGCGAACCATGAAATCTAGGCCAAGGTTAAAGATAGATACTTGCATAAAAGTTGCCATTCTTAAATGCAAGCTTGTACTTAATATCTTTAATTAAGCTGTAATAACTCTTGAGAAATGAACTTAACCATTAGGGTGAACGCTAGGGTGGTTGCAATATTTTACAAAGTCAGTGAACCATAAAATGTAGGTCAAGGTCAAATATGGATGCTTGTATTTAAGTTTCCATCTCCAGATACAAGTTTGTACCAAGAATCATTAGTTCTTCAGAAATTAACTTGACCATTTGGGTGAACGCTAGGGTGGTCGCAATATTTTACAAAATCGGTGAACCATGAAATTTAGGTCAAGGTCAACATATGGGTGCTTGCATTTAAGTTGCCATCCCGAGATACAAGTTTGTACCAAGTATCATTAATGAAGCTCTTATAGTTCTTGAGAAATAAACTTGACAATTAGGGTGAACGCTAGGGTTGTCATATTTTATAAAGTCAGTGAACCATGAAATTTAGGTCAAGGTCAAACATGGATGCTTGCATTTAAGTTGATATCCCCAGATTCAAGTTTGTACCAAATATCATTAATGAAGCTCTTATAGTTCTTGATAAATTAATTTGAACCTTAGGGTGAATGCTAGGGTGGTCGCAATATTTTACAAAGATAGTGAACCATAAAATGTTGGTCAAGGTCAAATAGGGATGCTTGCATTTAAGTTCCCATCCCCAGATACAACCTTGTACCAAGTATCATTAATGAAGCTCTTAAAGTTCTTGAGAAATAAACTTGAACCTTAGGGTGAACGCTAGGGTGGTCGCAATATTTTACAAAGTCAGTGAACCATAAAATGTAGGTCAAGGCCAAATAGGGATGCTTGCATTTAAGTTGCCATCCCCAGATACAAGTTTGTACCAAGTATCATTAATGAAGCTATATAGTTCTTGAGAAATAAACTTGAACCTTAGGGTGAACGCTAGGGTGGTCGCAAATGTTGACGCCTTGACAAATGGATGAACGGAAAACCGGGCGCCTATATCGCGCCATGCTAATAGCAAGCGCGACAAAAAGGTTACAGTTATTCTTCCTTTGTGTTTTCTGCACCCTTCTTGAACAGTCCCAAAGGTGGTCTTACAAGTTATGTGCATGTTTTGTGTCAAGAATCATCCAGAGAAAAATGTATCTAGCAAAAATGAAGCAGGGGACAGTTTAATTTTTATTACTTTTCAAAGAAATTAAGGTCCTGTCATCTTGTGTAAATTGCCTTGCAGTTGATTCACAGGAAATGTGGAGCAAAATGAAGTCATTTGCCTGGCAGATGATTCACATGGAATGTGATGGCTCATTTTTTTTTTCAGGAAAAAGTACCAGATAGTGTGAAAATGTGGGACATTAAGGTTCATAAGAAGTCGAGAAAACAATATTTGTTTTCACGGCCCTTTCGAGATTATTTCATTTATCTTAAGCTTATTGTTAATCAGAGCTAGGCGAGAACCTGAGAACCCAGCCAAAAATCACTTGACCTTCGGTTGCAGAACTTATGTGTTTCGCATGTACCCGGAGCACACTCAAACCAACAGCAGCAAGAGATCTAATGGTTAACCCATTCAGTACCAGAAACCCCAAAAAGGTTACCCTGGCAAACAGTGCAGGCCCAGATCAGACGCCGCAGAATGCTGAGTCTGATCAGGGCCTACACTGTTTGCAAAAAGTTCAGCCATTTTCCAAATAAATTTTAAAGAAAAACAACCATGCACCCCTAAAGTCCGAAATGGACTCCTGCTATATATATATATAAGGTAGAAGATTCCATTTGGTACAAAAAGGTTTAAGAGACAGCTCTTTTACCGACTAGATTTCACAGGCATGTAGAAAACGTGTTATATTATACATACTAGGACAGGTTGTTGTGCTGCCAGTGAGCTGGCCTGATGTTGATGTTGTTGCAGATGTTGCTGTAACTGTTGTAGTGTGACTGACTGTGCTGCACCACCCGCTGACACCGCCTGCTGAACTAGCTGTACAGCTGGCTGTGAGATCAACGTCATTGGAGTACTAGTCTGGCTACCAGACTGGTTCACCTGGAATATAACAAGAGGAAATGTCACAGTCTGTCAGACTGGTTCATCGACAAATTGCAGAACTAACAAATTGTAGTCATCCCAAAATGTAGTTTATCCTGCTGTTCATGACAACCCCTACCTTTGCAAACAGTGTACATCCAGATCAGATGGCTTCTAAGAAGCCATCTGATCAGGATCTACACTGTTTGACATTCAGTGTGTGATTTTGCAGGAATAAATTACAATGTACATCAAGTAAACTGATTGGATGAAATGTGGCTATATTAATTATTCAGAGGGATAAGGGTTAAATACTCTGTACCTACCTTGCTAAATGAATGTTTCACATGTAAAGCAGTGTCTCTGGCATGTATGCTCCTGAAGATGCCTTTTTCACTCATAGCTGCTAATTCATTTAAAAGCATTACCACATTAAATGTATGTGTAAAATTTTTACCCGCCGGCCTCAGTAGCTCAGTCGGATGCGCTCCTGACTGGTGATCAGGAGGACCCTCGTTCGATACCTGCTAGGGTTCGGCAACAGTCTTTCGTGGAGATTGATCATGAAATCTTTTCTACGGTCATTCTCTCCCGTCCAATTATTCAAGAAAGGCAGTTGTCAGTTTCTGGCGAAAGAATGTGCACTGTACTGGTTAACAGCTTACATATAAGCCTGCCCAGGAAAAGTGTGGATAGGTAAACTGGCTCAAAAATGACCTAAAATAAAGTTGGCTGGGCTGTTAAACTCCAATACAAACAAACAATTTTTTTATCCCCAAAATAAGCATAGCCCAGTAGAAGCCATTCATTCTGAAGGCAAATTCTGTCATAACTGGTGTTTTACCCTTCCACTTCTACAGAAAGGTATGTATGCAAGATGAGGTAGCTCATAACAAGCATTTTTGCACACCAGACAAGGAAATCCGTGATTTTACCCTGGGATAGAAATATGTGTCGTCGTTAAGGTTGACGTCATGCACGTTACATGACGTCACTAAACATTCCTGTAGTGTCATCACAATATGGCGGACGTTGGTAACCGAAGTGACTGCAGCATTAAAAATCCGCGCTGAGTAATGGAAGGTATGCAAGAAAAAGAATCCAATATGGGTGTGAGGGGCGGATAGAATAATTCATCCCTCGGGATCATTGTCCGGCATCACTCGGCAAGCCTCGTGATGCCGGACAGTGACCCTTGGGACGGATTTTTCCATCCACCCTCACACCCATATAAGATTCTTATAATCTCATCAGGATTCATCCTTTTAATTAATTTTGAATTAGCGTCCCATTCACTGGAAAGGACATCCAATGTCACTGATGGAACAGTAAAGGTCACATGAGCCCCGCCAAGCGAATTTGTGTCTTCGAGCATTCCGTCATGACAAATTTTAACTGCGCATGCCCAGCCATTCAGAGGGGCCAGGGATATGGCTTTCTGTCTGAAGGTTCCTCTTGATTCACGGCTCGTATGAGCGAGCAGCGAAGGTTCTGGCGAGACTGCGCGGATGCGCAGGCTCGCCTGAACCTTCGCTGCTCGCATAGGCGATAAGTACCAAAATCGCTTGACGGGGCCCACATATCAACAATCAAGTATTTTGTGATAACTGAAGGATAGTTTTTGTCAATTCTGCATTAAACCTTAAGTTGTGGGTACCTCGCCTAGGCGATTCTAATGAATACCCACAACATAGGTTTATATGAAGAAATAAGGAAAACTATCCTCCAATTATCACAAAATACTTACCTTATCTGTTACTATGGTTCAGACAGTCACACAAGCTATCAGAATGATCTAATCTAAGCACTGACAGCACTGGTGGGTTGATGCTCATGAAGGGCCACTTAGACTGTCTGTTTAACTTTAAAGGTGCATTATTGAGCTATTCGGAAAAAATGCTTCCAAAAATAAAATACATATAGCCAGTATTTTTCTTTAACACAATACAAATGAATGCATTTTATGCAAAAAAGCGAACAATTATGATGACAGGTAAACGAGTTTGAGAGGGATTCCCTAACTAGGTTTCGAACACTAGTTAGATCTATTTTTAGTTCGTGACAAAAATAGAATCCCCATATATGACGTTATGTGACGTTCATTTTTGGCCTTGTTTGCTTAGGCTATGCCTGAATCGGAAAAAATATGACGCTGAATACCATGCCATAAGTAATGACACTCAGAGACGATACTGTCGCCATGTATGTGTAAAGTGACAGATTTATTTTTAGAACAGAAATTCCGAACACATCTTCAGAGCGAAGGGTAAACACGAATGAAAACGACCATTTTCACAAAGTTCTGAAGCTGTATTTTGCTCCAAAAGTGTACATATGACAAAGGAGTATGCATTGAAGATAAAAACCAGAAAAAAAATTTTGAGACCCGGTAGCTCAATAATGCACCTTTAAATTCCTGAGCTGTGAGCAAACAGTCTAGACCAGATCAGATGCCACATTCTCCCGCATCTGATGCAAGTCTACACTGTCTGCCAAACCCGACACATGATTCCAGTCCAGATTTGATACCTCTTATGCAACACTCTGACCTCACAGCGATAAGAATAGCATGGCTATTTTCTAAGAATAACTGTTTCCTAAATTTCCAACAAATCAGTGAAGCCACATGGACAATATTAACCAGAGGTCAAGTGATATTAGGACAAGGTAAAAAATCAAATCATGTTTTTTAATTGTGTCAATTAACCCTTTTTGTACCAAATGGAATCTTCCCCTTTATATATAGCAGGAGTCCATTTCAAAATTTAGGGTTGACAGGTTGTGTTTGCTTCAAAATTTGTTTGGAAAATGGCTGAACATTTTGCAAGCAGTGTAGGCCCTGATCAGACCCCGCATTCTGTGGCATCTGATCTGGACCTGCACTGTTTGCCAGGGTACCCATTTTGGGGTTTCCTGTACTAAATGGGATAATAAAATTGTCATTAATCAAGTAATTTTGTATTGGCCCAATTGCAGGTCCTTAGTCAGCTGTCTGAGCCCCGAGGCCAAATGCTGAGAGCCAAAACAGCAGACCTCGGACCTGTAACTGGGCCAATATAAAATAACTTGATTAATAACATCATATTATTACCCTCTGGAGCTTGGTCCCCGCCCATCGGGGCTCAAAGAAATAGTTGGGCTGCATGATGCTTCCACACAGAGCTGAAACCTGCCGCACACAAGTACTGGTAAACCGCTTAGAGGGTCTAAGCCTGTTCAGGCAAAGCAGTGCGAATCGGACCGTCCATGCTTATAAAACCTATTGGTTCCATTGGGCAACAGTGCTGAGATGTCATTTCATCTCAATGTCAGGTAAAAGTCCCACAAAATTGAAAGCAACTTCTCCAAAATGACCTTTACAGTGTTGATGGGGATGTTAAACCTCAAATCAAACAAACAAACTCTCTGGAGCTATGTCTAAGCATAAGCAGAGGTCAGTATACTATGCTTACCTGACTTAAAACCCCAACTGTGGCCTGTGGCTGTGAGGTATTCTGTACTTGTGCTGCCATTGCTGATACCAACTGGTGTGCAGCCTGGTGCCCGGCCTGTGCTGCAGCTGCCAGCTGTTGTGGGGTGGTTCCCCCAGGTGACTTCAGTGCTTGATGACTCGCTTGTTGTAATTGATTGGTTAAACTAGCAACTAATGTAACAGGACGCACTGACATCTGACCACTGGACATGGGGACTACAGCTTGTAATTTCTCTGCTATTGCTGAAAATAGAAACATGAATTTCCTTTCAAATATTTGGAATTGGAAACACCTGGGCCCAGTTGTTAAATGCATCAATGGGATTGACAGCATAATAAGCTCATAGTTGTCAAAATGTTAGCCATTATAGCAAGTGCAGTATCTAATACTCTGGTATTTTTGCTCAAAAAATGTGAAGCTACTCACATTTTTTAGCAAAAATATCAAAAGCTACTCACATTTTTTGAGCAAAAGTATCAGCTTATTATATTGAATGATCAAAGTCAACCAATGGCATCATTAGTTTTGAACAACTGGGCCCTGGCATATTTTACACAATTTTTATCAAGAGACAATTTTTTTATGACCACCTGTTGGCTTACTTTAACCCTTTTTTGTACCAAATGGAATCTTCCTCCTTATACATAGCAGGGGTCCATTTCAAAATTTAGGGGTGTCAGGTTTGTGTTTTCTTCAAAATTAAATTTGGAAAATGATTGAACTTTTAGCAAACAGTTTAGGCCCTGATCAGACCCTGCGTTCTGCGGCATCTGATCTGGGCCTGCACTGTTTGCCATGGTACCCTTTTTGGGGTGTCCGGTACTAAATGGGTTAATTTCTGTCTAAACCTTGCCCCTCTGGCAAGGGGTCAGTTGTTGAAGGAAAGGAAAGATTTTGCTCCTCAAATGCAAACTGTTTATGAGTACAACTCGTACACATACAGGAAACAAAAGGTTTGAAGAGGTACAACACAATCACAAAACCACCATTTTATTTTGGTTCCAAGGCCCTTTCCAAATCATTTCACTAATTCTTGTTTTTAATTTTCTTCTGTTTTGCTTTTATGGTCCTTTCAAGATTATTTCACTGATATTGACCCTATTGATAATCAGAGTGTAATCCAGAATACCTACAGAAAAACTACTTGACCTTTTATTGTTAAATTTGGAACACCACATGTGAAATGTGAGCCAATTGTTCATCAGGGTGAAAATCAGAGTACCCAGAGAAAACCACCTGACCTTTTGTTGCTATACTTGGCATCCCATGCGTGACCCCAGCCAAACCTGGAATATTTTCTCTTTATGTCTCCATAAAGCACATGGTTTGGTTACTTGTTAGAAATGCCTTGACGAAATAACAAGTGACCACAACCTTGGCTTCTATAATGTTGAAAAAAAAAAAAAAAAAAAAAAAAAAACATGACACCTATTTCTTTGAAACAGTGTAAAGCCTGATCAGATGGCTGATCAGGATCTACACTGTTTGTCATTAAGTTTGCCAATTTGAATGAATACAATATATCAAGTAATTTGATTAGTTGATGGTCAGAAATAACTATTTAGCAGAATAAGGGTCAATTACCCTAGTTACTAACTCCTTCTTATCACAACATCAGCCATGACCTTAGTTAACATGAAACCCTAGCTTTATTTATAGTATAAAATGAATCTGTAAAAGTATAAGGTACAAGAATCTTTAAAATATTTATGTATAAACAGTGTGCCCTTGAAAATATTGGTACACTCAGAAAACTTCTCAAACGAAAAACAAGACATCACTTAATACTATTGTCCTATTTTACACTGCGGCCGAATACATATAATTTACACTTTTGAAATCACCCTATAACCACAAAAGTCATTAAATGTTTATGCTTTTTGGTTTTTCATTTTCAACAACCTGTTGTTGGTCAGTCACCAGATTACACGAGCTTGCTGCACCAGCCTTGGTAGTTCAGTCAGATACGCGTTTAACTGGTGATCAGGAAGACATGGGTTCGATACCTGCTGGGGTGGACAACATTCTATAGTGGAGATTGATCATGAAATCTTTTCTAAAGTCATTCTCTCCCTTCCGCTGATTCAAAGAGGGCAGTTGTCAGTTTCTAGCAAAAGAATGTGCACTGTACTGGTTTACTGCTTATGTAAAAGCCTGCCCAGGAAAAGTGTGGATAGGTAAGCTGACCGGCTCAAAAAGGACCTAAATAGTGTTGCCTGGGCTGTTAAGCTCAAACACAAACAAATTACATGAGCTCGCACATATGGTATGTCAAAACTGTACTGTTGGTGTTGGCTTTGGAAGATAGTCGTGCTCATTTATTGACAAGGGTCATTTATTTGAAAGTAGATAGATACACCTAAACATCTATATAACACTGTTCATTACAAAAATGGTTTGGGGTATAACACAGTAGAAAGATGGGTTCCAAAAATGTATAGAATATATAGAACAAGATGTGTTTGTGAAACACTGATGCCCCCGGACAGCGCCAATGTTAATGTTTTTAAAAATTTTGAAAAAAATAGGTCAAAGGTCAAGTTCAAGGTCACAAGATCAAAAATTATGGTACCACTGGAAAGGTCTTGTGATAAGGTATACACATGTGAAATATGAAAGCTCTATCTATTACCATTCAAAAGTTATGCCCAATGTTAAAGTTTTTGCAGACGGACAAACGGACAAACAGACGGACAGACCAAAAACTATATGCCCCCGAATCTCTTAGATTCCGGGGGCATAAAAATGACCATTTTGTTTGTTTGTTTGCACTGGAGTTTAACAGCCCAGTCAACACTATTTTAGGTCATTTTTCAGCCGGTCAGTTTACCTATCCACACTTTACCTGGACAGGCTTATACATAGTTGTTAACCAGTACAGTGCACATTATTTTGCCAGAAACTGACAACTGCCCTTCTTCAATCAGAAGAAGAAGGAGAATGACCGTAGCAAATATTTCATGATCAATCTCCACAAAAGAATGTTGCCGACCCCAGCAGGTATCTGATCACCAGTCAGACGCGCATCCGACTGAACTACCGAGGCTGGCTCTAGAGAAGTTATTCACCAAAATTAAAGTGAAAGATACTAAGCAAATTTTTCTCTATAATCTATACATTTTTATTTAGATATAACTTAATTGTTTAACTTGGCTTCTGCTTTAAGTGTTATTAAGAGGTTGTAATGAAAAGCTGATGAAAAATGTAAAAAAAAAAAAAAATATTCTGCTGAATAAATTAATTTGCCAAACCCATTTCTGACTAACAACAAATAAAATTACTTGATATCATTTATTAATTCAATTCACAAACTGCATGACAAACAGTGTTGAACCTGATCAGATGGCTTCTTCAGAAGCCATCTGATCTGGATCTACACTGATAGCAAAGGTAGGGATTGTCCTGTTTAGCAAAATAAGGGTTAAAGCTACTTACATGGATTTTGAACAGCTTGCTCATTTTTAACTTCTAAATGTGTAGCTCCATTTGCCAAAGCTGTCAGCCCTGATGGACCATTATAAACTAACTGTGTACCATTGGAAACAACTATTTTAGGTTTACTAATGACTGTAGGTAACTGATGTACTGCTGCTCCTGGGGCAAGGGCACCAGCGTATGAGGATGATGGAGTGATAGTGACCGGGTTAAACATGCCAGAACCTGAAAAACAAAATACATTTGGTGTGTAAGTTACAGCAAAACTGTTTTCAAAACTGTCATTTTGGGCAGTAAATTATCTGTTTCAGGACTACAAGTTTGTGAATGTAAAAATGACGAATTTCTTCTCATACCTCTGTTTTGTTTTAAAATTGTACTATTTGTGCAAAACAGCAGGCACTGTTTGTAATGGCATGGCTGTGATCATTTTAGTATTTGAAAATGAGAACTTTTTACAGACCTTCACTGATCAGACGCTGCATGCATCATGTATCATCTAATCAGGACCTTCACTGTTTGCAAGTGTCCTGTTTCATTAGAAGTTTCCCATACGAACTGGGTTATGCCTCAACGGTGGGGTTAGTGATAAAACACACTCTGGACCAATGTCTATCATCATTCCAAGAAAAATTCAGGGGTTGCTGTACCCGTAATTGTCACTTGGGAAGGCAGATCAGCGTTTTTACAGTCAAAAATTTCCTTTTACGGGAACACACCAGCTCATGCCTTGTCCTAAGAATAAACCCTATCATGGTAAATAGAAGTGGAGGCAATGATCAGGAATAGATACAATCAACCCACAGCTCCCATCAGAGACACCAATGGGAAAGACACAAACATGAAACAACAGACCCTAATGGAAACACCAACAGCGGAAAGCCAAAAGAACAGTTACTTTCCCACAAACCTGTCTTTTGGGAATGTGACCAGGTAAAACATTAGCTGGCCTGCATAGCTACATAGACTAGTTAGAGGCTGGGAATTTCACACAGCTCCAGATAAGGCGTTTTTTTCATACTGATATTTTTCTTATTTCTGCACTAAAACACATGTTGTGAGTATTCATCAGAAGCACCCCAGCAAGGCGCTTCTAATGAATACACATTTTTGTGCAGAAATAAGAAAAATAATATTTGGATACCTTCTATCTGGAGCGATGATTTCATATATACAAAACAAAGGTATTGTACTAAACAGACAGTGAACTGTGAACAGGCAGGCTGAGCAGCACCATTGTTGTTGCAAATTGTAAAAGTCTCCGTGAAAGAATATTTAAGGACCTGACGGGGATAAAACCCACAACCTGATCACCAATCAGATGTGCATCCAACTTGGCAACCAACCCTACAAGACTAAGGCTGGCTAATCGGAGCTGAAAAGATAATCAATTATCATTCTTGTCATTGCGACGGATAATCGATTAGTGATCACTAAGGTTTTTGTCATAATTTTACGTCTGGCTTTCTTCTGAGCATGAATCGTACCATATATTACACTTTATCATATGTATATTTAAACAGACAGGCCTGAGCAAACAGTGTAGCCCCAGATGAGATGCTGCAGAATGCGACGTCTCATCAGGGGCTGCACTGTTTGCCACTCATCCAGCTATTTTAGGCATAACTTTGGGTAGTAAATTGTACCTATCAAGTAATTGATTAAAAGCAAATCAGAAATGATAATCATTTTTGTGGAATTAATCAATCGATTAATCGATAATACGATTATTCGTATCAGCCTTATACATGGCCCATGTTTCTTTCAAAGAATTAGATCATAGCTACAGATAAAGGAGAATCACAGGAACAATGAAGAGATAGTTTGCCTTATTTCTGTTCAAAATCCTGTGTTGTGGGTACTTGTTAGAATTGCCTCGTGGAGGCAATTCTAACAAGTACCCACAAAACAGGTGTTCACAGAAAACCAAGAAAAAGAATCCTTTCATTATTCCTATTACTCCCCTTATCTAGATCTGTTTAGAAGCCTCCGTGGTGCAGTGGTTACGCTACTCGCCTTATAAACCAGGGATCACAGGATCAATCCCGGGCTTCTCCAGACTTTTAGATGAGTCTTTAAACCGAGGTCCTGTCTCTGTAGGACCTTAGCTGTTGGTGAGATATAAAACTGAAACACTCACTCACTCTAGAACTGTGAAAACTCCACTTTTCACCTCCCACCAGAAATAGATTGGGCTGTATGCAGCTTTTGCACAGAGCTGAAGCCACTGGTAAACTGCTTGGAAGGTCTAGACCTGCCCTGAAAAGTGGTGCCAGTTGGACTGCTCCTTTAACAATAGCGGTTTCTTTTCGGCAGTAGGGCTTGAGATGACATTTCATCTCAATGCTAGGTAAAAGACACACAAATCATCATCAACGGATTTTTGATTAACGTGCAGGGACAGGGGCAGCGTCCACATAAGTGGGCCCCCTTCCAGGTAGCTGGCTTGCTGCACGCATGGCAGATCTTACACCAGATCTCCAGGCTTGTCTATCATGAGGATCGATAGCAGAGAGCTTCCATTCTCTGCAATCTCTTTCTGTTAGCTACTTCCAGGTCATCTTGGGCCTTCCTGGCCCCCGCTTTCCATCTACCTGTATGTCACAGGCAGTCTTGATTGCACCGTTGGAGCGTTCCACATGTCCATACCAGCGAAGTCTTCTCTCTTTCAGGATGAGGTCCAGGTCCTCAATGCCAAGACGCTCAAGTAACTCACTGGACCTGATGGTGACAGTGTCCTGTGGCTTGACATTGCAGATCTGTCTGATCATTGCCCTGTCATTTCGCTGTAGACGTTGGAGGTTTGGCTTTGTCAATGGCCATGTCTCACTGGCATGGAGCATTGCGCTCCGCACACAAGAGCTATACACACGGCCACGTGTCTTGAACGAGAGGTGGCAGGAAGAGAGAACTGGTAGCAACTCCTTGAATTTCTTCCAGGCTGTTTTCACACGTGATGTAGTTGAAAGGTCGCAACCACCCCCTGCAGAGAGCATATCACCTAGGTAGCAGAAGGAGGCTACAGTACAACCTCCAGCTTGTCGGATCCGACTTGGACTTCCCTCTGTGGTCTGCCATCTAAGGGGCGTGCAGTTTCTTGGCACAATGTACACCTGTAATCAGGGTCCTCTATCAAGCGTTTGAGCCCACTGCATTTCTTGTGCACCCAGAACTTGCAGCCATTACAAAAGATACTGTTGCTGCCCACTCCAGTGCGACATACAGAGCATGGGAACTGGCCTGTACTCTGCAAGAGGTCCAGACCTGTACCACAGATCATGATCTTTGTCTTTCCTGCATTCACTCTCAGCCCTTTCGCCTCCATTGCGTCTTTCCAAGTTAAGAGCCTCCAAAATCGATAGCAACATCTAATAGATGGCTAAATAGTGTTGACTGGGAAGTAAAACCTAAACACTAACAAATAAGCCTCATCTGGGGCCAACCCTTGTACAGAAAATATCCTCTTTCATGGCACAAATTCAAGACACCATGTTCAAGTATTAACAATGACAAATGAGCTAGTGCATAACAAAGCCTATAAAAAAGCATATGACTTGCAAACCTGCGCATCAATGCTCTATGGAATTAACTTTCTCTGGAGGCTATAAGAGGTAGCCTAGGGGCTATAGAAGTTAAAAGTGACCAGCGAGGAGATTGCATGTCTGGTCGCACAAATCTTATAATACAAGTTCTGTCATGTGATAGCTCAATTTATCTATGATGTACTTACCTTGTAAAATGGTTGTAGCTGGGGATGCAGGGGCTGACTGGCTTATTCTCAGCTCAGCTGCTGATGGTGGTAATAAAGTGGCTGGTCTTTGCTGGACAGAATTTAATAATTGTTGAGTATGGTGGGCGTTCTCTTCGTTTTCAGGGGTCGGGCTGCCTTCCCGTGACAAACTGTCTGGTGTATACATACCACTCATCTGACTAGGTGAAGTTGGTGCTGACCTGAAAGCAAAAACAAAAGCCAAGTGACCTCTAGCCCAAGATAAGACAGGGTATCCACATACTATTTTTCTTATTTCTGCATGAGAAGGTATGTTGTGGGTACTCATTAGAAGCGCCTCAGTCAGGCCCTTCTAATGAGTACCCACAACTTACGTTTTCATGCAGAAATATGAGAAATATCAATATTTTCGGATTAAACTAGAAATGTGTCAATACGACACAGATGCCCCTACCCAGAGACCTACCTCACCCCCAGCCCACAAAAACTCTTATTACAATAACACATGTCATTGGACAGCATAACTCGCCTGGGAAAGTGTCCTTGAGGTCATTGGCATAGATTGGTGTATTGCTGATTTAACCTTGGAAAACTAACTATCATTATACCAAAAAGGAACTCCATCCATCAAATGGTTTGGAAAATATGCGCTCTTAAAAACGCTAACATTAAACATTTCTAAGTCTGCAACCTTGACCTTAAGGTCATGGGGCAGGGGCGGGACTATGGCTGAATGAAACTTTTGACCTGTATTTATTATCATTCCAAATATGAAGCAAATCCATCAAATGGTTCAGGAAATATGAGCTCTCAAAAGACATAACATAACTAGAAACGTGTCCAGATGACACAGATGCCCCCACCAAGGGCCCCGCCTCACCCCGAAAATCCATGTTGCAATAAAATTTTCTAAGTGTGTGACCTTGACCTTGAGGTCATGGGCAGGGTCATTGGTATGGGTGAATGAGACTTGGGACCTGTATCTATCATCATTCCAAATATGAAGCAAATCTATAAATATGAGCCCTAAAACTTTAAAAGCATAATAAGACTAAGTCTGTGACCGTGACCTTGAGGTCAGGGGTGGGGTATATACAACTTTGGACCTGTAACTATCATCATACCAAATATGAAGCAAATATGGTTTGGTGAGTATGAGCTCTTAATAAACTTTAAATAAAAAATTTCTTTTGTCTGTGACCTTGACCTTTAGGACACGTGCATGGGTGGGGGTATTGGACCAGTATCAATCATCATACCAAATATAAACTTAATTCATCACATGATTTGGAAAATATAAACTCTTAAAATATCTAATTAAAAGTTTCTAAGTCTGTGACCTTGACCTTGAAGCCATAGGCATGAGTGGGGGTATTGCCAAATAAACATTTGGACCCGTATCTATCATCCAGGGCTTGAAAAAATGTCGGTTTTCCGGTTCTGGACCGACCTCGCCTTCCATAAACCGATTTTGACTTCAGAAGAAGATTAAAAAATCAGTCCATAATTAAATAACATTTTTAAAACATCAGTTCAAAAATTTTTGCTAAATCATTATGTTGTAGTAACAAGCTGACCTTTTGCCACTGATAATCCAAGCATGTATACAAAAAACTCCTACAGCACAAGGTGTTAGACCGGTTCATTATCTAACTAGGTGAAAACTGGACAAGTCCATGTCGGGTTCTTTGATCTTATCGCAGGGAAATTTGACTCGTGTGTCAAAATTATTAAACCGTGAACACTGGCCTCAGGCATTATCAGCAAGCTGGCAAGGTGAGAAAATTAGGTCAATCAATGCAGGACATACGTTAGTTTGTTTACACAAGTCATTAATTTATGTCTTACTATAGAACTGGTATTTGAATATAAAATTGTGTTGTTGTTTTTTCTCAGGGCGCAATTTTCAATACACACCTGTCATGTCTGAACATTGCGTGTTATGCCTTCGAGGGAAAATGCCTTATTTAACACGTTCTAAACAATATTTTTATTTAAGAAATACATTCCATTGAAACCAATAACATAAACCATGTGTGTATTACATCCTTGAATCAATTAAAATGAAAACGAATGACATGATTTTTTGATCACGTGGCTTCAATATTGGTCATCATTTGTAGACAAAGCGATTTGTTTCAGGCTTGTGTAATCATGAAATATGTATTTATGTTCTTTAAAACTCAGTTTGGCAATGTAAGATTTTCAATGAGTCTCTTTTGGTCATGTTTTGGATCGAGATAAAAGAAATGTTTTTCAATTTTTTAACCCGTTCAAAGCGATTTTTTAGAATACGCTCTATTAAAATCATTGACATAAAACAACTGTGTGTGTGTTACACCCTTAATGTGTATTGTGTAAACGGAAACCGTATTACGTCATTTTCCGATCACACGGCTGCAAAATCGGTCGCCATTTGTAAACAAAGCAATTTGGGCAAAATAAAATGTGTGAAATAAGAGAAATATTTTAAAGGTTTATAAAGTGACCATCAACCTGGTCTTAGACTGCCCCACATCGGTTGTTCCCTTTAGCGGTCTTCAGGTTCTGAGTGACCCGGATATTGGGAAAAAGAAAGTAGATGAAATCTGGCGTAGAAAATGAAAGTAGATGAAATCTGAACGATGTGAGCAATAATTGCTGTTTATAATCGAGATACTGGTGCTCATATCCGTTGACAAGTGTAAGAGCAACATTGGTATGTCATTCGTTACGCTAATAACACATTTTGAAATTGCAAATCGCCAAGGACATTTACGGAAATTACCGAAACCGATCGGTAATTTCCGTAATTTTTGATGAAATCTGGCTGGACCGATTTGGATTCTTCAGTTTCTTACACCAGTGTGAGGGGTGGATAGAAAAATCTGTCCAGACGGTCACTGTCTGGAATCATGAGGCTTGCCAAGTGATTTCAGACAGTGATCCCGTGGGATGTACTTTTTCTATCTATCCCATTCACCCATGTAAGATTCTTTTTCTGGCATACTTTTCATTTCTGAGAGTGGATTTTTTTAAACCCATTGTATGCTAGTGGACTCTTCCATTGCTATATGTTGGACAAGTCCATTTGTCATACAAGGGATGTCAGGCTTATATTTTTCGTTTTGACGGAAAATTCTGTTTAACAAATAGTGCAGGCCCTGATCAGACGCAGCATAGAATGCGGCGTTCTATACAGCATCTGATCTGGGCCTATACTGTTTGCCAAGGTACCCCTTTAGGGGGTTTCTCGCATACAATGGGTTAATAATGTAATGACTTTGTCAAGGTCCACCATATTTTGATGACAATAATGCAGCATTTTTACATCACTCTAGGTGCAGTAACGATGGCATATAGGATGTCCTATTCAACTAATTCTTGATTTTTATCCTATTCTTGGGTTGAATAACCACAGTAGGATAAGAATTTCTACCCTGGGGTTAAGTCCAGGATTTCCTTATCAGGGCCAAGTTGTTCAAAGCATTGTTAGCTTAACAAGCTAGTTAGTGGTCAGATTGTTAACTGTTCTAGCAAGTACAATACCTAAAATTTTGTTATTTTTGCTGAAAAAAGGCTCACACTTTTCAGCAAAAATATTGGAATAACTGCCGTATTTCATGATCAAAGTTTTAACGATATGTTTACTAATGACATTGTTAGTTTTGGACAACTGGCCACTGGTGTGCAAGAATGTGCTTTTTCCTTGTGCAGCTAATAAATCAGTACTTATACAGAAAATATTGGTCTCAACTTTACCTTGATGACAGTCCACCAAATGGTGCTCTAAAGCAAGGTACGCCACGCTGCCGTCGCCGTCGAAAGGCCTGTGAGGTTAGTTTAGCTTCTGACTGAGGGTCTATTCTCCAGAATGAACCTTTACCAGGTTCTTCTTGTGATCGAGGTACTTTAACGAAATATCTGTTCAATGACAGATTGTGACGTATAGAATTCTGAAATAAACAAACATTCCAAGTCGTAGCTGAGTTGCTACAAGCAACAAGAATGCAGTCTGAGGGACAGCCGAATCTCCCGCTGCATTTTAATAACAAGGCTCAATCTTGTGACCTTGACCTATGACCTTGAGTTGGCATGGTTTATTTATGGGTTCTGCACATCAGCTCACTGAGGGGGATATTCAACCAAAGTTTAATGAAATTTTTTCTGGGGGATAAAGGAGATATGGAATGGACACAAAATGCAGCTTCAATCCAATGACCTTCAACTGTGACCTTGACCTTGAGTCGGCATTGTTTGTTTATGGATTCTGCATATCAGCTCACTGAGGGGGATATTTGACCAAATTTTCATGGAAATCCTTCCAGGGGTAAAGGCAATAAGGAATGGACACAAAGTTCAAAGTTTCAAAACTTGTGACCTTCAACTGTGACCTTGACCTTGAGTCAGCATGGTTCATTTATGGGTTCTGCATATCAGCTCACTGAAAGGAATATATGACCAAAGTTTTATGAAAATCTATCAGAAGGTTCAAGAGATACGAAGTGGACAAGAAAATGTTAGGGGCAGACAGATGGACAGACGAAGGCCATTCCTATAATTCCTGCTCTGCTTCGCGGTGAGAGATCGATAAAAATGTGTTTTTCAATTAGACATGACCTTTTGTGGACACGTTAGGCAAAAATCAGCCTCCTTAACCATTCAGCCTACATTCCAAATGCATGTCTTCATAAAGTACCTTTGGGTTGACTGGCATCTTCAAAGTATAAGATCAGAAAAGGGTGTGTAACAAATATACGTGTTTTACATTCCACCAACAGCTAAGGTCATATGAAGAGTGGGCCTCGGTTTAAAGACTCATCTGAAAGTCTATGTGTAACAAAGATACTAAAGCGATAATTTTCCTTATTTCTTGTCAGAAGTACAGGCCTCCTAGTGGCCCACTTTGAAAATATAGGTTTTTATATAGGTTCTTCTTGCTCAAAATATAGCTTATTTCCAGGTTTTTCAATAAAAATACAGGTTAAAAAAGAGTCTGCCAAACTTACATAAAGATTTTAAACTAAAGAAAAAATATTTGATGAATTTTTGTGCCACAATTACTCAGATAAAGTTATCTGAATTATACAAAGTCCGAGCGAGCGAAGCGAGCGAGGAAAAAAATTACAATTTCTTGACAGTTTTCATCACTTTTTATGGGACTAAAAAGTAAAAAATAGTTGTGCATTTTGAAGAAAAGTTAAGGTTGAGTCGCAAGAAGGTTCAACAAGAGCACCGCAAGCGGGTGCCAACGCTCGTCTGCAGTTTCTTTTAGAAAACAAAAGTTCTAAGTCAAATCAAATTGCAAGATGGAGTTATAAAACTTGTAGGGAATGTAGCTCTTGTGATGGTGAGTATGTGTATGAAGTTTCATGAAGGTAGGCCAAATACTTTTGGAAATATGGTCAAGGTTAAGTTTTTTGGTTAATTTTTCGAAAAATAGGTCAAAGTTCAAAGGTCAAGGTCACAGGTCAAAAAGCGTGATATGACTGAAAAGGTCTTGTCCCAAGGAACATTCATGTGAAGTTGGAAGGCTCTGTTGTGAATAGTATTGAAATAAGAGACAAAAACAATTTAAAAAAAACGGAGAGAAAAGGGGAGATAATTCAATCAAATTGCAAGATGGAATTATAAAACTTGTAGGGAATGTAGCTCTTGTGATGGTGAGTATGTGTATGAAGTTTCATGAAGGTAGGCCAAATACTTTTGGAAATATGGTCAAGGTTAAGGTTTTCGGTTAAATTTTCGAAAAATAGGTCAAAGTTCAAAGGTCAAGGTCACAGATCAAAAAGTGTGGTATCACTGAAAAGGTCTTGTCCCAAGGACCATTCATGTGAAGTTTGAAGGCTCTGTTGTGAATAGTATTAAAATGAGAGCAAAAAATGTGTTTCAGAAAAAAATTGGAAAAGGGGAGATAATTCAGCCAAAATCAACAATGTTGTTATGGTCCTTGGTCAAAATGTAGCTCTTGTGATGATGAGTGTGTGTATGAAGTTTCATGAGGCTAGGTCTAATACTTTTTAAGTTATAGCCAAGGTTAAGTTTTTTTGGAACGACGCAAGACGACGCAGGACGACAACGCAGACGCCGGAGTGATGACAATAGCTCGAAAGTTTTTTTTCAAAAAACAGACGAGCTAAAAAGTGAAAAATATAGGCTTTTTCATGAAAATACAGGCTTTTTATAGGTTTTATGAACAAAATAAAGGTTTTATAGGTTAGGTTTGGCACAAAATTATATGTTATTATAGGTTTTATAGGTTTTGCTAGGAGGCCTGGAAGTATATGTTGTGGGTACTTGTTACAAACGCCTCATTGAGGCGATTCTAACAAGTACCCACAACCTATGTTTTTATGCAGAAATAAGAAAACTTATCCCTTAACCCTTGTCCTGCTGAGCCCGGATATGCCTTATTTTCCAAACAATGAAGATCCTGATCAGATGGCTTCGTCAGAAGCCATCTGATCTGGATCTACATTGTTTGCCATTCAGATTGTGAATTTGTTGCAATAATTTGCATCAAGTAATCGGATTGGTTGATAATCGATAGTGGGTGTGGCAGATTAAAATATTCAGCATGACAAGGGTTAAATAGCCTCCTTACACCACCTTAACTGAAGTATCTCTATAGGGGACACCAAAGATTCTGATAAGCCTGTACATCTGCATATGCTGTACTGAGTCTTTGCTATGCACTTGTCCCAAGATATCTTTTACTTCTGCAGCCTCATCATTTTCTTCATAAACAAGGAAAACAGTGAGGGCTCAGTGCACTTTTTCCAGAACTAACACTGTTTTCACATTAGAAATATGGGTCCAGAAGTGGTCATGAAGAGCTAGAAATTGTTGTGCACGTAGCCTAGTTTGAACAATAATTCCGCAGAAGGCGGCGTCACACCTGCTGGGGGCAAAAGCCATAGAAGCCACAATCAGAATGTTGTTTTGTTTGTTTGTTTGATTTGAGGTTTAACATCCCCGTCAACACTGTAAAGGTCATTTTGGAGGCAGTGCTTCCAATTTTGTGGGACTTTTACCCGACATTGAGATGAAATGACATCTCAAGCCCTGTCGCCCAATGAAACCAATAGGGTTTATTAGCATGGACAGTCCGCCTCCCACCGCGGTTCCTGGACAGGCTTAGATCCTCTAAGTGGTTTACCAGTACTAGTGTGTGGGCCGGATTCAGCTCTGCGTGGAAGCATCATGCAGCCCATATATTTCTTCAAGCCCCTATGGGCGGGGGCTTCCTTTTTTCCAGAACTAACACTGTTTTCACATTAGTAATATGGGTCCAGAGGTGGTCATGAAGAGCTAGAAGCTGTTGTGCACGTAGCCTAGTTTGAAAAATTACTGGCTATACTTTCACAATGCCACTGGTGGCTCAGTATTTTGTGGATCTGCTTATGTACCATATGGTGCTCACAGGTATTTCAGAAAAAAAAATTGCAGATCTGTTAATGCCATGTGTATAGTAGTCACAAATAAGATAGGTGCTTTCAATATATGCAATGCAGGTGCTTTCAATATAAAAAATGTCAAATTTGCTTGAGTCCTCAAGTGCCTTCAAGCCGATCAAATGATTATGTACACCATGGCTTTGTGTTACAGTTGAATTCATTTGGTTTACCTTTCAGTGAACAGAACATTCCAAAGGCAGATGCAAATGATAGCTCCACCCTGCCAGTCTTATTAGCAAATACTTCGTTATCCCCCAAAAATATCTTCATCAATAATACACAACCTCGTTATAACACAGTTCATTATAACAATATTTTGGATATAATATGGTTTCAAGATGGATAAAAAAATGTATAGATTATACAGAAAAATGACTATAAATGGTCATTTTCCTGTATAATCTTTTGTTTGTTTTGTTTGATTTGAGGTTTAACATCCCCGTCAACACTGTAAAGGTCATTTTGGAGACATTGCTTCTAATTTTGTGGGACTTTTATCCGACATTGAGACGAAATGACATTTCAAGCCCTGTCGCTAAATGAAACCAATAAGGTCTGTAAGCATGGACGGTCCGACACTCACACCGCTTTGCCTGGGCAGGCTTAGATCCTCCAAGCGGTTTACCAGTACTCGTGTGTGGGTCAGATTCAGCTCTGCGTGGAAGCATCATGCAGTCCATATATTTCTTCAAGCCCCGATGGGCGGGGGCTACCTATATAATCTATACATTTTTGTTTGGATATAACATGATTATTTTACTAACACAGTTTCTGTTTTGGACCCCATTAATAGTGTTATAAAGAGGTTGTGGGTACTTTTCTGGAGTTAAGTCATACATTGTACTGTACAAAATTTTGGAAGCTTACCTGCCAGCCTTTATCAGCATTCCTATAATATGGATAATTTTTTGTAATAAAAGCATATATGCCACTAAGAGTTAACTGTCTATCAGGTGCTGATGTTATTGCCTGCACAATTAACTGTGCATAGGAATAGGGTGGTTTTGATTCATCCCTCATGCCCGTCTCTGATGGAGCTGTCTGTGGACTATTCAAAGCTTCTGCTTCTTTCTCTTGTCTCTGTTGCTGTTGTTGTTGTGCTGCGGCAGTCAGTGCTGCCATCTGGATCTCTGACATGCCTATCACTCGCTGACCTGTACCGGCTCTTGGACTTGTAGGACAAGAATTGGCAGCACTGAAAATAAATAATTCATCATAACAACCCTGTCATACCAATACCTGTCTTCCGGATTTACGACCGGAAATGACACAAAACTGGCCTCCTTAGCTGCACAAACTAGTCGGAAGGCTTAGAAACTATAGAAACTAGTGGTGAGTGTGTTGAGTTTTACATCGCACCAACCGCTAAGGTCATGCGGAGATGGGACCCTGGTTTATAGACTCATTCAAAAGCCTGGAGAAGCCCAGGATGGAACCCATGACCCCTGGTTTATGAAGCGAGTAGCTTATCCACTACACCACAGACAGAGACTTCTAGAAACTAGTGGTACCATACTATCCAAGCAGTGAACACAAAGGTGTTGATCAGACTAGGGCTGGCTACTCCGAGCTGAAAAGATAATCGATATCAGTCCTGCCATTGTGATTGATAATTGATTAATAATCACTCAAGATTTAGTCATAATTTTACATGTCTCGCTTTCTGTCTGAGCATGACACCTACCATGTTGTACTTTACCATACATGTATGTATTTAAACAGATTGACCTGAGCAAACAGTGTAGACTCAGATGCAACACAGCAGAATGCCACTCAGCCAACTAGTTAATGTACAACTTTGGGTAGTAGACTGTACTTATCAAATAATAGATTACAATCAAATCAGTAGCTGTAATCATTTTTGTGGAATTTATTGATCAATAAATCAATTATCAGATTAATCATGGCAGCCTTAGATCAGACTGCATGGGTGCCGATCAGCAGCTTGATGTTCGCAAATGCCAAAAATAAGGTTTTTTCTTGACAGGGCACCAGCCTCTGTAAAACAGCCTACCGTATTCGCTCTAATTACCGCACATGCTCCTATAAGCGCACACCAAAGCTATTTTTGAAAAGGAAATGCATAATCGCACACTTAACAGTAATCTCCCCTTGAAGCTCTATTAGTAAATCTATAAAAACTTACCATTATTTCTTCCAACAGTGAAGGCAATGCTTAAGTATCTTTTTCCGTCCTATTAAATATCAGTATGCAGCATCTTGGAAGCTGTTGTTTTCGTATCAAGTGTGCGCTAATTAGGTAGATTTTTCACCATTTTATGACACGATTTTGAAAAAACTAAGTGCATGGTGCGGTAATTAGGGCGAATACGGTATTCATTAAGTTGAAGTAAGTTGCTAAAATATGAGAGTAAAAGGCAGCATGAGCATTACTTTACAATGGAAACAAACCAACTTCTGTGACTTCATGTTTGCCTTGTGGTACATGTAAATTGAGCCCCTGTAAGAAACTGGCCCTGGGGTCTTCTGGAGCAAATTCTTTCCTTTAAGAGTAGAATATTATTAATAAGAGAGACAAAACTATTTTTAACAATTTGCCTTCCCTGATTGACCCTAAATGTGAGTAACCATTTCATGTAAGATTGCACAGACTGCAGCAATCTTACGAAACCCAAAGTAGAAGGCAATTCAGCCTCCTGGCACCTACTAATGAGTAGGTTGGTACATGTAACTGTCAAAATTTAAAATGTGCCCGGACTGATGATTGGATCATGGGTCAGGGCCTGACAAATCCACTCCCCACAAACCAAATTTAGGCTGGGCAAGTGATTTTTTATTTCTTACAGGGGCTTGATTTACCACAAGTTACCGGTAATATAACAGTTTAAAAGTGAATGATTCCCAAAAACAAGTAGATTATATTGAAAAAAATATGAAAAATTAATGGCTGTTTTTCAATATTATCTATACAATTTTACTAGGATATAACAGGGTTGTTTTAACTAACAGTTTCTTCCCTGGGCCCAACAAATGTCTTAAAGAGGCTTGTGTTATATAAAGAGGTTGTGGTGTTCCTGTCCCAGGCACTGTATCCCCAACATTAGGCAGATTACAAGTACATGTGATTTATCTGCAGTAATAATAATTGGGCCCCATCAAGCGATTTTGGTACTTATCGCCTATGCGAGCAGCGAAGGTTCAGAGTCTCGCCAGAACCTTCGCTGCTCGCTCATACAAGCAGTGAATCAAGAGGACCCTTCAGACAGAAAGCCATATCCCTGGCCCCTCTGAATGGCTGGGCATGCGCAGTTAAAATTTGTCATGACCGAATGCTCGAAGACACAAATTCGCTTGGCGGGACCCAATTCATAGGAACAGATATAAGCTGGATATTTGGTGATAACTGAAAGATAGCTTTCCTTGTTTCTCAATATCAATTTTGGGTGGGTGGCTGGATGCGGCGAAGATGGCATTTATGACATAATGTTTGTCACCTCGGTGACCAACTGATATTTTGCTTTACAGATGGGCAAAGTATGCAGTCCTTGTAGCAGGTACAGGGCAATGTGTAAATTTCTTTTGTTTCTTCCCGCCAACTGATATTTTGCTTTACAGATGGGCAAAGTCTGCAGTCCTTGTAGCAGGTACAGGGGAATGTTTAAATTTCTTTTGTTTCTTCCCGTTCTTGCATTTTCTTCTTTTTTGCCTATCCTCTCTTTCATCGTCTCTACCAACTCTATTCTCCCTTTCTCTGGGAGATGACACAAAATAAACTACATGGGTTGATGTGTTATTAAACACCAATACAATACATCGTCAATATCAACCTATTCACCATTTTTGCATTATTTGCTGGCTCCTAGCTTACACATTATCAATAGTGGAAAAACAGGTTACCAGACACCCCTTGACCTGTTTTTCCAACACTGATAACCTTCAGGCTAGGAACCAGCAGATAATGCAAAAATGGGGAATGTAATGGGTAATCATTCAAACCGCCTCAGTGGTTCAAATAAATACCAGACTTGCCTACCCCTCGAGACAGAAAATAGAAAGATCCCATGAAAAAAAACCCCATAAGATTGCAATTTTATTAGTAAGGATATCAAGGTATTCAATGCGTGGTCAAAATAAGTTGACATAATATGAAGTTTATTGTGATACTTCGAGCCAATGCAGCTTTTCTTTACCCAATGTAATTTTCCTTTGCAGAGGCATCCATCTTGCTGCTTATACCAAAAATTATTTGTTTTAAATGAACCCTGATTGGATGACTTTCCTACCATTAGCCAATGAAATTTGACATTTCATCTTGCCACAAGAGTAAGCCAAGTAGGATAACTCTTATCTTGTTCCGGTAAAAGAGCCTGCTAAACAGAACCGAACCACAAAAGGTACAAGGAATTACCGAAATTACCGATTTTTTTAAAAACACCACAAATCGTACGGAATTTGCGCAAGATCGTAAGGTCATAATTTAGGCACAAAAATAGTAAGCCTTACGATCAAATCGTAAGGGTAGGCAAGTCTGAAATACCCACAACATAGGTTCTTATGGAGAATTGACAAAAATTATACTCTTGATTATCACAAAATACCCACCTTACCTGTTTCTATTATAATGATTACCTGAGGGTTCCTGTGGGTGACGGGCATGGACTGTTAGATATGCTGTTAGGTTCTGTTGGGATGTTTATCTTCAGTGGGGGCAGAGGCAGTTTCTTCTTTGGTGGACTTGCTGGAGGAGGAGGTGGCAGTGTGTTCATAGGAGATGGTTCATCTTCAACCATAGACTGAAATCCTATCTTGATGTTTGTGCTGGGAAATCGTAAAACACACCTGCAAGACAAAGTAATGGTAAATATGCATTCAGAGCACAAGATAACAAGGATATATGAGCCAGCGCATGACAAAACCTACAATAAGACATGTGCGCGCGACAAAGACTCAGATCAGCATGCGCATCCATGCAGTGTGATCAGAGTCTTCACTGTGCGCTCTAAGGATAACTAAGGGTCGATTGCTCCTTCATGCAGCAAGAGAAGTCTCTGGTTAGACTATATGGATGTGCAGGCTGATCTTATTATTCGTTGGGCACATGTGTCTTATTGTAGGTTTTGTTGTGCACTGGGTCATATATTTTGGTTATTGAGCCAACTGTTTGTCAATCAACCAAACGTTACTAAGAACAGCAGCTACATGTTGCTCATGTCCATGTGACTATCACTGACTTGTAAAAATCCAGATATGGGTAACAAATATTCATAGCTTAACCTCTACCACTCTCCAGGCTAATTCCGCAGATGACAAATTGTTAACCCTTGTCCTGCTGAATATTTAAATATGTCACACCCACTACTGATTATCAGCCAATCAGATTACTTGATGCAAATTATTGCAACAAATTCATAATCTGAACTGCAAACAATGTAGATCCTGATCAGATGGCTTCGTCAAAACCATCTGATCTGGATCTACATTGTTTCAAAGATAAGGCATATCCGGGCTCAGCAGGACAAGGGTTAATATTTTTCTTATTTTTCCCAGAAAACAGGGCCTGACATCTCAAGAATCGTCTCCCTTGGCCCCAAGGCTATAATTTGAGCAATCTTGGTAGAGGTCTATTAGAAACAACTTCATACCAAATATCAAGCACTTGGGCCTTCTGGTTTTAGACAAGGTTTTCCCTGTATAAGTCCATGTAAAACTGGTGCCCCCCCGGCATTTTTTGCCCCAGGGCTATAATTTGAAGAATCTTGGTAGAGGCCCACTAGATGAAGCTTCATACAAAATATCAAAGACCTGGGCATTGCGGTTTCAAAGAAGATATTTCAAGTTTTCGGTAAAAAAATCTATTTTTGGCTCTAGTGACCTAGATGTGCAACAGACCAGAACCATTTGAACAACTTTGAAAGGGGACCGCCTAAGGATCATTCCTGTGAAGTTTGGACAAAATCTGATCAGTGATTTAGGAGGAACTGTCGTTTGAATAAATAGTTTACATAGGGACAGACAGACGGCAGCAAAAAGGGGATCCCAAAAGCTGACGTGACAGGTGAACTAAAACAAAACATTGTTAGCAAAATTTTGGCACCATCTTCAATCAGTCTTCTGTAAAGTGCAGGTAAGTTGTCTTCTTAACTTCTCCAACAGTTTTCAAGCATTCCTATTGATAAGATGTCACATTCACAAGCATATTGAATCTGCAAATGTGCCTTTTTAAAGATGAAAAAGTACTTTTTGACAAAATTACAGCATTTGCTACTTTGACATTTCAGACATTATACTTCAGTCGGCAGGATCCTGGGTGCAGACTGGCAGTTATAATATTGCCAAAGACAGTTAACTGTATAAAACACATTTCTGAGATACAACTCTAGACAATCTTGCTTTTCATAAAGGCTATACTTGTGTTATTGTAATTTTTGATACACCCGTACATGTACATAGTACAACCTGCTGATAATAAGCATGTGCTTTATTATTTACTAGACAATGTGTCCAGTGAGGCCAGTACCATCACTTACAGTGGAAATGACCATGTCTGTAGCAATGACTTTTCTGAAATACAGACCATTGATAATGTGGAATGACTACTGAATTTTAACAAAAATATCATAATTCATATGATGAAAATTCTATGTCTGTGACCTTGACCATGCACCCAATGTGGATGGCGGTACTTAAAACCTTTAGTCGTATACCCATTACGAAAACACGCCTATACAAATGCATTGTACATCTTACCGCCAAAAAAACCTGTAAAATTTAAGATGAACAAGTTGTCAGAAGACAACATAGCTCGCCTTTGGGGGCCTAAGATGGATGAGGGCAAGTTATCAAAAATTTTTCTTCTGTGAAAAGGCCCAACAGACTGCAGCAAATGAAAGAGAACCAAAAAGTACCCCTAATCATCCTGTTTTCAAGCCTTTCCACTGTAAAGAAAAAAAGATGAAAAAGAAATCTATATTTAATAAAAAAAAATCTACAAACTTCCAAGTAATAACAAGGCATCACAGCCAATACAAATTCCCTCGTCCTAGACAAATTAACAAAAGCCTAGCCTAGCATTTGTGTAAAATTACATTATATCCATCAATTAATGTAGGTACTTAAGAGTGATGACAAAGTTTTTCTAAAAATTACCACAGTGACCTTGACTTTGAGCCCCAGGCCCTGAAAGTTGAACCGACTCAAAATATTATCATTTTTTTTTTTTTTTGGTTTTGGGTTTAACGGCCCTTTCAAGATTATTTCACTCATATCGAGCCGATCGTTAATCAGAGGTGGGCGAAAACCGGAGTACCCGGAGAAAAACCACCTGACCTTCCGTTGCAGAGCTTGGCGTCTCACACGTGGCCCGAGCGAGGCTCGAACCTACGGCGGTGAGAGACCTAATGACTAAGAGTCAGCGCTCTTATCCACTAGGCCACGGAGGCCCGTCAAAATATTATCATACCCAACATTTGTAAGTAGTTATCTTAAAATCCATCTATAAATGTGGACACTAGAGCAATGATCAAGTTTTTCTAAAAAAATAGCCACAGTGACCTTGACCTTCAGCCACTGACCCGGAAAGTCAAAGTCACTCAAGATATCATCATACCAAACATTTGTGTCAAGTTATATTAAAATCCATCAATAAATGAAGGTGCAAGAGCGATGACAAAGTTTTTCTAAAAATAATCAGTGACCTTGACCTTCAGCCCCAGACCCTGAAAGTCGAACTCACTCGAGATATCATCATACCCAACATTTGTGTAAAGTTATACTAAATCCATCCATAAATAAAGGCGCAAGGGGGATGAAAAAGATTTTCTAAAAATAGCCACAGTGACCTTGACCTTCTGCCCCAGACCCTGAAAGTGGAACAAGCTCGAGATACCATCAAACCCAACGTTTGTGTAAAGTTATATTGAAATCCATCCGTAAATGTAGGCACTAGAGTGATCACAAAGTTTTTTCGAAAAATAGCCACATTGACCTTGACCTTCAGCCCCAGACCCTGAAAGTTGAACTTGCTAGAGTTATCATCATACCCAACATTTGTGTGAAGTTATATTAAAATCCATCAATAAATTAAGGTGCAAGAGCGATGACAATGTTTTTCTAAAAATAGCCAGTGACCTTGACCCAGTGACCCTGAAAGTAGTGACCTTGACCTTAAGCCCCGGACCCTGAAAGTCAAAGTCACTTGAGATATCATTATACCCAAGTTATATTAAAATCCATCAATAAATAAGGTGCTAGAGCGATGACAATGTTTTTCTAAAAATAGCCACAGTGACCTTGACCTTGAGCCCCAGACCTGCTATGTTTTTAAAAGAAAAAAAAACAACAAAAAAAAAACATGCCTCCCCCAGGATTTGAACTCACGCAGCTTGCAGGTAAACTTTAACACAGAAAAGTAAGGGAGGTAATACAGAGGAAAATATTAACTTCTCAAAAAGACCAATTTAAGCCAAAAAACCTGTAAAATGAAGTACAAAGATAATGTGAAATATTTTTTTTTTCCCAATAGTTAATTATATATTCAAAATAAACTTATAAAACATCATATATAAGAGCTTGCGGGTAAACTTTAAACCAAATGCGGACGCCGCCGACGGACGCCCGGGGTATGGCAATAGCTCCCCCTTACTTTCGTAAGGCGAGCTAAAAATTGAGGAAAAATAAGGTTTACCCCTATAAACCCCAGTTTTACTATATAAAAGTGGGGTTCAAGGGGGGTCAAAAGTACATAGGCGTGTTTTCGTGATGCTACCATCATGCTTCATGCCAAATATAAATGAAATCCAACAGAGGGTCTTTATTTTATAAAGTCTACAAACTTTAACCATAGTTCCCCAAATGGAATGTAGGACGATTTGGCCAGCGGACGATTTGGCCCGGACGATTTGGCCTAGGACGATTTGGCCAGCCAAAAATATTGGGTAGGACAATTTGGCCAGATTAACATAATGCCTAGTCTAAACTGAAAAATTAAATGTTTTAGGTTTGTTTTTAATATACTGTAATGTTTGAATATGTGGAAGGGACATTTCAAAGAAGATTTTCAACAATTAGAACTTTTTTTTTGTTTTTTAAACTATAATGTTTGCCTTGAGGTATTCTTTATGAGCAAATAAATAAAAATGGTTAACTATAACCCCCCTTACACCAAAAATACAATATTATACAAAAAATAATAATAAACTAGAATTTGTTTTTCTACAAAAACACAGATGTCTCCCCCGTTTTTGACTGCTAAGTATAACCTTGACATTGGAGGTATTGAGCTGGGTCTTGTGTGCAACACATCATCTAATGAAGATGAACATTTCTGCATAGTAGAAAAATAAAAAAGTTATTGGCCGTAAACAAAAAAAGCACTTTTTTACCTTTGACATCTAAGTATGGCCTTGACCTTTGCAGTACAACACATCGTCTCATGATGGTTAACATTTCTGCCAAGTAATTTCATAATCCATCAAAGAATAAGGAAGTTATTGACTGTCCTTTTTTTCCCTTTGACCTCTAGGTATGACCTTGACATTGGAGGTATGGACCTTGGTCTTGCACATGACTCATGGTCCAACTTTCAAGCCTCTAGCTCCAACAGTTTTTGAGATATCTTGCTGACAAGATTTTATTAAAAAAAATTCAAAGGGCAATAACTCTTGAAAGGGGCATAATCTGGATGAGAAAAAAATATGTGTCAGCTTATTTTCCATTAGGAATGCATATATGAAATTTCAAAACCATAGCATACACAGTTCTAAAGTTATGCTATGCATCACTTTTAGGATTCATTACAATGGGCACAAATTACCAAAATGACAAAGGGCCATAACTTGCAAAGTATTTTTCGGAATTTTGTCATAAGTTAATCATTTCATATACTCATCACCACCAATATACTCAACAAATTTCAAGGCTCTAGCTCCAATAGTGTTTGAGATATTTTGCTGACAAGATTTTATTAAAAAAATTTCAAAGGGCAATAACTCTTGAAAGGGGCATAATCCGGACGAGAAAAAAAATACGCATCAGCTAATTTTTCATGAGGAACCCATATATGAAATTTCAAAACCCTAGCATACACGGTTCTAAAGTTATGCTATGCATCACTTTTAGCATACATTACAATGGGCACAAATTACCAAAATGACAAAGGGCCATAACTCACAAAGTATTTTTTGGAACTTTGTCAAAAGTTAATCAGTTCATCTACTCATCACCACCAATATATTCACCAACTTTCAAGCCTCTAGCTCCAATAGTTTTTTAGATATCTTGCTGACAAGATTTTATTAAAAAAAATTCAAAGGGCAATAACTCTTGAAAGGGGCATAATCCTGACGAGAAAAAAAATACGTGTCAGCTTATTTTCCATCAGAAATGCATATATGAAATTTCAAAATTATAGCATTCACCGTTCTAAAGTTATGCTATGCATCACTTTTAGCATACATTACAATGGGCACAAATTACCAAAATGACAAAGGGCCATAACTCACAAAGTATTTTTCAGAATTTTGTCATAAGTTAATCAGTTCATCTACTCATCACCAACAATCTATTCACCAACTTTCAAGGCTCTAGCTCCAATAGTTTTTGAGATATCTTGCTGACAAGATTTTTTTAAAAAAATTTCAAAGGGCAATAACTCTTGAAAGGGGCATATTCCGGACGAGAAAAAAAATACGCGTCAGCTAATTTTCCATGAGGAATCCATATATGAAATTTCAAAACCCTAGCATACATGGTTCTAAAGTTATGCTATGCATCACTTTTAGCATACATTACAATGGGCACAAATTACCAAAATGACAAAGGGCCATAACTCACAAACTATTTTTCGGAATTTTGTCAAAAGTTAATCAGTTCATCTACTCATCACCATCAATATAATCACCAACTTTCAAGGCTCTAGCTGCAATAGTTTTTGAGATATCTTGCTGACAAGATTTTATTAAAAATAAAAAATTCAAAGGGCAATAACTCTTGAAGGGGGCATAATCCTGACGAGAAAAAAAATACGCGTCAGCTAATTTTCCATGAGGAATCCATATATGAAATTTCAAAACCCTAGCATACACGGTTCTTTAGTTATGCTATGCATCAAAAGCGTAATGGATGGACGAACTGACGAACGAACCAGAACCAATATGCCCCTCAAACTTTTTCCAAGTTTGGGGCATAATAAGAAAGTTATTGACAGAACACAAAAAAGGCCCTTTTTTACCTTTAACCTCTATGTATGACCTTGACCTTTCATCATCTCATGGTGGTTAACATTTCTGCCAAGCAATTTCAAAATCCATCTAAAAATAAGAAAGTTATTGACCAAACACGAAAAAAGGCCCCTTTTTTACCTTTGACCTCTATGTATGACCTTGACATTTTAGGTACCAAACTGAATCATGCATGCAACACATCGTCCCATGATAGTTAACATGTTTGCCAAGTAACTTGAAATTCTATTTAAAAATAGGCAAGTTATTGACAAAACCCGAAAAAAGGCCCCTTTTTTACCTTTGACCTCTAAGTATGACCTTGACCTTTGAGGTACCAACATGGGTCATGCCCGCAACACATCGCCTTATATTGGTTCACATTTCTGCCATGTGATTTCAAAATCCATCTCAAAATAAGAAAGTTATTGACCAAATACGAAAAAAAGGCCCACTTTTTGACCTTTGCCCTCTAAGTATGACCTTGACCTTTGAGGTACCGACCTGCCTCATGTGCACCACACATTGTCTCATGATTGTTAATATTTATGCCAAGTAATTTTAAAATCCATCTCAAAATTAGAAAGTTATTGACCAAATACGAAAAAAAGGCCCCTTTTTTGACCTTTGACCTCTAAGTATGACCTTGACCTTTGAGGAACCGACCTGCCTCATCCGCACCACACATCGTCTTATGGTTGTTAATAATTATGCCAAGTAATTTTAAAATCCATCTCAAAATAAGAAAGTTATTGACCAAATACGAAAAAAAGGCCCCTTTTTTGACCTTTGACCTCTAAGTATGACCTTGACCTTTAAGGTACCGACCTGCCTCATGCGCACCACACATCGTCTTATGGTTGTTAATAATTATGCCAAGTAATTTTTAAAATCCATCTCAAAATAAGAAAGTTATTGACCAAATACGAAAAAAAGGCCCCTTTTTTGACCTTTGACCTCTAAGTATGACCTTGACCTTTGAGGTACCGACCTGCCTCATGCGCACCACACATAGTCTTATGGTTGTTAATATTTCTGCCGAGTAATTTTAAAATCCATCAAAAAATAAGAAAGTTATTGACCGGACACGATTTGCCCATACATATATACATACCAACAAACTTCCAAGGGAGATAATTCAAAAAGTATAAATGCGAGAGTTATGGTTCTTGCGCACTGCACGTCGTCTAATGCTGATTAATATTTATACGAAGTTTCGTGACGATAGCTCTAACGGTTTTCAAGTTACAGAGCGGACACGAAAGTGTGACAGACGGACAGACGGACAGACAGACAGACGGACAGACAGACGCCCGGGGGAAAAACAATATGTCTCTCCGAAAAATTTTTTTTCGGGGGAGACATAATAAATAAATAATATAATAAATTTAATGGTTTTGTTTTAAATGGCTGGTTCATTGGTTGACTGATTTGTTTACTGGTCTTGGTTTCTTTAATTACCTTTTTTAAATTACCTTTCTGTTGGTTTTGTTTGTATGTATAAGTGACAACTTTTAATTGCTATTAAAATCTAAAAAAAAATCATAATGTATCCTCACATTTTCATTAAATAGTTTGTTAACACATTAAAATATTTGGTGACATAATTGCAATTACTGAAAGATTATAGAAAATCAAAAGGTTTTGTTTGTTCTTGCGTCATAAACAAATTGCAATATAAAGTACATGGATCATGATTTCATGAAGTTAGATTTCAATGATTCCATGCATGTTTAACAATGAATACTAATATGACCTAAATAGTGTTGACTGGGCTCAGATTCTATAAATGAGCAGAAAATATGTAATGATGTGTATAACAGTATCCGGACAAAACACCCCCCGGACATAACACCCCCTGCTCATTTTGGCATAGGTGGACGAAATCCCCCTCAAGTTTTTTACAGGGTGGACATAACACCCCCCTGCAACTTTTGACAGGGTGGACAAACCCCCCCCTCGGAAGTTTTGCAAGGTGGACAAAATCCCCCTATCATGTAGACAAAAAAAAACCCTCAGACAAAATCCCCCTGATGCTAGATTGGGCACCTCACCAGTAGTTGAAGGGTGTTCCTGTTACACACATAAACCATGTATGTTAGTTAAATCACTGTGTGATGTCCAAACAAAAATCAATTGATCATTGAAGTATTTAAAGATGCTGATTAAAAAACATCATAGATTAAAGTGATTTCTGATCAAGTTGCAATTAAGAAAATGGTGCACAAAGTAAACTGGGTAATTAAGAGACAATTAGCTCTAATCAGCTAATTAAAAGTTTAATAATCTGGAACGTATACAATCACAATTCATATTAGAAAATTAACTGAACAATTACAAACTGAATATAGCAATCAATTAGCATACTGGTAGAAGAAAAATTTCACAATAAAGTTTATTTAATACTTAATAGCCCCATTAATTTCTTCATACTTCATGCCCTCATACATTTTTGAAAAAAAAATATTGTTGATAAGCATACATTTATGTTCATATCTTGGAAGGGATTTTGCCTACTGTACCATTGCAAGCAGATTATTACTCAAGGGACCAGAATTCTATAGCAATAATAAACACAGAGGATTCTGTCTGAGGGGGGTTTTGTCCACATGATAGGGGGATTTTGTCCACCTTGCAAAACTTACGAGGGGGGTTTTGTCCACCCTTTCATAAGTTGCAGGGGGTGTTATGTCCACCCTGTAAAAAACATGAGGGGTGTTTTGTCCACCTATGCCAAAACTAGAGCTGTCAGAGGATCTGACTATAGCCCCGCTTCAGCGCTGTCAGAGAAGAAAGTTATTTAAGCTGCAGAGAAAACAGTTATGAACAAGAAATAACTGTTGAAAATTTTACATTATCTGGAAAAACTCTAAGAGTTGTGAGCCCTTGTCCCTCATTTCAATGAGCATGATACATTACCAGAATGTCCATGTTTATACTAAATTTCATCTTCCATTTTTCAATGTTCAAAGGGTAATAACTCCTAAAGTAGGCAAATCAGAGTCAGGGTTCCTGCGCTCTGCACATTGTCTCATGGTGCTTTACACTTGTGTGAAGTGTCATGAAAATATCTCAAATGGTTTGTGAGTTATGGAGCCGACACAGTCAAAATTGCCTTTTTAAATGTTCAAAGGGCAATAACTCCTAAAGTAGGCAAACCAGAGTTATGGTTCCTGCACTCTGCACATCATCTCAAGGTGCTTTTCATTTATTTGAAGTTTCATGAAAATATCAGAAACGGTTATGGAGCGGACATAGTTAAAATTGCCATTTTTTAATATTCAAAAGCCTATAACTGAAAAAGTAGACAATCCAGAGTTTGGGTTCCTGCGCTCTGCACACGTAATATGGTGCTTTACATTTGTGTGAAGTTTCATAAAATTATCTCAAACGGTTTTTGAGTTATCGAGCAAAGACGGCTAAAATTGATATTTTTCAATATTCAAAGGGAAATAACTCAAAAATTAGGCAATCCAGAGTTATGGTTCCTGCACTCTGCACACCATCTCATGGTGTTTAATGTTTGTGTGAAGTTTCATGAAAATATGTGAATGGGTTTTAAAGTTATGGAGCGGACACGAAAATTGTTAACAGACACAGACAGACACACAGACAGACACACAGAAAATACGAAAACCAGAGTTATGGTTCTTGCGCTCTGCACATTGTCTCATAGTGCTTAACATTTGTGTGAAGTTTCATGAAATTATCTCAAACGGTTTTCGAGTTATGAAGCGGACACTGTTAAAATTGCCATTTTTCAATGTTCAAAGGGCAATAACTCCAAAAATAAGCAATGCAGAGTTATGGTTCCTGCGCTCTGCACATCGTCTCATAGTGCTTAACATTTGTGTGAAGTTTCCTAAAAATATCTCAAACGGTTTTCGAGTTATGAAGCGGACACAATTAAAATTGCCATTTTTCAATGTTCAAAGGGAAATAACTCCAAAAGTAGGCAATCCACAGTTATAATTCCTTCGCTCTGTACATTGTCTTATGGTGTTTAACATTTGTGTGAAGTTTCATGAAAATATGTTAAGCAGATACAAAGTTATGGAGCCAACACAAATTAACGGAATCACGGAATTACGGAATTACGGAAAATGTTCAAAGGGCAATAACTCCAAAAGTAGGCAATCCACAGTTATAATTCCTTCGCTCTGCACATTGTCTTATGGTGTTTAACATTTGTGTGAAGTTTCATGAAAATATGTTAAGCAGATACAAAGTTATGGAGCCAACACAAATTAACGGAATCACGGAATGACAGAAGGACATGGCAAATCCAATATAGCCCCACTTTTTCAAAGCGGGGCTATAATGAGCAGGGGGTGTTTTGTCCGACATTCGTGTAAAACTGCTAGGAGAAATCAATTTGGCCAAGTTGTCCTACCCAGTATTTTTGGCTGGCCAAATTGTCCTAGGCCGAATCAGGGGTGTAAAATTCCACTCGCCCGCTCGCATTTGCGAGTAAGTTTTAGGGCAGGGCGAGTAAGGTTTTCTAAACTGACCTTACTTTTTCTTCATTTTTAGCACTTAGATGAAAAGTTTAGACTATAAGGACGAGTAAGCTTGAGGGAAATTTTACACCTCTGCCGAATTGTCCTAGGCCAAATCGTCCGCTGGGCAAATTGTCCGCCCACCCCCCAAATGTGATGGAAAGATGACTGAACGAACAATGTTACTGCATGTAATACTATGTATGAAAAAAAAAGCAAAAACTGAAGAAGCAACCGTTGGACACAGACTTTTTTCAAGTGGAACGACACCTGGTTATGAGCTGGTTGCTTTACTTTAAAAGCAACAGCTGACAACATAGTAAGCCTCTAAAAAATAATATGAAACATGTTTTTCACACCTCTTACAGCAGAAGTTAAGATGTGAGTTAAATGTTCGCACTTCAGCAATCATTCTCTGTTCAAGTAATTAATGTGGGTGGTTTATGCATAGGTATACTGCTGTATTAACACACTTTGCTTTACAGGCCAGTTGCAGTAATGTGACTGGTTAGAAATGGGCTGATCGCTGTGATCAGTATTCATTAGTAATATTCAGGAACAATGACAGGTCAAATCGAATTAGTGTAATTAAAACAAGACTTAGTGTAACTGTCTGTCACTAATTAATATCAATTGGAATAATTTCAAGATGTTAACTGTTGAAATAATTTGTGATAATATGCTTCTTAAGTTTCCATGGATGGAACTTTCTGTGTGTTTGTTTGATTTGAAGTTTAACACCCCCGTCAACACTGTAAAGGTCATTTTGGAAACGTTGCCTCCAAATTTGTGGGACTTTTACCCGACATTGAGATGAAATGACATCTCAATCCCTGCCGCCCAATGCAACCAAATAGGGTTTATATGCATTGCCTGGGCAGACTTAGATCCTCTAAGCGTTTTACCAGTACTCGTGTGCAGGTCGATTTCAGCTCTGAGTGGAAGCATCATGCAGCCCATCTATTTCTTCAAAGTTCAAGCCCTGATGGGCGGGGCCGTACATTCCGTGTGACGTGGATATTTTTTGTGATCTGGGTTTAAAGACCATTCTTAGATTATCTGGCTTATTTCGAGCAGATTAAATGGAATCAGAGGTGGAACAAAACTGGAGTATCCGAAGAAGAAGCACATGATCTTCTGTTTCATGCACATCATGTGACCTCAGCAAGTCTTGACTCCACTACTGTGACACACCTGTTGTAGACCAGGGATACAGACTTAGCATTCTGCTGACTGCCAAAAATCCAAATTTTACATAGATTTACATGTAATAGGCACTTTTATTCAAAACTTAGGCGCCCAGACAAAAATTTAGGTATCATGGGCGACTGGGCGTCTGTTAGTCTGTATCCCTGTACACACACCCCCCCCCCCCCCCCACAATTTTTAAACCTGTGCAACTCCACATTGCGTGGAACATAGTGAAAAGGATTAAATAAATAAGTGATGGCCATAGTGTTTCCACAGCTCCCAAAAATGGCATTGTTCTGGTCGGAAAAATGGGCATGTGTGGAAACATGTAAAAAGAGCACTTTAAAAATGCACAGCCATGTAAAAAGGGTACATTCACATGCACAACTAAGCAAAAAGGCCCATCTGTCAACTTAGATGCTTCTTTTAGAAGTGAAGAGATATGTCACAATGAGTGACATTCACTAATAGTTTAAGTTTTGTTAGCAGGCTCAGCTGGCTGATAACTGATACAAACAAGATGAGTTTGGTATATGTTTGGGCCACAGCTCCCATTCTCTAATACACACCAACACTGACATCACACTCTCACACTTCAACTGTTTAATTGGTGTCACTTACACTTGTTATCAAAACACAGTTATGACTTCTGAAAGTGGGTAAATTAAGTGCAATAAACAGAGGGATTAGCATAGCAGTCAACCATAAATGAGGACTGTCAAATTGCTAAAACAGTCAGGCATAACCTTCTTATTTTTTTGGTCAGTTTCAGTGATTTTTTTTTCCAAAATGTAGGACAACATTTAATCAAACTAGAAATGCGTCCATAGAGAACGGATGCCTCCGCCTGAAAATATGTCTATGTTCGTATTCATCCATAGAATGTTATTGACTGTGTTTAAGTTTTGGACCCTTTTTATGCCATTTGACCTCTAAGTATGACCTTGACCTTGGAGGTACGGATCTGGGTTTGCATGTGACACATTGTCTCATGATGGTTAACATTTCTTCAAAATAATTTCAAAATCCATCCAGGAATAAGTAAGTTATTGGCTGTGTTAAAAGTTTCGGACCCTCTTTTATACCTTTGACCTCTAAGTATGACCTTGACCTTGGAGGTACAGACCTGGGTTTTGCATGTGACACGTCGTCTCATGATGGTTAACATTTCTGCCGAGTAATTTTAAAATCCATCAAGAAATAAAGAAGTTATTGACCGTGTTTAAGTTTCGGGCGCACGGACGGACAGGGGCAGCGCTATGTGCCCTTTCCACCATTCTTCTTCGAATGGTGGGGGCATAAAAAGGGCTAGGGAAAACATTAGGCCACCACAGATACACGCTTATCGGAGGAGGGTGGTAATCAGTGTTCCCTCGGCATTAAACGGACATGAAATTGATTGTCCGTGTTACTTATCTTCAACTTTCTTACTGGCAAATAAGACAAATGTGGCAAATCTGTGGTGCGTACATTGTGATGCTTGCAGTGCGACGTAGCTTTGGGTCTTGAGCAAAAATGTGGCTGACGCGTTACGCTGGTCTAAAAAGATTTGTGGCTGATGTACTTTTAAAGTTTAACTAGACAGTGCTATTAGTGGATAACTTATTTAACATCCGAGACGACAAGTTCTGCAAAGGTAGATCAGGTGTTTTTTTATCTCTGGGCTCTCTGGTTTTTCGCCCAACTCGGATCAACTTTACATCTGAATCCCACATCCCATTACAATATTTCTGGCAGACATTCATCATGCAAAAAGCAAAATATAGATGAAGCAGCTGGGAATGTGGCGTACAAGTAGTTGCAATAAATGCAGAAAAACAGACAAGAATCTGGCAACAATATTTATTTATAAACAATATGTACACAGGGGCAGGGGTGTAAACTGTCAACAAGGAACACAGCTTCCTTGCATTTAGGATGATTTATACACAGAATCTGAAGTTATAGAGCCTTCTGAAAATTACTCTAACCCAAAATTAATACCCTACCAGGCAGCATGACTCGTCTTCCTTGTTCCCTTGTGGTATATTCAAAACGCATAACAAATGTTTGTAAATGACCTATATAATTTGCAAGAAATAACGTAGGCTTTGTCATGCGGTGACTCGTCTAGGCCTTGGCCGATTTGTTTACATACAATCCGCCATATTGAAATTGACCGCATGGTAACAAAAAACTTCCTTCGTAACATTTGAAATAAGCCCTTGTCCTTGAACCAAACTTTGCAGACAGCTCATTCTCATTACCTAATAACATAACATTCGAGTAAGCTGCGACTGAAGAAAAGACATTATATAATTAATTGCGCATTCCCTGAACCGCCGGTGTAAACAAACATGTCAAACGGACGGCATGGCATTTGTTATGTCTGCGAACAAGGGCAACTTACGATCTCGGTAGCTGTAATGGCGGCGCTCCTTTACGCTGAAAAATGCCGTCAATAAAAACACCATTCTTCCCATTACATTTCATGAAAAAGTTCGGATGATCAAATGTTATTTCCAGGTGCACACGAGAAATGAAACTCGAATGGCCCATATTTACATCCACTTCACCCTTGCTGCTGTTACGGCCTATTGTTATTCGAGTTTTGTGCATTTCAAACTTAAAGTCCTTCCCTTCCAGGCGTGCTATCGCACTGCCTCTCGGTTCTGGAGCCCATTGAATCCTTGAGGGACTCGCAGGAGCTGACTTGAGGGCTAACAAAGCCCAGACATCGTTTTCAGACGGTTGTTGTATCGACATCACGAGGTCGACGGCACACCAAAATGGCAGCTGTAGGAAAACATTCACCTCGTGCCTCGCTGTTTACATCGTAGGATTGTCCACAATGCAATGCTTTATCCGCTATAGTCTTTTCTAAAGAACGTTGTCCAGTCCGTGTCAAAAATAAAGCTTGCAATAAATGAACATTTCATACACGTTGTAAAAGCCAAATACGCTGATATAGTAAAAAAAAAATGTTGTTTTATATTTTTAGTCGCCAAACCTTTGAAAATTTACCTAACTGCATTGCCACAAAACAGACTATAGGCACACATGTCGCGGCCCGAAAGTTCATAATATTTACCTTTTTGAACACACTGATTCAGTTAAAAACACATTCACAATAAACACATTCATAAATTGAAATTATGTAAATCATTTCGCCATCAGTTGGTTGATAAGGAAACTAATGCCCCTACCTTCTGTCAGTTTTTATTTTTTTTAATTATTTTTTTTTTAATTAAATTAAATACAAACATAATCAAAGCACTGAGAGTACTACCCAGCAGGCACACGTACATCACTAGGGCAACGTCAAATCACCGTTGCACCGACGTTGATGTGACGTTGCGTAAAGGTCATGACGTTGTGTCGACGTTGGTTTGACGTCACAATTACGTCATGTGCCTGCTGGGTAAAGGGGCTGGATTGTCGGGAAAATAGTCCTGAACAAATGAACTGCGTTAAACCTAGTCCTGAACTGTAAATTGAACTGCGTTCAACCCTTAAATTCCAGTATTTTAAACAATCAGTGTATATCTTGTCAGACACCGCGTTATTTAAGGGTGCTGCCAGCATCCCAACAGATGACCTTTAATATACCCCCACCCCCCACCCACCCACACACACCCCAATAAGGAGCGACAGAAAGCATCACTCTTCAATTTCAAAGAACATATCTAGAAGGAATCCTTCGTCCCTCAGACAATTAGAGATTGGATCGGTTATTTCATCCTCGGAAGGTGCTAGGCCTGTGGCCTTTAAGTTTGCATCACAGGTCCTGGTTAATGTTATTTGACGTGTCACCAGCAACGATTCAGATTCAGATTCAGTTATGTGGCGTCTGATAAGGTAGGCCTAGACCTACCAATGTGCACGAGCTCAGTCCAGTTTATTTTTTTACAGTGCGCTCTGACGTCATATGGTGGCGACTATCGATGATATAAACAACCGGTTCATGGGTTTTGTACAGGGTCAGCGAAAGTCAATTGGACAATAGCGGACGGGAAGCTTCTGTACTTAGTAACTTGGGTCGAAGATTTTCTTCGGGTCGATTGCTAAGCCAATACACGAGACCAGTCTACACAGCGCTCTGACGCCACAGGGAGAAGACAAACACTGCCATAAAAAAACGGGTACTTGGGTTTTGAACCTTGTCAGCGATTAGGTCTATAGTCACGCGGACAACAGCAAGCGACATGAACTCGTTAAAGGTGCATTATTGAGCTACCGGGTCTCAATTTTTTTTTTCTGTTTTTTTTTTTTTTTTTATCTTCAATGCATACTCCTTTGTCATATGTACACTTTTGGAGCCAAATGCAGCTTCAGAACTTTCTGAAAATGGTCGTTTTCATTCGTGTTTACCCTTCGCTCTGAAGATGTGTTCGAAATTTCTGTTCTAAAAATAAATCTGTCACTTTACACATACATGGCGACAGTATCGTCTCTGAGTGTCATTACTTATGGCATGGTATTCAGCGTCATATTTTTTCCGATTCAGGCATGGCCTAAGCAAACAAGGCCAAAAATGAACGTCGCATAACGTCATATATGAGGATCCTATTTTGTAACGAACTAAAAATAGATCTAACTAGTGTTCGAAACCTAGTTAGGGAATCCCTCTACGGGCGTTGATGACGTCAACGCTGCTCCGCTCTTAGTAGAAAAACAGCGTGTAAATGTTTTTCAGCTTTCAAGATTTGCCCTATAAGCATTTTCTCGCCCAGTGATGAGGGGCAAATAATGTAAATATAAAAAATAAATTAATGTATTTATTTATTTTCTTCCGCACGATCTTTTCAAACCGGCCCCGATAGCTCATTTGGTAGAGTGTCCGCTCCGGGGAACGGGAGGTCACGGGTTCGATCCCGAGCCGCGACATACCAAAGTCGTTAAAAATGGTACTAGCTAGCTGCTCCTCGCTTGGCACTCAGATTTACGGGGTAGAGCTAGGACTGGTCGACCCAGTGTCAGGATAATGTGACTGGGTGTGGTATCCTCTCGTGCCTTTGCAAACAGCGTAGATCCAGATCTGAAGAATCCAGCTGATCAGGATCTGCACTCATTCAGTATGTGAATTTGAATGGATACAGTATTCATGTAATCTGATCGGTTGATTGTCAGTAGTGGTTGTGTCTAATTTATTCTTTCTGGGGGAGCAACAGCGAAATTATTATTATTATTATTATTATTATTATTATTATTATTATTATTATTATTATTATTATTATTTTGACACTCAACAGAAATCTCATTAGATTACGTGGATGAAAGGTGTTTGTCGTCATGGGATCGCTTGGACCGTTTTTTCTTTTCATGGCGTAGAAGCCTCCGTGGTGTAGTGGTTACGCTACTCGCCTTGTAAACCAGGGATCGCAGGATCGATCCGGGGCTTCTCCAGACTTTCGGATGTGTCTTTAAACCGAGGTCCCGTCTCCGTATGACCTTAGCTGTTGGTGGGACGTAAAACTGAAAAAAAAAACTCACTCTTTTCATGGCTTAAGCAGCAATTGACAGCACTGAGCCGAGACTAACTCTATTTTAACCGTAAATTCTAACACAGCGCGCCTATATAGGCAATGCAAAATAACTGTGTTTTATTCTGCAACAAATCACAGCTCGGAAGAGCGTGACGTGTGACGTCATTAAAAACTGCAAATTTATGACGTCACTAGTCGATTTACTTGACGTTAGTCGGTGTAACGTCATTTTCTCGCATCGAGAACGTTAGAAAAGGATGTAAATGCATGTGTTTCAGTCGATAATTTTAGCGGGATTTCTTCTAACAATGGCGAAAAGTTGTGAGATTTTGAAGGAAACAACAACATTATTGCCGATTTTCAGCGTGTTAGAATCGAAATAGATCAGCTCTAGCCAGTGATTTGTTGTGTAATAAATCACAGTTTGTCGGTCAGTTGTACAACTGACCTCCAAACTGTGATTTATTACACAACAAATCACAGTTAGAGCTGATCTTAAATGTATACCGGTATTTATATGCAAACGGTGTAGACCCAGAGCAGTCCGCAGAGCCGACTACACGTGATTTCTATCCAGATTCTATAGATCGTTCTCTTCCTACATGTATTAGAAGCCCCCCCCCCCCCCCCGGTATAGTGGTTATGCTATTCGTCGCCTTGTAAACCAGGGGTCGCGGGTTTGATCACGGGCTTCTCCAGACTTTCGGATGAGTCATTAAACCGAAGCTCCGTCTCCGTATGACCTTTGCTGTTGGTGGGACGAAACGCACACACACACACATACAAACACATACGCACGCACGCGCGCACACACACACACACACTGACCTATATGTAACATCGATAAAAATAGCGTGACTATTTTATATTAATAACCCCAAATCAGTGATAGGCATTAACAATTATCCTGCGCAAGTCAGCAGATGTCATTTGTCTTGCTCTTTAAAATATTAATATATTCATGAGCAGGACACGAAAAATCAGCAAAAAAAAAAAAAAAAAAAAAAAAAATGACCTGCCCGTAGACGCATACAATGCGGGCATACTAATCTAATTATTTGTTAGGATGTATTCTGAGTACATGTAATAAGTAATTATTAGAGCTGTTTTCAATATTGTTTAAATGGACTTCTGCAAACATTTGTTATAGATCTATAACCATAATGTAACGATTTTTATTGGTGGGAGCCCAAAAGCATAAAAATGGCTTGGAATAAAAAAAAAAAAATAACAAGACCGATGGTCAGGTTTTTGAAAAGTAGAAAACATTGCCTGTCCGGAATTAATAATTTATTAACACAAACTTAAGCCCCTTAGGGAGCCTGTAGAAATAGATTGGGCTGTGCATGGTATGCCACGGAGAGCTGAAACCGACCGCACAAGAGTACATGTAAACCGATTAGAAGGCCTAAACCAGAATCAGAATCGGAATTGTTACTGTATTTCCTGCCCCCGCCAATTGGGGATTGAAGAAATAAATGGGCTGCATGATGCTTCAACGCAGAGCTGAATCCGACCAGCACACGAGTACTGGTTAACCGCTTAGAGGGACTAAGCCTGCCCAGGCAATGCGGTTGGAGTCGGACCGTCCATGCTTATAAACCCTATTGGTTTCATTGGGCGACAGGGATGCACGGCAGAGAGGTCCCTTTGACTGGCCATCATCTTCCAACGATGATAAAGACCTTTAAGATTTTGAATAGTTTTACAATAAACCACCGCGTATCAAATAGGGAGAAACCATTAAACTAAATGCTTTTGCGGTGATTTATGGATAGCCATAATTCGAATTATGGATATCCATAAATCGATCTGAATTATGGATATCCATAAATCGAATTATGGATATCAATAATTCGAATTATGGATATCCATAAATCAGAGGAATAATGGCTATCCATAAATCGAATTATCGTCACTTATATGCGAAACTGTTGTAACTGCATATTTCAAAATTTTACAGGATAAACAAAAACTGTTTATTTTTAGTATACAGCAATTATAAATAGTCAGATTCACAAATATTAATTAAAATTACATTTTACACATACAATCTAAAAAGCTTCTCATAACTCTTGAAAATAAAGACATTTGTAAGTTACAATAGTTTCGCTCTGAAAATAATGAAATTTACATTGTATTTTATATGCGAAACTGTTGTAAGTGCATTTTTTTCACTATTTCATTTTGAAGGATACTTTAAAAGTAAACTTATTCAAGTTTACAATAAATAATTTTCAAAATGTGAGTCTGGATGGTATTTTCTTTCTTTAGTATGCCAAAGAAGGATATTTTTCCTTTCAAATTGGAATGTGAAGCATGTTTCATATAGGCTATCTATTTGTTTTCAAACGCAGGGGTCTATATTTATTTTACAGAATCATAGGATCTCAATTTATTGTAAGATGATTATTTCAGCTTTAATAGAACAAGAAAAGTTATATAGACTTCGAACCTTTTTTTTCAAACTGTATGAAATGGGATCATTAACTTTTGAAACTTTACGAAATACTCAAGTTTTATGACCTGTAATAACCCTTGCCCTGCTGTTCGCAACAACCCTGTATCTTTGCAAACAGTGTAGATAAGGATGAGAATAAGCCATCTGATCAGAATGAACACTGTCGTTTAGTTTGTACATTTGAGTGAAAAACCAAATCATGTAATCTGATTGGTTGATAGTCAGATATGCATGTGCCGGCCTCGGTAGCTCAGTCGGATGCACGTCTGACTGGTGATCAGAAGGACGTGGGTTCGATACCTGCCGGGGTCGGCACCATTCTCTTGCGGAGATTAATCACCCTTCCGCTGATTCAAGAAGGGCACTTGTCCGTTTTTGTCGAAAGAATGTGCAGTGTACTGGTTAACCGCTTACGTATAAGCCTGCACAGGAAAAGTGTGGATAGATAAACTGACCGGCTCAAAAATGACCTAAATAGTGTTGACTGGGCCGTTTAAGGCCAAAACAAACAGACAAACAAACAAACAGATATGCATGTGGCTATTTAAAATATTCAGCAGGATAAGGGTTAATTGTATCTGAAATAAAATATGTGAATAAATATTACCAAACAGGCAAGGCCAATTGACATTGATTCTGTCCCTTTAATCCTGACTTGGGTAAACTCTGATGGTGTTATCACTAAAACACTCCTGTATAAATTTGACCCCCCCCCCCTTTAACCCCACTTTTATATCGTAAAACTGGTGTTTCAGGGATAAACCTTGTTTTCCTTATTTCTGCTCTTGTTTTCCTTATTTCTGCTCTAAAATATAGATTGTGGGTACCAGGGGTAAACATCATTTTCTTATTTCTTTTCAAAAACATATATGTTGTGGGTACTCGATAGGGTCGCCTCGTCAGATCATGTTTTTCTTCGAGTATTCAATATAGGAGGCTCTACCTGTGCCCTTTAATTATATTTCTCCTGTCATCTAAAAATGGAACACTGGTGATGTCATGAAATTGCTTGTTTGGTTGCTTCAACCCACAAAAGAGTTGGCCCCGCCCATTGGGGCTTGAAGAAATAAATGGGCTGCATGATTCTTCCACGGAGAGCTGAAACCGACCCGCACACGAGTACTGGTAAACCGCTTAGGGGATCTAACCCTGCCAAGGCAAAGCGGTGCGAGTCGGCCCGTCTATGCTTATAAACCCTATTGGTTTCATTGGGCGTCAGGACTTTGAGATGTCATTTCATCTCAATGTTGGGTAAAAGTCCCACAAAATTTGAAGCAACGTCTTTAAAATGACCTATACTGTGTTGACGGGGACGTTAAACCTCAATTCAAACAACCAAATCAACCCACAAAAGAGTGATATCAAAGAGTAATATGTTCATCATAAGCTTGTAAATTGACAGGTACACATAATGTCTGCCATGCATGATACCTTATGATCCCACTCAGTACATTAACACATCCATACAGTTAGGACCCCTGAAAACCCCACTTTATAACAGAAAAAATAGGTTTACAGAGATGTTCCTAAATGTTTGTATTTCTGGTGTAAACTTAGATTTTGTTGCTTGAGGGGTTATAACAAGACCCAAAACTCTTTGTTTGGAGCATAAATGAGAATTGTTCGTACGAAAAATGTCATTTTTCAAGCCACATAATGGAGGTCATATTTTGCCAAATGTTACTTTTATGTCTTCCATTGTCTTATCCTTTGGTTTGCTCACAAGCCCTACTATGGAGGAAAACCTGTGAACATTACATGTAGGTAATCATAAAAGAGGCTGTTTTAATTTAAATCAACAAAGTACAGAATATTGTTTCTTAAAACAATAATATGTTGTGCGAACATATTATTGTGTATGCCAGCACAAGTTAATTTTATGTGCGCACAACATATTGTGTTGTGCAAACAAGATATGTTGTGTGAACGAGACAATATTATAACGTGCGGACAAGATAATAGGTGTGCAAACAATATACAATGTATTATCTTGAGCGCACAAGGTAAAATGTTGTCCACACAATATTAATATCTTTTGCGGGCAATATGTGGTGCACACTAGATAGTATGTTGTGCAAAGATAATAAGTTGTGTGAACAAGATATAATTTTGTGCATAAAATAATATCTTAAAATAGTTGTGCTCACAAGCACAATATAACACAAGCACGAAAAAAAAACATCACGAAAACAGGCCTATATGATTTTGACCCCTATTAAACCCCACTTTTATATAGCAAAAATGTGGTTTACAAGGGTATTCATTATTGCATTCTTGCTCAACACCATAGATTGTCGGTACTCCTTAGAACTGCCTCTGCATGGGCACATTAACCCTTATCATGCTGAATATTTAAACTGTCACGCCCATTTCCGACTACCAGCAAATCAGATTACAGGATGTAAAATTGTTGTTCGAATTCGTAACTTCTGAATGGCAAACAGTGTAGATCCTGATTAGATGGAGAGATAGGGATGGGCTGCATGATGCTTCCACGCAGAGCTGAAACCGACCCGCACATGAGTACTGGTAATCAGCATAGAGGATCTAAGCCTGTCCAGGCAAAGCGGTGCGAGTCGGTCCGTCCATGCTTATAAACCCTATTGGTTTCATTGGGCGACAGGGCTTGAGATGTCATTTCATCTCAATGTCGGGTAAAAGTCCCATAAAATTGGAAGCAACGTCTCCAAAATGACCTTTACAGTGTTGACGGGGACGTTAAACCTGAATCAGATCAAACAAACTGCGGGGAAAAATAGTTCCTATGTTACAAATTATATTTGAACAATCTCTCCAGACAGGTATTAGCTTCCTACAGATTGGTGTCGAGTCATCTGCTGCTGACTGCAGACCAATCTCCCTCACATATATACTGTGCAAGGTCTTTTTCTCATTTGGCCGAGCACGTGAATTTGTACGGCTTTAAAGAAAATGTGAAACACAGTTCGCCATGCTTGTAGAGGACCTTGCGCGGAATGTTTGTGCAGGTAAACTAATTGATGATATTTCAAAGGCCTTTGACAAAATGAATCATTCAAGGTTCCTTTGGAAAGCACTGGGTTGGATTCGGGCCTTCTTGTGTAATCGGTCACTGTCAGTAATCCTTGAAGGGGAGGAGTCGGGTCTGGTTCCGGTCACATCAGAAGTACCCCCAGGGCTCTTTCCTGGGCCTGTTCCTCGTCTATATAAACGACCTACCTGAACAACTGGTATCTCAAGTCCGATTATTTGCTGACGACAAGACAGTTTACCTTACTACAGAGGGCTACAAAACGAACATGGAAGCCTGTCTGTGTGGGATTCCAGATGGGACATGGAGTTTAATCCCTCAAAGTAGGCCTACCGGGCTGTGATATTGGCCACCTCAAGTGGATCAGCTCCTTCCTAGGGGGTTGAACCCAGGCTGTAGTGCTCGAGGGGAAATGTTCATCAGAAGTACCCGTCACATCAGGCGTGCCACAGGGCCCAGTCTTGGGCCCACTTCTTTTCTTGCTCTCCATAAATGACCTCCCGGAAAACATTCAATCCCAGGTCAGGTTATTTGCTGATGATACATCAGTTTACCTCACTGTGAGAAACCAAAATGACAGCTGCATTCTCCAAAAGGATCTTGATACATTACAAGAATGGGAACGAACCTGGGACATGGAATTTAATCGAGGTAAATGTCAAGTTCTGCACATTAGCAGAGCTAGACAGCTTATCCACTCTCAGTATACCCTCCATGGCGAGATATTGGAGTCTGTAGACTGCGCACGCTACCTTGGGGTAAGTATCTCAAAAGACCTGACCTGGAATACACATATCAAGGAAATTACTACTAAGGCTAATCAAACTTTGGGATTTGTTAAAAGGAATGTAAAAACTAAAGATCAGTCAGTAAAAGAATTAGCCTACAAAACATTTGTTAGACCAAAAGTTGAATATGCCTCCACCGTGTGGAGCCCCCATACCAAGAAAAACATAGATCAGATTGAAATGGTTCAAAGGCGGGCCGCACGGTGGGTTACAAATAGATATTCCTCGTACGATAGTGTTTCTGCGATGCTGGGCAACCTCGGTTGGCGCTCCCTTGAGTATCGTCGTTGCGATTCACGTCTCGCGATGTTTCATAAAATACAGTATGGCCTTGTAGCAGTGCAAATGCCCTCATATTTTGAGCGTTCCAGGAGAATCACACGCCACAGCCTTCAAAATCCGCTAGGTTTCCGCCAGGTATATGCTTCTGCTAATTATTACAGGTGTTCGTTCTTTCCGATGACGGTAGTTTTATGGAACAGGCTCCCTGCAGAAATTGCTCTCATAAATGATTTTGACTCCTTCAAGAGAGAAGTGAGCAAGATCGATTACTCAATGCCGTAGAAAGTAACATTGTTTTTATCTTGCTTTTGAATCTCATTCTTACTAACACTCTAACACTATCATCTTTTTTCATTCTTCACTATTACTCTTTTAACTCTCACTATAAAATTTCTTAATTTTAGCCTCGCACGCATCCCTGCGCATAATACTCAGAAATGAGGGTGCCGCAGTATCGATAGATAGATAGATAGACCTCTAGAGGACCAATAAATAACTCATATCATTTGCACGGACTTGTCCTGGTTTTGATTGATTTTTTTAGGTTTAACGACACGTCAACTTTTGCGTTGTCTTCCAGAGAAAAAACAGGGGTCGCAGGATCGATCCCGGGCTTCTCCAGACTTTCGGATGAGTCTTTAAACCGAGGTCCCGTCTCCGTATGACCTTAGCTGTCGGTGAGACGTAAAACTCAAACACCCACTCACTCCTCCAGAGAAAGGGAGAAAAGAGAAGATGAAAGTCAGGGACAGAGGAGAAAGAGAGAGATGTGTGCAAGTGTAGAAACAAAAGAAAATAAAAAACATTCCCCCTCTGCCCATACCTGTTGCAAGGACACCAGGCGTTGTCCAACTGTGAGCCAATATCAGTTGGGCGCCCCAGTGACGCAAGATATACGTCACCTTTCCCTCACTCAACCTAACCCAGACTTGCCATGGAGGCTCACAGGTGAGCTAAAAGTATGACAAGGCTCCGTTTTCTGTCCGTTGACTGTTTGTCTGTCTGTCTGTCAACATTTTCAAACATCTCCTCCTCCAATACCACTGGACCAATTGAAGTCAGATGTGGAGCATCCATTGGATGGGGGAACGGAAGTTTTTTCCCCTGGTCCAGGTCACATGGCGAAGATGGCCGCCATGCCCATACATGGTAAAACCCTTCTAAAATCTTCTCCTCCGGAACCAGTGGGCTGATTGTCATGGAACTTGATATGTAGCATTGGGGACTCGGGTCAATCATAGTTTGTTCAAACGATGACCCTCGGATGACCTCGACCTATTTTATGCCAAGGTCAAATTTGGTCGCATAGTCTTTTGTATGGGGAAAAGTCAAAACTGAGTATTTTCCGAAAAAAAAAATATTGCAGCCAGTGATCTGAAAATAGGTAGATACAGTTAGCTGAATGAGTGGATGAAACAATATCAGTATTCAAGGTCAAAGTCATTATTTGACCTTGGCCAAAGGTCATTCAGATATGAAACTTTAAACTTATTTTCCTCAGAAACCACTAAGCCATTTGTAACCAGATTTCATGCAAATGCCTTTAGGGACAAGGAAATGAAAATTAATTAAAATTAGTTTGGTCACAAGACCAAGATGGCCGCCATGCCCAATTGCCATGAAACTTTGTATGTAGCATTGAGGACTCAGGCACATCATAAGTTGTTCAACTGGTGACCCTCAGACGACCTTGACCTATTTTACACCAAGGTCAAATATGGTCACGTACACTTTGCCTTCACTCTTATTTGATATGGTAAATAGTCAAAATTGTCCACCATATGCCCATAAAGGGTAAGACATTTCAGAAATCGTCTTCTACGCAGCCAATGGACCGATTTTCATGAAACATGGTAATATGGGACTTTGGGGACTTTGGCCAATTATAGATTCCTCAAATGATGACCCCTTGATGGGCTTGAGCTATTTTACGCCAAGGTCAAAAGTAGTCGCATAGACATTCGTATTGGAAAAAGTAAAAAAAAAAAAAAACCTTTATTTAGGAAAATATTGCAGCCTGTGATCTGACCTTGGCCCAAGAACATTTAGATATGAAAACTGAAACTTATTTTTACACAGAAACCACTGATCCATTTGTAACCGAATTTCAAATGAAAGCTTTTAGGAACAAACAAATGAAAATTTATTAATATGAATTTGATCACATGACCAATATGGCCGCCATGCCCATATAAGGTAAAGACAACTTTGAAACTCAGCACCCAGGTGAGCGGCTCAGGACAATTAGTCCTCTGGTTTGACAATCGCTAAGCTCCGCTCCCGCTTTCTGTGTGAAGCGGAAATTTTGTTTGATTTGTTTGATTTGAGGTTTAACGTCCCCGTTAACACTATTTAGGTCATTTTGGAGACGTTGCTTCCAATTTTGTGGGACTTTTACCCGGCATTGAGATGAAATGACATCTCAATCCCTGCCGCCCAATGAAACCAATAGGGTTTATAAGCATGGACGACTCGCAGCAATTATAAGCCGACACGCAGCAATTTTCATGGGCAGGCTTAGACGTTCTAAGCGGATAACCAGTACTCATTTGCGGTCGGTATCAGCTCTGCGTGGAAGCATCGTGCAGCCCAATTTATTTCTCCAAGCCCCGATGGGCGGGGCGGGTGAAGCGGAAATTATGCTAAATATGGATTACGTTATCTAACATGTCATTTGTGACCTAACTTCTTGTTCAGCATGTCATTGTGTTTTGGCGTATTTGCTAAGTTGCAAGTTGTGCGGTTGTAACTTAATAGAGTGATTATGTGATGCCCAGTTACTGTCGCTTAAAATAGTGAGTCAAGGCAGCCAAGGATTATGCCCGTATTGGAGTCTGGTTCAGTGTGTTCTGGAAAAGTAGCACGCACCACTGGGTACACGCTATTGGGGCATTAATTGACATGAACGGTATAGTGGCGGACACGGATATATGCGTCCGCAGTCTGTATGCGCTGCATGGATGGTTCTTGGCACCAAACGTCCTCATACAGACATGAAAGTCTGCGTCCGAACAGAATGGACATGCATGCAGGCTGGTTAAAGTCTTCACTGGGCACGTACTAGTGACCTAAGGCACATTTTGGCTTTAATCGGCTCTCATCATGTAACAATTTGTTTGAGACGAGGGGGGGGGGGGGGGGGGGGGGGGGGGTGGGAATCGAGCCTCGCTCGGATCACATGTGAGACGCTAATTTTCAACGAAAGGTTATAGGTTATGTGTTTTTTGTTGTTGTTTTTTTTTCTCGGGTACTCCGGTTTTCGTCCACCTCTGATTAAAGATTGGCTAAAAAAGTGAAATAATTTTGAAAGGACCATAGCCCCCCCCCCCCCCCCCCCCACCCCCCCCCCCCCCACCACCACCACCAAAAAAAATATAACTTACAAAAGAAAAAAATAAAACAAAACAAAACTCACGCACCTCAGACGCAAATAAAGAGACATTGGCAAGCAGTGTTGAACCGGGCCAGACGCCGCATAATGACGTCTGACCCGGTTCTACACTGTTTACCAATTTCCCTTTTATGGTAGCCTAGACTTACGGTCGTACAATCTCACACACGCTCCTACTCCTAAATTTGTTGAAACTCAGTCTCTAAGAATGAAATGCCACCTATGACGAGATCGAGAGGAATGGATACACTTTCAGGGGAGGCAATTGTGTTCATAAAAATAGATATGACGTTGCGTAGGCATACTGTGGTGAATGATCTGGGTCTACGTAATCACCAATGCCACAACAATGGGACGCTAAGCATACATATTGTCAAACTACAATGGCTCGAACAGCTTTGGGACCATTGAAATATATTCGAGATAAGGATAGTTCAGGTCATTGAAGTCTAATCATAGCGCACCAGTTCAGGAGAAATGATGGTGAACAGTAAACGGTAACATGCACCCGTTCATATCCCCAAAATGGCTACCTTTTTAATGAAAATTTGTGATATTTTTCTTATTTAAACTCATAACATAGATTATTGATGCTCGTTAGAAGCGCCTCATTGAGGCGGTTCTCATTGAAGCGGTTCTAACGAGTACCAACAACCTATGTCTTTGAGCAGAAATAAGCAAAATAATGCATACCCCTGTACACCCCAGTTTTCTCTACATAAAGTGTGTTGTTTTTTTCACGGACTTGTTAACATGATGATGATGATATGTTCCTTTAATTTATTATTGTCTTAATTTGCACTGTCAGGGGAATTAACTCATGGAACATATAACTAAAGTTGATGTTTCTAATTTTATTTGTTTCAAAAGTATAACTCTTCAGTTTATAAAATGTTAGCTCTAAATCATTTGAAAAAAAACGTATTTCTTGGTAACAATAATTCTTTAATATTTCCAATTTTCAGATGTTAGTCTCTATACTGATCTTAATCTACTCTCCAACAACTATATTCAACAGACAACCACTCTCTCACAAAACATACCCTTTTATTCACAACCCACACAACAAATATGGTCAAGTCAGTTCCTCTCATGTCCCACTCATTCACATAATTAATACAAATAAGGCTACTACATTTCCTGAAAAGATGATGAAAAAGAAAGGCAGGCATGCTCCCTTCCATATACAGAATAAGTATTTCCTGCAAGGAACCAACCTACACACCTTGTTAGCAGGATGATAGTTCAAGTGATAGGGTGAGAGATCAAGATTGAAATCAAGATAAAATCTATTATGAAGCATGTGGGAGTGAAATGTAAAGGATAGACAGGAAACAGTAAGATTTATAAGAACCAAAAAGTAGTAATGAGAGAAAATTAACATATATTAAATATATATGACAATATACCACAATGATGATGATGTAGAGATATATTTTCGAACTTCTATAAAAATAATTGCATGTTCTGTGACTCATTAGAATTGCCTCGGCGATGCGATTCTCATGAGAACACATGGGAAAACAAAACACACCTTTTCAAGATAAAAAAAAAAAAAAAAAAGAGAAAAACGCCCCGAATTTTCCCTGGAATTATGGGAAGACTTTTCCTGGGGCTCAAGAACGAGTTTGACTCAGTCACGGTAAACGAGCCATCTGTGTTTGAGTCAATGAAGTGTCAGTGTACAGGCTTATATACAGGGGATCCTCGTTATAACGACAGTATTTGTGGCCTAACATTTTGCCGTTACACCACGTGAACAAGTCCGTGAAATGAAGACCCCCCATAACCCCACTTTTTATAGAGAAAACTGGAGTTTACGGGGGTAAACATTATTTTTTTTATTTCTATTCCAAGATATAGGTTGTGGGTACTCGTTAGAAAAAAATGAGGCGGTTCTAACGAGCACCCACAACCTATGTTTTGAGCATTTGTAAGAATAATATCCAAATTTTTCATCAGAAAAGTGACCGTTTTGGAGATGTAAAAAATGCATTATGACGCACGGGTGTGTTATCATAATGTAAAGAATTTGCTGTTATAAAGAATCCCAGTTAGGAGTAAAATAGGTATGATAGATACGAAAGGACCTTTTCCCTAATTAACTCTAAAAATCAAATATCATAGAAGTTTGTTAGAATCGCCTCCGCGAGGCGATTCTAACAAATATCTATAACATTTGTTTCTTGGAGTATTAAGTTACAAGATTTTTCATGACTATAGATACGATATGGGCGTTTTAAACCCGAGGGATGCCTATACTCCAATCGGAACAGAGACTTAGCCTTTAGCTAATGATTCATTCCACTGACGATCATGCTATAACGAATTTTGTAAGTTTTAGTGGGGAAGAAAGCGTATCGTGGGAGTTGTTTCCCATTAAAAAATGGCTGAAAATGCGCTAGGCGTATCTGCTAATCTTAATATGTAAAACCCGATGAACAAAAGGATATCGATGGAGTTATGATTGATTTGTATAAATATGTCTATTGAAATGCAAGGTGAAAAGTCTCACTCCATTTGATGCCATTCAATAGAAATTATATCAAATAGTGCATGAATGCCGTCTCTACAGAGATAGCGACAGACATAATCATTCAAAACAAAAATTGAAAGCGTCGATGTTACGATGTGATATTTGCTGTAAAGTCTGTTCTTGAAAAAAAAAAAGTTCGGCAAAATGGAGTTAATGGAACTGAAACTTCAAAAAGTTAGCGGATTTAATGGTAGAGTATCAAATTTTCTTGAAAACTCTTGAAGAGTCAGTTCCCGACCAAGCAAAACTGCCGAACAAGCAGAACATGTTTTCTTGTCTGTTAAAAGGGCTTGGCGTTTCATGTGAACCGTCTGTGATTCTCTGTATAAAGTGGGATTTACATGGATGTTCATTTCACTGACTTGTTAACGCGATAACAAATCCTGGCGCCTCACTGAAGCGGTTTTAACGAGTAAACATTATGGGTATCTTGGTTGCTTTTAAGAAGGGCTTCACCGCCGAAAAGATTTTAACGAGTACCCAGTATCAGTATCTTGGCAGCTTCTTGATAGCGCCTAGAAGCCACCGTGGTGTAGTGGTTACGCTACTTGCCTTGTAAACCAGGGGTCGCAGGATCGATCCCGGGCTTCTCCAGACTTTCGGATGAATCTTTAAACCGAGGTCCCGTCTCCGTATGACTTTAGCTGTTGGTGGGACGTAAACGTCAAACACTCACTCACTCACTCTTGATAGCGCCTCTGCGAAGAGATTTCAATGAGTACTCATTGTCAGTATCTTGGTAGCTTCTTAGAAGCGCCTATCCGAAGCAGTTTTAATGAGTACTCATTATCGGAATCTTGGCAGCTTCGTAGAAGCGCCCCTCCGAGGCGGTTGTAACGAGTACCCATTATCAGTATCTTGGCAGCTTCTTGGAAGCGCCTCTCCGAAGAGATTCTAACGAGTACTCATCAGTATCTTGGTAGCTTCTTAGAAGCGCCTCTCCGAAGCGGTTTTAACGAGTACTCATTATCAGTATATTGGCAGCTACTTGGAATCGCCTCTCCGAAGAGATTTCAACGAGTACCCATTATCAGTATCTTGATAGCTTCGTAGAAGCGCCTCTCCGAAGCGGTTGTAACGAGTACCAATTATCAGTATCTTGGCAGCTTCTTGGAAGCGCCTCTCCGAAGAGATACTAACGAGTACTCATTATCAGTATCTTGGTAGCTTCTTAGAAGCGCCTTTTCGAAGCGGTTTTAACGAGTAACCATTATCAGTATCTTGACAGCTTCTTCGAAGCGCCTCTCCGAAGAGATTTCAACGAATACTCATTATAAGTATTATGGTAGCTTCTTTAAAGCGCCTCTCCGGAGCGGTTTTAACGAGTGCCCATTATCAGTATCTTGGCAGCTTCTTGGAATCGCCTCTCCGAAGAGATTTCAACGAGTACTCATTATCAGTATCTTGATAGCTTCTTAAAAGCGCCTCGCCGAAGCGGTTTTAACGAGTACATATTATCAGTATCTTGGTAGCTTCTTAGAAGCGCCTCTTCGAAGCGGTATTATCAGTATGTGTCAAAATGGCAAACTGATACTTAAAACCCTGGGATACTGTAAATGCTTTATGGAATTTGGCCCTTTTAAAGAGTTTTGGTCTTTTCCATTGAGATAAAAAGTTGACAAAAGTAAAAAGTTTTTGCGACCTACTATAACCCTAACTTTTTTTCTGCATGTTAGCGCAAACATCTATTTTTTAAACCCGACCTCATTTTTCTCTGAAGAGATGTTACTCGGTTGTTCTTCACAGGGATAGAAGAAAGGTTTTTGTTTTTGGAATTTAAGGGGAATGGGTACATCTTAAGGAGAGGCAACTCCTGCAAAAGTATTTTTGTCTCCCATGTCAACAGGGATCAACTCTTAAAAGAAAGAATTTGCTCCTTAGGAGCAAATTCTTTCCTTTAATAGTAGACCCTTTTTTCGGTGCGACTGTGTCTCTAGAAAAGCGAACAGGAAGTCCAGAAAGTTGCCTCCCTTTGAAAAATGGCGGAAAATGTGCTAGGTGTTCCCATTCCTCTCAAAGTCAATACTGTCAAGATCATGTCCAGCAGATCAGTTAACCTAACCACAAGTTCCTGGACAGACTTCTACAAAAGCGCCAGTGCACATCGTTACGCAAACAAGCCTATACAAATACATTGTAAATTTTACCGCCGAAAAAACATATTAAAATTTTGAGGTGAAAAATTGTAATATTTTTCTTATTTCTGCTCAAAATATAGATTGTGGGTACACGTTAGAACCGCCTCATCGAGGCGGTTCTAACGGATACCTAGTATCTATATTTTAGAGCAGAAATAAGAAAAATAAGGTTTATCCCTGTAAACCCCAGTTTTACTGTATAAAAGTGGGGTTCAAGGGGGTCAGAATTACATAGGCAAGTTTTCTGATGTTCTTTCGCCAGAAACTGACAGCTGGAGAGAATGAACGTATAGAAAATATTTCATCCCTCCTCGAAAGAATGATGGATCAACTCGCGGCCTGCTGATCGCCAGTCGAACGCGCACCCGACTAAGTGAGATAGAAAGAAGAATTGGCGTGTAATGCGGGAATGATTTTAGAGCATACGACGAAAGCCTGCAAGCGAAGACGTTGATCGGCTTAACCCTTATCCTGCTGTTCACGACAACCCCTACCTTTGCAAACAATGTAGATCCAGATCAGATGGCTTCTGAAGAAGCCATCTGATTAGGATCTACACTGTTTGTCATTCAGTTTGTGAATTTGAAGGAAAATATTATATCATGTAATTTGATAAGCTGATACTCAGGAATGGGAGTGGCTAATTTTAATATTCAGCAGGATAAGGATTAATATTCCCGAAACCCCTTTACGCCATATAGTGCCATTGGTTATTATTATTATTATTATTATTATCAATTCATTTAACTTTATTTATTACAATTATTATTATTAGTAGTAGTGGCTGTAGTATAGAGATGATTCATTTTCCAGTCATAAAGTCTCAACTGTTATTATTATTATTATTATTATTATTATTATTATTATTATTATTCACTACAGGAAAAGTTCAGAATGGTCTGACAGTGCACCCTGATGGACAGATCATTTACGCAGTCGGAAGCGTTGTGGTTATTGAAGATGTGGCCACAAACCACCAGGACTTACTCCAGGGTCATAACAACAACATCACGTGCATTGCCGTGTCCGGAGATGGACGGTTTATTGCATCGGGAGAAACAACAGAGATAGGACTGAAAGTAATGTAAAATTTCTATATTAACTCTTTTTGTACCAAATGGAATCTTCCACCATATAAATAGCAGGAGTTCATTTCAACATTTAGGGGTGTCAGGTTGTGTTTTCTTCAGAGTGATTTATTTGGAAAATGGCTGAACTTTTTGCACACAGTGGAGGCCCTGATCAGACGCCGCGTTCTGCGGCGTCTGATCTGGGCCTGCACTGTTTGCCAACTACCCATTTTGGGGTTTCCGGAACTAAATTGGTTAAGACCATCTTTGAGACTACCATTAGGACTGTTCATAAGTAGGTCTCAAAGGCCACTTTTGAACAGTCTAAACGTTGACCTCTTACCAGAGCACTCGTGGAAAGAAAGAAAAACTGAAAAGAAGAACTAATCGAGTCTTAAGTTTAGCTGATCTTAAAAAAGCGGATTTTCTTCATTATTGTCTAAATACTGCAATATAGTTTCGATCATCAACGCAGACAGGTCTGCTTGGGGTTGGATTGGTGGGGGTGGGTGGGGGTGGGGGATGGTTGGGCTGGGGCATGGATCAGTTACTACCCGGACTGCGTGGGACTTAGTTTCACACCTAAGGCCTTTTGACTGGAGCAAATTCCAGAATTCTGATACAGAATGGTGAAATTATCTGAATAACAAAGTATACGAATCTACCGTTCAGCCCTTTATTTCCACTGTTCACACAAACATGCAAGTATATGAGCCTTTGTGAGGTGCAAAATACAGCTACAAACATGGTATGACGACATAACAGTTGCATAAAATTTCGATCTGGCTGCATGTCGTGGCAATCGGTTGACATAAGATGCATCATGTTTTAAGATCATCGAGCTTACATTTCAATCTTGACTCGTGCTACAAATGAAACCGAGAGTTGTTCAAATGCTGGTGTTATTCCATATTGCATTGTTATCGTTTTCTTCCCCAGGAGAAAAAAGCGTCGTGGAGAGGCATGGGCGGTGTTATGTTGCATGTTGCATGAATAGCATGTGCTCCTTATCACCATGCCAAGGCTTGCATTCGAGCAGCGTCCACTTGCTAATGTAGTTTGTTTGATTTGAGGTTTAACGTCCCCGTCAACACTGTAAAGGCCATTTTGGAGACGTTGCTTCCAATTTTGTGGGACTTTTACCCGACATTGAGATGAAATGACATCTCAAGCCCTGTCACCCAATGAAACCAATAGGGTTTATAAGCATGGACGGCCCGACACTCACACCGCTTTGCCTGTGCAGGCTTAGATCCTCTAAGCGGTTTACCAGTACTCGTGTGTGGGTCGGATTCAGCTCTGCGTGGAAGCATCATGCAGCCCATATATTTCTTCAAGCCCCGATGGGCGGGGGCCGCTTGCTAATGTAGTATTATAAAGCTTAGAAAAAAGAAACTTGTACGATAATGCATCTATATCCCTGACAGACATCAAAGTACTGACAACACTGCTGGGTCGATTGTCTCTGCGTGCAGTCTGAAAAAAAAAAAAGACCCTGAACGGGGACTTGGACTATAAGAATCTTATACCCGAGGGACGGATTTTTCTATCCACCCCTCACACCCATATTGGATTCTTTTTCTGCATACCTTCCATTTCTAAAAGCGGATTTTTAATGCTGCAGTCACTTCGGTTACCAACGTCCGCCATATTTGATGACACTACAGGAATGTTAGTGACGTCACGTAACGTGCATGACGTCAACCTTAACGACGGTGCATACGAGGTCGTATTCAACCAGTACATTTATCAAACACGCGGGAATATTCGATATTGGGTCGGAACACCAGGGTCAGAACATAAATTTCTATCCCAGGGTAAAATCACGGATATCCTTGTCTGGTGTGCAAGAATGTTTCATCTAACCCTTAAGTTTTTGACGTATGATCTGGATCTGCACTGTTTACCAAACCCAACACATTATTCCAGTCCAGATTTTATTTAGATACCACTTAACATGCAGCAATCTGACCTCACAGCGATAAGAATAACACGGTCATGTTTTTATAAATAGCCATTACCTGGATTTCCTACAAATCCGATCTCAGAAATGGAAGATATGCAAGAAAAAGAATCTCATATGGGTGTGAGGAGTAGATAGAAAAATCCGTCCCTCAGGATCAGTGTCCGGCATCACTCGGCAAGCCTCGTGATGCCGGACACTAACCCTCGGGACGCATTTTCTATCCAGCCCTCAAACACTATAAGATTCTTATAGTCTACATTTGTTTTAGGCTGTTGCCATTGTATGGGACTATGGGTCTAAAGAACAGAAATATCAGCTTGTCTTGCACCGAGGATGTGTGCAGGCCCTGTCATTTTCTCCCAACAACCTATACTTAGCTACTCTTGGAGGACCTGATGACGGCCAGTGAGTCACTAATTTTTCATAAACGCACAATATTTACAACAGATATAAGTATGTTGATTTTATTGTCTAAAGTTGTATCTGTATGGTTTAAGCGACAGAACGAACCCTGGGGTGTGCGCACTTATTGGGATATTACATAGCTATGGACTGAGAATTAACTTAATTATATTTGTCAACAAAATACGATTTTTTTCAGTAGTTTTTGGATCTGATTTGTCTTGTGTTCCTAAGTGGAACCTTGTCAGCATTGATTGCCGGTACCATACCCCTTACCGGCCCCCGCCCATCGGGACTTGAACGAATAGATGGCCACGCAGAGCTGAAACCGACCGCACACAAGTACTGGTAAACCGCTTGAGTGATACGAGCATTTCTGATAAATCTGGCTGCCTGGCGTTGGATTTGTATCCTGTTGTTTATACGGACCCCATACTATCGCACCATGCTCAAGCGTAGACCGTATTAAAGCTATATACCCGAGTCTTTTGCATTACATTGGGCAATAGTCCGAGTTTCTACGAGGAAAACCGAATGCTGAGTTTGTTTACGGCCGTTTTCAGATTGTTCGCTGACAAGAGCTAGTTCATGAAAACACGCCTATAATTCTGACCATTTTTATGTAGGAAAACTTAAGTTTACAGGGATAAACCTCATTTTTATTATTTCTGCTCTAAAATATAAATTGTGGGTACTCGTTAGAACCGCGTCATTGAGGAAGTTCTAACGATTATCCACAATCTATATTTTAGAGCAGAAATAAGAATATCACAAGTTTTCATCTTAAATTTTCGTGTTTTTGGCGGTCAAGTTTACAATGCATTTGTATAGGCGTGTGTTCGTAATGGGGGCAGAATAAATCCAACAAAAAGGCAAAATAAGAAAACAAAAAACGCCATTCGTAAGCAAAACTTAGTTTACTTACATAAGCCCACCGTGGGATTCGAACCACCAAACATAAACATAAACAACGACTGAAACCCAAATTGAGAAAAATAACACTCCGTCTCCTTAACATACTAGTAGAGCTCTCTCTCTCTCTCTCTCTCTCTCTCTCTCTCTCTCTCTCTCTCTCTCTCTCTCTCTCTCTCTCTCTGTGGTCCATGCATGTAATCGTGCATGTGCGTTTAGTTTGCACTCATATTGATACAGATTCCCGCGCCCATCGGGGCTTGAATAAATAGATTGGGCTGCATGATGCTTCCACGCAGAGCTGAAACCGACCGCACACGAGTACTGGTAAACCGCATAGAATGTCTAAGTCTGCCCAGGCAAAGTGGTGCGAGTCGGCCCGTCCATGCATATAACCCTATTGGCTTCACTGGGCGGCTGGGATACAGATGTATATTCATCTCAATGTCGGGTAAAAGTCCCACGAAACTGGAAGCAACGTCTCCAAAAATGATCTAAATAGTGTTGACGGGGACGATAAACCTTAAATCAAACAAAACAGATATTGATACAACAGTTTAGTAATGATTTATGCTTCAAACTTTTCTACAGGGTGGTGCTCTGGAGTATGGAGGACGGTGAGGCTATATGTAGTTCTCCAGCTCAAAATAACAGTGCAGGCAATACACTGTGTCTTGCCTTCTCAAAGACAAGTGATTATCTCTTTGTCACAGGTGGAGAGTAAGTATCATCTTCGCAAGACATGGGGTTTTAACGTCACTACAGCTGGTCTTAAAGGCATTTATTCTTGTAACAGTAGGACGCAACGTGTGCTCATAATTGTTTTGTTGCCCCTTGTGATATACTCTCTGTAGCAGATCAAAGGCAGTCCCTAATAGAATGATTAGTAGCTCTTGATGAATCACCTGACTGAGGCACTTAAGGGGAAAATCAATACGGTACACTCTAGTCAACAGTTAGTAAACTATTGATTTTTCCCCAAGGAAGCCCCATACCTGTTGAAGACAGAGGGCTTCTCTTTAGTCAGCACTGAGGGCTATATAATATTATGTAATGCAATGATGGTCCTCAATAATCAAGAATAAATGCCTTTTAGGGAATGTGTGGCGGCCGTAAAAGTCTCCCTGCCCATCATCATAGTGTACAGTCAAACCTGTCATAGTTGGCCACCTCTATCAAGCAAGCAACCTGTCTTAAGCAAGCATGCATTTAGTTCTCGGAAAAGGCAAATGCATTTATAGTCACCTGTATTAAGCAAGCGCCTGTCATAAGCATGCACGCACCTTTTGAATATCCTTGAGGTGCTTGCTTAACACAGGTTGGACTGTGTTTATATTTTCTTGTCCTCTGGGATAATCGATTCCATTATGGGGTTTTGAAAATATTTTAGGGTCACTGATGAGGCTTAATTGCCCCCCCCCCCCACCCCCCCCCCCCCCAAAAAAAAAAAAAAAAAAAAAAAAAAAAACTTGTACACACTATGCTTTTCAGTTATTCGGTGTATTCGAATTCCATGATCCCAAAGGATGACCCTTTGATAATATAGAACATATTTAACTAATTTTGTACTGAATGGAATCTTTCACCTTATATATAACGCAAGTCCATTTAAAAGGTTATCAAGTTGTGTTTTCATCAAAATTTGGAAAATGGCTGAACTTATTGCAAACAGTGTAGGCCCTTGTCAGACGCCTGCACTGTTTGCCAATTACTCGTTTTGGGTTTGCGCTACAAAATGAGTTAAGTCCAGTTCGATCGCTTCCTAAGCAGTAGAGAACGCAGGAGGAACGAAGTGAACGTACCCAGCCGTCACATGACGTAATTGTGACGTTACATCATCGTCGGTACAACGTCATGGCGTTTATGTAACGTCACATCTACGTCGATGCAACGTCATGACGTTGCATCGACGATGATTTGACGTTGCCCTAACGACGTGTGCCTTCTACGGTAGAATCCTTGACTCGCGAAAATAAGTTTCAATGTAGTACAATATATAAGCACATAAACTACGCAGCAGGGAACGAATTTGACATAGAACCCTTGATTGGCGAAAATAATTATATGGAGCGCTGTGGTGCAGTGGTAAAGTATCGGACTCGGGATCTAGAGGTACCGGGTTCGATCCCCACGAGCGGCAAAGTGTTGTTTCCTTGAGCAAGAGACTCTACCCACATTGCGTAGAACTGGTTTCTACCCAGAAAAAGAGGGCCACATGGAAGATTAGTACTAGTTTACTAAATTATTTACCCTCTATAAATAATACCCTTTATTATTATAAATAAGGTCGATTATTATTATTATTATAAATAAGGTCGATTATTATTATTATTATTATTATTATTATTATTTCACTCACAAATTATAACACTCCGCCTCTTTAACATACTAGTAGAGCCTATGAAATTATATGCTCCTGATAAGAACATAAAAGGGTATTCAACTGATTAGACGGCGTCTGATCTGGGTCTTCACTGTTTGCCAATGTCCCGGAATACGAGCCCGGTCCAGATTTTACTCATAACTCTCTGACATCATAAGGAGAAGACTAGCACTGCTGTAAATAACCGGTGCCTGTATTTTGTACATGGTCAGTGATAGTCACGTGGACAATACTAGACGCGAAGCTTATGCAGTTAGTAAACTTTTGTTGACAGATAAGCAATCGTCCAAAAACGTTTAACTTAGCAGTATTTCTGTAGCAATATTACGGTCTCAGTACATTATTTATCACGTGACATTACTTTAAGTAATGTGATCAAACATTTCTTGTGGTTTTCTTCTTATTATTCATAAAATATGATTGTGAAAGCTCAGACAAATTAAATAAAAATCTTATGATTCAAACAAAACAAAGTTGTTGTTTTTTTTTTTTTTTTTTTTTTCAAAAATCAACATTATTCAGCTAAGGGCCCTGCTAAGTTCATCACTTTAACAGGTCCGCGAAATGAACACCCCCCATACCCCACTTTATATAGGGAAAAGTGGGGATTATAGGGGTGAACATTATTTTTCTTATTTCTGCGCAAGGCTTATAGGTTGTGGGTACTCAATGAGGCGGTTATAACGAGCACCCACAACCTATGTTTGCAGTATAAATAAGACAAATAGGCTATCATGGATTTTCACCAGAAAAGTAGCCGTTTAGGAGATATGAAAAAAGCGCTTTGTCTCACGAGTGTGTTATCGTATTCCCAGCAGGCACACGTCGCTAGGGCAACGTCAAATCAACGTCGGTGCAACGTCACGACGTTGCACCGACGTTGACTTGACTTTGCATAAACGTCATGACGTTGTACCGACTTTGATGTGACGTCGCAATTTCGTCATGTGCACGGTTTGTTTGTTTGTTTGATTTGAGGCTTAACGTCCCCGTCAACACAGTTTAGGTCATTTTGGAGATGTAAGGTGTGTTATCGTAATGTTTTCCATGCACAACAGTATATTTACCTCTGGTTACATTGTACAGCTGTTTGTGAGAGTACTTTTCTTTTAATGACCCTTCTAGAAGATTTCTCTTCAGACCAATCAAACACAGACGGTACTGCCCCTTTCTTGAGCCTTTTTAACACTGGCGTCCATCCAGCGAAGTCATCCTTTTTAAAGTGCTTGCAACAAACAACAGTAGATTTTGATAACTGAAAATAAGAAAAGGGGAAAGTTGTAACTAAATGATGTGGGAACATTTTAGCCCGACCACATTGCTATATTTTAGCCAATAAAATACTTTTAATCTAGCTGAAAATAAGTACATGTAGCAGTTAATCATTGAAATTGAAAAATAGCGTAATAAAGCAAACATCACGTATTGATGAAATAAACATTTTCATTCTCTGGCATGGCAGTATCAGTAGAATAAAGTGAAACATATAATCAGAGTTTATTGCAATAGCTTACGGTATTAAAAGAACAAACTTACGGTGAATTAAGGCATCAGGGGACAGTTAATCGCAGCACTTTTTTGTCCGCGTCACACCAAGTTTTTGAATCGTTATCGACAACTCCAGGAGAAAGCGATAACTTTTGTTTTGGTTTCAAATTGCTCCACACATGCACGAAATCAAAACAGAATACCAAAGAAACACTTCTCTGTTTGCATAGGCTGACAGCAGCAGCATTTCACTTACCCCACCCACTAATTTTTTACATACAAAAAATCATGACTCCACCTCACTTTGACAGATCCTGTGAATTTACTCCCAAAACACCAGTGCTTGGCACCTGTTGAAATGTCATGTACACTCAGTCACATGCAAAGAAATAGACAGAAAAGTATACCATAACCAGTAAACTTTTTCAGGAATCCTCTTTGAAAAAAAAAGCCACTTTTTAGTGCCAAATTTACCTTCGTGAATTCAGATATGCCGCTGCACCTTGAACTTGCACAGCATCCAGACAGCCGGGGTTTTAGTTTCGTATTCCATTTCATAAAAGAACAGATACTCAGCAAATAAGCCCACATTGGCAAAAAATATCCACATATCACAATTTCTATGAGCAACAATGCCATTATTGACCCTCCTACTATAATATTTTGAAAAACGTCCACCCTCAAATGCGAAACTGTCCCCTGATGCCTTAAGTTTGGAAGTTTTCTTTGATTTTCAGCCATTGGTGATCCCACATTGTAATTTGGCTTATTTGTAATAAAAACAAATAAAAAAGTGTTGACTAAAATACATGTTGTTGCTTTCATAGCCCTTTTGGAATTTTGACTGCGTTTCTTTAAGTTCATTTTTTGAAAGAGTACACTATAGACCAATGTGTGATCCATTATATTACACTTCCTAAAGTGTAACGTATTGGATTACAACTGACCAAGCTAGCAAAGAGCGTCGGACCAACGTCGGGCCGACAGGGACACGACCTGCACCCAGTCAGCAAAGAATACCGAGCCAACGTCGGGCCGATAGGGACACGACGTGACAGGCCCGACGTTGGCCCACTGGGTGGCAACGTCGTATGGCTGTAGGCTCTGTTTCGTGCTAATTGAAATGTCGTTCACAACAACTGTCGTCTGCTTTGTTGTGTGCTGTTTACTTGATAAAAGTCATTTTTGCAAACAGTGTGGACCCAGATCAATCTACAGGGTCCACACTGTTTGCCTGTATGCAAAAATATGTGTGAAAATTTTGCAAGAAGATTCAGCAGACGACATCAACAGATGGCATTTTAGACGCAGTTTCTAGCTCGCCTGGTCGCAGTCCAAGAAGAGCTTTTCTTGCACACCAGACAAGGAAATCCGTGATTTTATCCTGGGATAGAAATTTATGTTCTGACCCTGGTGTTCCGACCCAGGCAACTAACACAAATGCGCTTCAATTCTATTCAACTGCCGGAACTACTTCCGCAGTACTTTTATTTTGTAAACAATATACATGTGCGAGCTGTCAAATGATGTGCAAGAAAAAGAATCCAATATGGGTTTCTGTTGTAGAAGGGCGTTTCCAACCCTCGGGATGACCGTGCTGAGCGGAACCTCGGCGTAGCCTCGGTTCCGCTTAGCACGGTCATCCCTCGGGTTGGAAACGCTCATCTACAACAGAACCCCATATCAGATTCTTATATTACACTACCCCGGCGTTGGCGCTGGCGTTAGCGTCGGTGGCATCAGTGTCCACATTTACGTTGAAATTTGTAAGAACTCATATGTTCCAGACCGTATGATGGATCTGGCTCATATTTGGTATGATGATAGATATAGGTTCAACGCTTCATTTACAACCACCCATGGCCATGACCTCAAAAAAAAAAAAAGAATATTTTAAAGTTTTTTAAGAGCTCGTTTTTTCCAAACCATACGATGTATTTGTTTCATATTTGATATGATGATAGATATAGGAATAAGTTTTATTCGGCAATCCCGTGATCTCATCGTCAAGGTCACAGACTTAGAGATTTTATGTTAAAAGTTTTTAAGAGCTTATATTTTCCTAACCATACAGTGGCTTTTGTTTATATTTGATATGATGATAGATATAGGTCTAGTGTTTTATTCGACAAAATACTCCCGACTATGCCCACGACCTAAGGGTCAAGGTCACACACTTATGAATTTTATGTTAACGTTTTTGAAGAGCTTATATTTTCCCAAACAAAGGATGGATTTAGTTCATATTTGGTATGAGGAGGATTGATATAGGTCTAAATGACAATGACATCAAGGTCAAGGTCACAGACTTTTATGGTATAGTTTTTAAGACCTCGTATTTTAAATTAAGAAATGAATTTTATTTTTCAGCTGTTCATGAAAGTACGAAAACCTTTGGACATTTATCTATCATCATATCAATTATGAACCAACTACTTCATATGGTTATACAGTAGAACTTCGATGGCTCGAACACCAATGGCTCGTTCATCATGGATGTGTCGAACCCATTCTTGAGCCCCTAGCGAAATCATGTACATAACTAAAAATTGGAGGATAATTAATAAGATTTTAGTCTTTTATCTTGCAAATGTATGCTGTGTGTACTCATTAGAATCGCCTCATCCAGGCGATTCTAATGAGTACAGACAGCATACATTTTATTATAGAACACCGAAAAAGTGTCTCAAGTATCCCGTTATTCCTCCTGACAGTAACCCTCAGTGGCTCGAACTACCCCTGTCTCGAACAGATTTTCGAGGTCCCAAAGGTTTTCGAGCCATTGAAGTTCGACTGTATTTACATTTACATTTCCAACGTAAATGCTAATGTAAACCTATAGAAATTGTCTACACGTCACCTTTGCCTCACCCAACCACCCACTTTCGTGGTATGTGTAGCATGCGTATATATATATTTGCAGCCGAACGCTGAGAGTTTGGGACATAGACAGAGATGATAGAAGATTGTTTCCAAATGAAGTTAAAATCGGAAAGTTTAAAAGGACAGTACAATGCATGGAGGTAACTTTGTAATTTTAATCCAATTTTGATCTGAATAGAATGCCAATCAGCACGGCGGACCATGTCGGGCAGACATCGGTACGACGTTTACACGTCATATCGATGTTATCCGGGCATTGATCCAACATTCATTGCTAGTTTGGGTCTTCCAAGTACTGCACAACATCGGTAACTCGAGTGAGTGAGTGTTTCAGTTTTACGTCCCACCAACAGCTAAGGTCATACGGAGACGGGACCTCGGTTTAAAGACGCATCCGAAAGTCTAGAGAAGCCCGGGATCGAACCTGCGACCCCTGGTTTACAAGGCGAGTAGCGTAACCACTCGACCACGGAGGCTTCTATCGGTAACTCGAACATGAATACCTTGTTTACCATGAGTAATTCGAACTTGTTTTGGAGACCCTACCCAGCAGCCACACGTCGCTAGGGCAACGTCAGATCAACGTCGGTGCAACGTCACGACGTTGCACCGACGTTGATGTGACGTTGCATAAACGTCATGAAGTTTTACCGACGTTGTTGTGACGTCACAATTACGTCATGTGCCTGCTGGGTAGAGAAGTCTTCCAATAGCTCCAGTTATTTATTAGGGCCCTTTATGGACGTTTTCTGATTTCAATTTCAAAAACGTATGTTGTTTGTACTCATTAGAATCGCATCAATGAGATAAGAAAAAAAGAATGAGATCACATGAAAACCAGATCGGGTAATTTAAGGTGCAAAGGGCCAATACACGAATTGTCGGAGTATGCCTCTGACGTTTGAATGCCTTCAGCGTATGCCTGTACAGGAATCTCCCTAATGTTAAGGAAACGTGCTTAATATCATTTGGGCATTGAAAACCTAAAAACCACATATAAGTCATACAATTCCTTGTAGGTCTTGCTGAAAATTCGCAGCAATATGCTTGAGGATTAGCTTGTGTATTTTAGCTCACCTGAGCCGAAGGGTCCAGAGGAGCTATTGTGATCACTCACCGTCCGTTGTTGTCGTCGTCGGCCGTCCACAATTACTTCAAACGACATCTTCTCCTAAACCACTGATCGGATTTTGACCAAACTTCACAGGAATGATCCTTAGGTGCCCCCCCCCCCCCCCACCTTTAAAAGTTGTTCAAATGGTTCCGGTCCATTGCACACCTAGGTCACAGGAGCTAAAAGTAGATTTTTAAATGAAAACTTAAAAAATTCTTCTTCTCTGAAACCACACGGCCCAGGTCTTCGATATTTGGTATATAGCTTCATCTAGTGGACCTCTACCACGCTTGTTCAAATTATCGCCCTGGGACAAAGAATGGCCCCGCCCCGGGGCCCACTTGTTTTACATATACTTATAAGGGAAAAACATTTAACAATCTTCTTGTCTGAAACCAGAAAGAATAGGTCTTTGATATTTGGTATGTAGCTTCATCTGGTGGACCTCTACCAAAATTGTTCAAATTATAGCCCGGGAGCCAAAACTGGCCCCGCCCCGGGGCCCAATGGTTTTACATAGACTTCTAAGGGAAAACATTTAAAAATCTTCTTGGTTGAAACCTTTGATATTTGGTATGTAGCTTCATCTAGTGGACCTCCACCAAGATTGCTCAGACTATAGCCCTGTGCCCAAAAGATGGCCACGCACAGGGGCCATCTTGTTTTAGATAGACTTATTAAATAAAACCTTTGAATATCTTCTTGTCTGAAACCAGAAGGCCCAGGTGTGTAACTTCATCTAGTGGACCTCTACCAAGATCACTGAAATGGGCCAACTGGTTTTACATAGACTTATAAGTGAAAAACCTTGCAAAAAAATCTTGTCTGAAACAGAAGGCCCAGCCCTTTGATATTTGGTATGAAACTTCAACTAGTGGACCTCTACCATGATTTTTCAAATTATAGCCCTGGAACCATAAATGACCCCACCCTTGGGCCCACTTGTTTTACATAGACTTGTGAAGGAAAAATCTTTTAAAGTCTTCTTGTTTGAAACCAGAAGGCCCAGGTCTTTGATATTTGGTATGTAGCTTCATCTAGTGGACCTCTACCAAGATTGTTCAAATTATAGCCCTGGCATGAATGGTCCCGCTCTGGGTCCACTTGTTTTACATAGTCTTATAAGGGAAAAACCTTTAAAAATCTTCTTGTCTGAAACCAGAGAGAATAGGTCTTTGATATTTGGTATGTAGCTTCATCTAGTGGACCTCTACCAAGATTGTTCAAATTATAGCCAGGCGGCCAAAACTGGCCCCGCCCCAGGACCCACTGGTTTTACATAGACTTCTAAGAGAAAAACATTTAAAAATCTTCTTGGCTGAAACCTTTGATATTTTGTATGTAGCTTCATCTAGTGGACCTCTACCAAGAATGCTCAAACTATAGCCCTGTGCCCAAAAGATGGCTACACACAGGGGCCATCTTGTTTACATAGACTTATTGAATAAAACCTTTGAATATCTTCTTGTCTGAAACCAGAAGGCCCAGGTGTGTAACTTCATCTAGTGGACCTTTACCAAGATCACTGAAATTATAGCGCCCTGTGGCCAACTGGTTTTACATAGACTTATAAGTGAAAAACCTTTTAAAACATCTTGTCTGAAACAGAAGGCCCAGCCCTTTGATATTTGGTATGAAACTTCAACTAGTGGACCGGTACCATGATTTTTCAAATTATAGCCCTGGGACCATTAATGACCCCGCCCTTGGGCCCACTTGTTTTACATAGACTTGTAAAGGAACAACCTTTAAAAGTCTTCTTGTTTGAAACCAGAAGGCCCAGATCTTTGATATTTGGTGTGTAGCTTCATCTAGTGGACCTCTACCAGGATTGTTCAAATTATAGCCCTGGCATGAATGGCCCCGCTCTGGGTCCACTTGTTTTACATAGTCTTATAAGGGAAAAACCTTTAAAAATCTTGTTGTCTGAAACCAGAAAGAATAGGTCTTTGATATTTGGTATGTAGCTTCATCTAGTGGACCTCTACCAAGATTGTTCAAATTATAGCCCGGGGGCCAAAACTGGCCCCGCCCCGGGGCCCACTGGTTTTACACAGACTTCTTAGGAAAAAACGTTTAAAAATCTTCTTGGTTGAAACCTTTGATATTTGATATGTAGCTTCAACTAGTGGACCTCCACCAAGATTGCTCAAACTATAGCCCTGTGCCCAAAAGATGGCCACGCACAGGGGCCATCTTGTTTTACATAGACTTATTAAATAAAACCTTTGAATATCTTCTTGTCTGAAACCAGAAGGCCCAGGTGTGTAACTTCATCTAGTGGACCTCTACCAAGATCACTGAAATTATAGCGCCCTGGGGCCAACTGGTTTTACATAGACTTATAAGTGAAAGACCTTTCAAAAAAATCTTGTCTGAAACAGAAGGCCCAGCCCTTTGATATTTGGTATGAAGCTTCAACTAGTGGACCTCTACCATGATTTTTCAAATTATAGCCCTAGGACCATAATTGACCCCGCCCTTGGGCCCACTTGTTTTACATAGACTTGTAAAGGAAAAAACCTTTAAAAGTCTTCTTGTTTAAAACCAGAAGGCCCAGGTCTTTGATATTTGGTATGTAGCTTCATCTAGTGGACCTCTACCAAGATTGTTCAAATTATAGCCCTGGCATGAATGGCCCCGCTCTGGGTCCATTTATTTTACATAGACTTATAAGGGAAAAACCTTTAAAAATCTTCTTGTCTGAAACCAGAAAGAATAGGTCTTTGATATTTGGTATGTAGCTTCATCTAGTGGACCTCTACCAAGATTGTTCAAATTATAGCCCGGGAGCCAAAATTGGCTTGCCACTTGCTTTACCTAGATGTATAAGGGAAACACTTTAAAATCTTGTCTCAAACCGGAAGCCAAGGTCTTTAATATTTGGCATGTAGCTTCATTTCGCACCCCCCCCCCCCCCACACACACACCGGAACACATGCACATATTTTCCCTCTTAGCTCAGGTGAGCGATATGGTAGCATTACACTAAATACTGGGAGGTACCGGGTTTTATCACTTTGGGACAGATCACTTTGGGACAGAGCTTTTAGTTGCGTTCTAAATACCAGACTTGCTTCCATTGGATATATATCCCATGTTTTATTTCATTGTGAGAAAATGATAGGTATAAGGGACTAAAATGATGCATGTTTTATAAATATATCTGCAAGCTCAAAGAAATTTTTGCTGATTTTATATGGTCACCCCTCCTTTAAAAATGTTGGTTTTATTTACTCCGTTCTAGCAGGTCAACAAACATGGTTGATTGTAACTTGAAAATGAGCCGGACAACATGTGGATTTTTTCTCATTAACTTGTTGGGCTAGGATGGCTCTATAAACAAGTAAGGTTTGAAAAGTTTTGTATGTGTAGTTTTTCTGGGAGCAGGTAAAAGGTTACTATTGTCGCCTATGGAAAACATTTAGTGGAAAGCTACCATATAGGACCATCATGGTTCCCTTGGTTCATGTGCACTTTCTGCATTTGTACAAACCTCTGAATGCCATATTGGCTTTTGGTCGGGGGCATTTGACATCTCTGCTCATGGCTATTTTTTTTATCTAGTTGATAGTTTGGAATACAGTAGTTTAAATCGGGCTTGAATATGTATATTGGAGAGTCACTCACTGATGAGGCCTTATTTGCCGAAACTAGCTAATATGGCTCAGAAAATTTGTACACTTCGTCTCTCGACACTATTTATAGTTTCTAAAGTGGTATCTTTTACCAGCTCCATAATTAACAATGTATCAATAAAATGGTTGTCACTTGATCTTGACTCTCCGCTTCCTAACACCACTTAGAAAACCTACATAGTATAATCGCAAGATGGAAACAGTTGGGCCCTTGGAGGAATCGTCTCGGTTTTGAGGCCGGTTTGGGACGAAACGTCTCTAGCACGAGACGTTCCGTTACTGCAAAAGTGACGGGTTTTACCCATGGCGCGGCTATTATTCATCAGCAACGCAATGTCGTCTTCAGGTATAGTCCCGCACTGCATGACCTGATCAAAGACAGTCACATTATCCTGACACTGGGTCGACCAGTCCTAGCTCTACCCCGTAAATCTGAGTGCCAAGCGAGGAGCAGCTAGTACCATTCTTAACGACTTTGGTATGTCGCGGCCCGGGATCGAACCCGTGACCTCCCGTTCCCCGGAGCGGACACTCTACCAACTGAGCTATCGGGGTCGGTCGTTCATGAAATAAATTGATAGTACAGAAGTTATAATATTTAGTTCCATCGACAGTTTCATTTTTAGATATGAGGAACTTTTTCAAACTATTTTGAATATGGATCACGAGAACACGCTTATATAATTTTTACCCCCTAAAAACCTCACTTTTATATAGCAAAACTGGGGTTTAAAGGGGTATACATTTTTTAGCTCACCAGAGCCGAAGGCTCCGGGGGAGCTTATAGTATAGGCATTGTCCGTCGTCGTCTGCATCGTCTGCGTCGTCTGTGTCGTCTGCGTCGTCAACATTTCAAACAACATCTCCTCTGAAACTACTTGGCCAATTGAAACCAAATTACATGTGGAGCCTCTATGGGAAGGGAAAACGAAAGTTTGTTCGGGAGGACTGGGTCACATGACCAATATGGCCGCCATGCCCATATATGGTAAAAACCTTAAAAAATATTCTTCTCAGGAACCGAACAGCCGATGATCTTGAAACTTGGTATGCAGCATCGGGGACTCGGGCCCTACCAAGTTTGTTCAAATGATGACCTTCGGTTGACCTTGACCTGTTTTATGTCAAGGTCAAATTTGGTCACTTAGACATTTGCATGGAAAAACGGCAAAACAGTCGATTTTTCTGATTGTATGTTAGCTAGTGGCATCAGAAATGGTAATAGCAATCAGCTGAATAGAAGTTTATCAGTTTCAAAGGTCAAGGTCATTTACCGATCTTTGTCCAGGACGGCTCAGAATCAGCCTATTTTTATCTTCTTCTTCACTTAAACTACTTGGCCAATTGAAACCAAATTACATGTGGAGCCTCTGTGGAATGAGGGAACGAACATTTGTTCATGAGGATTGGGTCACATGACCAATATGGCCGCCATGCACATATATGGTAAAAACCTTTAAAACTCTTCTCCTCAAGAACCGAACGGCCGATGATCTTGAAACTTGGTATGCAGCATCAGGGACCCTGGCTCTACCAAGTTTGTCCAAATGATGACATTTTGTTGACCTTGACCTGTTTTACGTCAAGGTCGAATTTGGTCACTAAGGCATTTGTATGGAAAAATGGCAAAACAGTGGATTTTTCTGATTGTATATTAGCTAGTGGCTTCAGAAATAGTATTTATAATCAGCTGAATGGAAGTTTATCAGTTCCAAAGGTCAATGTCATTTACCGACCTTTGTCCAGGACGCCTCAGATTCAATATTTTTATCTTCTTCTTCACGTAAACTACTTGGCCAATTGAAACCAAATTACACATGTGGAGCCTCTATGGAATGAGGGAAAGACAGTTTGTTCGTGAGGACTGGGCCACATGACCAACATGGCCACCGTGCCCATATATGGTCAAAACCTTTAAAAATCTAGAACAGAATGGCCGATGATCTTGAAACTTGTAATGTAGCATCAGGGACTCTGGCCCTACCAAGTTTGTTCAAATGATGACCTTTGGTTGACCTTGACCTGTTTTATGTCAAGGTCAAATTTGGTCACTTAGACATATGTATGGAAAATGGCAAAGTAGTGGACATTTCTGATTGCCTGGTAGGCTGTGACATCAAAAACGATATTTGCAGTTAGCTGAATGGAAGTTTATCAATTCCAAAGGTCAAGGTCATTACTTTTATCTTGGATGGCTCAGATTCAGTGTTTTTATCTTCTTCTCCAGTAAAAGAGCTGTGCTGATTGAAACCAAATTACATGAAAAGCCTCTATGGGGGTGAGGCAATTAAACATTATTCGTTATATTGTTGTCACATGACCAAGATGGGCACCTTGCCTGAATATGGTATAAACCACATGACCTCTGGTGAGCGTAGTGGCCCATGGGCCTCTTGTTTCTTATTTCTGCTCAAAAACACAGATTGTGGGTATTCGTTAGAAGCGAGGCGGTTCTAACGAGTATCCACCATCTATGTTTTAAGCAGAAACTTGAAAAATACAGGAATTTTAATTGGATTTTTTTTTTTAGTGTCAATATTCTCAACATATTTGAATAGGCGTGTTTTCGTAATGCGTAGCGCTATTTTCTCACGGATGTCTCGTAATTTAATTGGCGGTGATTAGGCAGTTTGCATTGAGCCGAAATTTCGCTCTTCAGTTATCCGTGGGGCGATTGTGAACTGAGTGATCCCATACAGATACAATCAAAGGTGAAAAAAATGAAAAACAGCGCGTACATTGGGGTCATTTATTAAATACTTTTAAAGTATTTGCAGTTAGTTGTCAACAAACAACTTCGTCAGCCAGACCGTTTTGGGAAGGACGATGAGTGTATATCATCAGATTAACAAGTCGTGTAATGAGCACCCCTATAAAACCCACTTTACATCACGTGAACAAGTCCATGAAATGAACACCCCCTTAAACCCCACTGTATAAAGAGAAAACTGGGATTTACGGGGGTATACATTATTAGCCTTATTTCTGCTCCAAGACATAGGTTGTGGGTACTCGTTAGAACCGCCTCAATGAGGCGGTTCTAACGAGCACCCACAACCTATGTTTGCAGTATAAATAAGATTTTCATCAGAAAAGTAGCCAATTTGGAGATATGAAAAATGCACTGTGTCGTACGGGTGTGTTATCGTAATGATTTAGAGAAAACAGGGGTTTACAGGGGTATACATTATTTTTCTTATTTCTGCTCCAAAACATAGGTTGTGGGTACTCGTCAGAACCGCCTCAGTGAGGCGTTCTAACGAGCACATACAATCTATGTAGGAATAAAATAAGAAAATTAACCGTTTTGGAGATAAGAATGAATGTACGGCCCCCGCCCAGAGGGGCTTGAAGAAATATATGGGCTGCATGATGCTTCCACGCAGAGCTGAAGCCGACCCGCACACTAGTACTGGTAAACCGCTTAGAGGATCTAAACCTGTCCAGGAACCGCGATGCGAGGCGGACCGTTCCTGCTAATAAACCCTATTGGTTTCATTAGGCGACAGGGCTTGAGATGTCATTTCATCTCAATGTCGGGTAAAAGTCCCACAAAATTGGAAGCAACGTCTCCAAAATGACCTGTACAGTGTTGATGAGGACGTTAAACCTCAAATCAAACAAAACAAACAAATGAATGATTGTAATATGTCACTCGGGTTTGTTTTCCTATTGTTTTTAGGTTTATTACATTTCATTACCTTTTCAGGTAGACTCTGACGAACATTGCTACTGTGGTACACAGACTGGAGACATTTTTGTCATAAATATTGAGAGCATGCTTTTTCAATATAGAGCTCCACAGAAGAAGCTGTTTGAAAGTGGGGTTACTGCCCTAGCAAAAATTAAGCCGGGAACAGTTTTGGTTGGAACTGGCTGTGGAAATCTGCACGCGTTTCGGTTTCTTTCAAACAAACAGAAGCCTCAAATACTCGGGTAAATACGTATATATGTGTTTGAGTTTTACGTCCCATAAATAGCTAAGGTCATATGGAGACGGGACTTCGATTTAAAGACTCATCTGGAGAAGCCCGGGATCGAACCCACTACGCCTGGTTAAGAGGCGAGTAGCATAACCACTACACCACGGAGGCGTCTCAATCGGGTAAATATAAAGCAATTCATTTAACGTACATTCGTGTCATTCTCTTTGCATGTAGTTCACTTTGATTGAGGCATCTTGTAATCCAGTGCAATTCCATCATTAAGTCAAGCTAAAATTAAGACTAAATTGCACGACCCGCAGAGAAAGCGACCGACTGAAGTCGGTTGATTTTCTAAGAGTGCCCTAAAATCACCGTGTCATTCTGTCATTCTGTCAGTCCGTCAGTCTGTCTGTCCGTCCGTAACCCGTTTGTGAAAATTGGTGATAGTGACTTAACCGCTTGGAATATTTAAACAATTTTTGGCATACTGATAGATATCAATGAGATCTAACCAATGAACTTGCGAAATATTACATTCCATTTAGTATAGCCTCGCCGAGGCGAAAAATGTGAAAATTTTCGAACTGCTTCTCCTCGGAAACCGCCTTTGTTGGGCCGATTGAAGTCAATTTTCATATGGAGCCTCTATGGGATGGAGGAAACCAAAATTTGCTCATGGGGTCCAGGTCACATGACCAAAATGGCCGCCAAGCCATATATGGTCTGTCTGTCTGTCCGTCCGTAACCCGTTTTTGAAAATTGGTGATAGTGATTTAACCGCTTGGAATATTTAAACAATTTTTGGCATACTGATAGATATCAATGAGATCTAACCAATGATTTTGCGAAATATTACATTCCATTTAGTATAGCCTCGCCGAGGCGAAAAATGTGAAAATTTTCGAACTGCTTCTCCTCGGAAACCGTTGGGTCGATTGAAGTCAAATTTCATATGGAGCCTGTATGGGATAGGGGAAACCAAAATTTCCTCATGGGGTCCAGGTCACTTGACCAAAATTGCCGCCAAGCCATATATAGTAAAAACCCTTCAAAAATAGTCTTCTCCAGAACCACTGGGCAGATTTCCACGAAACTTGATAAATAGCATCTGGGACGTAGGCCCATCTTAAATTGGTAAAATGGTGACCGTGGGTTGACCTTGACCTTTTTTGTGCCTAGGTCAAACTTTGACACATATGCTTTTGTATTGGAAAAGTGAGAATGCATTTTATCCTGCAAACGATTCAGAATACAGTACTAAAGTATAAGATATATGTTTGCTCCTTACGATAAGGCGCATTTATTGGGGGAACCGTTTTAGGTCCAGGTCACATGAGCAAAATGGCCGCCATACCCATATATGGTAACACTCATAAAGCTAAAAGTATCCGGCGGGTCGTGCACTTCAAGTGAAGCACTGGTTATCTTTTAAACGCATTTAAAATGGTTCAGGTTTTCATTCTTTGTGTTTTCTCCAGAATTGTCCTCGAGTAAAAAGACTACCATTGAGACTGTTCATAGCAACAGATAAGCGTAAACAAGTTATTGAAATGAACCCCTCCAGACACAAAACGTTGTTTCAACGTTGATTCAACGCTGAGTGCCTGTTAGGAATAGAGAAAACCGGAGTTTATGGGGGTATACATCATTTTTCTTATTTCTGCTCCAAGACATAGGTTGTGGGTACTCATTAGAAGCGGTCCAAAACCTATATGTTTTGAGTATAAATTAGAAAAAGATTAAAACTTTTGGTCATAAAAACGGCCGTTTTTTTTGGAGATATGAAAGAATGCAGTATATCACACGGATGTGTAATCGTAATGGTTGCGTATTTTGTGATAACTGAAGGATATTTTTCCTCGATTCTCCAAATAAACCTATGTTGTGTGTATTCAATACAACTGTCTCGACGAGCTGGTTCTAATGATAACACACAAGGTGGTTCCAATGAATACACAACATAGGTTTTTAAAACTACGAGGTATGTTCGAAAAGAATTGCTTATTTTTATCTGGAGACTTCAAATTTCAAGTTAGCCCAAAAATGCTCATTGCATGCCCTCGAAGTACTTCCCGTGACTAGAAATGCAAAGTTTCAGCCGATGTACCCACTTCTTGAAGGCGTCACGGTGCGCTGATTTGGGCAAGTAATAAGGTACTAATGAATGGCAGATCCAAGTGCCTGTCGGAACTGGTATTTGCGCCCAGCAAGGAATGATTTCAATTTCGGAAACAAAAAGAAATCACATGGGGCAATGTCTGGGGAATACGTGGGGTGAGGCAAAACAGTTACTTTTTCTTTCTTCAAAAACGCCGCAACTATTGCGGAGGTATGAGCGGTTGCATTGTCATGTAGAAGACGGACATGTTTAAAACCAGTGGCATGGCGTCGTTTCCAGTTTCTTCAGTACTACGTCGTTTTGGTACTTTCCGGTAATGCTTTTGCACTTTTTCACCGGCACTTTTTTGCGACTCCTTCATCAGAGAAGAAGATTGCATACAAAACCTTCTTTGAACTCAAAGAACGTTTAACAAATTATTGGGCGTTCGCTGTGTTTAGTGGCCCAGATCTTATTGCTAACCTTTCTTACGGGCTCAAAATAATGGACCTAGGTTTCATCACTTGTGACATTGGCAAACTGCTTTTTGTCGTAGAAGCAGTTTTTGGCCACTTTAACACGTTGCCTCTTTTGTTTGCTCGTCAGTCAACAGATGTGGCACCCATCTAGCAGAAATCTCTCTAACTTTCAAATGCTTATTCAAAATAGGGTGAACCATTGATAGCGACATGCCTACCTTTTGTGCAATATCAAGAACTATAAATATGGCATCTGCTTCAATGATTTCCTTTATCTTGAAAACGATTTCTTTGCGAGATGCAGTTTTTGGCCAACCTGATTTCGGTGCATTTTTGATGGACTCTACACCAGACTCAAATTTCTTTTTCCACCGCCGAACTGTGTCATAAGACACACAAGAAGCCGGTCCAAAAGCAGTAGAAATTTCAGTCATCAGCTTCGTCAAAGAACAACCAAGTTTTGAGCAAGCTTTGATGTAAGCCCGTATTTCAACTTTTTAGTCGACGCTTCTACCAACCATTTTTACTGCAGTGGTCAATGACTGCGTGTATTCAAATGGCAAATTTTATGTCTTACAATTAGTCTAACATGTGCGTTTATACACCATTGTGTAGATATTGAATAGCCGTATATAAATATGTATTGGTTTTGATCGTGCCCAACGTGGATATTGAGCTAGAGGACAATAAGCAATTCTTTTCGAGCATCCTCGTATCTTACAATTATCACAAAATACCAACCTTATCTGTTGCCATGACAGTTCAGATACCACTTTTAAACAGCCCCTAAGGTGGAATTTTACTGTATCTTGAATGTTTATATAGAAGTTTTGATGGAAGCTAAAATATATGCTGTTCACCATTTTTGCATTCTGATGAAGAAAGCCAATACAACGTAATTCAGACAGGAAAATATTTCTGTCCCCTCTGTTAAAAGAAACTGTGATTCTATGAAGACACACATCGCGAAAACACGCCTATATCATTTTTACCGTCTTTTTTGTTTGATTTGAGGTTTAACGTCCCCGTCAACACTGTAAAGGTCATTTTGGAGACGTTGCTTCCAATTTTGTGGGACTTTTACCCAACATTGAGATGAAATGACATCTCAAGCCCTGTCGCCCAATGAAACCAATAGGGTTTATTAGCATGGACGGTCCGCCTCGCACTGTGGTTCCTGGACAGGCTTAATAATTAGATCCTCTAAGCTGTTTACCAGTACTAGTGTGCGGGCCGGATTCAGCTCTGCTTGGAAGCATCGTGCAGCCCATATATTTCTTCAAGCCCCTATGGGCGGGGGCGGTTTTACCGTCTTAACCCCCACTTTTATACAGTAAAACTGGGGTTCACAGGGATGTACATTTTTTCTTATTTCTGCTTAAAAAAACATAGATTGTGGGTACTCGTTAGAACCGCCTCAACGAGGCGGTTCTAACGAGTACCACAATCGTTTTTTGAGCAGAAATATGAAAAATTTTAGAATTTTTGATCTTAAAAATTTCCTTTTTTTTATGGTAAAATTTTCAAAATATTTGAATAGGCGTGTTTTCGTAATGCTAGATCGAAGCCATTTTTAGATCGATTGTTATCGACAATCGATCTTAAGTTACATACCACACAATTTCCATTCCTGCAATTGTCCACGTGACCATCACTGATTTGGAAAACCCATTGTTATATTTATTAATAGAAAATAGCCATTCTATTTTTATCGAAGTGACAATTGTAGGTCAGAGTATTACGCAAGATGACTATCTATAGAATCTGGACAGGTGTATCATACACTGAATACCCAGATCGGAAAGCGTTGTCTGCTCAGCTGTCATTGTTTGATTATGATAGTGCTGGTGTTTAAGTAAAGTACTGTCAATTTAACCAGACTGCTGTAGGACCTACGGCTAGCTACGGGGTAGCCCCTATGTGCTTTTAGCGCCCGGTTACCTTACAAAATCTATCAAGTCAAGACCTACGGCTAGAAAAAAAGAGAATGAAAGACTTTTTTTAACTTCAAGGTCATGTCTCGATCACACATCTTCTTGCGGAAAGGTCATCCCTTTCAACCCTGGTCAGTGGAGCCATGCAACCAGTGTTTTCTATATAAATCGCTAGCCATTTATCTAGACACCAATTTAGCAGAATGGACGTGCCCGACTTGAGTTGGAAGAGTGCATTCCAGAAAATGTTTTGAGATTAAATAAATCAAAGCACTGACAGCACACATAGATATTAGGCTGTAAAAACGATCTGGTACTTAGACTGTTTCGTGTAACTGCAAACAGTAAGTATAGACCCTGATTGCGGCATCTGATCATGGTAAACATTGTCCGTGAATCGAAGACCACTCTAAACCCCACTTTATATAGAGCAAACTGGGGTTTAGGGGGTTTAACATTATCAGATTCTGTCACATTTTTGTTCGAAAACATAGATTGCGGATATTCGCAGGAACCGCCTTACGAGCACCCACAATCTATGTTTTGAGCTGAAAAAAATCACAATTTTTCATTTAAAAAGTTACTGTTTTCGTCTTTACAAATGTGCAATGTATTTGTATAGGTATGTTTTCAAAATGTGGCTTTATAGACGTACAAGTAACGCGGTTTAATAAGTTTCAATCGATTATTTGTCAATCGACTTCAAAGTTACAAAGGATAAAAACCGTTCAGTGCTGAAGATCACGTGACTGTAACTGACTTGTCGGAATAACTTTTATATAGAAAATAGCCGCAGTATTGTCAGAGTGTTGTGTAAGCCTAAAGATGGTTATTATTGAATCATAGAGTGGACTTGGCAAACAGTGAAGACCTAGATCCCAAGCTGTTGAATGCAGCGTCTGATCAAGCTCTTCACTGTGAAATTTTGCTTCAAAACAAGAATAAAAGATTTTAATGACACAATTTAACCCTCAGTTCATGGTTATTTGCCCTTTTTACGCTTGAAGACAATCGATCTACCAGTACTCTCAGTGCTTTGATTCTCTCATCTGGAAGAGGAATATGTAATTGTATTCCTTATAATTCCAGACCTTGGCATGATCCACAAGTCAAAAGTACCAGCGACGCAGCCATAACGTCTATTGCTGTTTCTGGTGGAGACCATGTAAGTAGCAGCAATCAGGAATTGGTCCAAATAAATAAATAAATTGAAGTAAATCAACGTTGGTAAGTTAAAATTGTTTGTTTGTTTGTTTGTTTGTTTGATTTGTGGTTTAACGTTCCTATCAATACTGTAAAGGTGATTTTGGAGACGTTGCTTCCAATTTTGTGGGACTTTTACCCGACATTGAGATGAAATGACATCTCAAGCCCTGCCGCCCAATGAAACCAAAAGGGTTTATCAGAATGGACGGTCCGACTCCTCTCAGCGGTTTACCAGTACTCGTGTGCGGTCGGATTTCAGCTCTGCGTGGAAGCATCATGCAGCCCATCTATTTCTTCAAGCCCCGATATGCAAGTTAAAGTTGCATTTTAAAATAAGATGAATAGGGGATACTTAGCCTGATGATAAATGTTGGCCTTTCCTGTCACTGCTTATGCTATAGGTCACAGAAAATATCTTAGTTGCAGACATACACGTTAATTCACTTACCGAAAGAAACAGCATAATCAGGAATATTATCCAACTGGTTGTCTTGTTATTAGTTATTCTTTGCCACTCTGTGTGCTAATTCAACAGACGACAAATTGTACAGGAGACAGTTTGCACGAAATATCAAATCCTGTTTCCTGGGGAAAATAAGAAAAATATTTCAAAATGCCATCTGCTGAAAAAAATACCCAGCATACAGAGTATTAAGAGTAATAGATACTGATAAGCCCACATACGCCGAAACTAGATATTCTGACCCAGAAAGCATGACTCTCTACTTTCATTATTGTGTTTTGTGATCGCTGTTTTTATGACATCTTTTATCGCTTTACTTTATAATTACAAATGTTTAAATTGATTTTGAGCTTATTGAAATACTGTAGTTCGTTCCAACATAATAATGATGAGCCAGCTCCTAGCCAAGACCAGAGGTTTTGGACAGCTGGCTTTCCGGAAATTACTGCAACAGCAAGTTTGAAGTGTCAACTAGATTTTTATTTGATTGATTTGAGGTTTAACGTCCCCGTTAACAATGTAAAGGTCATTTTCGAGACGTTGCTTCCCTGTCGCCCAATGAAACCAATAGGGTTTATAAGCATGGACGGTCCGACTCGGGCGCACCGCTTCGCCTGGGCAGGCTTAGATCCTCTGAGCGGTTTACCAGTACTAGTGTGCGGGCCGGATTCAGCTCTGCGTGGAAGCATCATGCAGCCCATATATTTCTTCAAGCCCCTATGGGCGGGGGCGTCAACTAGATTAATTCTGTGTCTATTTTCAGTGTTTCATGGGAACAAGAAATAGTCGAATATACAGACTGAAAGACACAGTTTCCTTCGAGAAGAGTGAACCAATCAAGACCTGCCACTCATCAAGGATAAATGGTCTTGTGTTTCCTTTGTAAGTGGAGACACACAAGCCGAAGCACTGCTGAAGATGCGGACAGGCTGTCGTTTTTACTTGGGCCCCGTCAAGCGATTTTGGTACTTATCGCCTATGCGAGCAGCGAAGGTTCAGGCGAGCCTGCGCATCCGCGCAGTCCCGCCAGAACCTTCGCTGCTCGCTCATACAAGCAGTAAATCAAGAGGAACCTTCAGACAGGCAGTCATATCCCTGGCCCCTCTGAATGGCTGGGCATGCGCAGTTAAAATTTGTCATGACGGAATGCTCGAAGACACAAATTCGCTTGGCGGGGCTCATTTGTTATAGTTCGTATTTGCATGTGTATACTCGTATTGCTAATGTCTTATCTTATCGTGGGATATAGCGATCAGCATGACGTCCGTCCGTCCGTATGTCCGTATGCATAATATTGTGGCCATAACTCCAATACCCTTCCAGATATATTGATGGAACTTGGTACAATTGTACACAAGGTTGAGAAGGCGTGTCATGCACAAGAACCACAACTCTGGGTGCCATCGTATTTCAGTTCTCTCCCCTGTCAGTATTCCCTTGTGATCGCCGAAACTCCAATACCCTTTGAGATATATTGATGGTACCTGGTACAATTCGGCCCCCGTCCATCGGGGCTTGAAGAAGTATATGGGCTGCATGATGCTTCCACGCAGAGCTGAAACCGACCCGCACACGAGTACTGGTAATCCGTTTAGAGGATCTAAGCCTGTCCAGGCAAAGCGGTACGAGTCGGCCCATACATGCATATAAATCCTATTGGTTTCATTGGGCGGCAGGGCTTGAGATGTCATTTCATCTCAATGTCGGGTAAAAGTCACACAAAATTGGAAGCAACGTCTCCAAAAAGACCTTTACAGTGTTGACGGGGACGTTAAACCTCAAATCAAACAAACAAACAAAACCTGGTACAATTATACATGAGGTTGGTAGGCGTGTCATGCACGCCTACCAACCTCATGTATAATTGTACATTTGTTCGGCGAAAAAATTACAATGTATTTCAAAACTTTAATTGTTCAATTAATTTGGTTAAAAACCACAAATTCAATAACCCAACACCAACGTCAATACAGTCGAACTTCAATAATTCGAACACCTTTGGGACAATGAAAATTTGTTCGAGATATTGGTCGTTCGAACTAATGAGGTTTACTCATAGTGTCAGTGTCTTGAGGCATAAATAGGATATCTTTACGATCTTCTACAAAATAAAGGTATGCTGTGTGTACTCACTTTAATCACCTCATTACAAGTCACTCATTCTCAAATGAATTGGGATATTGCAGTCGCCGTATATTTTCTGAAATCAAGCAGTCATTTTTACCAAATGCATACGTTTATATGACAGAACAACAGGTTCCAAAGATATCATGATAAACCTCCTGTAGAAAAATACCTTTTCAGGGAAAATGAGCCACGGGAAAACCTGGTTTTGTAATGTTCGAGACTGTCGCTTTTCGAATTATCTTTGTTTGCACACTTACATATTTGCAATTCCACTTGACAGGAAAGGGTTAGGTGGTTTTCATAAACTTTACATATTCTGGGTAGGGAAATACCTACCATTAAGAGGACCACATGGAGTCTAACTAAGTATTTTTCCCCCATTATGGCTGTCGCCGAAATTTAATTAAGCAGTGTAATGTACGAGACGACGTTTTTCTTCTTGATATTTCAAAACAACGTTTAGGTTTTTATACACAGAAACATGACCAAATGGAGATTCTTTATTATAATAAACATATAAGCTCGTTTGATGTTACCTGTACAATAGGAAATTAAAAATACTTGCCATACAAAAATGTGCATGGATTTGTTGCAAAAATGCATGTAATGTTCGCGATCATTATACCAGGTTTATTACGTATGTATCGACAGAAAATGCTAGATTGAATTAAACTCTCACAATGTGTGACTAATACAAATACATCATCTGGAACGAAAATAATATTTTGATGTTGAAATTCCCTCATTTCCAGTGTTTTGTAATGTTCGAGACCGGTAATGTTAAATACCGAAAATTGTTAGGCTAACAGCTTGATCACATTGATCTCACGTGGCACGGTTTTCCATTACCAGATTTCGTAGTAGAAAGTGTCTGCAGACGACATGGGTGCCTTTTCCGGTGTTTGATGGGTGGGGGAGTCGGCAGACAATACCACAGTTAAGGGAAAACAGAAGTCATATCTTGTTTTTAAATATCTGCATAGAAACTTTTTATCTTTTACCAATATTATTTGCCACAATTAATATTGTTCAATTAATTTGGTTCCACAAAAAATCATTATTAATGAACAACATTTGTTGTTGTGCAACCTTATTTGTGTAAAATGAACACGTTTAGTGATATACATGTTTGCTACATTTCTACCAATAGCTGCAAAAAGTAACAATGTTGATTCAAAATTTATTACTTATTTTCTATTTTGGATTTGAGTCCCGCAGCTTTTAATCTTATACCAAATATTATTTGCCAGAATGAATATTTCAATATGAATCGTGCAATGTTAAGAAGGCACTTCAACTCTCCAATTTGTATTTCCAAATGTATATTTTGAATGTTAAAAAACATTGTAAGTGCAGTGAATGTTACTAAAATTATGGTATCGAACATTACAAATTGTACTCTTGATTATGTCAACTAGATACAACGAATATAATATCAGATTCCGTTTCAATTTTACATGTAGAAATGGTAAAGCGGCATAGGATGTCCCTTTACCGTGTATGGCAATGTCCGAGACCATCATAGCTGCCATTTACAGACATGCATATGTTTACATTTCTTAGAATTTTTTACAAACTCTACTAAGCATGTTACTTTCTTCAAGCTGGTAGACAAAATTGGTTACATTTTGAAGACTTTTGTATACAACAATATTGCTCTGGAATGCACTGTAATGTTCGATACTGAATTCTCGCAGTTGCATCATTAATTTTACATACTTGATTGTTGAGAACACAAGGCCATGCGATTGTTGTGTGTTTATATGTGAGAGATATGTCTTTTAATGTTTTGGCTGCCTAAAGAACGCAGTTTATCTATCAGGAGAGCATTTTTTATACATAAAAGTATATACCGAAGCTTTTTTGCGTAATAGCGACACCATGTTTTAAAAGCATATGACTGAACATGCACTGTTACATTAGTTAGATCCAAAAATTGAATGAAAATGACACTCACAGCTCTCTGTATTGTCCGCGACTTTTTATATATAATTCATATAAACTTATTGCTTATGTTGATCGTTTATCTAAAGTAATATTACTTGTGTTCCTTATTTACCACTCAATACCTGCTCAAATGCAATAGTCGATAGTGATCTAGCTATTATGTGCTTTTCTTAAAACAAAACGAAAGTTGTATGTTTTCAGAAAACTATTTCTTTTTCTGTATTCTCTAACCAACCCTGAATTTTATTCAAAATGGTTATTCATTTCTTTACCATATATATGACCATATGTTCAATTTTGTCCCCGCTTAATAACCCGGTCGTAAGTTTCTGTCATTGCGAGCTGCGGTCTCTTGATTTTTGTGATGTTAAAGAAGTGGGTAACGAACAAATAGATTGTAGCGTACATTTCTCACAATCAAAATTTATCAAAATACCGACATATTTCTAACTGTTGGGGTGAATTAACTTTTCATTTCTTGATCCAGGAATTTTAACTGAGTATAGGCACATGTTAATACTTTTTTGTGAACATATCGGTGACTGAATTTAAGTAACTTTATAATTTGACTTTTTAAACGGTTAAAATCCCAATTCATTTGAGAATGAGTGTGTACCAATTATCATCAATACATCTCAAAGGGTATTGGCGTTACGGCGATCACAAGGTGCCAAATTGTAGGAACAAATTAAATCAAGTAATTTGATCGGTTGAAAAGTCAGAATTTGGTATGGATTACATTGATTTAGTAAGCAGGACAAGGTTTATTTTTTGCGTTTTATATTGGTGACAAAGTTTGTCTTTTTGTTTGGGAGCTTCTTTGATCGCGGCTTTTCTTGAGTAATGTTTTAGTACTATTTTCGATCTTTAAAACAAAAACATGGTCACCGCGGGTGGGTGTAAAAGTACGGTCGGTACGAACACCGATGGCTCGATTACCACGGCTGTTTCGATCTCTTTCTAGAGTCCGTGGGCCAACTTTAACATAACCGCCGATATTGGTATATGATCATAAAATTTTGGAAAGTCGTAATTTTAGGAGAAATTACAAATTTTATTTTAAAAATGCATGCTGTGTGTACTCATTAGAATCGCATTTATTTAATATATCCTTATTAAGCCTTATGATCTGGCCCTATGATTAACACTCAATGGCTCGAATTAACCCTCATCAAGAAAACACGCCTATATGAGCCCCGCCAAGCGAATTTGTGTCTTCGAGCATTCCGTCATGACAAATTTTAACTGCGCATGCCCAGCCATTCAGAGGGGCCAGGGATATGGCTTTCTGTCTGAAGGTTCCTCTTGATTCACTGCTTATATGAGCGAGCAGCGAAGGTTCTGGCGAGACTGCGCGGATGCGCAGGCTCGCCTGAACCTTCGCTGCTCGCATAGGCGATAAGTACCAAAATCGCTTGACGGGGCCCATATAATTCTGACCCCCTTCAATCCGACTTTTATATATTAAAACTGGGGTTTACAGGGGTATAGTTTATTTTTCTTATTTCTGCTCTAAAATATATTTTGAGCAGAAATAAGATATATATCACTATTTTTCATCTTAAAATTTTCGTGTTTTTTTTTCGGCGGTAAAGTTTACAATGTACTTGTAAAGGCGTGTTTAAACACTTTTTCATGCCACCAAAGTTGTTGGAGTCATTGAAGTTTGCATGTACCTAAGAAATCGGAAATAGACACATCCAAACACTACGTCATCACTCAATAATACTATTTGCCGGGACCTACCGGTGGTGGGCAAAAAACGTCTTTGGCCGTTTGTCGCCATTGTAAATGCGACGTTATTTTCTGTAAAATTGTATTTTGTTTGGAATCGAAACGACCAAATTGACCTTTAAACTTTTAAAATAGACATGTCTAAGCTAGTAATTATTGGTTTCTAGAATATTTGAGGATGTTTTAATGATAATTAGCTGTTAAACTTAGGCAGGTAACGAGGCTGGATGGTCTTAATTATTTGTGATAAAAATGCGCAAAATGAATGACTAAAAATGCGAAAGTTGCAGGAATGAAGTCAAGAATATATTAATCTACTCATTTAAAGTGTAATCCGATCGACTTTCTGTAACAGTCAACTAAAATATGCCCGTAATATCAAACCTATTTACAATGTGTTTATATGGAACCACCGGCTTTTTGCCAACCACGAGAGATCGTTATCAAAAGGAAAAGTAGGTTTGCGCATGCGCAGTGACAAGTAAACAAGGTCACGTGTCAAAACATTGGATCCGTCTATACCGTAAAATCCCAAAATTTCGGTCAGCTTGGGGCATGCTGTAATTCTCCTAAAAATATAAACAAATGGTTTCACGATCCTGCAAGGTGTCCGAAAGGTGCAGAGGGAATGGCAAACAGTGTAAATCCTGATCAGACTGATCCTCCATGAGGCTGCACTGTTTGCTTATGTCTGTCCGACTCAGAACTTACGATCATTAAGGTACTCAGCCTGTATAGTATAAATACATACCATGCTTATTCATTTCAGGGAGAGTTCCAAGCTTTTTGTTACCTGTCAGAAAGAACAAGTCCGAATCTGGCTCACATCGAACATGAAAGAACTGGCTCACTTTGCTATTCCTAAAGCAACCTGCAACGCAATAGATGTCTCAAAAGATGGGAACTTTATTTTGTCAGGTGAGATGATGAAGTGCTTAACCTCCTGGTGTAGAAGATGACTTCTGGTGAATGATTGCATCTTTTCCATTGTATTTTTCTGTGATTCTTGTTTATATTATACCATCATTGAATGCTTCAACAGAGAATTTAAAAGTACGAACTTTATCACTTGTTAGCCGTTTTTGGCAACATTTCTTGGAAGGCCAGCACTGAGCTCATTCTCATGCAGTTCCAATTCAGCGTGGGGCAATATAAACACAGGAGTATTACAGTTTTGTTCTCGACAAAGGCAACAGGCAAGCATAACGACCAACCATATCCACTAAAACACTTTGTTGGAGGTTGCCTCACAAGATCGCATTGGCTCAAAGTGTAATTGCGGTAACAAAGGACATTTCAGAAAAGAGACACACACAAAATAGAAGTGGAGGCAATGATCAGGAATCGATACAATAAACCCACAGCTCCCATCAGAGACACCAAAGGGAAAGACACACAAACATGAAACAACAGACCCTAATGGAAACACCAGCAGCGGGAAGCCAAAAGGACAGTTACTTTCTCACAAAATGGCCAAAAGGCTATGGAAAACATGTAGAAGTTGCTGGGCAAAAGCTCAAACAGTACTGTTATTTTCCGAATCTCTTCATTTGTGTATAGCAACAGATAAGGTTGGTATTGTGTGATAACTGAAGGATAGTTTTGTCAATTCTGCATTAAAATATATGTTGCGGGTATTCATTAGAACCGCCTCGTCGAGGCGGTTCTGGTGAATACCCACAACATAGGTTTGTATACTGAAAGAAAACTATCATTAAGTTATCACAAAATACGCACCTTATCTCTTGCTATATGTCATGAATACTCATATAAGTACCTACATGTATCCGTATACTCAAGGTACAGCGAAAATATATGTGTATCGCAAAGACTCAGATCAGCCTGCGCACGCGCATTATCTTATCAGAGTCTTTGCCGTGCGCCATATGGTTGTCCCTTGATTCAAGTTTCTTCATACAGACAAAGTAAGGTTGTCATCACGTTAACGAGTCCGTGTAATGAGCACCCCTCTAAATCCCGGGGTTTCCAGGAGTATACATTATTTTTTCTTATTTTTGCTCCTTAATGAGGCGGTTCTAACGAGTACCCAAAACCCTATGTTAGAAGTATGAATAAGAAAAAGTCACATTTTCACCAGAAAATGAATCAGTTTGGCTATAAAAATGCACTATGTCGCATGGGTGTGTTATCCTAATGTATTCAGAATGGGTGCACTGGCGGATAAGATTCTTCGCTGTCCGTAACTTACGAAGACCCATTTTGGCATGATGCAGCTCATATGTAACATTTTCGTTAAGGTTGGGATGACGGGGTCATGCGAGTTCTGATTCCAACGACAATGCGTGTTGCGACAGAGATGAAGGACGCGCATCCCAGGGGAGTTACAGCACTGGCCTGCACGTGGGATAACAAGGGTATCGTCAGTGGGGGACATGATGGTCAAGTTCGAGTCTGGAAATATACCCATGGGTCGAGGTTTGATCCAATTAGGTTACTGGCAATGATGAAAGAGCACCAGTCTACAGTAACTGATATCAAGATTCGAAGAAACGATGCAGAGTGTGTTTCTGCAAGTGTAGATGGAACGTGTGTAATCTGGGATTTGGAGTAAGCATTCGCTTTCGCGTTGCCCCGCGTTGATGTGACGTTGCATAAACGTCATGAAGTTGCACCGATGTTGATGTGACGTCACAATTAGGTCATGTGCCTGCTGATAACTCTTTTTATACCGACACATCATATGCAGACAAAAAATTGTTACGACAATTTCGATGGAGCGAATCCTTAGCCCTAGATAGAAGTGGTTAATGGAGATATTAAAACATGTTGTATTTATTACTCCAAGAAACAAATTTTGTGGATATTTTGTTAGAATCGCCTCGGCCATATTTATTAATCCAAGAAACAAATTGTGTGGACATTTTGTTTGAATCGCCACAACATTTGTTTCTGTAGTAACTGAGTGGGGAAAGCCGTTTAGTATCTATTATACTAGTTTTTATAGGTGAGCAAATACTGTCGTAATAACGAGAGTCCTCTATATTTTAGCTGGCAGACGGCAAAACCTACAATAAAGCGAAGCCTCAGATTATCCTGCTCTTTTGCACAGTTGGACTAGAGCATTCTTATCTGATGAGCAACTGAGTACATACTGAATCCAAGGAAATAAATATGTTCTTTATCATGTAACGTCGCTGTTACGTGATGACGCCGTCCGTGACAAGCCTTTGCTTTTATTGGCGATAAAATCTGATTTAAAATTGTTATATAATTAACAATAACTTACACGCACGGTCATTTTATATTACTACCTTTCGAAGCATAAGAGCACAATACTGATAGAAAATATAACTCAGTTTAATTTAGAATTTTCATAACCAGTATTGGTGTGAAAGACTGCATACATCTTTTAGCATATCAAGGAACAGAACTCATTTTAAAGATGTTGAAATAGGATCAATGAATCCAAAAGTAACAAAAATATAAACTGAAGAACTATGATAAAATACGGAGATACACTGCACTTAACAACAGTTGCTTTGAAGTGAAATAAAGCTAGAAATGTTGCCATTGAGAGCGAGCAATGCATTGCCGATACTAGTCATTTCATAGCCTATCTTATCTTAACGTATTGTAGGCTTTTTGTTGGACATATTTGAAGGATTGAAGGAGTATTATGTTTTTTGTGTTTTTTTTTTGTGTGTTTTTTTTTTTTGTTTTACTTTTGCACCACTGTTACAACTACTTTTACTACTACTAGAACCAATGCACGACGTACAACCCACTACGTGACCAGCGCCATTTCAGGTTAGCGTGTGCATCCAGGTAGTCTGACCAGAGTATTCGCTTATTGCTCTTTGGACAGCCCTGGGTCTATAAAAACGATCATGCTTACAGAGAAGACACTGGTCAGACTGCGCGAATTTGCAGGTTGGTCCGTCTTCGATAGTCGTATAGATCCTATTGTATACTAGTAAGAGTTGGGATCACGTTTACTTAAACCCACCAGTAATTTGTACTGACCGTTCCAAGTCGTTGCTTTTGCTGTGGTTACTTTTTATTTTGGTAGATCTGATTCTTTCCTCCATTATGTATGTTGTTCTTTTTTTAACTACGTTTGGGTTATCTGAGTCACCACCTGTTTTGGAAAGAGCTGCTGACTCGGTTTACCAGTTGTCTATTTTGTTTACTGTCGGAAATTTGTTCTAGAAATGGGTTATCCTTTGGAAACAAGGATCGACTCCATGTAACTCCATATTTCGACTTCTTTCCCTTGTGATATTGAGGAATGGGGATTTGGAACCTGATTGTATCAGTTTCTGGTCGTTTCCCTTTTCAATTTCCTTTGTAACCTTGCAATGCATATGGCGAACCGGGGTTTACAAAGATACGCATTCATTTTCTTACATAAAGATTGTGGTGATGCGATAGACCTACCTCACTGAAGGGATTAGGAGATAATGAGAAAAGGTATAAAATAACAGGTTAGTCTTGAAAGCGCACCAACTCGTGATGTGTCTTTAATAAGTATTAAGATAACAAACATATTTGACATAATGCATCCTTTCATATGTTCCAAACTGACACTCATTGTCATAAAAATTTGTTGTTTTTTTCCTTCTTAATTTTGCTGCTAACGTAAATGTTTGTAACCATATATTTTTTTCTTTGAGTTTGCCCTGTAAAAATTTCCTATAAAATGATAATACCTTGGCAGCAAAGACTTCAACACAGAACTGAAACCATGAAGTATGGTTTACAGGGCTACACGTTGCAATGATCTGTTTACGTGATAGTACAATTTCCTATTTTTCAGCTATCATTGTAGAAAACAAATTCTACGTGCAGCTACATTGTTCAAATGTGTAGCCTATAGCTATGATGAAACGATGATAGTAACAAGTGGGACAGACAGGAAGATCACATACTGGGACGTTATATCTGGCGATATTATCCGAGAGGTAGACGGGTCTATGACAGGAACAGTCAATGCTGTGGATATTTCGGCAGACGGAAACTTTTTCGTTTCTGGTGGTGATGATAAATTACTGAAGGTAAAGTTTTAAATTGTTAGCTAAGAAGTGGTTCTGTCCTTTCCTTCCGTCTGTCTGTTTGTCTGTCTGCCTGTCAATCTACTTGCCCGACCACCCGTGTGTCTGTCGGCCCGTTTCACGTATTGTCACAAAATGTCTCAAAAACCATTGAGCCAGTATTATGATGTTTTGCAGGCACTTTGGTATTTTGACAGGATTAGGGTTAGGAACATAGTGCAATACAAATACTTTTTTCTGGTTTCTGTCTGCATTGGATAAATGATCAGCTCTCAAATGACGTATTCTTGAGAAACCAAAATACCAAATTACAGGTGTAAAAGTACAAAATGATTAAATGTGATAACCATATTTAGTAATCGACTTAATTCCCGCGTGGTGATTTAACTGCCTATGTCTGCCTATTGATTCGATGTATTTTAGCTCACCTGGGCCGCAGGCTCCAGGGGAGCTTATAGTATAGTGGGTCGTCCGTCGTCCGTCCATCCGTCCGTATACACCTTTGACCAGTTATATCTCTGCAACCTGTAGGCTGATCTCAACCATTTCTCATCTATAGCATGCCTCTGGTGGGGCATTGATGACATAAGTTTTTTTTTCGAAATCGAACAAAAACTTTGGTTGCTATGGCAATCACAAGGTCCCTTAGACTTCCAATGGTAAAATGCTTGTCTTCGCCATAGCGCCTTCGGTTTTGTTCGGATCTTTCTGAAACTTATATGTAAGGTGGCTGGGGATAAAAACTCGGATGAGTTCAAAAACCGGCCAAGTCGGTCCGTTAATCATAGAGTTACGTCCCCTTGCTTGCTGAAATGCCTTTTTTGACCTTGTCATCACTGTAGCCCCTACAGTTTTGATCGGATCATCACGAAACTTTCAAACAAGTAAGTCAGGATGGATGCTCGGATGAGTTCGAAAACTAGCGATGTCGGTCGATGACTCAAGGAGTTATGTTCCCTACTGAAAATGCTTATTTTTAGCTCACCTGTCACGTAGTGACAATGTGAGCTTTTGTGTTCACATTTTGTCCGTCGTCCGTCGTCCGTGCGTCCGTCCGTGCGTCCGTGCGTAAACAATTTCTTGTCCGCGTGATAGCATCTTTATTTATGTTTTGATTTTAACCAGACTTGCACACAACTTGTACCACCATGAGATCTGGGTTCCTTTCTTGAACCAGCCATATCCCATCATGTGTTACGGAGTTACGGCCCCTGAAAGGGCAAAATTTGCCTATTTTGATCTTGTCCGCGTGATAGCATCTTTATTTATGTTTTGAATTTAACCAGACTTGCACACAACTTGTACCACCATGAGATCTGGGTTCCTTTCTTGAACCAGCCATATCCCATCATGTGTTACGGAGTTACGGCCCCTGAAAGGGCAAAATTTGCCTATTTTGATCTTGTCCGCGTGATAGCATCTTTATTTATGTTTTGAATTTAACCAGACTTGCACACAACTTGTACCACCATGAGATCTGGGTTCCTTTCTTGAACCAGCCATATCCCATCATGTGTTACGGAGTTAAGGGCAAAATTTATTTGCCTATTTTGATCTTGTCTGCATGATAGCTGTTTCATTTATGATTTGATTTTTACTAAACTTACACACAATTTGTACCACCACAAAATCTTGGTTCCTTTCTTGAACCAGCCATATCCCATCATGGGTGCCAGAGTTATGGTTCCTGAAATGGCAAAAATTTCCTATTTTTGGTATTGTCTGCACAATAGCCGTTTCATTTATCATTTGATTTTAACCAAACTTACACACAATTTGTACCACCATAAGATCTTGGTTTCTTTCTTGAACCAGGCATATCACATCAAGGGTAATAGAGTTATGGCCCCTGAAAGGGCAAAAATTGGCTGTTTTGGTCTTGTCCGCATGATAGCTGTTTTGTTTATAATATAATTTTAACCAAAATTACACACAACCTGAAGCACCATAGGATCTTGGTTCCTTTGTTGAACCACCCATATCCCATCATCTGTTCCAGAGTTATGGCCCCTGAAAGGGCACAAATTGCCTACTTTGGTCTTATCTGCAAAATAGCCGTTTCATTTATGATTTTATTTCAACCAAACTTCCACACAACTTAAACCACCATAAGATCTTGGTTCCTTTGTTCAAATTTGAATATGAGTCATGTCTGGTCAAAAATGAGGTCAGTAGGTCAAATCATAAAAAAAACCTTGTGAACACTCTAGAGGCCTTATTTTAAGTCCAATCATCATGAAACTTACTCAGAATGATTGCCTTGATGAAATCTTGGCCAAATTTGAATATGAGTAATGTCAGGTCAAAAAGTAGGTCAGTAGGTCAAATCATGGAAAAGCCTTGTGAACACTCCAAGAGGCCAAAGTTTTGGTCCGATCGTCATCAGTCTTGCTCAGAATGATCATCTTGACAATATCTCGGTCATGTTTGAATATGGGTCGTGTCGGGTCAAAAAGTAGGTCAAATCATGGAAAAACCTTGTGAACACTCTAGAGGCCACAGTTTTGGTCAGATCGTCATCAAACTTGCTCAGAATGATAGTCTTAACAATATCTGGGTCAATTTCGAATATGGGTCATGTCTGATCACAATGTAGGTCAGTAAGTCAAATCATAGAAAAAACTTGTAAATACACTAGAGGCCACAGTTTTGGTCCTATCATCATCAAACTTGCCCAGAATGATTATCTTGACAATATGTCGGTCAAGTTTGAATATAGGTCATGTTGGGTCAAAAAGTAGGTCAGTAGGTCAAATCAGAGTAAAACCTTGTGAACACACCAGTTTTGGTCCGATCACCATCAAACTTGTCCAGAATGATCATCTTGACAATGTCTCAGTCAAGTTCAAATATGGGTGTTGTCTGGTCAAAAATTAGGTCAGTAGGTCAAATCATAGAAAAAACCTTGTGAACACACTACAGGCCACAGGTTTGGTCCAATCATCATCAAACTTACTCACAATGATAATCTTGATAATATCTTGGTCACATTTGAATATGGGTCATGTCGGGTGACAAAGTAGGTCAGTATGTCAAATCATAGAAAAAACCTTGTGAATACACTAGAGGCCACAGTTTTGGTCCAATCAGCATCAATCATGCCCAGAATGATCATCTTGACAATGTCTTGGTCAAGTTTGAATATGGGTCATGTTGGGTCAAAAAGTAGGTCAGTAGGTCAAATCAGAGAAAAACCTTGTGAACACTCTAGAGCCTACCCTTATGCTCCGATCATCAGCAAACTTGCCCAGAATGATCATCTTGACAATATCAGCTTTGTCCGGTCAAAAGTAGGTCAGTAGGTCAAATCATGGAAAAACCTTGTGAACACTCTAGTAGCAACATTTTCAGACTAAACTTCATGAAACTTGCTCAAAACAATTACCTCGACAAAATCTTAGTCAAGTTCGAATATGGGTCATGTCCGGTGAAAAATAAGGTCATAGGAAAACCTTGTGAACACTCTAGAGGCCACATTTTAAGTCCATTCGCCATGAAACTTGCTCAGAATGATTGCCTTGATGAAATCTGGGTCAAGTTCGAAAAAGGGTCCAGTCAAACAGTAGTTCAGTAGGTCAAATCATGAAAAAATCTTGTGAACACTGTAGCAGCCACATTTTGAGCTTGAACATCATGAAACTTGCTCCTAAAAATCATCTTTACAAAATCTCAATCAAGTTCAAATATGAGTCATGCCTGGTCAAAAATGAGGTCAGTAGGTCAGGTCATAGAAAAATCTTGCGAACACTCAAGATGCCACATTTTATGTGCAATCTTCATTACACTTGCTGAGAATGATGCCTCTATGAAGTCTTGGTCAGGTTTGAATATGGGTCATGTCTGGCTAAAAAAAGGTCAGTAGGTCAGATAAAAAAACTAAGTTTGTATAAACATGGACAATGACTGGATGTACCGTGTATAACAGAATAAAGGTCAGTGGTCCATAACTCTCGGAGTTATGTCCCTTGGTAGGTGTTCAAAAATCAAAATGCTTTTTGCTTCACTTTCATATTTTTGTTCCTATTTCAATGAAACTTATACCACACTTTGTCTCTAAGATAAGGAAGGTGTAATGGTGGAATAATGGCCAAGGGTCCATAACTCTTTGATTTTTAAACATCAAAATTTTCCAGCTCTCATCTCATAGCCCTGTAGCCGAACTATAGTCAGATTACCTGACAGCTCTAGTTTTGATTAGTCATTCTTTACAGTGATCTTCTTAATCTTTTCAGGAGCTGGGTACACAGACCAGAAGATATTTTTCAACATTCTTTAAAATTCTGCACTTGCAGAATTGTACCCATTATTTGAAAATGATTGCATTTAACTAAATACACATCGTTCTATCTTAATATTGATTACAAAGACATTATGATGTGGGTAGAACAGGTATTCCTGTACCGGGTAAGTGCCATTGGTAAAAGAGAAAATTTAATTTGTTAATTCTGTGAAAACAAAATAATTCTTTATATTTTATTAGTTGCAACATCTGAAACAATTTTGTATCAAAGTTAGTATTTTCTAAAACTTATAAATATCATATGCTCACATAAAAAACTTTTATGGCAAAAATTATCAATGTGCATGTGGGTCTCTACTTGGGATAATGCCTCCTTGTTGATCACGGTGTTTCCTTTGTATGATTGTAAATTGTGACTATTCAGTTTTGTTTCTTCATAAAACTACTATGTTTTTCTTTTCTTTTTTAGTATCGCCAAACAGATTTTCTATCTGAACATTCTTCTGTGAACAATTGTGTTTAACAATTATTTATATTCATAACTATTTTTACTGTACATTATAATTTTTGTGAGACTCAAATTTGTGTTGGATTGAGGAATAAGGATGCCACGTTTGTTGAAAAAGTCTTTAAACCAAAGGAGAAAGGAAGACAGAGTTAGAAAGGAAAGAAGAAGACATGAAGTATCAGATGTGGAATCACCTGGTGTGGCAGTACAGATGGGTGTTATTGGTGTATCAGATGGGGGCCTAGCCCACCCTTTTCTTTCATCTGTTTCAGATGAAGGGCCATCTGTGTCTATGGGTGTCATTGGTTTATCAGATGGGGGTCTATCCCAGCCCACAAAAAAAAAACATCTGTGTTCATTGAAAAGTCACCTGAAAACCTGTCTGAATATGTGTCTGAAAATGTGTCTGAAAACATGTCTGAATACTTGTCTGAAAATGTGTCTGAAAACATGTCTGAATACTTGTCTGAAAATGTGTCTGAAAATGTGTCTGAAAACTTAGAAAGTTCTTCAAATACCTGTATACATGAAACAATGAGATCTCCTAATGTAAATTTAAGAGAACAGAACTGTTTTATGGACTCTAATAAGCCATTATATAATGCCATTCCAGCAAGTGAACATGCTGAAACAATGCTATGGAATCCGTCTAATGGTCCATTTAATTCTGTCAAATTTGAACTGGGATCTTTTCACCAAGGTTCTGAAATATTTAGCAATGAGTCCAGAGGATGTCAATGCACTGCAAATGCTCTTTGTTCATTAATATATGTAGTATACTCGGACATTTCTTGTAGTACAGATTTAGACAACATTCTATTAGCTGGAGATTGTCTGTATATTAAGATTATATGTGAATTAAAGGCTAAAGGTAAATTCAGAAGTAAGTTGCTCAACTTTGATGAACTTCCAAGATTAGTTTCAATTTTAAACAAAGAAGTCGTTGTTAAAAAATCTGCTATTATGACAGGTCTTTGCACAGAACAGTTCGTCAATACCAGTTTACCTACTCTTCACCAAGCATTATACACTGCTTTACAATGTTCTTCAAATGTTTTAATAATGATAGGTTCAGTTTGTTCTTCTGTGTTCAAGAGAGATTGCAAATATTTTATATTTGATTCACATTCCCATGGTTTCAATGGATTATCAGTTCCAGATGGAAAATCATTACTAGCTGCTTTCAGTTGTTTGGATGATCTAGTTACATTTCTATATGCGTTGTATGAAAGTATGATGATTTCCATTTCCGCACAGTTCGAAATTCTTCCTATAGACTTTGACTTATCTGATCTTGAGCATAATTCAGCATTTGATATTGAAAATAGTGCAGAGTGTCATACTGGCACTCCATATGACTATGCTTGGAAATCTGTAACTTACAAGAGGAAGCTGTCTGAAAGCCATATGAAGAATGCACATGCAGGAGAAGACTCTTTTGATGATACAAGTAGTGAGAGTCATGCAACCCTTATTGGCAAATACTTCAAGGATCAAAAACATAGACTTGAACAGAAGACTGGAATTAGCACAAAGGTAACTAAAAATCAAAAGATTAGGAACAAAGAAAAAACAAATAAGAAAAAAAAATACAGACAGAAAAGAATATATGAGAGCTTATATGCAGAAACTGAGGCAGTGCTCTAACTTCAGAATAAAAGACAAAGAGTATACACTTCAATCTATGCAGAGTGCTAGACAATCTGAAGAATACCAAAAAAAGGATAGACAATATACGCTTAAATCTATGCAGAGTGCTAGACAATCTGAAGAATACAAAAAAAAGGATAGAGAATATACGCTTAAATCTAAGCAGAGTACTAGACAATCTGAAGAATACCAAAAAAAGGATAGAGAATATACGCTTAAATGTATGAAGAGTGCTAGACAGTCTGAAGAATACAGAAAAAAGGATAGAGAATATACGCTTAAATCTAAGCAGAGTGCTAGAAAATCTGAAGAATACCAAAAAAAAGGATAGAGAATATACACTTAAATGTATGAAGAGTGCTAGACAGTCTGAAGAATACAGAAAAAGGATAGAGAATATACGCTTAAATCTAAGCAGAGTGCTAGACAATCTGAAGAATACCAAAAAAATGACAGAGAACATACGCTTAAATCTAAGCAGAGTGCTAGACAATCTGAAGAATACAGAAAAAAGGATAGAGAATATACACTTAAATCAATGCAGAGTGCTAGACAATCTGAAGAAAACAGGAGAAAAGACAAAGCTATGACAAAGGCATGTAAGAGAAGAGCTAGATTGATAGATGAATATAAAAGATGGGAAAGTGAAAAGAAACGAGAATATAGAAAAAGCCATGAATTCAAACAGAAAGACATTGATATACAAAATCGGTCAAAGAGGAAGGCAAGGTCGGATCCATATATATTAGAACAAGAAAGGGTTGCAAAACAACAATGGAGGTTAAATGAAAGAAACAAAAAAGTGAAAACATTACAGACTGTAAAAGAAAAGCTGCCAAGCGTAAAGATCCATCCTTTTCACAAAAGATCAGCAGAAAGCGCAGAAATTATGGTAGTGATATTGATGTTTGTATCGAAAAGTTTCACAAGAATATATCAGTTGGACCTGTCTATGTATGTAGTTGTTGTCAACAGACATGGTTTGAAGAGACTGTATCAAAGTAGAAGTAAAACAAAGATCAGGAATTGATACAATTAACTTACTCCATCCATAAAAGACACCAAAGGGAAAGAAATACAAACATTAAGCGACCAGATCATAATGGAAACCCAAACAAAGGAAGGCCATATGGACAGTTACTTTCCCACAAAATGGCCATACGGCCATCCAAAATTAAAAGACACAAGTGATACACACAGTAAGTAACAAACAACAACATAAATAAATCGCCACAGAAGAGCCGCCTTGGAACGGTCAGTGGAAGATTTCCACTGGGGGGCTTAAATCGATTTTACGTGGCCACAATCCTCGCCCTTACTTCCGTCGCGATTTAGACAAATAATTTGTTCAGTCCGCATGAAGGCCTCCTAACTCATCAGTGCAACATCTCCGTGAACACAGAAATCAAAGAACCACAGAGGTGAGACAACGGTGAGGACTCGACAGCAAGAAACCACTGAAATGCTGGAGCAAAAGAAAACCAACAGTTAGACTCCGATGAGCCCGACCAGAGACAGAGCATCAGGTACCAACCAACATTATCTCTTTAATTTTCAATAAGCCTTTACGTTGGAGCCGTCATAGAATCTGAGGCCTGACCCACCGGCGTGCAATTAAAGAGGGAAGCAAAGTTGCCAACCGTGATTGGGTTAACTACCATGCATGCAGTCTGTCGTATAATATCCATGTTGTACCCAATCTTTTTATATCGAAGAATGATTTTACGAAATTGGGTGCTGAAGTCATTGCGGTTATATATTTTTCTGAATTTATATACTAAGTCACCATAAAATTCGGGTAAAAAGCTAAAACTTTTGTTTGTAAAGACAAGGAAAAATACTTAACAGGTGTGAAATCAGTCAATGAAGAAGAATGGATATGTTGCACATGCAAAGACAATATTAAATGTGGTAAAGTCCCAAAATTGTCTGTTTTAAATGGAATGAAGTGGCCACCAAAACCCAAAGAACTGGAGCTGTTTCCGCTTGAAGAACGCCTTATTGCTTTACGTATACCGTTCATGCAGATGCGAGAACTACCCAGAGGTCGCCAGTTATCAGTAAAAGGAAATGTTGTTAATGTACCTGTTGATATTCAACCAGTTGTAAATGCTTTGCCAAGACCGTTTGATGAAAATGTTACAGTTGCAGTGAAATTGAAGAAGAAGATGTCATTTTAGTCATATGTTTTCTCAGAAAACGTCCGACCATTCCATGTATTGTGTGCTTTGCACTGGCTATTGAGTGGTAGTGAATTGTACAAAAATGCAAATGTTGAAATTGATCAGCAGTGGATAAAGAAAATCACAGATAAAAGCAATGAAACCATTCATGCATTTTTGGAGTCACACAAAACACCTTTTTCAGAAACAAAATGATGTTGGTTTTGATGATAATACTCATGATGAGAACCAAGCTGAGATTATACATAATTTTTTCGAGCGGTGTACAGAGGAATGTGCAAAATATGATATTGTTGATTTTGATGATGTTATTAGTGAAATATGTGACAGTTGTTCAAGTGATCAGATTGATAATATTTCAAATGATAATACTTCTCATTTGGAAGAACTTTATGATTCAGATGCAGAAGAAATCACACAGGAAAATGTGGGAAATATTGACACTCTATTGGATGATGCAGATCTTGAAAACAGAAACTCTACTTTCACATTTGCTCCTGGAGAAGGCCAGCGACCACTCAGTATATTTCAAGATAAAGATTCAGAATATCTTTGTTTTCCAATCATATTTTGTGGACAGAGGCGAATAGCGAATGACGACAGACAGGTGCTTGTACATTATAGTGATATTGCAAAGTGGGAATTGAGAAGTCAGGATAGGCGGGCTGCTAACAGTGTACCCAATATATTTTTTAAACTGAAAAAAATACAAATGAAGCAATTGAACGATAAAGCAAACCTTGCTTTTAGAAGGTGTCAGACTGGAACAAATAAGATTACTGCTGTACAAGCAAGAAACTCAGAATGCATTGACAGTATTGTAAAAAATGATGAAGGTTACTATTTGTTTAAGCAGCTAAGAAATTCTCCTGCATATTTAGAATCTAGAAAAAAAGATGTTTATGCTATGATTCGACAGTTGGGTTTACCAACTTGGTTCATGTCATTGTCCTCGGCTGATACAAGATGGATTGACCTTTTGAAAATGTTAGCTATCTTAAATAAAAAATTGAAATACACTGATGATCAAATTGAAAACTTGACTTGGGAACAAAAGATAAAACTCATTCAATCAGATCCAGTCACTTGTTCCAGGTATTTCGAGCACAGAGTTAAAGAATTCATCAACACAGTTCTAAAGAGTGAACACGAACCTCTTGGAAAAGTTGTTGATTACTTTTTTAGAGTGGAATTTCAGCAACGTGGATCCCCACACATTCACATGATTGTATGGGTACAAAATGCCCCAAAATTCAATGTGGATTCGGATGCAGAGTTGGCTGTTTATGTGAATCAGTATCTGAAATGTTCTCTAGACAATCAAAACCTTGGTCGTTTAATAGAACTTCAAATTCACAAACATTCTAGAACGTGTAGAAAACGAGAAGATAAAATATGTCGATTTGGTTATCCTCTTCCACCTCTTTCCAAAACTATGGTCTTGCAGCCTCTGGAAACCGAAAAAGACAAGTATTATAAACTGTACCAAAACATACAGAAAACAATGAACAATAAGAAAGAAGGATATGATATGTCTTATGAAGAATTTCTGAAAGATGTTGTCCAAATGAGTGAGAAAGAATACATTAAATGCATTAGAAGTTCCTTAAACTCTTCAAAAGTGTTTTTGAAAAGAAATCCGAGTGAGATCCGTGTAAATTTGTACAATGATAGTGTGTTAAAAGCATGGAAGGCAAACACTGACATTCAATTTGTGTTAGATCCATATGCTTGTGCTATGTATATAGTTTCATATATTAGTAAATCTCAAAGAGGGATGAGTAATTTGTTGCATGCAGCTGCAAAAGAAGCTAGGAATGGCAATATGGATCTCAAAAGACAAGTTAGACATATTGGAAATGTATTTTCAAACAGTGTTGAAGTAAGTGCACAAGAGGCAGTTTATCTGGTACTGCAAATGCCATTGACTAAAAGTTCAAGGAGTGTTGTCTTTATAAATACTTCACTTCCAAACCAGAGAGTACAGCTATTGAAACCAAAATCAGTGCTTGATGAATTGCCAGCAGACTCAACAGATGTAATGTCAGACAATAAAATTAAAAGATACTCAAAGCGTCCCAAACCTTTGGAAACTTATTGTTTCGCCGATTATGTGTCAGAGTTGGAAGTAATTTATCCGAATGGCCAGAATGACAATAAAGATGAGGAAGAGCAAGATGTTGAGAAAGATGCAGAAATGTCAGATGAAGAAAGCTTTGGTGATGGTGAAACTATTTTAACTTTAAAGAATGGCATAAAAATCAAACGATGTCGTAATTCTAAAATAATTAGGTATGTGAGATTCAATCGCAAAACAGATGAAGAGAACTACTACAGAGAGAAACTTTTACTTTTTCACCCATGGAGAAAGGAAGAGACTGACTTACTTGGAACATATAGAACATATAAAGAACACTATGAGTCTATCAAGCATGTGATAGATCATAAATGCTCAACTTACGAACATCATGCTGAAGAGTTGGAATTAGCAAGAGACTTGGCAGAAATGGAATATGATGCATTTGATGAAACTGCACCAAGTACACAACAAGTTGAAGGTGATGATGCTGAAGTAGAACCAATTCAGTCAGAAGAATTTATATATTTTAATCCTGATAGACCTGAACATAGAGATTATGATATAGGGACTGAAATTGGCTGTTATGTTTCTGCACCCCAAATTGATGTAAATGAAAATATCCTGTCAGATATTGATTATAGAAAGCTCCTGCAGTGTTTAAATTGTAAACAAAAGCAGTTTTACTATCATGTGATTCACTGGATTAAAACAAAGGATGCCCCTTTATATGCATTTCTTTCTGGTGGAGCTGGTGTTGGGAAAAGTCTAGTTATTCGAGCATTGTATCAGACTTTGTTTAGAATATTAAATTTGAAAGAAGGAGAAGATGTGGATCATACAAGGGTTCTTCTATGTGCATTTACAGGAAAAGCAGCATTTAATATTAATGGTTCTACCATCTCATCTGCATTTAAACAAAAGTATAAGCAGTCAGATCAAACATTAACTTGTGACAGTCTGAATACCTTTAGATCAAAGTACCGTGATTTGTCAGTTGTGATTATTGATGAAATTTCAATTGTTAGTAATTCTATGTTGAATTTTATTGATCAGAGACTTCAAGCATTGAAAGGAACAAGAACGCCTTTTGGTGGTGTTAGCATTATTGCTGTTGGTGATCTTTACCAGTTAAAACATGTGAGTGGTGATTGGATATTTAATGACATGAAACATGATGCGGCTGCTTTGTCACAAAATCTGTGGAAAGACTTATTTACTATGTTTGAATTAACAGAAATTATGAGACAGAAAGATGACCTTCAATTTGCAGAATTGTTAAATAGATTAAGGACCAATTCCTTGACTGCTGAAGACAAGACTAGATTTAAGCAGTGTGAAATTACTACAAATGATGTTGAGTATCAGAAAAATGCACCTCACCACTTTGCAGAAAACTATTTCATGCATGTCTTTAATAATGAAATTATAAAAAGTATGGCAACAGAAAAAGTTGAAATACCATGCATGGATACATATGTTTCACCTAAGCTATCAAAAGAAAAGATAGACTGTGCCCTTAAGAACCTTAAGAATGTAACAGATTCAAACCAAACAGCAAATTTACATTGCTCTTTAACAGTTGTTGTCGACATGCTTTATGATTTAACAATAAACATAAAAACAGAAGATGGACTAGCTAACGGAGCTTCATGTGTTGTTAAGTTTATTGAGTATAAACTACAAACCACACGACGCCCAAGTATAATTTGGGTTCAGTTTGATGACAAGAAAGCAGGAATGGAAACAAGAATCAAATACAGAAACAGGGGACTTTATCATAGTGGTATCGATGATAATTGGACACCAATTTTTGATGTCAACAGGTCATTTACATACAACAGAAAGACATTTCAGAGAATTCAGTTCCCTTTGCAACCTTCTGCAGGGCGTTCAGTACATAGAGCCCAGGGGAGTACCCTTGAAAGAGTTGTCATTGACTTATCGCAACGTAAAATCCGTAAAGTTCCACATTTACACTATGTTGCACTTAGCAGAGTAAGGTCGATAGAAAAACTTCAAATCCTTAACTTTAATGAAAAAGCATTACAAGTTGATGATCAAGTTAAGGCCGAAATGCAGCGACTGCATGAAACAGCAATGCTTCAACTCTGCAATACTTCTTTAGAATTGATAGATCCAGTTTCACATTTCAAAGTTGCTTTCAATAATTGTAGATCCTTGAATCTTCATTTTGATGATATTAGACATGACAAAAATCTGTTGTCAACCCACGTATTTGGATTAGCAGAAACACGACTACACCAGACTGATAATGATAGTGATTATGCAATACAAGGCTATTGTTTGATACGAAATGACCAGATTGGATACAATTCTTCCAAAAGACCTCCTCATGGATTAGCAGTTTATGCTAAAGATGATACCTTTATAACACAGGATAGAAAGTATAGTTCTGATACATTGGAATTCGTTATGATAACTGCCAGGCATGTCTCAATTGAAAGTCAGATTGTATTTTTGTATAAGTCACCTCAAATGTCTGACAGTAATCTTCTTTCTTGTCTGAACAAGGAACTCATTCCATATTTTACCCCCATCAAAGCCATTGGTGATAATTGGAGATTTCAATATTGACATTTTGCTAAAACCTAACATCATTAAGAAATTAAGTGAAAAGTTTTCAAGCAAAATGCTAATAAATGATTGTACCACAGATCATATGACAATGCTTGATTTGATATTTTCGAATTTTGATTTATCAGATGTTGATGGTGCAGTTGGGACATGTGAGACATACTGGTCAGACCACAAAATAGTTTTTCTACACTTACAATCCACATAATTCAACACATGTCACCCGCTCAGTTTTGAATGTATAATACCAGCTTTTCAAATTAAGGTTGTTGTTTTTTACTCATTGTCTTGGTGAAATTGAAATGGAGGAATCTATTGGGCAGATCATTGTGTACTTCACTGTCTCGCTTTACAACTTGGAAATTGTATCACGTGATTGTCTATGCTACTTTGAAGTATACTCACCCGCCATATACAATGCAGTACCTACCCCTTAAAGGTAGGTATTGCTGGTGGTTTGTGCATGATAAGGGTGGCCACCACTGACTGACATCAGGAAATGAAGAGCCTTGTAAAACCCCACATTATCTAGAGAAAAGTGGAGTTTACAGGGCTTTTTCCCATTTTCTCACTCAAAACATAGACTTTGTATGCTGTTTTGTACAGGCTAGTATGGCCCAGAAAGTATGTACACTCCATATTTTCCAGTTTTGCGGTGTATTCCTTGCTTCCAAAGGATAACCCTTTTAAAGAACATATTTAAAGGCCCAGTCAACACTATTTAGGTCATTTTTGAGCCGGTCAGTTTACCTATCCACCCTTTTTCCTGGGCAGGCTTATGCGTAAACTGTCAACTAGTACAGTGCTCATTCTTTTTCCCAAAACTGACAACTCTCGAATCAGCGGAAGGGAGACAATGACTAGAAATGATTTCATGATCAGTCTTCACGAAAGAATGTTGCTGACGTCAGCAGGTATTGAACTCCCGTCCTCCTGATTACCAGTCAGACGCACATCTGACTGAGCTACTGAGGCTGGCATGTTATTGATGCATGTTTTGGTTTGGTAATATTGACCCATATACACCTAGCCACCCTTTTATCAGACATGGGTAAATAGTGATTACCCAGATCAGCACCACAGAGTGTGGCATCTGATCTGGTGTACAGTGTTTGCTCAAAGTACATGCATTGTTGACAACCTTCCTCCAAACAAACCTTATACCCCTATAATTGGAAATGGACCACCCCAAACTAATTTGGTGGGGGATTCCATTGTCATATATGGGTTAATGGTAATTACTACTGGATTCAGTCAGGTGTATTGCAAAATAATTGTAAAGAGTATTAACCCTTATACGCTGTTCACAACAATCCCTAGCTTTGCAAACAATATAGATCCAGATGAAAAAGCCATCTGATCTGGATCTACACAGTTTCTCATTTAGTTTCGTAATTTGAATGAAAACAATATATCATGTAATCGGATTGGCTGATAGTAAGAACTGGGGATGACTAATTTAAATATTCAGCAGGATATGGGTTAATTTCTTTCCTTATACACAAGTTTTTGTTGCCTTCATATTAAACCTCTCACATGACACTTTTTAAGGGAATATAGACTTGTACATTCTGTAGATTTGTCAGGATATTTTTAATTCTGTCTAAAACATAGTGTATTGTATTCTTATTTACGACTGTCTTTTGTCATGTGAATCTGTTGTTCCTTATATGGAGAACAGGCTACCCCAGTATTTTGAATTCTGTCAAATAATATATTTTATTGTTTTCTTAATTGCAACAATATTTTGAAATGGAAATCCATTGTTACATGTAAAGGCTGAAATTAGATTTTCCTTAAAATGTTCCAAGTTACCATTTTCTAGATTATTGCAAGATCAGGAAAAGCTTTGTTGAAATTCAAGAGAATAAGTTGATGCATCTGTATTCTGTGGAAAGACTCACATTATTTTTACCTGTTCTTTATATCCGATTTTGTGCTCCTTAAGTTTCTATTTGGCATATATCGCCTCATAGATTCCACAGATCTTTATCTGTCATATTTTATTCCTTATTCTCATATTTATGCCCACTGTATCAGAATTAATTCTTTGTGGCTTTTAGATAGATGTAAGAACCACAATGTTTATGGCAGAAAGGTAACTTAATCTATATAAGCATCAAAGATACAGGTCGTACAAAACTTGGGAAACTTCAATGTGTCACTTTTGATATGTAAACAGCTATATTTCAAGTCAGCTGTGTTTCTCATGTAAATTTTGTTATACCATGCAATACTACTGTTAACCACTGTGTCAAAAGGAAATCATAGTTACAGATATTGATTTCTTTGTCAAATTATGACTTCATCATGAACATAGAATTACAGCATAGATTCAACAAGTCTTGTGCACCACCATGCCCTTCAAGATTTCATCCTGAAGAGTTCACCTGATTCAACGGATGTACAACTATATTGACAACCCTGGATCTATGAAGATATTTATATCACTCAGGTAAACAACCATATCTTGCTTTTCATCTCAGTTTTATTCCTTTCTAAACATCAGTAATGATTTTCTTGTACACAGATGAGCAACACAGGGCCATCTTCACAGGAATATTACGTAGTTGACTCCCTACCAAAATAGCTGAAATCTTTCTGCTCTGAAGGACAAGATTGCTGCCATAGCTAAAAAAAAACATCTTCAAACGACAACTCCTCCTGTAACCTTGGACCAATTTCATTCAAACTTCATAGGAGTTTTGCTTAGATGACCGTCTACCCCATAGCTAAAATTAGAAAAACATTGTTAATTTTCTTCAAATACGGACTCCTCCTAAACCCTTGGGCCAGTTTTATTCAAACTTCACAGGGATGTTACATAGGTGACTCTATACCAAAATAGCTATACTCATTCCACTCTGATGAACAAGATGGCCCCTTTTTACTAAAAATAGAAAAAATATTCACACGTCAACTCCTGTACCCTTGGGCCAATTTCATTCAAACATCATAGGAGTGAGTGTTTGAGTTTAAGTCTTACCAACAGCTAATGTCATACGGTGACTGGACCTCGGTTTAAAAAGACTCATTTGAAAGTCTGGAGAAGCCCGGGATGGATCCCTGGTTTACAAGGCAAGAAACATGACCACTTCACCATGAAGGCTTCTAAATTTCATTGGAGTGTTTTGTAGATGACCCTCTAGGAAAATAGCATAAACGATTAACAAATGGCCACAAGAGCTAAAAAAAGAAAAACATGGTAAATTTGCTTCGAATGTGAACTTCTTCTAAACCCTTGGGCCAATTGGATGCAAATTTCACAGAAATATTGCCTAGGTGACTCCTAACAAAATAGTGTAAACTCATTCTACTCTGATGAACAAGATGGCAGCCAGAGTTAAAAATAAAAAAAAAATCTTCAAACGCAAAATTTTTTCTCCAGTACCATTGGACCAATTTCATTTAAACTTTGAAGTGATGTTGCTTAGATGACACTCTACCAAAAAAAGCTAAAACAATCCTGCTCAGATGTACAAAATGGCCACGGGAGCTAAAAATAGAAAACTATTGTAAATATGATTCAAACATGAACTCCTCCTAAAACCTTAGACAAATTTGATTAAAACTTCACAGGTGTGTTGCCTAGGTTACTCCCTACCAAATAAGCTAAATCACTCTGCTGATGAACAAGATGGCCACCAGAGCTAAAAGTAGATTGTACTCGAGGCAGTGACACTCAGGTGAGCGAACCAGGGCCCTCTGGTTTTAGACAAATATAAGTTTTGGGACCATGAAAATATTGCTCTGTATGGCACATGACTTGTGTGATACCCTAGTGGAATGGCGGCTGTGTGTTCAGGTCTTGTGTTTCTCTGCCTTTGTTTGCTTTAATTAATCTTATTCTTGATTTCCCACCAGTTTGCCTGCTGTCTCTGTCTATTCTGTGCCTTTTTAGGATTTTGCTTGTTTTGGCATTTTAATACCACACTAATGCTCACTTGTGCCCTCCCCCCTCCCTTAACTTCCGCCCATTGAAGCATGGTGCTTCCATGCACCGCTGAAACCAGCTAACCTTTAACCGCTGAGAAAGTGTTAGCCTGCCCATGAAAAGTGGTGTAAGTTCTAAGTACCCTAGAGCCTTTTCTTTGGGTGGTAGGACTAGAGATGTTGTTTCATTACAATGTAGGCATAAGTGTAGGGATAAAATCCCACAAAATCAGTAGGAGTCTATAAAATGACCTAAAAGTGTTGACAGGGACATAAAACCACAAAACAAACACCATGCTGAACCCAGATATACATGTGTTCTGTTTTTTGAACAGTGTTCTGTTTTTTTGAACAGCTAAGATCCAGTCCGGGTGGCTTCTAAGAAGCCAGCTGATCAGGATCTATACTGTTCTCCATTCCACTTCTGAAGTTCTGAAGCCATGGTAAAAATTGAAATAATGCAAAACAAATGGTTGTAAATTTGGGAGGAGTGTGGCATATTGGAATCTTCAGCATGGTGAACTGAGGGTAACAGTCAATTGATGACCCTTATCCTGCTGAATAGTCAATTTAACCACACCCTTTTATGACTTTGAACCAATCAGATTACGAATTTGTAGGAATTTAGTAAACTGAACTTCAAACAATGTAGATCCTGATCAGATGGCTTCTACACTGTTTGCAAAGATAGGGGTTGTCATGAACAGCAGGATAATATGTCCTTTATTTTTGATAGAATCTTCCTGAAAGTAGCATATAAGTAGTTTGGGAATGAAAGAAGGCGCAACTCTGAGAGATAGGATTGAGTTTGAAAACTGGTGATGTATGCCTGCCAATCTCTCAGAGTTACGCCCCCTTGAATGCTGAAAATACCCGTTTTTGACCTTTTCAGCAGCATAAATCCTTTGGTAAAGATTGGAACTTCCTGAAACTTTGAATCTGTTAGCACAGGTGAGCGATATAGGACCATCATGGTCCTCTTGTTGACCTTGTCATCACCCTAGCCGGGCCCTTCAGGTTTGATCGGATCTTCTTGAAAGTTTCAAACAAGTATGTTGGGGATAAAAGCACAGATGGGTTCGAAAACTAGCGATGTCGGTCGATTACTCACGGAATGCTTATTTTTGACCTTGTCATAATGTTACCGTAGCCCCTTCAGTTTTGATCTGATCTTCTTGAAACTTACAAACAAGTAAGACAGGGCTAAAAGCTCAGATGAGTTCGAAAACTAGCAATATTGGTCGATTACTTACGGAGTTACGTCCCCTTGCTTGCTGAAAATGCCTATTATTGACCTTTTCATAACTTTAGCCCCAACAGTTTTGATCGGATCATCACGAAACTTTCATACAAGTAAGTCAGGGTTAAAAGCTCGGATGAGTTCGAAAACTAGCGATGTCGGTTGATTACTCACGGAGTTATGTTCCCTACTTTGCTGAAAATGCTTATTTTTAACTTGTCATCACTGTAGCCCCTTCAGTTTTGATCGAATCTTTTGAAACTTACAAACAAATAATTTATGGATAACAGCTTGGATGAGTTCGAAAACTAGCGATATCGGTCGATTACTTATGGAGTTATGTCCCCTACTTTGATGAAAATGCTTAGTTTGGACCGTGTCATTACCGTATTCCCTTCAGTTTTGATCGGATGTTCTTGAAACTTGTAAACAATTAAGTCAGGGATAAAAGTTCCGATGAGTTCGAAAACTGGGAGGTCAGCCTATCTATCATAGAGTTACGTCCCCTCGATAGCTGAAAATGCCTATTTTTGACAATGTCATCACTGTAGCCCCTTCAGTTTCCATCAGATCTTCTTGAATCTTACATGTTAGTAAGTAAGGGATTAAATATCTGCTGAGTTTAAAAAATTAGTGAGGTAGGCCTGTATTTTAGAGTGTTATGTCCCCCTTGATTTCAGAAAATGCCTATTTTTGACCTTGTCATCACCGTAGCCCATTCAGTTTTTATCGGATCATCATGAAACTTACTTGTAAGTAAGTCAGATATAAAAGCTTAGATTATTCCAAAACTTATGAGGTCATCCTATTTATCATAGAGTTACGTCCCTTTGATTGCAGAAAATGCCTATTTTGACCTTTTCATCACCCTAACTCCTTCAGTTTTCAACATGTCTTCTTGAAAATTACAAACAAGTAAGTCACGGATTAAAGCTCGGATGAGTTCGAAAACTAGCGATGTCGATCTATTACTGGCAGTGTTATGTCCCCTATTTTGCTGAAAATGCTTATTTTGACCTTGTCATGACAGACCCCTTCAGTTTTGATCGGATATTCTTGAAACTTACATATAAGCAAGTCAGGGATAAAAGCTTGCATGAGTTAAAAAAACGGCGAGTTTGGCTTATTTATCATAGAATTGCGTCACTTTGTTTGCAGAAAATGCCTGTTTTTTTTAACCTTGTCATCACCGTAGCCTCTTAAGTTTTGATTGGATCTTCGTGAAACTTGCATGTAAGTAAGTTAGGGATAAAAGCTTGGATGAGTTTAAAAACTGCTGAGGTCGGCCTTTTATCATAGTTTTGTCCCTTTCATTGCTGAAAATGCCTATTTTATACCCCACCACATGATAGTGGTGGGATATTATGATATACCTTCGAGTGTCTATTCGTCTGTTCATCCGGGCTAACGAAATGATGCTTATGTGACTCTACTTCTCTAGGTTGAGGTGCCTCCAGTCACATGCAGTTTATTCCGTCACAGTTTCAGTCACATAAGAAGAAGTAAAACAAAGATCAGGAATCGATACAATTAACTTACTCCACCCATCAAAGACACCAAAGGGAAAGAAACACAAACATTAAGCGACCAGACCATAATGGAAACCTAAACAAAGTAAGGCCATAAGGACAGTTACTTCCCCACAAAATGGCCACATGGCCATCCAAAATAAAAAAGGCACACGTGATACACACAGTAAGTAACAAACAACAACATAAATAAACCGCCACAGAAGAACCACCTTGGAACGGTCAGTGGTAAGATTTCCACTGGGGGGCTTAAATCGACCCCACGTGGCCACATTCCTCGCCCTTACTTCCGTCGCGATTTAGACAAATAATTTGTTCAGTCTGCATGGAGGCCTCCTAACCCACCAGTGCAACATCGTCGTGAACACAAATAATCAAAGAACCACAGAGGTGAGACAACGGTGAGGACTCGACAGCAAGAAACCACCGAAATGCCGGAGCAAAAGAAAACCAAGAGCCAGACCCCGATGGGCCCGACCAGAGACAGAGCATCAGGCACCAACCAACATCACCTCGAACCAGATCCCTCCAACCCCCAAACAAGCCCCCACGTTGGAACCGTCACAGAATCCGAGGCCCGACCCACCGGCGTGCAATCAAAGAGGGAAGCAAAGTAGAAGTAAAACAAAGATCAGGAATTGATACAATTAACTTACTCCAGCCATAAAAGACACCAAAGGGAAAGAAATACAAACATTAAGCGACCAGACCATAATGGAAACCTAAACAAAGGAAGGCCAACAGTGAAAAGCAATTGCATAAGCAATCCCTGAGGATTTGAAAAATAAGAGCATTAAATAAGCCGCCAACCGCGACCGGGTCAACCACCACGCATGCAGCCTGCCGCACAACATCCATGCTGCACCCAATCCTCCCACATCGAAGAACGACCCCACGAAACTTTTGTTAGAAAAAAAATCTGTTTAAGTGACTTGTCACGTAAAAAAAGTCACATAATACACCAGTTAGACCATAAGAAAGTCAAATAAGACCCATTTCGTTAGAACGTCCGCACATCCCTCCGTCCTTCCGCACCATTTCCGATCGATAACTTGAGTAGTCTTTCATAGATTTTTATTTCAAATTTTGAATACATGTTTATACCGGGAATGTCTGGTATGGGATTGTAAATGGGCAAAATCCGTTAAAGTTTGACAGACTTACGGCCCTTTTTAGTTCAAAATTAGGGATTTTTTGGCGTTTCCGAGCAATAACTTGAACATTTTTTCACAGATTTTCTTCAAATTTTGAATACACATTGCTTTTGGGCATGAGTGGTTTTGGATTGTTGATTGGCAAAATACGTTAACATTTAACGGAGTTATGGCCGTTAACAATGCCCATTAAATGTTTTTGTACTAAATGGAATAAGTGGATGAAACTTCACTGATATATAGATCACCATAAGAAGCAGGTTTTGTTGACATTGTCATCATCATAAGTCCCTAAGTTTTGAACAGACCTTCTAAGTAAGTTAGAGACAAAGGCCTGAATGTGTTTGGAAGCTAACATTGCTGGCAAATTACTCCCAGAGTTAAGTCCCCTTCTTTGCAGAAAACGCCTTTTTTGTACCTTTTCAGCACAATAAGTCCTTTAGTTTTGATCAAATCTTCCTGAAACTAGCATATAAGTAGGTTGGGATTGAAAGTTCAGATGAGTTTTAAAACTGGTGATGTCTGCCTATCTTTCATAGAGTTATGTCCCCTTAAATGCTGAAAATACCTGTTTTTGACCTTGTCATCAGCATAAATCCTTCGGTACAGATAGGAACTTCCTGAAACTTCTAATCTGTTAGCTCAGGTGAGCGATATAGGACCATCATGGTCCAATTTTTAATTACCCCCACTCTTTAGCGGAGTGGATATTGTAATGGCCTCCGTTCGTCTGTCCATCCATCCGTTATGTTATGTTATCTCCTCCTAAACTATTAATCGGAATCCAACCCAATTTGGTGAGTGGGTTGCTTGCATGAGTGAAGTGTGCAACAGCATATTTATTTTCTATTTTTCCCCGCCCCCAGGGGCCCTGGAGAGGTGTCAAAGGTCAAATATCAATAAAAATTCAATTACAAAGTAAATATTATAGATTTTGATACCAAACTTTGCAGAAGTAATGGTTAATAGGGTCATGCCCCAGGAGTCGGACAGAGGGATCGGGGGGGGGGGGGGTCAAAATTAAAGATTTTCGGAACAAAGGGGATGATCCTGGGGTCAGATTGGGGTCAAAAGTCAAAATTTAAGTTTTTCAGAACATAGTCATGTGGCTTATCAAATCAAAGGGGGTGATTAGTAGAATATAATTCACGTAAAATTTTGACCCTGGGGTCAGATTGGGGCCCTGGGGGAGGGGTCAAAAGGTCACATATCAGTCAAACGCAATTGCAAATACATGTTGTTATGTGGTACTTAGCCCCTATAGAGAAAGTGTGGGTATTTGCGGCGGCGTGCCATTGACTGCATTCTAGTTATGAATGATGCTGCGCTGGAATTAAAGGCGAAGGTTGAAATCAAACGTATCCCCAATTAGATTTAGTCTTGACCGTCCCAAGGCAGTTTGAAATTGTTTAATGTTAGTAAGCTTAGTCACAATATTATATTCATGCAGTTGGTCAAATGAGGGTACTTTTTAACAGATAATTTCTAAAACAGGTCATTCGGTATCATAATGATGCAAAACATTTTCATTTTTTAATATGCCTTAATTATTTATTTCAATATGATGAACGCTTGAAAACACACCTCGAAACTTAGTCTTACGGAAATGACTTTATAAACTGAAACGGATATTATGTAAAAGTAATGCAGTTCAGTTATAATATCGCCAGCTACAAAAAGAATTTTATATTGCATAGCTATGCGATGGAAAACATGCTTGGCAGTCGATCATTTCACAGTGGACAGTTTTGCTTCCCTCATGGGTTGCATTGTGGTGGTCCGACTTCCGAAAATTTCGTCTTAAATTTTTTTTAGAAAGAGGCTGATGTTAATGCCCTGAGTTCGGACCACCGTAATCTAATTGTTGGTTTTTATTCTGTCCATTTTTGAGTCCTCAACTCTGATACATGATGTCATAAATTTTGTTTTCTATCTTGTGTTGTTGATTTGCGCATTGTGTTTATGCGCCTTTCTGACACCTGAAACGACTTTATTTTATGATTGTGGCTGTTCCTGAGTAACGTTTTCATATTGTTAAGACCAGCTTTTGCAGCTATTCACTTCCCGTTATCCAATACAAAACACAGATTGTCTAAAGAACATAGAAGTGACCAATAAAGAGCTGGTTTCCTCAAAACCGATAAAAGTCGGCTTGATTATAATGCACTAACCAAAATTGGCCTTATCGCCTAACATTGACAGGCCGTGCAATTACGCTGAAAGAACCCAATATATGGTGTGAAACAGCCCCGAGACCATCCCTACAGAGGTAGAGACCGTGGTATTTTGCTTTCTGTGAATTAAGTACATGTTTGGGTATTAATAGACTTCGAAGCTATTAGTTTGATAGTAAAACGTCTGATCATTTTTATTAATATAATTAAAATTTTATCAGGCCCCGCCCATATGGGCTTGAAGAAATATAAGGGCTGCATGATGCTTCCACACAGAGCTGAATCCGGCCCGCATACTAGTACTGGTAAACCGCTTAGAGGATCTAAGCCTGTCCAGGAACCGCGGTGCAAGGCGGGCCGTACATGCCAATAAACCCTGTTGGTTTCATTGGGCGACAGGGCTTGAGATGTCATTTCATCTCAATGTCGGGTAAAAGTCCCACAAAAAATTGGAAGCAACGTCTCCAAAATGACCTTTACAGAGTTGACGGGGACGTTAAACCTCAAATCAAACAAACAAACAAATTAAAAGTTTATCAGCTTGTTATTAATGGCAAGTCTATTTGGTAGTGTCTCCAAGCTTAGTATTATGTTAAAATGAGAAGGGGAAGGAGATTAGACTAGCTAAACTATTTGACTGTTAATTTTAATGCAAATATATTGTTTTGTTTCTATATTATTCGTTTTTACCGCCCCCGCCCATCGGGGCTTGAAGAAATAAATGGGCTGCATGATGCTTCCACGCAGAGCTGAATCCGACCGCACACGAGTACAGGTAAATCGCTCAGAGGATCTAAGCCTGCCCAGGCAAAGTGGCGCACGTCGGACCGTCCATGCAAATAAACCCTATTGGTTTCATTGGGCGACAGGGCTTGAGATGTCATTTAATCTCAGTGTCGGGTAAAGTCCAACAAAATTAGAAGCAACGTCTCCAAAATGACCTATATAGTGTTGACGGGGACGTTAAACATCAAATCAAACAAACAACAAATCTTTTTCTTTTACCGCCTAGTGGCTACGCTAGAGTATTATTAGTACTACACCCTCTACAGTAGGTTAGTAGATTGTGATATTTTGATCCTGGCTTTTCCTTTACATCTGTCTTTTATTTTTCTTTGTTCTTAATTATGTTGGTACCATCTGAGACACCGATTGCTTGTTGTCGCAGGCGTATAGTACAATCACATTGCATATTGGAATCTTACTTCTGGCATGACTGGGGATTTCATGATGTAAACTGACACTAGACGGGCCTTGAAATGGAAGACGTGTGTTAAATTTGGTCTGTGAAAGCATGAAATGGGTGGTGGGAGAAGGGAAAACGAACGAATCGACGTTGAAAGGGACCATAGACAATAAATGAGAGAGAGAGAGAGAGAGAGAGAGAGAGAGAGAGAGAGAGAGAGAGAGAGAGAGAGAGATTCTTTGATTGATTGATGATTAGGTACTATCTATGCCTCATTTAAAATTAATTGATGATGAAATACAACAAATTGCTTCCAGTTTCACTGTTTTACACTCTTATTTTCAGGTCTGGAATTATGACAAAGCAGAAGTGATTAATATTGGTACTCGGCTCACTGGTGGTATCACTTGCCTCAAGATTGCTCCGGATGGGAAAACAGTCGTTAGTGCAAGTGATGATGGAGCTGTTTTAATTTGGAAACCGGGCTCCAAATAAGAGTTTATGATTTTATTTTAAGCATTCAGACGAAAACTATCTTTTCAACGAATTATGTGAAAATGGCTGAAATATTAGTTAATCATGCATTGAAATACACAAGTGTGGCGCTCCATTCGTACGTGGAAACACTCTCTCAGAAAAATAAATTACTTCTGCTGGCCTAACCAAAGAGGTGAAACAATGACAGTTTCGCAGATAATAAAACTGGCAGTATAATTCCATTTCATGCATAATTATATAAGATAAGAAAACATCCGTGTTGGGTGGGTGGGGGGGGGGGGGTGATTTTTCAGCTTATAATCAGAAGGTCCCTTAAAACATAAGTTGAATATACAACAGCCATTTATATCAGACTCAATCATAGTGAGTCTGCTGTTTTAAGCATTTAGATTTTGCATTTCAAAAATCCTTTCTTTAGATTATCTAGAGAATGTAACAACTGTCATTCAACCACGCGATGACACAGAAAGGCTCCTTTTGGTGTCTCTGTTGGAAACTGTGAGTTAATTGTATCGATTCCTCATCATTGCCTCCACTTCTATTTCCCCGTACGTCGATAGTACATTCTGGCTCTTCTACAGAATATCGTTATCCCGTTGATAGGAGGCATGAAGAATCTCGCATTACTCAGAATCTCTAACGGATAGACTTTATCATACCTCATTACGAGACGGCTGTTTTCAAACTTAAAGCATTTTAAAAGGTCCCTTTTTATATTATACAGCAAACGTCTGAATATTGTGAGCCCAGGGGGTACTCTGAATTTTGCCTGCTACATAGGCTGTGACCAAAAAATAACAAGATTTACTGTGTACTCAAAAATGTTCAGTATATCATCAGATCCAAAAAGTATCTTCAAATTTTAGCATACCCAAAACAGTATTCCAAAACTATACTGGTGTGCCTTCTGTAAAGAAAACAAAACGTTTTTTAAACTTATTTCTGCCTATAATAATTGTATTTGGTAACAAAAGAGCTTTGCCAGCCGCTGTAGTTCAGTCGGATGCGCGTCTAACTGGTGACCAGGAAGACGCGGGTTCAATACCTGCCGGGGTCGGCAACATTCGTTCGTGGACATTGATCATGAAATCTTTTCTACGATCATTTTCTTCTTTACGCTGATTCAAGAAGGGCAGTCGTCAGTTTCTGGCGAAGAGTGTGCACTGTACTGGTTAACCGCTTTCGTATAAGCCTGCCCAGGAAAAGTGTGGATAGGTAAACTGACCGACTCAAAATAACCTAAAAAATGTGTTAACTGGGCCGTTAATCTCCAATACAAACAAAAGAGCTTTAAACAATGTCTAACAGTTTAGCTCTGCTATTACTATGAAAAATAGAAGTGGAGACAATGATCAGGAAACGACACAATCAACCCACAGCTCCCACCAGAGACACCAAAGGGAAACATGAACATGAAACAAACATGAAATAACAGACCCTAATGGTAACATCAATAGCGGAAAGCCAAAAGGACAGGTACTTTCCCACAAAATGGCCAATTGGCTATCCAAAATAAAATAATATAAGCGACACAAACACATAAAGACAAACCATAATAAAAAATTAACCGTGACAGAAGTACCGCCTTGGAACGGTCAGTGGAAACGAATTCCACTGGGAGGCTTAAGTCGATTTTACGTGGCCACAACCCTCGTCCTTACTTCCACTGAAAGCCACTGAATTGTTTTGCAGCAAGGAAAATAAAAACATAATTAAAACAGATTCTAATATGAGTGATATAATGTGTCAATGTATTTATCACTAAAAGCCCAAAAGAAATACCAAACTAGAAGTGAGGGCAATGATCAGGAATCGATACAATTAACCCACAGCTCTCATCAGAGACACCAAAGGGAAAGAAACACGAACATGAAACAACTAGACCCCAATGGAAACATTAAATCATACTCAAAGGTCCCTTTTTAAACTATTTAGCAAACGTCTGAATATTGTGATCCCAGGGGGTACTAGCGGAAAGCCCACAAAATGTCCAGTTGGCTATCCAAATAAAAGAACACATGCGACACACACACTCAAAGACAAGCAATAACAAAAACAAACCGCGACAGAAGAACCGCCTTGGAACGGTCAGTGAAACGAATCCTACTGGGGTGCTCTAATCGATTTTACGTGGCCAAAATGCTCGCCATTCCGACGCGATTTGGACAAATAATTTGTTCAGTCCACATTAAGGCCTCCTAACTCATCAGTGCAACATCTCCGTGAACACAAAAATCAAACAACCACAGAGATAAAACAACGGTGAGGACCACTGAAACCACTGAAATGCTGGAGCTAAGAAAAGCAACGGTTAGACTCCGAGGGACATTTGACAGTCCCAGACAATATTCAGGTTTAGAAGTGACCCAAAAATATCTACTAAATGGCCAGACCCATAAAAATATACCCCCACAATAAAAGACTAAAATTTAAAATTGTGAATGCCAAAAATAGTCCCAGCCTATGTAGTAAGCAAAGTTCAGAGTACATCCCCTACAAAAGAGAGAGGGTGAGAGAAAGATTTCCAAGCGTCAAAGAATGTAAATTTTAGTTGTAAAATAGAAGTGAAAGCAATGATCTACAGACAAGAAAAAGAAGCAATAAAAATACGTTTATACACATGTGAATTGGTAAATGTATTAGATAGGAAACTGAGAAATGTATAAACTGATAGTTAAACAGTTTGAGAGCTTTTTATTTAACATACCTGTCAAAAGTTACAATCTAATATTGCCTTGATATGCATCGCTTGAGAGTCCGGAGCTGTGGGCTTATTTTTTCTTATCATTTAATACCATCAAGAATGGAATATTGAAACTTGTGTTGTACATACTTATAGAAACTGCTTAGAGACCAAATTGTGGGTTATTCTGCTGCCCAGAGGTTGCAACCTTCAGGATTAATTAGCTTAACTGAGCTGAAGGCTCAAATGAGCTATTAATATGCCAATGCTCCGGCATCCGTCGTTTATCGTTCGTTGTTGTCCGTCCACAATTTCAAATAAGTATAGCTCTCATACCAGACGGCCAATCTTGATCAAATTTCCTGTGAAGCATTAGCAAGTAGGGTGTGGAGAGACTGCATACGATTTTGGAGCTGATCCGATTGGAATTCGTTTGGCATGGCAACATTAAGCTCACAAAATTTGTTGTTTCATGTTTGTGCTTCTTTCCCTTTGGTGACTCTGATAGGAGCTGTGCGTTGATTGTATCGATTCCTGATCATTGCTTTCACTTCTATTTTGCATATCAAGCATGTTGTAATATTTAATGGGCCCCTACATAAAAAATATAAGTGAAGGCAAAGACCAGGAATCGATACAATTAACCCACAGCTCCCATAAGTGACACCAAAGGGAAAGAAACACGAACATGAAATAACTAGGCCCTAATGGAAACAATAATAACGGAAAGCCAAAAGGACAGTTACTTTCCCACAAAATGGCCAATTGGTTATCCGAAACAAAATAATATAAGCGATACAATCAAGCCCCTGCGTCTAAACCGGCCACACACAGGGGGTCATTTGTTATAGCTAAAGTACTCTTAATCAATGAGGTCCAGAGGGGACTTATAATGGGGAAAACTTAAAAGTCTTCCTTTCTGAAACCATGAGGCTGATGGCTTAGATATTAAAGTGAATGACCACCTTTTTTTCTCAGATCCATTTTACAATAACACCGTTGAGGAATGATAAAATCATATTCTTGTCCTAAGCTGTTTCTCTAATTAACAAAGTTGTTTATAGGGTGTCAGACCTTTTTACAGATTATATCTCCTGCAGTGACCTCACGGAAACTGTGCAGTTCATGTCCTGATAGCTAACAAATCTTGGTATTTTAGAGGAGAAAGGGAACTTTTAAAAAATGCCTTCTTGTAAGGCCAAATACTTCACTGTGATAATAGGACAAGGAATTAGCTGTTTTGCTATCCCTGACCCTAAGAAAAATAGAGAGTTATGTGAAAAATGGATTCATAATCTTGGAACAGAGAATCTTAACACCAAGACATTTGTTTATGCAAAGCATAACAATGTTTGTGCTAAACATTTTGAAGATAGCTGTTTTTAGTGGACTTGAAAGTTTGTTGATTACTTGTTTCTTTTCTTTCCTTCATTAATTAAGCCTATCAGTACCATTTAACCAAATTATTATGTTAACACTTTTAGGTAATATTTCATGGCATTTCACATGGTATTTTGTGACATTTTTCTTAACCCTTTTTGTACCAAATGGAATCTTCCTCCTTATATATACCAGGAGTCCATTTCAAAATTTAGGGCTGTCAGGTTGTGTTTTCCTCAAAATTTATTAGGAAAATGGCTAAACATTTTGCAAACAATGTAAGCCCAGATCAGACGCTGTGTTCTGTGGCGTCTGATCTGGGCCTGCACTGTTTGCCAGGGTACCTTTTTGGGGGTTTCTGGTACTAAATGGGTTAATTTAGTTTGAAGCATAGATTGTTGTTACTCAATGAGGCGATTCCTTTGAGTACCCATAATTTATGTTTTCATTTTCGGATAAAGGCCTGGGTTTTTATGCAAACAGTGTACAGGTGAAGGGGTCTGGAATACAAAGTGATTAACTGTAGATCAGTCAAGGATTACAGAAAACAATTGTTTTGTAGGAACTTTAAGGTAGAACAAGGTTTGTTTGTTTGAATTGATGTTTAACGTTCCAATCACCACTATTTGGGGCATTTTGGCGATGCTGCTTCAAATTTTGTGGGACTTTTATCCGACATTGAGATTAATGCCACCAAATGAAACCAATGGCACCAAACTCAGGAAAACTGTCTTCAAATAAAAATCTAAAATGAAATCCTTGATTTTCATCCAAAGACATAATGAAGCCTATATGTAAGATCCTGAACTGACAGCCTATTTAAGGATTTTTGAGAATTCAACCTGATTAGAGAGCCTCATTACTATTCCTTTAATAGCTACATAGAGAGAAATAGAGCTTCAATGGGCTCCATGAGGTCAGGATTTTAGCAAACATGTTGAATGCTGGGAAACATTCGGATACCTTGGGGAAAATATGGTCCCTGCCAGAAGGCTTCACTGAAACTATTAAATTTGGATTTAATTACCTTAGCAGATTTCAATTGGTAATAAAAGTCTGAGATTAATCATTACAGTAACTTTTTCTTGCAAGTAATTGTATTTTAAAGGTGGTCATTCACTTTAAGTATGTGACAATATTCAGTGGTCATCAGCTTGATTGGCAGGATATTTGTAAGGGACCATTAAACATTGCATCATACTAAATATGCAAGATGTGGGCATCATGGTTTCCGCGAAGAAGATTTTTTTTTAAGTTTTACCATTATAAAAATAGAAATGAAGGCAATGATCAGGAATCGATGCAATTAACCCACAACTCCCATCAGAGACACCAAAGGGAAAGAAACACAAACATGAAACAACAGACCCTAATGGAAACATCAATAGCGGAAAGCCAAAAGGATAGTTACTTTCCCACAAAATGGCCAATAGGCTATCCAAAACAAAATAATATAAGCGATACAAACACTCAAGACAAACCATGACAAAAATAAACCGCGACAGAAGAACCGCCTTGGAAAGGTCAGTGAAACGAATTCCACTGGCGTGGATGGCAGGATTTATGTAGGAAAACACTTAACATTGCTATATAAAAATATCTTACTTCTGGGCCTCATGGTTTCCATGGTTTAAGTCAGAGAAGAACATTTGAAGGTCGTGTAGCTGTATAGCCATATTAACAAATAACCCCCTGGAGTTTGGCCGGTTGGGTCCCAGGGGGTCTAAACCGGCCACACCATAGGGGGTCATTGGTTCATATAGAGCTATATAGCTTAAGAACCTTAAAAATCTTATTCTCTGAAACCATTAGGTATGATATTCATTTTGTTTGTTTGAATTGGAGTTAAACGGCCCAGTCAACACTAGTTTAGGTCATTTTTGAGCCGGTCAGTTTACTTATTCACACTCTTCCTGGTCAGGCTTATATGTAAGCGGTTAGCCAGTACAGTGCACATTCTTTCGCCCTTCTTGAATCAGCGGAAGGGAGAGAATTACCGTAGAAAAGATTTCATGATCAGTCTCCACGAAAGAATGTTGTCGACCCCGACAGGTACCGACCCGGTGCTCCTGATCACCAGTCATACGCAGAGCCGACTGAGCTACCGAGACCAGCAGGTAAGATATTTAATATGTAGCAATGTTTAGTGGTTTCCTACAAAACTTCTGCCACTGATGTCCCTGGGGTCCTAATTGGCAACGCCCTGGGGTCATTAGCTCCTATACTACTCAAAGTTTGATAGGGATCACTTTTTATATACCAAATTTTGCACTGAAAATTTAAAATTTCTTGACAGAATTTGTACTCGGTATATTGGTTAATATCTGAAACAGAAACTCATGTGCAGTTCAGTACTCATAAAAGTGCACACTTCTCACACTTCGCAAATGAAATCATGCACCCCCAAAATCTTGCGTAGCACTGCTTTCCAACAGACCAATCAAACTTGTCAGTGTTACTTTACCAAGCGTAAAATGGACTTCATTTGAGTTTGTGAAACACTAAAATGCCTAGAGGAAAATTAAGAAACCGTCTGAGCCCCGAAGAAGTGAATCGTGGCGTCGGAATGTTGGAATCTGACGTCTTTTAACGTCGTGTTGCTGGGATTCTGAATGTGTCTCAGAGCGTGGTTTCCCGAATGTGGAGTCGGCATCTTACCCATGGAAATCCTTCACACAGACACGGAAGGGTCGAAAAAGGGCTACAACTCAACGTCGGGGCCGTTTCTTGTTGATTCAGTCTCGACGTCAACGGTCCCTGAACGCTACGTGTTTGTATAACGAGCTTAGGAACGGAACTGGAGTACGAATTTCTGCACAAACTGTCAGAAACGGGCTCCATGAGTTCGGACTTAATGCCATGAGGCCTGCTGTACGTGTTCCGTTGACGAGACAGTACGTGCTAGACCGATTGGACTTTGCCAGAACTAACGTCAGGTGGACGGTTCATGACTTGACGCCAGTACTGTTTCCTGAGGAGTCCAGATTCTGTCTAAACTTCACTTATAAACGTCAATTAGTGAGGCGAATGTCTAAAGAGCGATTCGATGACTTGGATGTGGCAGAGCATGATCGCTATGGAAAGGGGTCAGTCATGGTTTGGGCTGGGATAAGCGTGAACGGTAACACTGACTTGTACGTCGTTGAAAACGGAACGTTAATGGCAGTGAGGTACTGTAATGATATTCTTGATGAGTTTGTGAGACCATATGCATATGCTATCGGCCCGGACTTTATTCTGATGGACGATAATGCCCGTCCCAACCGTGCCAACGTCACTGATTCCTATCTGGAAGGTTAGACAATCGTTCGTAAGGACTGGCCTACTCGGTCACCGGACTTAAATCCGATTGAGCATGCGCAGGGCATGCTTCAGCGTGCTGTGTCAGCCCGACCTGTGCATCCGAGGACTTTACAGGAGCTCAAAGATGCATTGGTTGCTGAATGAAAGCTGATTCAACAAAACCGGATACAGACTCGGATTACGGGCATGCGCAGGCGATGTCGCACTGTAATTGATGCCCGTGGACGCCATACACGTTATTAGGCACGTTTGACTAAACACATTTGGAAATTTGTGAAAAATCAGTTGTCCAAATCCCTTCGTGTTACGGCAAATTTTGGGGGTGCCAAGACGGTTGCTGTTGTCGCGCTTGAATGCAGCACCAGCTGACAAAATTATTCACTAGGTTTTGTGAAGGATACGTGTTCTGTCATTATGTATCAATTTGGATTCAGCTGATTAATTCATCCAAAAATTATTTTGCATTAAAAAAGTGATCCCTATCAAACTTTGAGTAGTATATATACTTGTAATGGGAAAACTTGAAAATCTTCTTCGCTGAAACCATGAGGCCCACAGCTTATATATTTAGTATGTAGCAATGTTTGATGGTCTCCCGTTAAATCCTGGCAACCATGCTCCTGGTGGTCATTTATCAATATTGATCTATATGCACTGTAGCTAAAAAGGTAAATATCCTTCATTGAATACAAAGGGCCCTAAGCGTAAATGGCTGCGATTAGGCAGTGTCAAGTGGTCTCCTGCATAAATCATGCCCATTGGGTCCAAAATAGAAGTGAAGGCAATGATCAGGAATCGATACAATTAACCCACAGCTCCCATCAGAAACACCAAAAGGGAAAGGCACAAACATGAAACAAATAGACCCTAATGGAAACATCAATAACGGAAAGCCGAAAGGACAGTTACTCTCCCAATAAATGGCCAATAGGCTATCCAAAACAAAATAATATAAGCGATACACACACTCAAAGACAAACCATAACAAAAATGAACAGAAGAACCGCATTGGAACGGTTAGTGAAACGAATTACACTGGGTTGTGGGGGGGGGGGGGGGGGGGGGATGGGGCTTAAATCGATTTTACGTGGCCAAAATCCTCGCCCTTATTTCCGTAGCGATTTTGTAAAATAATTTGCTCAGTCCGCATGAAGGCCTCCTAACTCATTGGTGCAACCTCTCCGTGAACACAAATCTCAAACAACCGCAGAGATGAAATCTGGCCAAGCCCAGATGGGGTTGGGTTATTGTTGATGTAGATCTATGTAGCAAAAACTCTAAAAGGCATTGTATCTAAGAAACTGAGCCGGCCTCGGTAGCTCAATCGGATGCGCGTCTGATTGGTGATCAGGAGGACGCGGGTTCGATACATGCCGGTGTCGGCAACATTCTGCCGTGGAGATTGATTATGAAATCTTTTCTACGGTCATTCTCTCCCTTCTGCTGGTTCAAAAATGGCTGTTGTCAGTTTCTGGCGGAAGAATGGGCACTGTACTGGTTAACCGCTTACGTATAAGCCTGCCCAGCGAAAGTGTGGATAGGTAAACTGACCGACTCAAAAATGACATAAAATAGTGTTGACTGGGCCGTTAAACTCCAATACAAACAAAATCTAAGAAACTTTACAGATCTCCACCCCAAAATAATATGGATTCTTGTTCCTTATGATAAGACACATCCAGTGACAGGAATCATGGGTGGATGGGATGGGAGGGATCCTCAGAGTCCTGTCCCATCCCTTTCACATCATAGAGACCTAATATGTCGGAAGCTGTTCAGACCCCGACTCCTAAGCCATATATATTTTTGTGCCATATGATAAGATGCATACAAGATACCAACCCGGTATCCCCTGGGGCTATGCCACTAGTATCGGGGCACCAATCTCTTGGTACCCGGATACTCATCCCTTGTCTAAGCGTGAATAGGTTAGATTGGGGACTTGGGTGAGCATTAATTGGGGATGCATACCTGGTACCTGAAAGTTTTCAGTGGCTGGGTACCTGATAACTGAAATTTACAGATACTTGAAATTTCTGGGTACCTGATACCATTTTTCCGAGCTTATTGAAAAGGGAAAGGATCAGGAACTGAAAGATTCAGATCCCAAATTCTCCCCATAATATCATAAAGGGAAAGAAGTTGAAACGGTTAGTGACGACATTAAACAAAACAGACCACTGGTAAACCGAGTCCAAGCGTAACTGAAAAGGAACATAATCGGGGGAAAGTATCATAATCACCAACACAACAAACACTTAACGGGAATGTTAAACGCAACCAAAAATGAACATCCAAAAAGGGGAAGAATCAGAATTACTGACATAACAACATACATAATTAGGGAAAGAATCAGAACCACCAATATAAAACAGGAAGGAACCATAGCAGGAGCACCGACTTGGAACGGTCAGTAAAATAACTTATTGGAAGCTTGAAATAACATAATGACACTCAGAGTTTTCAAGTTTCCAGTGACTGGGTACCCGGTACCTGAAAGTTTTCATTTTTTATACGCCCGTTTAAAAAAAACAGTCGTATTATGTTATGGGGTCGGCATCCGTCCGTCCGAAAAATGTTTCGTTTCCGGGTAACTCCTACAGGTTTTATTCAATCACGCTGAAACTTAGTAAGACTATGATGTGGAGATGTGCGTAAAGTTTCGCGGTATACCGTTTTACCCCTTTGAATATTTCTGTAAACATTCGTTTCCGGCTAACTCCTCCTACAATTAACATTCGATCAAGCTGAAACTTGAAGCGGTTCTTCTGACGCGGTTTACATCTCAGAAACCGTTCAGAACCCTACCCCTACA